>JBBBDQ010001567.1:1100000-1710000 GCA_037127315.1 Ascarosepion bandense | reverse complement strand
GAGACCTAAGGCAGGTAGTGGCGTGTTGTTATGGCTCCATTTCATCTTTTTCTATCTTCCCTATCATCCCCAGCATTACATAGATAAAGTTTTCCTTAGTGTGTGGGCTGTACTTAATAAGACAATTTTTTGTATGTCTCTTAAGCTGGGGTTTCCAGGGATTCTTTCAATGTGTTGCTTTGTTCCATTTTTTATCATTCCAAGTGCACCTACTATCACTAGCACAACACTTGTTTTCAATTTCCACATTTTTTCTATTTCAATTTCCAGGTCTTTATATTTTGACAGTTTTTCAAATTCCTTGATTGCTATGTTACAACCCGCTGGACAAGCCATATCAATTAATAGACAAGTTTTCTCCTTCTGGTTTTTAACAATAATGTCTGGCCTGTTTGCTTCAATTTTTCTGTCTGTGTAGATGGTGTAATCCCATAGAATGGTTACATCTTCTATTTCTGTAACCGGTGCTGGATGATGTTCATACCAGTGTTTGTTTACAGCTTTTCCATAATGTTTGCACATTGTCCAATGTAAATATTGCCCAACTCTATCGTGGCGATTTTTATATTCGTTTGGGGCAAGCACAGAACAGCCTGAGATTAGGTGGTCTATTGTTTCTTGGTGTTTATCACAAAACCTGCATTTTGGATCCATATTATTATGCATAATATTTGCCTGAAAGTTTCTCGTGAAAAGACTTTGGTCTTGTGCTGCAAGTATAAATCCTTCAGTTTCAGACTTTAATCCAGATGCACGTAACCATCGATGAGTATTAACTTTGTCAACATTGGATTTATTGGCACGTACTGGATATTGGCCATGCAGAGGTTTGTCTTGCCAGCGCTGTTTCATCTTTTCAAGAGCTTTATCTTTGGCTTTCATTTTCATATTTTTTGCCGCAATAGTTGGTTCTTGGCTTCTGTTTTGCTTTTCTACAGAATCTACTAACTATAAATCTTGTTTGTATTTACTGCCTTCTTTTATTATTGAATATTTTTTCTTTCTTTCTTCATGTTGCCTTACTAATTGTATCATCCAATCCTTTGTTGTTTCTATGTATGTTAGTAAGCCAATAGTTGTTGTCTTGTATGACAATTCCAGCTGAATAAGACCTCTTCCACTTTCTTTACGGGGTATGTATAGACGGTCTACATCAGCCTTTGGATGATGCATCTTATGCTTAGAAAGAAGCTTTCTTGTTTTAGCATCCATTCGCCTGATGTCGTTTAGAGTCCAGTTTAAGATGTTGAAGCTATATTGGACAACTGGGATTGCAAGGCTATTAATGGCCATAACTCTGTTCTGTGAATTTAATTCAGTTTTTAATATCATTCGTAGCCTTCTATAGTACTCTTTACGCACTATTTCTTTCATTTTTTATGGTGAATGTTTTCGCTCTCATTTACACCTAGGTATTTATAAGCTTCTTCTGGTTTCAATCCTTTTATTGTTACAGCAGGGTTTAGGCTAATTGAGGATGTTTCTTGTATTGATCCACGTAAAACTGTAGCTTTAGCACATTTATTCAAATTAAATTTCATTCCAATGTCTTCGCTGAAGCATTTTACAGTTTGCAGAAGACCTTCCAGCTCATTATCATTCTTAGCATATAACTTTAAGTCATCCATGTAAAATAGATGGCTTATTTTCTTTTGGCCTATTTTATAACCACATTCTCTCTTATTAAGTTGACTGGTTAGTGCTATTAATGATATGCAGAATAGTAAGAGAGATAAAGAATCACCTTGAAATATACCTCTTTTGATGTTTATTTCATCAGACTTATAGGTTCCATTTATATGATTGAGGTAAAGGGTTGTTTTCCATATAGACATGCACTGTTTGATGAAATTGATGATGACGGGCGATATCTTGTATATATTTAAAGTCTTTAAAATCCAGTCATGTGGCACACTATCGAATGCCTTTCGGTAGTCTATCCAGGCAGTACTAAGATTTTTCTTTGTACTGTAGCAGTTTTCCAGGATCATTTTGTTAATTAGCAATTGGTCTTTACAACCATAACAGCCACGTTTGCACCCTTTTTGTTCAAGCGGTATCATGTCATTTCTTTCTAAGAATAAATATGTCTGTTTTGTTAAAATAGGTGTTAGTTATTATTATTATTATTATTATTATTATTATTATTATGTCAATTTTCATCATAATTCGATTTCTGCTTTGGTCGCACTACCTACCAAGTCTGCAGGAAGACCTAAGGCAGGTCGTGGTGTATTGTTATGGCTCCATTTCATGTTTTTTCTATCTCCCCTAACATCCTTAGCGTCACATAGAAAAAGTTCTCCTTAGTGTATTTAACAAGACAATTTTTTGTATATCTCTTAAGCTGTGTTTTCCAGGAATTCGTTCAATGTATTGTTTTGTTCCATTTTTTATCATTCCAAGTGCACCTACTGTCACTGGAACGATTCTCGTTTTAATTTCCTTTGTTGCTCTGTTACAATCCGCTGGACAAGCCATATAAATTAATAGACAAGTTTTCTCTTTCTGGTTTTAAACAATAATGTCTGGCCTATTTGCTTCAATTTTTATGTCTGTGTAGATGGTGTAATCCCATAGAATGGTGACATATTCTATTTCTGTAACCGGTGCTGGGTGATGTTCATACCAGTGTTTGTTTACAGATTTTGTATAGTGTTTGCACATTGTCCAATGTAAATATTACCCCACTTTATCGTGGCAATTTTTATATTCATTTGGGGCAAGCACAGAACAGCCTGAGATTAGGTGGTCTATTGTTTCTTGGTGTTTATCACAAAATCTGCATTTTGGATCCATATTATTATGCATAATATTTGCCTGAAAGTTTCTAGTGAAAATACTTTGGTCTTGTGCTGCAAGAATAAAGCCTTCAGTTTCAGACTTTAATCCAGATGCACGTAACCATCAATGAGTATTAACTTTGTCAACATTGGATTTATTGGCACGTTCTGGATATTGGCCATGCAGAGGTTTGTCTTGCCAGCGTTATTTCATCTGTTCAAGAGCTTTATCTTTGACTTTCATTTTCTTATTTTTTGCCGCAGCAGTTGGTTCTTGGCTTCTGTTTTGCTTTTCTACAGAATCTACTAACTGTAAATCGTGTTTGTATTTACTGCCTTCTTTTATTATTGAATATTTTTTCTTTCTTTCTTCATGTTGCCTTACTAATTGTATCATCCAATCCTTTGTTGTTTCTATGTATGTTAGTAAGCTAATAGTTGTTGTCTTGCATGACAATTCTAGCTGAATAAGACCTCTTCCACCTTCTTTACGGGGTATGTATAGACGGTCTACATCAGCCTTTGGATGATGCATCTTATACTTAGAAAGAAGCTTTCTTGTTTTAGAATGCATTCACCTGATGTCGTTTCGAGTCCAGTTTAAGATGTTGAAACTATATTGGACAACTGGGATTGCAAGGCTATTAATGGCCATAATTCTGTTCTGAGAATTCAATTCAGTTTTTAATAAAATTCGTAGCCTTCTATAGAACTCTTTACGCACTGTTTCTTTCATTTTTTATGGTCAATATTTTTACTCTCATTTACAACTAGGTATTTATAAGCTTCTTCTGGTTTCAATTCTTTTATTGTTACAGCAGGGTCTAGGCTAATTGAGGATGTTTCTTTTATTGATTCACGTAAAACTGTAGCTTTAGCACATTTATTCAAATTGAATTTCATTCCAATGTCTTCGCTTATTATTATTATTATGTCATTTTTCATCATATTTCGATTTCTGCTTTGGTCTCACTACCAACCAAGTCTGCGGGGAGACCTAAGGCAGGTAGTGGCGTGTTGCTATGGCTCCATTTCATGTTTTTCTATCTTCCCTATCATCTCCAGCATTACATAGATAAAGTTTTCCTTAGTGTGTGGGCTGTACTTAATAAGACAATTTTTTGTATATCTCTTAAGCTGGGGTTTCCAGGGATTCTTTCAATGTGTTGTTTTGTTCCATTTTTTATTATTCCAAGTGCACCTACTATCACTGGCACAACTCTTGTTTTCAATTTCCACATTTTTCCTATTTCAATTTCCAGGTCTTTATATTTTGACAGTTTTTCAAATTCCTTGATTGCTATGTTACAATCCGCTGGACAAGCCATATCAATTAATAGACAAGTTTTCTCCTTCTGGTTTTTAACAATAATGTCTGGCCTGTTTGCTTCAATTTTTCTGTCTGTGTAGATGGTGTAATCCCATAGAATGGTGACATCTTCTATTTCTGTAACCGGTGCTGGGTGATGTTCATACCAGTGTTTGCCTACAGCTTTTCCATAATGTTTGCATATTGCCCAATGTAAATATTGCCCAACTCTATCGTGGCGATTTTTATATTCATTTGGGGCAAGCACAGAACAGCCTGAGATTAGGTGGTCTATTGTTTCTTGGTGTTTATCACAAAACCTGCATTTTGGATCCATATTATTATGCATAATATTTGCCTGAAAGTTTCTCGTGGAAAGACTTTGGTCTTGTGCTGCAAGAATAAAGCCTTCAGTTTCGGGCTTTAATCCAGATGCACGTAACCATCGATGAGTATTAACTTTGTCAACATTGGATTTATTGGCACGTTCTGGATATTGGCCATGCAGAGGTTTGTCTTGCCAGCGCTGTTTCATCTGTTCAAGGGCTTTATCTTTGGCTTTCATTTTCATATTCTTTGCCGCAATAGTCGGCTCTTGGCTTCCGTTCTGCTTTTCTACAGAATCTACTAACTGTAAATCTTGTTTGAATTTACTGCCTTCTTTTATTATTGAATATTTTTCTTTCTTTCTTCATGTTGCCTTACTAATTGTAACATCCAATCCTTTGTTGTTTCTATGTATGTTAGTAAGCCAATAGTTGTTGTCTTGTATGACAATTCCAGCTGAATAAGACCTCTTCCACCTTCTTTACGGGGTATGTATAGACGGTCTACATCAGCCTTTGGATGATGCATCTTATGCTTAGAAAGAAGCTTTCTTGTTTTAGCATCCATTCGCCTGATGTCGTTTAGAGTCCAGTTTAAGATGTTAAAGCTATATTGGACAACTGGGATTGCAAGGCTATTAATGGCCATAACTCTGTTCTGTGAATTTAATTCAGTTTTTAATATCATTCGTAGCCTTCTATAGTACTCTTTACGCACTATTTCTTTCATTTTTTATGGTGAATGTTTTCGCTCTCATTTACCCCTAGGTATTTATAAGCTTCTTCTGGTTTCAATTCTTTTATTGTTACAGCAGGGTCTAGTAAAACTGTAGCTTTAGCACATTTATTCAAATTAAATTTCATTCCAATGTCTTCGCTGAAGCATTTTACAGTTTGCAGAAGACCTTCCAGTTCATTATCATTCTGTAATGATTATTATTATTATTATTATTATTATTATTATTATTATTTCAGGGCCTCTATTATTATAACAGAGTCTCTGAAATAATAATAACAATAATAAAGTAGGCCAATATTATTATAACCTGATGTGCGTTGTGTTGCAGTGAATATCGGCTCAGTACGAGAAATCGGAGAGCTCAAATACCTTTGGGAAATGTATTAGTCCGTTTCTTCCCTCCAGTTATGGGTTAAATAACAGGACAGATTGGGTTCTATAGCCTTGGCTGGCAACCAGTCTACCGCAGAAAGTAATGGCAACGTACTACGGGATAATCTTCTGCCCAGTCAGACAGGTCTCTTTGGAGACATGATCACGTATGACACTTAACTGATTATTATAACCGTTATTATTATTTCATCAAATTATATTAAGTGGACTCATTAGTAATTTCAGTTTTGGGGAAAATAATTTTAATGACAGATGTAACACCCTAACTAACCGTCGCTTACTTATATCATAAGAGGTGATGAAAAAATGTTTCTGCCTTTTTGTTTTTTGTTTTGTTTTGTTTTTATTGTTTTTGTTTTCTGTTTTTTGTTTTTGTTTTGTTTTTGTTTTTTTGTTTTTTCTTTCGTTTTTTTACGGTGAAGTTTGCTTATACAAGGCTTGTAGGCCACTCGAGGTAGTGGGTTACAAAGTAAGAGACAGTTTCTGCTGTTACATTCACTCGAGACTTGAACAGGTTAATACTGTAATGATCGGGAAAACATTGTCTTGGGAGTTGGTTCCACAGAGCAGTGATTCGCGGGAAGAAGCTGTTCGAATAAAACTTATTTCTTGCCAATGGAATACAGAGCGAATGTAAGTAGTTAAATACAATGCGAATAGCATGGAGGGTCCCTACTGTGAAGGTTAGACCTGGCGGAACAAAGAAATGTAGTTCATCCGAGCACATTCCATGGAAGTAGTGACAGAACAGCAATATGCTCGCCACATGTTGTCTGTGAGAGTTGCATTGCAGAGTGGAAAATAATTTGTCACCCACAAAGACGCAAAGAATTTTTTGAACTCTACAGAGACTGGAAAGTGAGGACTGGGTAATTCCTACCCAAATATAACAGCAATGATCCATTTTAGTCCTGATTAGGCTCTTGCAAAAGTAGAATAGCTCAAAGAGTTAGGTACTTACTGAAGTGGTGCAAGGAATTGACGATTTTTTCCACTTGAGATCTGGAGTGAGTTTAAGGCCTAACAGTTTCTGTGACTGGTGGTAGTTCCGGGTCAGATTGGCGATGATGGAATGTAACTAATTTGGTTTTTGAGGCATTGAATGTAATCAGCCAGTTTTTCTCCCACTGAGATGTTCAAGCTAGATCATTTGCTGATTGTTGGTCATCTAGAGTTTTGGAGGTGCACTCATATATCGTTCTATCATCGGTATAGATATTTCGGAATGATCTCAGTATAGTCTTAGACAGATCATTTATGTAAAGTAAATGAGGGTTTATAATTGAGAAGATCCTTCCAGTAATTCTATAGCTAGAGAGCTTTTGAGCTGCATCTTGTCTAGGGACTTCGAAATCAATAAAGTTCGACATAAAAAGCAGCGGATTAATAAGGATAAATCTCCATAAACAACCAAAAAATTTGTACTCCATGGAAGATAGGTAATGCTCCGTGCGTAGCAGGGTTGCTGGTGTATTATTCATTTACAGTTCTGATAACACCATGAAACAATATTTGCACATTTATAGGTCCAGCAGCAGCAACGCGTCCATAAAAGTTTCGTGCGCTCGTCAATATAAGAAGAATGACGACTGCAGGTAGCATACAGCAAGAATAACACAGGAAAAATATTTCTAACTTGTTTAGTCTGTTCCTATTTCCATCTACCATCGTCACTTCAAGTTGCATCGTCCGATTATTACCTTTTTCGATTGTTTAAAACGTGTTTGACGGAGGAAAATCTTTTCTA
This sequence comes from Ascarosepion bandense, assembly GCA_037127315.1. Classification (NCBI taxonomy): domain Eukaryota; kingdom Metazoa; phylum Mollusca; class Cephalopoda; order Sepiida; family Sepiidae; genus Ascarosepion; species Ascarosepion bandense. The sequence continues at coordinate 1,702,703 of JBBBDQ010001567.1, read as the reverse complement.
ATTAAAGTGATTCAAGTGTTCCTCTTTTTACCAGAACACCAATTATTTTAAATATCATTATTATTATTATATCACATTATATTATTATTATTATTATTATTATTATAAATTCGTAAATAAGTATCAAGTTTATGACTAATATAATATTAGTCATAAACTTAATACTTATTCACGAATTTAATACTTATTCACGATTTTTTCTTTTGTCTTGGGACAACTCTTCATTACAAATCTCGACAGTTCATCACTCCATGACTTCTACTGTGACACCTCGCCCCCGGCTGGCTCGCAACCCCTGGTCTGGAACCTGTTGTGATGATAATCTGATGATGACCGGATGATGACCGGAACCTGAGTGGGTTGATGCTCTCGAAACGGCACCAGTTATGACGACGCTCTCAAGTCGCTAATCGTGACGATCGTCTCGTCACAGCAGCTGGTCCTCAAGACTGTCTATTGCAACGGTGAACACCCCTGCCCGCGCTGTGTTCTTTGATCTTAGAAAAGTCACGTTGAAAACCCGGTAGCCGTCTCTCTACCACCTCAAATCAAACCGGACACTCGTGTACACTTGTACTGAAAAAAAAAATAAATACGGCACCAAAAAAAAAAAATAAATGAATAAGTTCGAAGACGCCTGGATGAGTTACGAAAAAAAGTCTTCATATATATATAAAAATAATTAATAATAAAAGTAGAATGTACAATCGCCGAATTTCAAAGTTTACAACGGAGATAAGGATTCGTTAAGTAGTCAGAGCATTCAATTTTTAAAACAAAAACAAGTCTTTTCATAACAGTACAAAGTTTTGTTAATAATCAGAGATTTCAATTTTCCAAATAAAAAAGTCTTTTCACAGCTCTTTACCGAAGCTTTACGGAAATAGCCGAAAGGGAGCGACGTGGCAACGGCTGTAGTGGTGTCGTTTGGTCTCTGACGTTCGACAGCTTTGAAAACACTTTCTATACCGAAGCTTTACGGAAACGGCCGAAGTTGAGCATTCTGGTGCTAATAGTAGATTCGTCTTGTCTCCTTCGCTCGGTAATAGAAAAAAATCTCCTTTCAGCTAGTTTAACTCTTTCTTGGTTCATTCTGTTTCTATACATCTTTAGCTAGGACTCTATCGGAGGCGTATTATTCGACTTTAGCTCTTTTAAGTTGATCGGCAGCAGGCTTTTCTATGTTTCTTTACATCTTCAACCCGGATCTCTATGAAAGGCAAACAGTCTGTCTCTGAGGCTGGCACCCAATCGGCATGGCTCCCGGATGGAAACTTTTCCCTCAGTCGTTACATCTTGACTTCAACTCACTGGAGTCTCGATTTTTATAGTTGTCCCCAATTCTCTTGGGGGATGGATCGGGTAACTATGCAATCAAAACAATAACCAATGAAATTATTTTCCATCTACACAATTCAAGCTGGAGTTATGGCTCAACGAATCAACACTTCATATGACGTAATTCCTTTTTGTCTTCTTCTTAATTACATCATTTTAGGTTTTCAAAAATTTTAAAATCATTTCCCAGTAGACGTGGGATCAAGGATCTAACCTTAATTTAACCTCATCAAAAGTCCTGACAATTTGTTGTGACTATTGCCATTTCCCACTTCCACTGGCCCAAAAATTCGCTCCTGAATACAATGGGAAAAATATAATTTTCTTTTCTGTTTCCCCAATTTCCAGCTAATTTCTCTATTTTTCGGATTTTACATGTACATAAGTATTAAATATATATTTTTTAAACAGAACTTGTACCGCGAATTGCAATACTGCACAACCAACAATACCACAAATAATAATTTCCCTTACTCCGTTGTATTAAATCAAAAAGTATATTTACGTGGAAATAAGGTTAAATGCCTATCCTACCCATCTTGTCATTTAAGCATTAAATGACATTACAAATCCAAAACACTATTTTAACGTACAACTTTACAAGGTCTTCTTTTTCTTTTTCTTTCTTTTTTTTTTTCTTTTCAGCCATGCAAATTCAACAAAAAAGTCTTTTACTAAAAAGTCTTTTCAAACAACTGGAAAAGTTCATTTTTCACCTTTGGCTTTGTCTATATTTTATTCAACCTAGCCATGCAAATTCAATAAAAAGTTCTTTATTCAAGCGTCTCTGCAGACAACTAGAAAAAGTTCCTTTTTTTTTTCACTCTCGGTTCTGTCTATTCTGTTCAAACCTAAACATGCAATTTCAACAAAATGTTCAACAAAAAGTCTCTTCTGCCAACCTGAAAAAGAATAAAAAATATGGGTATGTGGATGGAGGTATGTTCTTTTTCATGACTTGTCCTTCTTGGACACTGTTCTTTTCTGCTCCGCTGGGGTTGGTTCTTCAGGAAAGTGTACACTGTATGGTAATTCCCTTTTTTTCTTTTTTTTTTCAGTGCAACTTGCAAAAATTTTCCCCAACCGATCTCCGTTTAACATTTCCATATTGCTGCTACTATTACAGTCATGAATATTAAAGTACCTACCACTGCTGACCAATGTATTAGAATATTTCCTTAACGTAATATTGTGAAATTTCTTTACTATCGGATCTCGCATTCCTGTACAGCTATCCAAATTTCTGCCATCCCAGGCAACCTCTCACCCAACTATTATTTCCCATTACCTTTTCAACTTTCAGTTCCTTTTTAGCTTTTAATTCTTTTCTCAGTAATTAATTATTAGTAATATCCAAACACCGCTACTTTTACTCTCGCTTATTTGCATTTACTTGATTTGATTTCTAGTTTACGAAGTTTCAGCTTCTATTCTTGAACTTCTTCATAGGTTTCTCTTGCTCTTCTGTTATTGGGTCCACTGTAATGGATTGCTACTCCATTTTTTTTATCTATTTCAGAATCTTTATATGTTTCCAGCCCTTCTGGTTCCACAAGGTCGATTCCCCCTGTTATTTTTTTTAACCTTCGGGCTCACTCATTTCCTAATTAGCAACCTCAGCTAATTTTAAATCATTGGCATGAGCTCTCTTTGTTCGGCCAGCCGTCTGGTCTCAAATTACATATGACACTGGACCAATTTCTCTTGTCCAGACTTTCTTCTTTCCAGTAAATTTTGTAGTACTCAGGGTTTCCAGTCCTAATTTCTAACACCTTCCTACTGGAATTCACCCCGCCGTTCTTCACCCTTTTCGGGCTCTTTTTATTCACACAATCAACACTTTATCTAATTCAGCGACCACATCACGTCCGACCCCCACCAGGTCTCTTGCCTTAGCCTTAAAGTTTCCAAGGGCTAATATTTTCTTTATTTAAATAGATATCTAGACTCTTTAAGCCTTCTCTTTCCTCTCTTTAATTTAACTGCCTTAGCGGCTTCGTTCACCAACAACACGGAAACTATTTTTGCCGCATTGACTTCCTCACTTGGGTCTATAAAAACTTCTCTGTATGATTCTTTCCTAGGTCCCTCTGCATAGCTATCTCTCTACCCATGTCTTGTGAATCACAATTTTCTACTTTATTCCATACCCTCTCCGATTGTTCTTATAATGATCGGCTATAAATTCAGACGGTTTCAACTGTGAATTCTGGGCCTCTTCATTCTCTGTAGAATGGCAGTCCAATACTCTTTCATTCCTCCATTTTTCTCTGAGTTGGGAGAGGTTTATCTCATCCTCCTCTTCCCATTCACTTTCCACGTATACCGTCTCTCTCTCTCTCTCTCTCTCTCTCTCTCTCTCTCTCTCTCTCTCTCTCTCTCTCTCAGTCGCCCCGTATACTGGTTGACTTTCATCTACGGCCTCCAACCAACTTTTTAACACTTTCGCCTCTCCCTCAGGGCTCGGTACCCTTGGTCCCTCCAACACACTCCTCAAGTTCTCAGACGGTCTGTTTTCTCTACCGTCTGCCTCTGATCCTGTCGCTCCCTGTTCCTTCCCGTGGTTAGACATTTAAACAATACAACCAGCAATCAACAGAAACGAGAAGGAAATCGATCCACGGGTAATCGACAAGTGATCACAATTTCAAGGAGAAACCTGATATTTGCTCTTTCAGCGAAATCTGCTTCAGAGTCTTCGTTTTTCGTGGCAACACAGGGTGTATCCCCGGTCACGGCAACCACTTGTATAACACTGTCGGCCGGCTGGTCAATTACGATGAAAACCTGATGATGATCTCGTCACAGTAGCAGGTCCTCAAGATGTCTATTACAACGGTGATCACCCCTGCCCACGCTGTGTTTTTTGATCTCAGAATAGTCACGTTGAAAACCCGGTAGCCGTCTCTCTACCACCTCAAACCAGACCGTATTTATTTTTTTCAGTACAAGTGTACAACGGAGAGAAAGATTCGTTAAGTAGTCAGAGCATTCAATTTTCAAATAAAATCAAGTCTTTTCATAACAGTACAAAGTTTTGTTAAGAATAATCAGAGATTTCAATTTTCCAAATAAAAAAGTCTTTTCACAGCTCTTTACCGAAGCTTTACAGAATGGGAAAAATATACAATGGGAAAAATACAATTTTCTTTTCTTTTTCCCCAATTTCCAGCTAATTTATCAATTTTTCGAATTTTACAAGTACATAAGTATTAAATATATATATATATATATTTTTAAACAGAACTCATATCGCGAATTACAATATTGCACAACCAACAATACCACTAATAATATTTTCCCTCACTCCGTTGAATTAAACCAAAAAGTATATTTACGTGGAAATAGGGTTACACTACAGTATTAATGGTTAAATGCATCTCAAATTGATGTTTTTGTTTATTTGTTATTTACTAATATTCACCCTATACAAAACCCAAGAGAGGAGTTTGTTGCGTGAGTTGCAAGAGGTAAGATGAGCAATTTATGGGATTATTAAAGATAACAATTAAACCTAGATTTGAACAGGTTAAGATTGTATTGGTAGGTAAGCATCCTCTTGGGAGTCGATTCCACACGGTAGTACTTCATAGGAAGAAGCTGTTCGAATGAAACTTCTCAAAATAGAACACGAAAATAATAATGATGGTTTTCTACGTTGTACGTGACGTGGTGGATCTTAACTGGTGAAACTAAGGAAATAACGTGTTTGAACATTTTCCATAAATGTAGTAAAAGAGTAGGAAAAAACTTTTAACGCTTCGTCTGTGAGACAGGGGTTGTGAGTTTGAAAATAATTTATCTCACACAAGGCCACATAGACGCTTTTGAACTCTATCGAGAATACATCGAGAAAGTGAAGACTGCGCTGACCCCACGCTTGTCTGGTAGCTGTCTACCATTTTCGATCTGATCTGGCTCTTGTAAAGGTAGAGAATAACAAGAGGAGTCAGATACTTATTAAAATGTTACATTTTTCGGCATCTTTCTCGATTAATATGATATACTAGTTCCAGTTGACGTTTAGGGAGAAGTTAAGTTCCAGTACGCGTTCAAAATCGGACGCGTCCTTGAGAGAAAACTCACTCAAGTTGATACTGATGTTAACACCAAGTGGCAACTGTTTGTTTCATGCTTGAGCTATTTTATAGTGCAGGTTGTTGATTTTTTATGCAATATTTATAATTTATTATTCAATTATTCCTAGTTAATTATCATTATTACTTACATTTATGTGTTTATGTGTGCATTCGTAGTTAGTTAATTTGTTTATTATTTACATAATTCGTCTATTCATTTATTTAGATTTATTGTTTATGTTTTTCCAGGGTTGTCTATGCCCCACTGACCAGCATATATGCGAACCAAAATACAGTACACATTGCCTGACTATTGCGTTCAAGCATAAAACAGACGTAATGCCCACTTTTATATTTACATATGTTCTATCTCTATGTTTAGCACTTTTACTCCAAAAAACTATATTTTAAAATTTTTATATATATATATACATATATATATATATATATATATATATATATATATATATATATATATATGTCTTCTTTGATAAGAAAAACATGTCAAGATAAATTTTTAAAAACTATTTTTCCATTCTGCCAGCCCTGCTCCTCAGGAGCAGGGCTGGCAGAATGGAAAAATAGTTTTTAAAAATTTATCTTGACATGTTTTTCTTATCAAAGAAGACACATTCATTTGAAAAAAAATCCAAGAAATACAAAGAAATATGCTCTTTTTCTCAGTCTCTGTTTTGCTTATGAAATCACTTCAGTTTGTGTTTCTTTGGCTGTTTGTTTTTTCGACTCAAGCCAAACTAAGTACAATGTGACTGTTATGATTAACTAAGAAATTCCCCTTGTCTGGTGTGTTGAAGAGTTAATAAGAATGGCAAGAATGAGAATTACTGCCTCGTAACAAATGCATATCAAAAGTTTAATTGTAAATAACCAGGTAAGAATGGCGTCAAGCACTTCGTTTTGATATGTTGCAAATCATTCAAGAAGAAAGATTTGAGTGACTTTGATAAAAGATGATGTCAAAAAGACCAGTTAGGTTTTTGGTGAGATTACGATGATATGGCTCACTTTGATTTTCTAAGTCTCAATGTAATGATCACAGCAAACATCTATTGTCAATAATTGACACTCATATTTAGGATCGCTCCATCGAAAAATATGTGACATTGTCCATTTATACAGCAAAGATTACAATCGGAAAGACTGAAAATCTTTGCTATGACTTCTTCCGGGTATTACTATATCTGGTTACCATAGATTCTAGAGTTTACAGAAACATCTTGATGAACTACATTTTAAATGATTTCCTCCAAATTAAAAGGTTTTAAAAATCGTTCGAAGTAGATTGATGATATTAAAGAAGTCTATATTAATCAATCAATTTTAAACAATTTTGAATATTTTCTAATCCTAAATTTGGACATCATTCATAAGATAACTTTAGAGTTTGAAAAAAACTATTTTATTTTTTATTAATTACTTCCTCGTTCTTTCTCTCTTTCTATTTGTTCCTGTCCTGTACTGTCATGCTTTTTCATTTTAAATAAAACGAATTTCTCCCGTTTCAGTTTTTCTTCTTGTCATTTTCTATTGTTGGCCAATATTCTACCTTTATTCCCTTCTTTCTTTTTTTCGATCAAAATATTTATTCGCTATTTTTTCCATTTTGATAGCTTTCTTTATTCTTATTTATATCGTGTTGTTTTTTTTCAACTTTTTTTGCAATACGCATATCAATCGTAAATGAATTCTCGGAGTAAATTCCAGACAAGAACCAAACCACAAACTGGCAGTGTTCCACCATTTCTTAATCCCATTTATACATTTGGCTTCGACTTGAAGATCCGAATTTTGCTTCTAACTTGCTTTCTGCTAGGTAAATGCATACTTAAACAGGTTCATGCAAGCTGAAAAGTTATGCCGATTTTATCGGAGAATTGATTGTGACAAGGGCGAACAGGAAGTAATTGAATTTTGGAAGGGAATCAGATTGCGGCTCAGCTGAAATCAGTTTGAAAGTTACATTGATTTTGCCTTAGGTGGATTTTAATTGCGCCAGATTAAGTTGGTATTAGGGTCATAAACCAGAGACAATAACGTGAGAATTGAATAAGATGCCTACGAGATAATAGGTTTATACTGTATTAGCATTAAAATGAAAGCGAAAGAAAATTGAGTGCGAGTTAGGAAGATGCGAAATAATAAAGAGAAATGAAAGAAGTTAAAGAAAAGGAGAGCAATGGAACGGAGAAAAGGAAAGCACTGGAATGATTAGTGAGAATAGAACATGAAAGGAAATGCATATGAAAGAATATGAAAGAGTCAAGTTAAAAGAAGTTTGGCAAAAGAAGGCAAACATTTGGTGAACAAAAAGTGAAAAGAGAAAATTGAAAAAAACAAAATAGATGATAACAAAGAGAAAAATGAAAATTGTAGAAAGAATGAAGTTAAAGAATATTTACGTGAAAAAGAGAAAAGTGAATTGCAAAAAAGAAAACAGAAGATAAAATAGAAAATTGATGGAAAATAAAAGTAGCCATGGATAAATGCAGGATGAAAGAAAATTAAAACGTTGAAATCATGAGATATGACGTCTTTTCATTCAATTCCTTTATTCATTCATTACTTTATCAGTACACAAAAAATTACATTTGAAGAAAATATAAACATTTCCTCATAACCTACTCTTTAAAATTTGTAATTATTATACGATTATCGTATAATTAAATAGACATAAACACACACACACACACAAACACACACACACACACACACACACATATATATATATATATATATATATATATATATATATAGTAGCGAGCATAAAAATCAGAACAATGTTAGGAAAAAGTCTAAATGTGAAATAACTTTTTATTTTAATGCTTTAAAGAACATTCTATTAAAGAAACAAAGGATATAATGGTAAAATTATATAATTCCAAAATATAATGCTCAATAAACTTATTTTGATAAAGTTATAAGGATAATAATATAACTTTATAAAAAATAGATGATCAAAAGCATCAGAACGATTAAATAAATCCATAAAATTTAATAATTATTTTGAATTATTGAAAATAATTTAGGGTAAGAATATAAAATCGGGTATTTTACTAAATTACACCGGCCCTTTATTGGCTCTTGCATTTTAAACATGGCAAAGCAATCTGTGACACCATTGGAACTTAGAAAACTGATGGTCAAGTTACGTAATGAAGATGAACTCTCGATTTGGGATATTTCAAAGAGCGTGGGGAAATCTAAATGTGCTATTCATAGTATCTCTTTAACAAAATAAAGAAACTGGGTCATGTGAAGCCAAGAAACCACCTGGCAGGTCTAGGAAAACTACTGCAAGGGAAGACAGTTGGATTGGTAAAGAATAGAAAAAAAAGGATCGATTTGCGACAGTAACCGCTATCTCTGAAAGTGTTAATACTAACTTTGGCATTAAAATATCAAGGCACACTATTTCACGAATAAATCTGCTGGTACGGGACCTCTTGTTAGGCTACACGGTAAAATTAACGCAACTGTATACAAAGAGATATTGAAGAAACATGTACCTAATTTGAGAACTGCAATTAATCAACCAACTGTATCTATGCAAGATAACGCGCCATGTCACACAGTGAAGTTTGTTAAGACATTACTTTCTGAGAAGGATGTTTCTGTGGCCTGCTCAAAGTCAAGACATGAATCCTATTGAGAATGTTTGGAAGCTGCTAAATGAAAGAACTAAGGAAAAGAATCCAACAAACGTCAAAGAACTATAGACTAATTTGAAAGGAGAATGGGATAAAATATCCGTTAATGAATGCAAGAAATTAATTCGCTCATGTAGCAAAAATGTCTAGCTGTTATTGAAGGTAAAGGTTTACACATCAAGTACTAATGAATTATGAACGCCATTTTCATTTGGATATGATGTATCTATTATAATAGTATGATTTTATTAATCTTTCTGATGTTTATGATCATCTATTTTTTTCGAATGTTGTATATTCTTATAACTTTATCAAAAAAAGTTTATTGAGCTTGGAATTATATAATTTACCTTCATATCATTATTTTTCTTTGATAAAATGTTCTATGAAGCTTTAAAATAAAAAGTTATTTCACATTTAGAGTTTTTCTTAACATCGTTCTGATCTTTATTCTCGCTACTATATATATATATATATATATATATATATATATATATTAGTTGGGGAGATCAGCCGATACGCTATCATGGTTTCGATCTTTTCAGTTTCGTCAGACGATTTGCATTAGCTGATTGCTTAACGGTTAATGCTTTTATAAGTTCATAACCGGAAGTTCAAACCAAGGGAGTGAATTCAACTCACTTTTTAATTTAGAAGTAAAATCCAAAATAGGTAAACATTTTTTTAACTACTTAATAAACACTCCCCTAAAAGCTTCATTTTCATACTACACCACTACGGTATACACAACTTAGGAATGAGTTTGAGTATAAGTATGTTACTTCACTAAATGAGAATTAATGAAAGACATGAATATCCAATAACAGTTACAGAATATTCAGCATGTATTTTTTGCAGATACTTCTTCTTTGGTGTCGTTGTTTGTTGTTGAAGTGCGTTTTTAATAAATTCAAAATTTTGTCCATAATGCATTGTTTGTTTATAGTTGTAGTTTCATGTTCGTGTTTGTACTATGTTTTGTAAAAAGATGTTTTCTATTTAAAATAATTTTGGATTACTTTTAGGACAGTTTTTATATTATAATTTAAAATTTAAACATCTTGGTTGCTATTTGTGGAGAATTGGGCTTGATAGATTATAATCTACCAAACTCAAATCCCCAAATAATAACAGGAAGAATTACCAAACCTATATTAGCATTTCGGCAGGTGAATTTAAACAACGTTTCTACACTCACAAACACTCCTTTTCTAACCGCCATCTAAGATTTCAAACATCCCTTTCCCGAGTATTTTGGGAAATGAAAGAAGAGGGAAACATTTAGACATTTTCTTAACATCTTAACTATAGTATATTGAAACTGATAGCTTCAGCCCGCATCCCCCAAATCTATTACGATAAATGTAATCTATATTTAGTTGAAATATTAAAATTTATTTTAAATATACGTATGGAATTCATAAGCAAATGCTGCCACAAACTTAAATTTTTATATTTTTAAATTTTAAATTATAAAACCTTTCTAAAAGTAATCCCAAATTAATCATTATCTGATATAAGCTTTCCTTCCCTCTTTCTAATCACTAGAGTATGGATTAAAACGACCATATAGATCTAAACTTTTAGCCCTTACATTTTCCGAGTCCATGATTTTAGATGGTAACTAAATGCAAATTCTAAGTTTATTTCCTCAACCCCTGAATACTTCCCCTACCTAAAAGTTTCCTTTTAAACATTTTTTAATCTATCCTTTTAGTGTTTTCTTCATATCAATAATCAATGTATTGATATAATGAGATAACTTTAGGGAATCTATCTATGATTTACACTACAATTATCTATATCTTTAAAATTCCCTATAACAACCTTTCTATATTAAGTAACTTCCTTTCTATTTTGTTTATCCATATTTTCTTCATACTTTTTCTGTATATATATACAAAAGAGGATGAAAGGGGATGAGCCAAAAAACAAAAGGAAAAATAAAAAAGAAATATTTTTCATAATAAATAAAAATAAAATATTTTTATTTAATTTTTTATTAAAAATAAAAAAAACATTTTTTCAAAATAAAAATGAAAAATAAAACAAAAGGAAATATTTTTCAAAATAAAAATAAATATTTTGTAAAAAAAATACAATATTTCCTTTTTTTGCTCATCCCCTTTTATTTAAGTAGAAGAATTTAAAGTAATTTTTCCCAACAATAGTAAGACCATAATATTTTAAACGGAAAAATGTTTGAAAAAATTTTGGCAGAGCCAAATATCACATCCTGTTAACTTTTCTCTATTTTCCTTTCCCCTTTTCTTTCTCCTTTTTTTCCATTTTATGTGTCTATGTCTAGACGACAACCTTCTAACAAAATCTACTCTCTCTTTTAACACCTCTCCTATTATTCTTTATGATATTATCTTAATTTTTTTCTTCTTTTATGTAAAATTCCTGGTAAGAATTTCTTTTTGAGTATACTTCCAGTAAATGAATTTTGTACTGTATTTGCATAATAAATGAATTTTGCCGCTGGAGAAGTGAGGCGTTTCATCGCTGAAATGGCCATATGGCATATGTAATTTTTGGAGTTTTATTTGAGAATATACATATTTAGCTCTTTAAATAGATAATACTAATTACAAAGAGCCCCCTCAGTTTTAATATTAATGAGATTAACATGTATAAGATCAATTTCTGGATTTTACCAACATCCATTTTCGTTTTTTATTTATATATATATTCGACATTCACACCGATTTCTACAAAAAGCCTGCCAGCAGGGATATGTTTGTCCACTATCGATCAGCCCTCCTTCTCGGCGCTAAGACTGGTTACATTAAAAACGAGCTCACACGTATCCGAAATAAGTGAAGCAAAGAAGAAGACGGTAACACCCACACTGCACATTTTAAGGAAGACAAACGGCTACCCGCAGTCCTTTGTTGATCACCTGGAACGGAAAGGTAGTAAAGGCCCAAAGCGTCACACTCTATCCAATACCTGCTTCCTGAGGCTACCACACTTCAGTGAAAATATAACCGCAAAAATACGTAGAGATATCCGCAGGGAGGGACTGGATATACAGCTGGCCCACTACAGCCCCACTCTTCGCAGACACCTCACCTCCAACCACAAAACAAGCAACAGCACCATATGCACACTGGCCAATTTCCCTATTGCAGACACCGGCAATGCCACCAGGTATATGTCGTGTACCGCATACAATGCGCCAAATGCGAGGAATTCTATGTTGGCAGCACCACCAGACCGTTGCACATTAGAATAAAAGAACATATACACACACAAGCGTCGTCCTTCCATAAACATTTTAAAAAATGCAAAAATACTAACAAAAACATAATCGTCAACATCGAGGCTAGAGAGTCAAACCTAGGGAACCTGCGCATAAAAGAGTCCCTAATAATAACTAAACTACACACACAAATCAAAAATCGACAAGAGCTTAATCTAGACTACATAACAGAATAGACAACGCTAACACGCACATGATACACACTTGACCACAACAATAAAACGCATACACACGGTCACGATACCACAGTTTAACGCACACATATAAACATACGTACAATAAACATGCGTACACAGCTCATGCCGAAACGCGTGCGCTCATATGTGCGCGTGTGTTTGTGTGTGTATATATATGAGTATATATATGTATACATGTGTGTGTGTGTGTGTGTGCGCGCGCGCGCGTACACTAAACACATACACGCATTTGGGTACTGCTAATATTTCGGCATGCAGACTTGATGCCTACGCTGAATATTAAGAAAATTTCAAAAAACATTCATAAAGCCTTTTTTCATTATATTGTTTATTAGAGAGGATAATAAATAATAATAATAACAATCCTATAGGACAAAAAACTAAAAAACTAAAAAATAAACAAATAAGTTTACGCTATGCTATTCCCCAACCCGGCAAAGTAGTGGGTGTGCCTGTAACACACCGCACACCTAAACGCACACACACACACACACACACACATACATACAAAATAAAGTAGAATAAAATGCAAGAACTACGAGCATATAAACACGCACACATTACACAGTCACGGACAAGCACACACCACCAGATAAAGCAGATAGATAAAACAACAGTAATGAAATAGATCATCTTCAACCCGGTAAAAAGTCAAACCAACGGTCAGGTCACACTTAGATAAACCACACATATAGGCAGACTGATATCATCAGACCAAAAAGGCCCCAACTATAAATCACACATATAGGGTTGCAATCTGGTCAGTTACGTGGCCAGATATAAGGGTGATGTGGTTGCAGAAACTGTCTGCCCTCCATGCCAGTGCGACATGATGCAGAATCCAGTTGATAGACATAGGGTATTCTAGCAGTCATCTTCTTAACCTAAAGCAGCATCACTTTATCAAGGCACCTGATTCAGGCTCCCGTGTTGAATCTGAGTCCCTGTGGGAAGATGAATGGATGCATAACGTCGCCATTATTATTTAACAGTCTAAACACCTTTGTAATCACCATTAGACTCATCCAAGTTTTTCTCAATCCTGTGCACTGCCCTCATACACTCTGAATTTTTTTAACTGGAGCTTCTGGTGCGAATGCCAAGAAATTCAGTAGGCTTTTTCAAAATTTCTAAGTGAATTAGATCATGGTGTCCTTTTTCTCACAGACGGTGCCCAACTGACACTACTATAATATGCAATCGACAAAATAAAAAAATAAAGTGCATGCGCATAATATAAATATAACAACAATTTTCCCACAACATATATATATATTGATATAATGCTTTTAAAAATACTATAACAAAATTACAGTATATATATATATACTGTAATTTTGTTATTATGATGTTTTTTTTAAAAACATCATAATAATATATATATATTATATCACTACACAAAAAATCATGTTTCAGAACAGCATTGTTCTTCTTCAGGTGATATTTTAAAATAAATGGTAAAATGGTTTATTTTGAAAAAAAGTAAAATGAACCCATTGTTAATTAATAGTTAAGGTGGGGTCGTTGGAGCAAAGTTAAACAATATGATTATGAGTGTATCTGTATTACTCAATCAAAAGTGAGAATTTGGTTGAACTATAAAGTTGAACGTATGAAGGTGAATTGATGAATATATCAGGATAAAATGACACATTTTATCTGTCAGGGGAAGATACATATCAGGAAGACTTTTTATTCAAATGTGTAAATGTATAAAAGAACATCATAATTAATTAAATTTTAAAGTGAAATATTTATGGTTCACTTTAAAATTTAATTAATTATGATGTTCATTTATAATTTATGCTCTAATATTGCATAATAATTATTTTATTATAAATTAATGTCCCGCACAATATTTATTTGCTTTTCATCACTCCAGTATACGTTAGTATACCATAATTACTTAATTTAAATTTTGACTTAAACATATTTAGCCCCTTTAACAAATAAAGTAGTATAAAAACCTAAAATCTGATCTACTGTCCAAGCCACTGTCTACACATTTGAATAAATGTTCCTAGTATGTATCTTCCCAGACAGATAAAATGTCATTTTATCAAATTTTATCTGTTTAGAAGATACATATTATGAACACTTATGATGAACCAATTCACGTTCATACGACCTAAATATTCAACTTTATAGTCTAACCAAATTTTCACTTTCGATTAAGTAATGCAGACACACCCACAATCATATTGTGTAATTTCTCGAACCACTCCTCCTTAATTTTCTGAATAACCATGAATTCATTTTAAATTTTTCAAAATTTCACTTGAAAAAGAACAATAATATTCCGAAACATGATTTTTTTTTTTGTAGTGATATAATGATTTTGTAAACCATTGTAATAACAAAATTATAATATTAGGCTCTACTCTGGATTGAGCACTTTTTATAAAAGTATATGCAACGAACAGTAGGTTTTTAATCTATATGAAATTAATATTATATATAATATAGCTTATATATGAACGGTGTTGGTTGTGCTGGTGGGTTTTGCGATAAATTGTCATGTTAGGCCTTGATATTTACCATCGAAATTTATTTCTTATTATACTCATAGTTTATTTATACATATTGGCCGGAGTTATACTTCTGTTAGGATGTAAATTAGTCGAGATTAAACTACAATCCATACTTAAATATTAGTAGTGGTTATACATGAGTCTCTAAATTAAGATTGTTGAGGTTTATAGTTAGTTGTATAGATAAACATTGGTACATTTTAATTATTTTTAAGAAAGAATAAAATGGAAAGGTAAAGGTAAGTTGAGAAAATGGAGATAAATTAACGATGAAAATGAAAATAGAAAGAAAGAAAGAAAGAAAGAAAGAAAGAAAGAAAGAAAGAAAATGATGTGAAAAGATTCCATGTCGGAGATGAAAAGAAAAGTATGAAAACAAAAATAAAAAAGCGAGGAAACATGAATGAGGGAAAAAGAAATAGAATAACTAGGAAATTATTTTTTTAATCATATATTAACGAGAACAAAGCAACAAACCGAAAAGAGCTAAAATGAGTCAATTTTCTGCCTGAATTAAAATTAATAGACATTTACAGTTTTATTTTGTTTGTTATTTTTTTATTACCGCAGATGAATTTCCACTTATTTATTCTCTTCATGAAAGCTACCATGCATATTTAAAACATACACTATCTGCTACTTATCTCCAGAATGTTAGTTTTTTTTTTAATAAATTATGAACAGACTGTATTAAAAAAATAATTTGTACATTTTTCCCCATCAAATAATGATCTCCTTTTTTTCTTTCCTTTGTTTTTTTTTTTTTTTTGGGGGGGGGGGGGGTCGGAAAGAGCATCTAAACTTACAAGTAAGAATCCTTATTACTCCTGTAGAATGTTTGATCCCCATTTATTTGTCTTGTTTTGTGTTAAACAACGCTTAATTTCATAAAGTCATTTCAACGTCCATGTACTTAAATGAGCTATCAGATCTAGACTCACATATAGATGTCATATCTGACGTTTAACTCATCCAAAAATGTCTAAACTATCAGCTATATGAGTGCTAATACCATGTATGTATTGTATGTCAGTGAGTGCTAGACAATTTTCTTACATATTTATTACGTTCAAAATAGCGCTACATAGCTAATATAGTGTTTTGCAGATTTTCAAGATAGTGATTTGTTTTTTTATTTTTTTAAGCGTAGGGATTATTATTTTTATTTACCCATTTATAATATTTACTGTATATAATGATTATCAGGGCAGCTCCATATTACCAGTGGATCCCTCAACCGGGGTGAGGGAGCCTGATTGTGGGACAAGAGCAGTGCTTTGTGATTCTCGCTATCTTATAAACATTTTTCTACCTACGTTAACTGACTATTAAAGAATTTGTGAATTTGTTTTACCCATATCAAGACTCGAAAAATACTATAAAAATTCACTATTCTTTATCCATAATTTTGAATGTTAAAATTATTCAACTTTTTCAAGAAAAATCTTTAAAAAAATTTACCGCAAATCAGTGTTGGTTCCTGACATGTCTCTAATTTGTGTTTAGATTATAGCGGGTATCTCTTATTCCTTTCCTAGTTGTAGTAGGATTCCGTAGCAAGTTAACGGAAATTGGCCTTGTGGGAAGATAGCCCACTATAATTTGCAAAATGATTATAAATTCAAGAAAGGCAATTAGAGTATAAAATAACATTTATACATATATACATTTCAATTAATGTTTTACAAATAAAGTAATACTTGAAATAGAAGTTCAACGGAAGTTAGAGAGAGTTCATGGCAAAATAATAACAAGCTGAAAGGGATAAAAGAATGTTCATTGAAGATATAATGCTGAAAGGGTAAAAGGCTTAGTAGTGGGATTGATGTTCATTCCCAGGTCAGCGAGTCAGCAAGTTGGTATGTGGAATGTCTTTGAAAAGGTCGGTTAGTACTTTTTGAGAACAGGGTGAAAGGAAGAGGTCAACATAGTAGCCGTTCGACATAGGTCTAGGGAGAAACTAATTACACTCTTCTCCTTTCGTCCTTCTGTTTGACAAAGCGTTTGTGTCTTCGCTTTTTATATCGGCATTTTGGATCAAAACAGCTAGTTTCGAATTTCATACTTGAATTTGATTCCCGGCTTCCCATTGGCTGGTAAATAAAAAAATGGTAATTTGATCTTTGACGAATTTTTATTTTTCAACCGGAACATATGCGCGAACTCGGATGCGCACGACGATTTTTATTCATTTCTTTTTAGTTGTGAGAGAGCACACATCCGGTTCATGGCTTTTGTTCGGTCGGTATCACCACATAACTTTCGCCCCAGAACACGGAGTGATATTTTGGGATCTGTTGTCGCTTTTTTTTAAAAAGGAATTTTTCGTTTTGTTTTGCGGTTTTCTTTTTGTTTGTTTGTTTGGGTTTTTTTTTTGTTTTGGTTTTTTTTGTTTTTTGTTTTTCGTTTTCGTTTGAAAATAAAAATATGTGTTTTCTTTCTTCCATTTAACCGTTTTACCGAATTTGTTTCCTCGGTATAAGAGGGGAGGATCCGAATCCCGTCTTTATTCGAAGGAATGTTTTGGTTTTCGGTTTTTGTTGAAAGGGATTGGTAGTGAATTTTTGTGGGACTAGCTATGGGTTAGTTTGGTTTGTTGTAGTTTCTTTTTTATTACGTTCTTTGTCAATTTGAATTTGTGTTGCAGGGAAATATTCATATTTCGCTGAAAGTTCAAATTCTTTTCTTTTTTTTTTAGTAATAGGCCTGGGTAGGTTAGTTCTGATTTGTTGAAGTTTCTTCAGCGTTTGTTTGCCATTTTGAGTTTGTATTACAGAGAAATTTTCAAATTTCACTGAAAGTTCAAACAAAATTTTTCTAGGTGTATATATATATAGGTGTTGAACTCACGCCGGGTAGTCACTAATTTTATGCTGAGTTTATCAATCTTTTAAATTCACAAGTGATTATCCGACTGTTTTTTCTTTTCTCTATTTTTTTTTTGTTTTTCCGTTTTTAGTTTTTTTGTTTTTTTGTTGTTTTTTTTTTTGTTTCTTTCAGTGGTTTTTCCGTTTTTGTAGGGTTTTTTTTTTGTTCGTTTTGTTCTTTTTGTTCTGCTTGTTCTTTGTTCTTATCGTTGATTTTGTTCTTTAGTTCCTTTTGTTCTTTTGCGTTTTTTTTTTGTTCTTTCTTTCGTTTTTTTGTTTGTTTTTGCTTTGGGGGGGGCTTTTTATCATTAATTGTTTGCGCCGGGTGCCTATTTACTCTTCGACAATGTGTTTGAAGCACATTTATTTATTTATTTTATATAGTAAGCCATTCTTTATTCCAATGTCCTTGTTTTCTGTTTAGGTTATGGCTTATCTGTTCCTTTCTTGAATTGCTTTAATGATTGAATTATCTTAACCTCTTGATGATCTGGTTGATCAGTGACTGTGACTTTTCATTACGATGGCGCTGTTTTCAGGTTGTTGCACCCCGACTGGTAGTAAGGAGCCAGATCTCTTTCGTGCCGCTTAGAATAGTATTTTGCACATCATGATACGGAGTGCATCGGAAGCTACAGGTGTCAGTGAGGACAGCTTTATAAGTGATGTCAGCTGTAACAGAGATCATTTGACTTTAGCAGTTGCAGACAGCAGTAGACTCGTCAACTATGCGTGTGCTAACTGTCAATTAAACCCTGACTCTACCACACACGTCACTGAAGAATAGAGAATAAAGATAAAAATAGTTTTTTATTTGTCCGTATAGGGCTTTTTATCAGCAAAGCTGAGAAGATATTCAATTTTGGGTCCAGTCTATTCTTTCTCAAATCGATATAGAACACTCAAATTAAATCCGGCTTCGAGACTTTTCTACATTCTCAGAAATACCAGGTGAAACCACAATTTTCTCTTTGGGTCACACTTACCTGTTCAACCGCTATATCTACAGTGTGATAGTTCCGAGCACAACAGACGCCTCATTGTGTCTTCAAGTAATAACTTTAAAGGTGCTAAGTCTTTGTTCCCTAACAGAATAAGGAACCGTATAGTTTCTAACAAGTTTGATTCTCGTGACTATTAGCGGCTCTTTAACAGCGTGTTAAAAAAGAATATATCTCTCTTCATTTAGTAAGATCTGCCAACATCTTCTGCAGATAAAGCAAAATGTTTTGCTCATAAATTATCTTCAAATTATATTCTTGACTCATATGGAGTACTGTTGCCTGACTTTCCACTTAGAACTGACTCTCTGTATATAACTCCGCCAATGGTTTCTACTACCATCTCTAAACGAGATCCCCATAAAGCACGTAAACTTGATTGCATCATTGAATCAGCCCTTACGAAATGCGTTCCTGAATCGGATCCTTACCTCTCTAAACTCTACAATAAACGCCTGGCTCTTTTCTTGTGTTCTACTTTGTTGGAAATCTTTTTCTGTAATATCAATCTTTAAAACCTTAGGCGAACCATTTGGTTCTTCTAACTATCGGCTTATTAGCCATCTACCTCTTTTCAGTGATGTACTAAAAGCACAAATCAACTCTAAATCAGTTAAGCATCTAACATCACATGGTTTTCTTTCTGATCAACAATATGGCTTCCGCTCTTCTGGGTCAACTTCTGATGTATTACTGAAAGTGTCTATGCAGCTTTCTATAATAATGGTGAAGCTCGAGTCATTACTTTAGATATCTCGAATGCATTTGATAGGTTTTGGCATGCTGATCGTCAAAACAAGTTGAAAGGTTATGATATGTCTGGACGAAGGTCTGAACTGATTCAATCTTTCACGAAAGAAAATTTAACTTGAACGGCCACTTTTCTTAACGTTTTGCATTAATGCAGATGTGCCCGAGGACTCTATCCTTTGACCTACGCTGTTCCTAATTTTCATCAACGACCTTCATTATATCTTCAGTTATCTATACTAATGAGAAACCTATTTAGTCATGTCTTAATAGTATGTCTGATCGGTTTGATGTGGTCAAAATGATATTTGATCTAAAAAAAAAAAATGACCTATAGTCTGTTGTTAACTAGGGTAAGAAATGGCTTCTTAATTCCAACGCCTCCAAAACGAAACTACTCCATTTAAATCGACTGAGATAAACTTTTTAGTCTTCCATCAGTGTGGCTGATGCTAACCTCTAATGGAAACATTATAGTGAAACAATTTCTAAATCAGTTGGTTCGATAGTTGATTCAGTTTTCCTACCAGAGTCTGTTGTATACATTTATAAATCTACCATTTATTAATGCATTGTATATTGCTGCGCCTGGTATTTCTCCAATGTATTTAGAAACTATTGCCAAAATACAAAAAAAGAATCTGCAATGTTATGAATTCTGATTTGGTATCTCGGCTTCAGTCACTTTCCCTTCATCGTAAGGAACCTTCTCTTGCCTTTCCTATAACTATTTTCATAATAATTATTCTGATGAACCATTTTGAAAATATATCGACAATTTTTTTTCATTTTGAAAACAAAAACAAATTTTAAAGTACACTTTTTTTATTTAATGTTTATTTAATATTTCCATTTATTATAAATATATTTTATTAAGCCAGGAAAGTTTAAATGTCTCAAATTCAGAAACGAGATGACCACGTTTTTGATACTGAGTGTACATGTTGTAATAAAACATTTTTCTCTCAGTATCATTTAGTTTTGTTTTGTTTTAATTCAAGTAGGACATAAGTATAAATATTTGTTCTTTACAACAGTATGTTTTTGTGTGTGCATGTATGAATATGTCTATGTGTGTGTATGTGTGAAGATATCGCAGCGAGGCCATCCTTCCTGATGAGATGAAAGCAAAAATTGGAGTTGTCAAGGGGCGACAATACTTTGGAATTAAACGTTTGTGACTTAAATTGGGATTGGTAAATCGAGCGAGGGATTCACAGCGAAATCAGTACAGACCCAGTTGGTTGCAGTGAACATAGAGAAATGTTCAAGCTGTAAATTGAATTTCTGTTTTCTGTTTATAAACATTAAATGAAACCTGCTTCTTTTCCTGGAGTTACATTGCATCTTAAAAGTCCAATTTGTTGACTTTAACAATATATATATATATATATATATATATATATATGTGTGTGTGTGTGTGTGTGTGTGTGTGTGTGTGTGTGTGTGTGTGTGTGTGGTAATATTTTCATGATAATTTATAATAAATGCATAGTTTACTGCAACACAAGAGCCGTAGTGTTTCGGTACTATCTTATTAACACCTCGTCAGGCAGTATCGAGCACTCTTCAAAAAGTAAATCACTACAAACAGGTGATTGATAACCCGTTAATATATATATATATTAACGGGTTATCAATCACCTGTTTGTAGTGATTTACTTTTTGAAGAGTGCTCGATACTGCCTGACGTATAGTGTATATCTATTTATTTGCTTTTATCTTTAGTGTTTCAGCCTTTGCCCTGACGATCCGTAGTGTGAAACCGCGGTAGGTTTTGGCTCACTCAAGATTTTTGTGTATATATATATATATATATATATATATATATATATATATATATATATCAACCCATTTAATGCGATAAAGCCACTAAGATGCTAGATTATTAATTAGTGTAAGAAAATGAGAAAAAATTAATTTATTGGAGACTGAACAATAAAAGATCGGGAGTTAAGAAGACAGAAGATAACGATCGATATTACATTTAAATTTTTGAAGATCAAAGTTGACTGGGAAGCAAGAATCCATGAGAAAAAGTAAACAGAGTCCAAGGAATGTGCTTATGAGACATATAATGTATCACTCTCGTTCTAAGTAATAAATTGGTAAAAAGAAAGGCGTGGAAGACAAGGTCACAAGCCATCACACACGCACTGACTGATTAACAAGAATAGATCTAGTCACTAGTGTTGAAATTTACATTCATTATTTGAACAGATCTGTGATGTGATACATTGGCGGAATAAGCGACTCTCTTTAACTCCAATTAAAAAGTATAACACCATCACAATATATGTGTAATAGGACCCTGAATTAAAAGCTTCAAACCTATGAAGACCATGTCACTGACAGAAATTTTATGGGACTTTGTAATACACACACAGTATAATCAAAGCTAATCGCCCCGACATTGTGATCAAAGCCCATAAAAAAATATTTTCTTTCTTATTGACGTGGGAGTTCATACAGACTGCAGTATATATTTGAAGATCTTGTTTGAAGATCATATTTGAAAATTTATTTCAAAATACAAGCATTTTGTAATAGAAATCTCAGAAATGTGGCACACGAGCACATCAATAATTCCAGTTGTAGCCGGATGCCTCTGTTTAGTTGGTAAAGGTTCTGATAGACTCATTGATGGGATAACACTTCACGAAGGTTTTCATCTAGGTACTACAATGTTTATGATCTTAGGATGTTTGTTTTTATTTGTTTTACAAAAATGCTCCGTGGAAAATATCATGACCTTAACTTTCCTTGTTGAGACCCAGAAGTAAATGAGTATACATAAAGGAAATAATCAAAAGAAATAATAATAATAATAATAATAATAATAGAAGAAGAAGAAGAAGAAGAAGAAGAAGAAGAAGAAGAAGAAGAAGAAGAAGAAGATGTCCTTCTTTTCAAAACGGTCTCCATGAAGAGAATATATAAATCGAAGCCTAATTAACCAGTAACCATAATTAACCGTTCCAAATTTACTTCGCCCCGAAGTTCTTAACCTCTCCCCGAAAGTCATCTTGGGCAAATATAAATAAAGCGACGATACGGGACTGGGTTATTAGACTTTTATTTTAACTAAGTAGTCGTAGGAAGACTAAGTGGTATTGTGAATTATGTTGCTTACAAAGAAGATGATGTTTTTTCACCCTTTTTTCACGATGAGTCATTTAAATGATTGACGGTGACGTAACTGAGTTCCTAGGAGAGTCATGAAACATTTCTCTTCATAAACAGAGTAAAGAGGATTTTGAACACAAATCAACTACAACCCCATAACATAATAAAAACAAATGTCACGTTTCTTCATGATATAGGCGATCATGGAACTCTGCAACTTCTTTTTATCTGGGAATTACCACGAGATATTGGACAAGATAGTGGAGATCTTTGCTATTGCTTTCTCAACAGTCTGAGATTCAAAGTTGTGTTCTCTTAGACTGGCTGCCACACAGAGCTACTTTTCTGTTTAATTCATATATAAAAAGAACGTGAATAGTTTCAAACCTTTCCAAAATAATCGTGCAAAGTGAACACAACATTCGATGACAGAGTTTAAAGTAGACTCATTAATTGCTGCACTTATAAACTGAATTTCGCTTTAGACGAGAGCTGACAATTGAAAAGAGTGGAGAGCGATTACCTATAATTGAGAAAAAACAGAATAGGGTGAGGAATAAAACATCAGCTTTTCAGAATTTACATAGGTAGATAGATAGATAAATATAATGATACGATAAAGAACAAATAGGATGCGTTTATCAATCTCACATATTTCACTTTTATTAAAACGTTATCAGGGAATGAGATATGGAGGAGAAAAGAAAGAACATTCTGGTGTTGTTTGACTTTCATTTGCCAATCATGTTTTGTGGTGACCACGTACCTCAAGGTGGTGTAATATTTAGCAAGCTTGTCTCGCTAGAATCATTACAATTGAATAGTGAATCCGATTCTCACAGGGTGTCCTTTACTTGCGGCCTTGTGCCACATCTAAGCTACGCTTAAAAAATCACCTTTCCGTGTGAAACCCTGATTTTGACGAATAGTAAAAGGACTGATCCCGTACTAAAAGAAAAAGACGAAGCCGGATTTTGCGATCAGATGTTAAATTAATTTTCTAACCAATGGAAGGAAGCGATTTGAAAAACTGAGAAAAAAGTTAGCAATCTAGTGCGAAATACTAAATGACTATAAAAACACAAGAAAAGTCAGAATCAGTTAGTGAGATGGAAGCAGCGATATCATACACCATCAACATGTGACAAAATAAACTTCAAGTCTGACCCGGACATATAAAGTCCCGTCACGCATTTGTTCTCCTTCTTCACTCGTGCTATTTCTTTTACCTCTTCTTCTCCATCCTCAACGTTCCCGCAGTCAGCAACAACGACGACAACAACAACAACAACAACAAGATACTTCAACTGACTCCTAAATATTAACTCCGATAAGTACAATTTTTGTTATTGTTTCACTTTCCTTTTCACTTTCTCGACGACCATAAAAAAAGGTAAGGAACACCGACTTTATTAGTAATCCTGTTAATTCTGCATAAACACATTCTCTAATTACAACTAGAATTCTGGACAGTTAATTCCTTACTACTATTTCTCTTGAAACATTTAACTATGTACATTTTCTCATTGAACATTTAACTTTTACGAATTCATGTTATTCTGCTTTGTTAATAATATTCTACTTTAACATACAAACATAAAAACAATATAATTTTATTCTTCCACATTCCAACATCCAACCTTCCACCCTCTTTCAACCTGCTGATAAACCCTTAAGTTGTGGGGAGTGTCGGCTGTGTTTGTGAATTAAGATTGTACCAGACATGGCTGACCATGAATGCTGCATATCTTTTCTACCAAAAGTCTAGATCTTTCTCGTGTGTATTTTCAATTAGAAACAACATTGAGACAATAAGTTATGTGAATGTTGAAGGTTGACAACACAAAGTCAAAGTGGAATTAACATTGGAGGTAAAGTTATATTATGCAGCAAATAAACATTAATCAAGTTAAGCAAATTGAAATTTCAGCAATTTCTATAAATAGACACCTACTACAGGGAGATAGCGCTAAAGTAACATTTAAATCCAACTCTCTTCATTAACAGTAAATTGAAAAAGTCGATACCGATGACAAGTGGATAAATTTTCTTGGTTTAACAACAATGACTATGTTTATTTTTTCTGCTATTGGTTCAAATGGTTATTAGAAATATTCATTTAAATTGCATCAATGTTTATTGATTGTAATAAGTTTAGTGTATTGTCATTAGGCTTATGTCAGATCACTCTGCGAGTAAGAATGATACCATATAACCCAGTACTATCTGTCTTATGGTTGGGTTATCGTTTTCTTACCAGAAGAGACTGGTAAAGAGAGTAGCGAGATATGAAACAGGGCTAAAAACTAGAAGCTCATATAAGTTCAACAACTATGGAGCCCAGTCTATCACAATGTGATAGACTGAGTTTCATATCTCTCTATGATGATGACACGACATCGCTGGATGAAGGGCTTACTAGACTAAAAGCCAACGGGGTCTTACCCCAAATGGAATTAACAACCAAGGTAAGTCGGAAGACACAGACTGTCGTTTGGATGCTACGCATGAATAAATAACTCTCCAGATTTCAACCCAAATATGTTGAGAGAATTTATTATATGTTCGGCTGCGCCCTGACCCTATGACCACACCTGATAGTGAGACTGCTGCTAATGATTATAATGATCATTAGATGAGATTTAATACTGCATTGTTTTATTAAATAAAATTTACATATATGCACATGCGTAGATAGTCTCCTACACGCACATAAAATGATGCTAAAAACAAAATGCTACCTTCTGAAACTCGCGTCCAATTACTCCAACATATACTTCCCCCGTTCCAATTGACGATTCTGTCAACTTCGAGTTATCTACAAAGGAGTTACTCGATTAAAAACAAATTTTTGAATCTGATGACTTTCAACGTTAATAATCTTTAGAGAAAGAGCATAGACGACTTTTTACAGAGAAAAACCGAGTGATACTTTTACGATACAACAAACGTAACAAAACATTAAGAAGTAATAAAATATTCAATACCATTCATGTCCTAACCAATCAACGGATTCGAATCCTAGAAAAATGGCGGTATCTGCTAACACAATATCTGACAATGGCTAATGAAACGCGGACAAATAAAACTTCGTTCAAAATTGGGAAAAAATTCGACTTTCTGACATCATCAGTGGAGTAAAAGCTAATGACAGTATTCTCAGATCAAACAATTTAAGAGCAACCAATCATCAAACAATGGCGTATTTCTTTGAATCTAAAATTTTCGCCAAAATGCTAACAGTAATTACAACTGTCAATTTTGATTCTCACTTCGTATCATTGTACGACAAAAGTCAGCACGAGCAACTCAAAATTAGAAAACAAACCAAACATAATTCGAATACGACAAAGAAATTGCATAGATAATGCAAAGAACAAAAAAAAGGTTCCTGTTGTTATGTCCATCAATTTCTATAGATTAAAAAAAACTACAAATGACAAGTACATACGGCTCGACAAAGATACCCAACCTTCCTAGGAGTAGATGCGGCTATAGATCCGATATATTCGTTCCACTTCTGGTTGATTGTAAAAGTGAGGTCAATGAAGCACAGTGTGTTGCTTTCAATGAGACTTTCATCAGCCATGCTGATGGCTATCAGGAAAGTTTTTCAATGGTGGTTAAGGGAAATCAGTTTTATTTCTTAGGCATTAAAATTTATATGCTATTTCATGACCCAGTTAACTAATGATTGGAGGTACGTTTCAAGAACAGCTTCCAGGTTTTACTTTGTGAGCCTAAGCAGATTTCCTATTGAGATGGGAGTAAAGTAATAGATGCCTACTTGGGGACTAATGACATCAAGAACATCATTGATCAAGACCAGAAACAGCGCAGAACCTAGGATATAGCCTTGAGGGATATCTGCGTTCGTGTGAAAGGATCTGGAAGCTTGTCCATTCAAAACAACCTTCATTTCACAATTCGATAGGAACGATCGGATTAAATCAAACGAACAATCGTCCAGAAATACTGTAGCCCTGAAGAAGAAGGCCAGAATGCCAAATCTTTTTAAGAACTTTCGTTGTATCTATTGCAACAGATCGAGCTTCGCCATTATTATTAAGAGCCTGGTATATATATATATATATATATATATATATATATATATATATATATATATATATATATATAATTCAGTAATGGCTGGTAATACATTAGCGGCAGATTTATAGAAGCGGAAGAAATATTTTTTGTCAGAGTAGGTCGCGAGATATGAGATAGCCAGTTCAGCATTATTAGAGCCTCTAATATTTTGACGAAAAGTGGTACGAAGATAATAGGGCGATAGTTAGATAAGTTGGAGTGTTAACCAGAGTTTTTTTGTTAACCATTTCACCCCGAGGAAGACGGAAATACCACTGATGAGCGGGGGGCTACATAACTGTAAAAAAAAATTAATTAGAAGAGAGTGAGGAGTACAAACTAGTTAGAAAGAAGAAATAGAAAGCTGAGAATGCAGGTGCGATGACAGATACATAGGTGGAGAAAAAGGAGGATATACGGGGGTGGGGAGAGAGCTAGAGTCCAGTGGTTAATAGATGAGTAATGACATTGCATTTAAATTTCTGGAGGTTATAGACATCAGGAAAGCAAGAATATGAAAGCGAGTTCCACAGGCGAGAAGTGCGAGAGAAGCTGCAGAAGTAGAATTGTCGTCTGCATTTGGCTAACCTAACTGTGAATGGGTGGGACCCAGTTGCCAATCTGGTTGCACAAGTAAACACCTGTTGAGGAGGCACCAGTGACTTAAGTTTGTCCGAGCAGAAGCCATGAAAGTATTAATAGAACAGACAAAGGGAGGCCACATTTCGACGGTGGGGAAGTGGCTGCAGTCAAGCCGCCAGATCAGTACCTATCACATTACAGACTCTCCTTTGGAGCCTGTCGAGAACACTGAGGAGAACGGCAGAGGCGCTTGACCATAAATGGCAGCAGTACTCCATGCACGGACGGATGGTTGACTTGTATATATGCAGAATGGATTCAGGCGGAAAAAACATCCTGGATCGACATAGTGACCCAACCTTCTTAGCAGTAGATTTAGCTATGGATTCGATATAGTGGTTCCATTTGAGGTCTGAGGAGAGGGTAAGGCCAAGGAGGGGCAGTGTATTGCTCTCAGGGAGAATCGCTTGGTCCATGCTTATGGGAGGCAGGAGAGGTTGCCTGTGATGGTTGACAGACAACAGCTTGGTCTTAGACGCATTGAAGTTGACAAGCCACTTCTTGCCCCAGTTCACCACAGAGTGTAGATCCTGTTCAAGTTCAGTAGCGAGATTATGTCTATCCGTCACGACAGGTTTCTTGCTGGTGCGGGAGTATATTGTGGTGTCGTCTGCGTAGATGCCTACGTGGCACTTGTTCTCATCTGGGAGGTCGTTGATGAAAATAAGGAAGAGCGTCGGGCCCAGGATAGAGCCCTGTGGGACACCAGCATTCGTGCTGTAGGATGAAGAGGCATGCCCATTCAAAACGACCTTCATTTTGCGGTTATTTAAAAAAGATTGGATTAGGTCAAGCAGGCGACCGGTAATACCGTAACCCCGTAGCTTGCATAGAAGGCCAGAGTGCCAAACCCTGTCAAAAGCCTTGGAGATGTCCAGAGCAACCGCTCGAGCCTCGTCAGACTCATCAAGGGCCTGGAGCATGTACTCAGTTACAGTTGTTAGCAAGTCGGCCGTAGACCTGGCAAAGCGGAAGCCATATTGCTTTTCAGAGAAGAGTTTATGGGCACACGCAGGAACTACAGATGAGGATTTCCAACAAGCAGTAAAGCAGGAAGCTTTCTGTTATTTCTCGCTTAAATTTTGCGTTCCATGTAGGTTCTTTTTTCTCAGTTGTTCGATATTTTCTTTGTCCTGACCTAATTTTTCATTATTATTGATAATTAATTTCTTTTTATTTCTGGGTTTCTTTTCATGCTCATTTTTCTCCTGGTCCCAACCAGAGACTTAAGGTCAGAAATGACATGGAGACATTTTCCACTGAGCATTTTTGGAAAAAAAACTAAAGATCACACATATTTTATATAGATAAAAACCTTGGCAAGGTGTGGCATGTAATTGTGAATACACATTTTGTATTTCTTTAAAACATGTTCTACCAGGAATACATTCAATGAGTCTATCGGAACATTTTCCTATTAATCTGTGGACTTCAACTACAACGGGCATTGTTGATGTTCTCATAGGCCTCATTTTTCAGATTTCGATTTCAAGGTCTTTGTATTTTGATAGTATTTTAAGATATATTACAGTCGTCAATAAAAAGACACATTTTTTGCGGCCTCTGATCAGGATGACTTGGCGATTAGCTTTGATTCTTTTATCTTTGTGTATTGCAAAATTCCATAAAATTGTTACAAGTCCTATCTCTGTAATCGGGTCTGGGTGATGTTCATACCAATTTCTTGAAGTTTCCTTTTCGTAGAAGTTGCAGATTTTTCAAAGCATATATTGACCCACTCTGTCATGCCGGGTTTTATATTCAGTGGATGCTAGTATCGTACAACCTGATACAAGATGGTCAGTTATTTCTGAATAATTATCACAGAATCTGCATTTGAGGCGAGCGCAATTTTTCAGTATGTGTGCTTGGTAATTTCTACTGAGTCAGTATTGGCCTCGGTTTCAGCTTTTAACCCTGCACTACGTAGCCACTGACGGGTACGGGGATTGTTTACATCAGCTTATTTGGTATTGAACGTGAAGCGGTTTATCTTGCTGTCGTTTCTGTATATGATCCTTTGCATTTGCCTTTGCTTCCTTTTTTAACGTTTTTTGCCGCTGAAATATGTGTATTATGTTTTGTTTGCATTTCTTTACCCACTTGAAATTCTATTTTGAACTTGTTGGTTTTCTTTACTATTGAATAAAGTTTATTTCTTCTTTCTTGTTCTTTGACACAGATCATCCTTCATTTTTTTGTGGTTTCCAAGTGTCCTTGAAAGCCAATTGCTGTAGTTCTGTAAGATGGCAACTAAGGACCAGTTTATGACGTTGAAACTGTATTGCACCTCAGGTACAGATAGCTTCTGCTCCGACTAACTTAGGTTACTGGTGCCCCCTCCACGAGACTGGCAACAAAGTCTAACCCTTTTACAGTTAAATCAAGCAAATGCAACCGACAATTCTACTCCATCATCTTCTTTACTCGCACTTCCTCCTTGTGGAACTCACTTCCGTATACTTACTTTCCTGACGGCTACAACCTCCAGGAATTTAAATGCAATGTCAGTTCCCATCTCTTATCCACTTGACCTCATTCCTTTCTCCATCACCCCGTGTATCTTGTTCTTTTCCTTTCTCTCTACTTCCACAACTGTTTTCACACGTGTTCCCATCCTTCTCTTGCCATTTATCTGACACCCCCTGTAACTGTTTCGTCTTTCTCTTCACTCTCTTCCTGCCTAAACATTTACTCTTATGTAGTCCCCTGCCTTGCTTGGAGTGAAACGATTAAAAAAAATAAAGGTGTTTATGGCTGATATTCGGTTTTCTTCCAAAACGAAGCTGCTATCAATTAACCGCCACAGACAACCGCACCTCCCTCCCATTAGCATGGATCAGGCTTGCCTCCCAGAGAATAAATCGCTACGCCTGCTTGGCCTGACACTTTCAGCAGACTTCAAGTGGAATGACTACGTCGAATCCATTGCTAAATCCGCTGCTATGAAAGTCGGCTCTCTGTGCAGGTCCGGGAAGTTCCTTCCGTTTGAATCTATCCTGCACATATATAAATCTACCATCCGCCCGTGTATTGAATACTGCTGCTACATCTGGTCGGGTGCCCCTGCTATTCTCCTCGGGGTTCTTGACAAAATACAACGGAGAATCTGTAATGTGATCGATACCGACTTGGCTGACCGCCTGCAGTCACTCTCTCACCGGCGTGACGTGGCTTCCCTGTGCCTCTTCTATAAATACTTTCACGGCTTCTGCTCCAATGAACTTAGTTCACTGGTGCACCCTAGGTATGAATTCACACGAGATACTAGATTAGCAACTAGGTCCCACCCTTCTACAGCGAAACCGATGAAATGTAACCGCAATTTCTACTCCAACAGCTTCTTTTCTCTCACTTCCCGCCTGTGGAATTCCCTTCCGCATGATTGCTTCCCCGACGGCTACAACCTCCAGGAGTTTAAATGTAAGGTCAATAGACACCTCCTAACACACTAACTCGCACCCATTCTCTCAAACACTCTTCCTATGTACCTCCTTACTCGTCTATCACCCTCCTTCTGATATTTCCAATATCCAATTGCTCTATGTAACCCACTGCGCTATAGTGGCAGTGGAATGCATTGCTTGGGGTGATGTGATTAAAAAAAAACAACTCGGTATTCAATACCATACGCACACTGCTGAAGTATTCTTTTCTTATTTTCTCCTTCATTTGGGTATGCTGTATTCAATCTCCTTCGCTAATTCCTAGATACACTCTTCTTGTTCCAGTTCCCTAATTTTTGTGACAAAATCGAAATCTATTGAGTGTGTTTCTGCAATTCTATCTTTCTTGACTGTTACTTTTGCACATTTATCTAATCCGGAACCCATACCTATGTTGTCACTGAAACATTTTATAGCACTGAGGAGACCCGTCAGTTCATTGTCGTCTTTGACAAAGAGTTTTAGATCACCAATGTAGACTAGGTGATTCAATATTTATTATTATTATTATTATTATTATTATTATTATTTAATAAATTTGTATGTTCCCGCCAAGTTTGTCGGGTTTATCAGTGGTAATTTAGTTGCAATTAGTCTTTTCAGTAGCTTATTCACTATATTCACTTACAAAAGCAATGGTGTAGTCAGTCTCTATCCTTCTTTGAATTATAGTTACGACTAGCTTTCATATTTCAAAATGTTCAGTTTCCAGGCAGAGTTTTTGTATTTATTTCACTTTTTTGTTTTGCTTTCCTTCGGTATCAGCAGATTAACAGTTGGCATGGCTACGTTCAACAGGTCTTAATTTCCTTTTTATACTGCAAGATCTGGTTTTCTCATGTGGATGATATTGTCGGTGTCAAAGTCAATATTCTTGAAGGTAACATTCTTTTATTTTCTAGGACATTTACTAGTTTGCAATGGTAAATATGTTCACATAATGGAACACAATGCCAAGTCTAACACTGACACATATAAGTCATGCTATGTTTTTCATATGAGCTTTTTTATTATTCTTTCATTCTTTTGCTGTGCATTTTTGGAAGTAATATTTAAACGGTTTGAACTAAGACCTCGTTGTTGATGAGTACTGATTGTTTAATTTTAGTCAATGAGTGTCGTCGATGAGTTTAAAAAGTATTATGTATTGCACTTACCTGATTCGTAGATCTGTAGTGGATAGGAAATTAAGAATTAAAATCAACCTTCTTCTTCACTTTTACTAAAATTTACAATGACGTGTGAAATCCTGTTTTATCCCAAATAGAAAAAGGATTGACCATGTGCTTGAAGAAAAAGTCGAAACTGGATTTTGCAAGTAGGTGTTAAACTGATTTTCTGACCAATGGGAACGAACTGCAAGACCCAGAAGATTTAGCGATCCAGTGCAAAAATCTAAATTGCGATAAAAGGCTTTCATCAAAGCAGCGTCAGTCAGTCAGATGGGAGCAGCGAAATACACAACTAAAATGTTACGGGAGAGGCTTCAAGTGATCCGGTCATTTGTCCTCTTTCCCCTTCTTTCTCGTGTGCTGATTCATTCTACTTCTTCTGCATTCAAAGACATTCCTACGAACAAACGCTTATACATACATACATACATACATACATACATACATACATACGCATTAACTCTTTCCAACAATTTACTACTGTGAATAATTTCTTCAACTCTTGATACCCTCAACTTTCTCATTGAAAACGAATTCTACCCTTAACTTCTTAATAATGTTTCTAATTGCACATTAACTTCTACAAGTTATGTTATTATTTCCTTTTAATAAATTTCTATTTTAACATGAAAAATATATATTTTTATTCTTCCACTCTTCCACACTGATTCACACATTACAACCTGCTACCAACATTCTGATGATAACACTCTGATAATTCTGATAATAATTCTGCATAAATCCTGTTAGCTGTAGTTAGTTCGGTTAAAAATGACACAAGGCCGAATTAAGAAACATTAACCATCTCCCCGTAGCTTTTATTTTGACTTATGAATTCTCTTCACAAAACATTTTTAATCGGCTATTCGTCCTCAATTCTCCATTGGTAGCATTTATCACTTAAATTACCAGTCAATCTTTCACGTCCAAAATAAGCGTACGTGAACTTCGCGTAAGTTTATTTTTCAATATATATTTAAACAAAATTTTCTCTTTTAAGTCTTTGATTCTAAGACTTCAGATAAAGTTGAAATTGCTCAGACAGTGTACCATTCTAGATTTCTTCATCTAAAATCTGTCGATTCAATCTATGTTTAATTCTTCCTATCTCGCTATTTTCAGGAGTCGGTTGTGTGGCGATAATTCATCCTATGCCTCACACGGTTTCTTTAATTTATTTTACAAATATTGAGCAGCTGTTTTTTTCTTTTTTCTTTTTTTTTTTTTTTTTTTGCACATTATAACTGTTTGCACATGTCTATTTTTGTCTTTTGTTTTATCTTTTTTTCTGTTTATATCGTTATATTTTCGTTGTTTTTAACATACTGGCTCCTATCTTTATATTGATAATGTATCTGTATCATTTTAACCCTTCTTCAATGATTTTCGCTAATTTCTTACACTAAGTTTTATTTTATTTTTTTCTTATTTTGTAGTGTTTTTTTTTTGTTTTTTGTTTTTGTTAGATTCAAATTGCGTCAATTTTTTCTTTATTGATTAAATTTTCTTATCTGATTTCCCAAGCAGGTTTGCTGGTAGTGATTTTCTCTTCGTTTATAAATCATTCTCTCGTTATTCATGCTCCAAGTTATTCAGCTGTTAATTCAATTTTCTCTCATATAAAACATTATTGACTTCCTCGGTTTCAGATTTCCCATTTTTTCCAAACCTTTCTTCTAAAGGATAGTCGTGATTTCTTCTTCCCTTTATATCGGTTTGGTAGGTGTGGGCATTTGCTATTTTTTATGTTAGGATCGTTGTTTCTGCGTCTGTTGATGGTCTCTGCATTTAAGTCAGGCAAATACATTTTTGTCCGTTTCTGTCTCTCCGTTTAAAATGTCTATAATGCTCACCAAGTCTTCTGTTAATAGCTCTTGCTATTTCAATTTTTTCTTCTGGATTATCTGCTGTTTGAAATTTAATCGCCAGTTTTTGTTTTGTTTTTTTGTTGTTTTTTTTTGTTTTGTTTTTTTGGGGTTTTTTCAAGATATTTTTGCGAATGGACAATATGTATGTCGCTTGATATTTTATATTTCTAATAGTCTTTTATTTCCAAATTACTCTAACCTGTAATGAATACTTTTCTTTTCACGTGGCAATAGATTAATAGCTCACCCGGTTTGTTTCATTTTTATTTCCTTTTTTCTTATAACTGCCAGTTACTGAAAAGAAATTACGTCTCCCCTGTAGATCTCTTCTAATATCATGCCCCTCCTTCGGGGCGTAGGCAGTCATTATTGGTTTCAATATGTGGGGATGACAGTTAAAAACATCCTCTGTCGCAAATTTATAAATAAAACGTATTGACATATGCTGGAATTGTTTCCTCACCAATACAATGGAGCACTTTTCGGTTTCATTTGCCATATTTTTGTTCTTTTTAAAAGCATAACGTTATAATTAATTAACTGTATCCCTCTTGAATGTTAGCACCATTCTTAATTAGTACAATTTTTGCCTGATTACTGTTGTTATGTCGAGTTTTGCCTTGCATATATATTGTGTTTCCTATTATTTTTCACTGTACTATTTATTTTATTTCTTTTGGTATCGTTTATTAGAAACTTTTTGTCAATTACACATAACTTCGTCCAAGTAATCTGCACAGGTTCGTTTTATTTTTACGTTGTACCGCATCCAGGCTACACTTTGTAAAAGGCCATATTTTTGCTTTTTCTTCCCTTGATGTCAGAACGTTAAAATCACTTGACTGTATCCCTTTTACGAGTTAACATCATTCCTACTTGTGATCTTTATGCTTTTTTACTTTTGTTTTTCCTAGATTTGTCTTTTATTTATATTTTGTTTACTTAATATTATTTTGCCCTGTACTTTTGTTTTTGTTTTTGTTTTGTTTTTGTTTTTGTTTTTTCCTTTTTTTTTTTTTATTGCTATCATTTATTTAGTTTATCAATGCGGCTTGTTGAGCATTTTTACCAATTACACTTGACCATGACTACGATACTCCACAGATCTATTTTCCTTGCTATCTGTGAGCTGCTATGCATTCTTAGAAAACGCAGTGGATTGATTTCCCACTGCATTCTCAACGGTTTGGAATTCAGAATTATCCTTCTCTTAGAATAGTTACTAATCAATGCTAGAGAGCCCAAACTACCCTGTCATTTAACCAATAGCTGGTGGGAGAGAAAAGATAGATCTATATAATGTTTGTACGAAAAAATTCTCATTAAGAGAATAATTCAAATGCATTTTTAATTATTACTTTTAGTATTATTAATTTTGTACATACAAACATAATACATATAAAAATGTTATACTGTTTATTTTTCATGTGGGATGAGGGCTACAAATCAGTAATAAAGTATTTATAGATATAAACAGTGTAGATATAGATAGGCATCAATAATGCATGATGACTTAGTTTTATGCTTCGTGCATTCTTCAGACCATGTGACATTATTACTTTCGTGAGCTCTATTTATAAGCTACTGGAGGATTAAGGATGGAAAGTAGGAAAATCAGTTTTCCTACTTATTCTGTTTAATGCTTTAAATTATTTTTAATCATTCTCTTCAGTTTCTCGTTCTTTATTTATTTATTTCATATTTTTAATTTATAATATAGTTCATTTATTTTGTATAATTTTCGGCTCTAAATTTTGGCATTTGAAATAAAATTTGTTACATTTAGATCATGTGATTTTTTATTTTATGCGCCTATTTATTTATTCATTTTAATATAATGTTTTGAGTTATTATGTAGTTGTACCGGTACCGTAGTTTGAAATTGCTTCATTTTGTGAATAATACCAACATGAAAAATATATTAAATTATCAATATGCATAGAAACAGTAAATTGTTTGATAATAAACATATCTAAACAGCGATCACCTTAGATATTTCGAAGGTTTTTGAGAAGGTCTGGCATAGGTGATTGCTGCACAGTCTCGCTAGCTATGTAATCTTTGGGTGTGTCTTCTCAGTTATCAAGTCTTTCCTATCAGGTAGGTTTATAGACGTTATTGTTAATGGCACTTTGAGGCACATCAATGCTGATGTACGCCTAACTCTCTGTCCACGGTTCTACACATTTTCTGCTTTATGTTAACGATCTGCATAAGAGCATTCTCAGATCTTTTATAAATATATCTAGATGTCAAGTGCGTAATAGATGATCCCTTATCTAACAAAAGGAAACTCACACACCTCAATGGGGGAAATACTGGTTTGTATCATTCTTCTTCTTCATGTGCCGTGTCTCTTCAAGACGTAGGCGATCATGGACTTCTATTTTTCCCTATTTCCTGTCGCTCTCAACACTTTTCCTCTTGGTATCTCTCCCAAACCCCGCTCCGCCATACACTTGCACAGGGCCATCAAGTATGTCTCGTGCTACTTTTCCTTGACTTTTTACTTCTATCCGTCTTGTGAGAATTTAAATTTTCTAAACCCTCTTTCCTCGTTACGTGTCCCTAAAACCTCAACTGTCTCTTCCTGATGCTATGTTTCTTTTCTGTTTGCATCCTCTCCAAAACCTTTTCGTTGCTCACATGCTCGGTTCATGTTATCCTCTTCATCCTTCTGTAAAACCACATTTCTATTGCATCGAGTCTCTCCTTCATCTTTGAGGAAATCGTCCAGCATTTGCTTCCATATTGAAGAACATACATCACATAACAGTCCAGCACTCTTTTCTTTGTTTTCAACAAAATCTCCCTGTCTCTCAAGCTTCAAAACAAACCAATTAACGTTTCATCAGTACCGAGCAGACCCTAAATTTGCACCAATCCTGGTCATACACCCAAAGAACGCCTACTGGGTCTAAAGCTCACTCCCGATCTCAGATGGAACTCGTATGTTCGTGGCATCGACAAAGATACTTCTTCGCTGCCATATTGAAGGACAGACATCTCATTTCCTCTTCGTGTGCAGAGGTTTGCTGCCAGTACAGGTTCTTGATTATTCTCATGTCTTTTCTGAATATGTCAAGGTTGCCGAGAATCTCTATCAAGTCGTTGCGGCGCAATTTGTTTAATACCTTTGCGTAATCTATGAAACACGACCTTCTGCATTTGCATTGCCCTTTCTGATAACATTCTGAGCAAAAGTGTCCTGTTCTTGTCCTACCTCTGGCCTGATTCTACTGCATTCGGATGATGAGTTTTGTTATGTGACTCGTTAAACTGATTGTTTGGAGGAGTTCACATATCTTAGGCAGTGCTATAGAAGAATGATAAGTGACTTGTAACGCTCAAGAAAATACCTAACTCCCGCTGACATGCTTTTTCTTTAAAAGAGTCAGCTTAAATCGAGGATGAAGTACTACTGGTATATCTGGGCTGGTGTTGCCCGGTGCTCACTGTTTAGCTATGACAGAGTTTAAAAGCACTTGCGCAGCCTTGTGGGTGATGAATAATTTTCCACCCTACGATTCTTATCTCACAGACGAAAAGTTGTTAGACTCTCAATATTTTATCGCTATTATTAATGGAAAAGTTCTAACAAGTTACATTCCTTACACCCACTAGTTCAAACTTTCACTGCTAAGAGTCAGCCATGTCATGTTCACGGTAGTAAATCATTCCCATTCCCTTTGGGCTTCTTTGGAAAGGAATAATTTTTACGCAGGCAGCTTCTTCCCCCAGAACTGTAACTTTGTGAAACGAACTCGAAAGAAGATATTTCCTTGAGCATTACAATCTTAACATTAAATTAAGTCCAGGATCAACGGTTATATATCCTATATATCCTCATAATATGCACTTTTTACTTCCCCTAACCTCTCCCTTAAAATAATATTACTCAGTAACCCACAACCTTGAGTGGCTCACGGACATTCTGTTGGATGATCTAAAGTAAAAACATTAGTAAATAAATCACTGATTCCATAAATAAATAAAGCGATCAAAATAAACTTTATAACTATAAATACGTTAAAACATTAACCGTCAACCAAATTGGAGTCAGTTTCCCTATTCTCTCACTCCGATTATTCACCCAGTGGCCTATTTATAGAGCATGAGAAAAGAGTAGCGGCTTCTTCAACTATATGCCGACACAGGCGTTGGCGATAATTACTATTCACAATTTCCTGAACTTTGTAGCTCTTAGTAAATTGTATCTTTTTGTTAAGTAGGTTATACAATGTTTTCCTCGTTCTTTCAATATATCCTATGAGTGTAAAATGTCTCTAGTCCTCTTTCTTCATTATGCGCCCTAAAAATATCAGCTTTTTCTTTCTTATGTTAAATACAAGTGTCGTTTTCTATTCCATTTTCTCTAAAATTTCGGTTTTGCTCACATTTTTTATTCATGATATTCTCAGCATCCTTCTGTAGAACCATATTTCTGTTGCTTCAAGTTTTTTTCTTCATCTTTGAAGAGATTGTCCAGTATTCACTGCCATATAAGAGGACTGATATTACTTAACAACTCAGTACCCTTTTCTTCGTTTCAAATGAAATTTTCATGTTTGGCAGACACGAAAAAAAAAACTACAGAACCTCCTACAGAAGATAGCTGAAGCGAATGACAAAAAGAGACTACAAATAAACTGCAAGAAAACCGAATGAATGGTCATCAGCAAAAAGAGCAGCCCAAAGTGCCAAATACAGGTGGGTGATGTTAAAATCAAGCAGGTACGAAAATTTAAATATCTGGGAAGTGTTCTAACTGAAGACGAAAAGTGCGATACAGGGATCCAAAGGCGAATTGGCATGGCGAAAAACGCGTTCCAGAAGCTGAGTAAAGTATTAAGACACAGGAAACTTTCACTAAAAACAAAGAAGAGAGTACTGGATTGCTATGTGATGTTAATTCTTCAATATGGCAGTGAATGTTAGACAATATCAACAAAGATGAAGGGAAAACCTGTAGCAGCTGAAATGTGGTTATACAGAAGGATGCTGCGGATATCGTGGACCGAGCATGTGAGCAATGATGAGGTGTTGGAGAGAATGGAAACGAAAATATATTGTGTATCAGGAAGGGACAACTGAAGTACCTGGGATAGGCAATGAGGAAGGAGGGCTTGGAGAATCTGATACTAACAGGCCAGATAGAGGAAAAAGGAGACAGAGGAAAGCAGCGGATAACATATTTGAAGGGCCTGAGCAGGTGGATGACAGAACGGGGACTGAGAGACGTTACAGGAGAAAGCGTGCTAAGAGCCATCAGGGATAGGGAGACGTGGAAGGCCATGATCGCCTACCTCCTGAAAAAACAAAGTACATAGAAGAAGAAGAATACTTTAGTTAGCTTTTGGAAGGCATCTCTCGCTACTCCAATGCGCCTTCGGAGTTTTGTGTTGCACTTTCCGTCCTCTGTTACAACACTTCCCATATATTTAAATTGTTATATATACTTGATTTTGCCATGTACAATTTGCAATTTGCCTGTAGAGTAGCTCCTTTTGTTGACATCCATGTATTATGTTATTAACATTATGGCTGCCATTAATGAATCCTGGTAGTACTTCTAATTCCCTCAGAATGAACTCACTGTATAGGTTAAATAAGTCCGGTAAGGAAGTACACCCTTGTTTTACACCACTTTTATTTTTGTATATTTACTGAATTCATTCTCTATCTGTATATAGGCCGTTTGCTCCAAGTAGTTCTGGATCATTTTAATATACTTCCGAAATATGTCAAGGTTAACTTGCAGTTCTAAATTCAGTAAAGATACAAGTACATTTGATTTTCACATAGACAGATGTTTTGTCCTTGAATGCTTGCAGGATGAAGAAAATTTCCAAAACATGTAATAAAAAGTTTGGTTGGCATAATAATGATGCAGGTAGATTTTTCTCTTAAAAGAACTATCCTCCTCGCCCGTCTGTTTGAAACTCAACGGTAATTTTTTGTTTTTTCTCTTGTAAACATATCACTTAATATATCAATAGTAATGGTGGCTCAAATTATTTTTTAAGAGAGGCTTTATCGCTTTAACAATTGCTATTTTTAAAAGGCTCTTATATTATAAATATCACAAGTTTTATAGAAATGAAAAAAGAAACTTATTTCCTATCACATAGCCAATAATAGTGAACTCGAAAGATCGAAACGGAAATAGAATCAAATGCCAAATAATTAGAATACATAATCGATATTATTATCCTAAAATCAATATATCTATACACACACACACTTTATATATATATTCGTCATACAAATGCAAACCTGTTTCGCTGTATCACAGCTCATCAGTGTGGATAGACATCCACTTACTTCTAGCCGGGAAACTCAACCGATTTGTTGTCAGTCGGAGTCGCTAACCCCTAAGCCATAGCATCAGAGAAGGTAAATTTTTAGCGGGTTATATATATATATATATATATATATATATATATATATATATATATATATAGTCATCCGCAGACAGATCAGTACGGTTAGACAGCAGATTGCTTTTTACCCAGGATTGAAACCCAACCGAATCGGCGATTCTACCTCTGAGCTACGGGCGCTCGGTAGAAGGAGGCAGATTTTTTAGCGTGTATATTATCATTATACACACCCAATAGCTGAGAGTGTTCTAATTCATTGCTGAATGAACGATGCGTAGATGCCAGAGTAACTTGTTTTTCAAAGTCTACCATTCTTCCAGAGTGCATAGTGTATCGAGGCAGCAGAAAAATTTTCTAAATATATGTGAGCCGAAAGCTTAGAACCAGCATGATAAAAAAAATATCCAAATGTTGAACAATTTTTGTCTTTATTTCCACCTGAAATTAAAGACAAAATACGATGCTTAGAACGGCTCATGATTAAGCATAATAGACATTCATTTTCTGTTATATTTAACAATATATGTTTAGAAATATATATATATATATATATATATATATATATATATATTCGAAAAAAGAAGTAATATTTTATTTATTCATCCGACAGATTGTTATCACGTTAAACGTTATTTTTGTTGGATAATCATATTTCATTAGACGTTTTGTTTATTCATTAAACAATATATTTATTTATTTATTTATTTATTTATGTTCGTCTACCGGCCTAAACATTCGAAAAATCTTATTAGAGAAAATATGCACTTTCCGGCCAGATTCAAATATTCATTTACCTAAGCAGATGGAAACCACTGTTAAATCCGATGTGCCTTATCTGATCCGGCCATGCAAAAATTCTGCCGATCAAGCAAAGTCTGAATAATGCCTTTAAACGAAAAAAAGCGTAAACAAAGTTATTTTGTTAAAATGGATTTTTATTTATTAATTCGACAGGTTTTTATCACGTTAATGTTAATAATGTTAATTATTGATTTTTTTTATTTATTCCACTTAAAGGTTTTCAACGCACAGAAAAAAATAAGAATATCGATATAGTATTTTTTCATTATTAGAAAACAATTTTATATTTTTCCATATAATACGGAGATTTAAACATTTTTATTTATCATCTTTCGTTTAGATTCACGTTGTCAAGTATTACGTTTTTGAGCGTTTCGTTTCATACTGCAATCGGGTTGTTCATATCTATGATATCATTTTTTGTGAAAATATAAATGTCTTAATTCTATTTCTCCTGTTATTCAAAGTTTACTGGATGTGAGAAGATTATTAATGCACTTACCTCTATATTCTGTAAAAATTTGCAAGTGTTATATATGTTGACGTTGATGATAAATATTGGGTTCAAATATCGAAATACTTGCACTCGAAGAACTAATGTACTTTCTTTGGTTTTGGTGAATGACAGAATTCATGTAAAAATGATTTATAAATCTGATTATGATGAAGAAGAGAACTTAGTTGGGTTTGTGGATTTTACGAAATATAAAACTGTTTTTTTATAAAAGGAACTGTTTTTATTTTATACTAGCATCATGCCCGTGCAACTCAGAACATTTTAGTAGTAGAAGATGCCAATGTGAATCGCCTGGGATTTCGTTCAACAGCTGGTCATTAATTAATCACAGCATTTTTTGGTGCAAATATAGCCGTCTCACTAGGCCACTCAACATCCAAGTAATTCCTTTTAAGGTTTGGAAAAACCAATATCTTAAGATCCATCAGATTATCAACTATGGTGCACACATTTGAGATTGATATGTTTCCAGTGTCATCCCTTGTGAGTCGGTCCTCGCCAATGGGTAAAAGTGAAGCTGCAAAATCAGAAGCTGTGTTATCACCGAACAAATGGACGCACATGTTCGTGCTTAGGTGCAAAGTTTGCACCTCGGGCCATAGATTTGAGGATTTAAGACATGATCTTACCTCATCCGACCTGGTGCCTCTTGGAACAACGAGAAGGGTTTGCCTAAAATCACCGTAAAGAAGTAGGGTTAAACCACCCATGAGTTCGATTTAGTCCCTGACATCTCTGAGAGTCCGGTTGAGAGCTTCAATTGCAGCCTTATTAGCCACAGTGCATTCATCCCAGATGATTAGTCGGCATCTCCTGAGAAGCTCTGCATCGTCGGAGTTTTTGGTGATATTACACGTAGGCACCTCTTCTCTGTCTAGGTCGAGGAGTAGTCTGAAACTGGAGTAGGCCGTTCTTCCTTCTAGCAACAGGGTAGCGGCAATGCCCGTGGGTGCGACGGCCAATGCAATCTTGCCGCTGCTGCGGATTTTGGTAAGAACGAGGCGTGTGACGAAAGTTTTTCCCGTCCCTCCAGGAGCATCGAGAAAATAAATACCCCCATGTTGACTGTCAACGGCGGTACAGACGGTGTCGTATGCTAATTGTTGGTCAGGTAGCAACTTCGTTTCGTTGGCACCGATATATTCTGTAAGACTGTTAATATCGTAAGACATTTCGCGAAAAACTTTCGAAGAGAATGTGTTGTTTGCCTTTCGCACACACAAAGGAAGTCCAAAAGTTTGCAAAGTGCCATTGCTCATTTTCATCAAGGACTTCTCAATTTCAGTAAGTGTTCTGTTGTAAATCATATTATTGTAGCCAACTTCAATTACAGGCAGTTCAGCCTGTGCGAGCCGAAGGAAGTCCTCGGACATGTCGTTCCTATACTTGGTTCACAGAGACAGCGGGTCGGATATATTGCAGTAGAGTAGAAGTAGTCGCCGCCTCAACATTGGTGCTGGATGCAGCAATTGCCCTTGTTGCCCTGACTGCCGCAGCTTCAGCGGTCATCCGCCCTAACCGAGCTCTTTTTTAGGAGGCATGCGAAAAAATCTACAGAAACTGAGCATACCTAGTGTGAGTGCCTGTTACTTTAATCGAAGATGGCTGTTAAAGTCTACAATACTCACACAAACATTCTAATCTCGTGATGCAATAATGTTTATAATATTAAATGGATAAATTCCTTTAAAACTCGGTTCTAAAAAAAATTATATAGAAAATTGTTGTTTCAAAATTGTTCAAAAATTCCATTAAAATATCTATTTTCTTTTGTTTTGCGTAAACGTGATTTGATGATTTGTGTGACATTGTAAACAACATTGCGTTTGTTTTTGTTTCAAACTTACGGGGGGAAATATTTACATTTTTGTTGACTAAATGAATTTAACATAAAAATAAAAATTATTTATTTTGTTTTACTGAAATTAGACATATAAAAACTATTACGCTCTCAGTTCAGAAATTTTCGAAGAATATTTAAAAATGTAGACATTTAATTTGAGAGGAAAATGTTACATTAATGCCACACGAATTACAGACAGTTAATTTCCTGCATGAAATATTAAGAAAAAAAAGCTTTATTTATTTTTTCTGAAGTATGAAATATTAAATCTGAAAAAAAGACTTAAATAATTAAATTAAACATTGGCATTTTTTTTTTTACATATTTTGATTTGTTTGGAAAACACTTTTGTTATATTTCTTTTGTTTCAAAATTACGGGGGAAAATATTCATATTTTTTTTTTGTTGACCAAATGAAGTTTTAAAACGTCGGAATAAAAATTAAATATAAAGTCTCATATTTTTAAATAAAAAATATGTTAGTCGCGTTTGACACGTGTGATTTGATTTCTGTGACGTAATTTAGCAACCATCTTAAATATTAGATGTTTTACGGAGCAAATGTAAACAATCGGCTCCATTGGCCAAAAAGTGCGAAAGGGAAAGTTGCTGAACTTAAACTCAAAAAATATGAGTCGACCTGGCTTCCCTGTAGTTATGTGTTCCTAGAAAGTTTGAATGGCGTAGCTTAAAATGTAGACGTGCATAGGGAACAGTCATACACAGACTCGCAGATTGCCTTTTATATATAGAGATAAATTTATAGGTAAACATTTATCGGATTTATACTTGAGTGTAAAGACATTCACTCGAAAGGTAGTGTGGTCTATTTTGTTTTGTTTTTGTTTTTTAAGGGTATCTTACTGCTTTTACAAGGAGTGCAGTCAGCGCATTCTATGCCCCACCAGTATGGGAAGACACGGAGAATGTTAGATTGGTAAATGTATAAGCGTCAGACATCTCTGTGTTCACCAACCACGTCTAGATACATCCTCTTCCTACCAAGATTGATAGTTTAGGCAGATAAGCCATGCGGACATTGACGAGTATCAAGTGATTTTACAACAGAACCTTTCTTAACAACCCACATTACCCCGTGTTCTGTAACTCAGTGAAGTGTGTTTGCTATGGCTGAACACACAACGGTAATCTCCAACTTTCAGTTTATTTTTCTCAGAACCTCATTCACATGCATCGTTTTTTATAACTTTCGTTTTATTCTTCTTTTATCCGTGTCTTGGGGTAACTGTGTTCCGAACGTATCTTTTCATTCTCCTTCTTGATTATTCTACCTTTCTAATTCACAGACAGGTGCATGCATATATATATGTGTGTG
This sequence comes from Ascarosepion bandense, assembly GCA_037127315.1. Taxonomy (NCBI): domain Eukaryota; kingdom Metazoa; phylum Mollusca; class Cephalopoda; order Sepiida; family Sepiidae; genus Ascarosepion; species Ascarosepion bandense. The sequence continues at coordinate 1,657,781 of JBBBDQ010001567.1, read as the reverse complement.
TGTGTGTGTGTGTGTGTGTGTGTGTGTGTGTGTGTGTGTGTGTGTGTATGCATATATAGGGTAAAAATGCAAAGAAGCAAATAGATAGATAGATAGATAGATAGATAGATAGATAGATAGATAGATAGATAGATGTTCGAATGTAGATGCTATTTTCGACTGTTTATAACGGGTTTCTGATCCATATTTATGGGTACGATTTATCAAGAAAAAAGGAAAAGCTGATACTCTTGCATATCTGGATTTATTGGCATTAGACTGCAATGACATCAAGAATGATTACATTTTTCCTCTTTCTACCATCCAATACTTGTATTTACTAAATTAAAATCAAATAGAAGGATACTTTCTGCCCAAGTAAATGAAAATCAAAGCAAAAATAGTAAAAACGCTCGTAAAAAACGGGTATACATTTTCTGCACACTCAGTATGAAGTTATAAATATAGGAGTCGGACTCAAAATTAAACGTGTTGATCAACCAATAATACACTGTTGATTCAAAACATTATGACCAAGCGATATGTGACAAGAATAACAGCTACTGTTTTGTAACTGCATATGTCAGGATCAGATATACGAATGTAAGCCGTCATTTTTTTTCTCTTTTAGATATGTTGGATGCCGCAGTTATGGGAAAGAAAACATATTAAACTAAATCTGACAAGGAACAACTTTTTTTCCAGAAGATGACATGAGAGGATTTCCAAAAACAGCAAAGCCTTGGGAGTTCTTCTCTTGTTCAGTTCATTTATGGTGGATATTTATTGGTAACCGTCCGAAGAAAGAAAAAGTTACCAACCACTGACATGCCTTCGACGGTTAAAACTTATTGATAATAAGTAAGTAAGTAGAGACTTACCTGCCAAATATGAGTCAGTAGAATTTTACTGTCTTAAATTGTTTATAGTCTTAATGAGAGTTAAAGAATGAATGCGTCACAACATGCAGTAGACTAATGTTTGTTAAATATGGGATTATGTCGCTACAGGAGAGTTAGAGTACCTATACTGACCAATAGCCATCGTTGAATGCATTTTCAGTTCGAGACTGCAAAGTGAAAACTGGGAAGTCCCTTCCCATATATGGCAACAATAAATAATTTTTAATCCGATTGCAAAGCAAGAGGAAACAATAAATTCTTTCTCTCTCTCTCTCTCTCTCTCTCTCTCTCTCTCTCTGCGTTTGTGTGTGTGTGCGTGATTGTGTTTATATATATATATATATATAAGGAATAGCTTTTTCTTCATGAACATTTGTAGGAAGATTTTTTCTGTTACTGTAGAAATGCGCGAATATTAATAATTGTTTGTATCTTCAAATTAAGTGTATGTATATGTTTTGTTTTCTATGTCGACAATGTGTAAAATTTCAAATAGAATATATCTATAAAAGGACAATATGTATAAAGAAAAAAGTATATATGTGTGTGTGTGTGTGTGTGTGTGTGTGTGTGTGTGTGTGTGTGTGTGAAAAGTGAAAATATATATATATATATATATATATATATATATATATATATATATATGCAATTTGTTATATATTATATATTCGCATATATGTTTGTGCGAGCCCCGGTGGGCGGAGGCGTGTGTGTGTGTGTGTGTGTGTGTGTGTGTGTGTGTGTCTTTGCGCACGTCAATGGGTGTACAAATGTGTATATATGTCTGTGTCTCTCATGACGACAAATTTTCCTCACACTTCCACAAAAATACACCAATATACGCAGCTCTACATAGAGCCAATTTAAAAAAAAAAATAATCAGTTTGTCTGACGATCGCAAGGGCGTGAAACCCAGGGTTACAAACTGACACCTATATATATATATATATATATATATATATATATATATATATATAAATTCAATATTATACATTTCGAGAATAGCTATTTCAACGGTTTATCAAAACTGTCTCTTCAGCTCTATGCTACCATGCATATCATGTATAATATTGAATTTATATATGAAATAAATATTTGCTTTACAATTAAATTTACCTCGAGCTCTCCTGTTGGGTCAGTATTATTAGGATCCATTGTAATTTTTTATCAAATATTTTCCTGGAATTATTGCCGATATATATATATATATATATATATATATATATATATATATATGGGGGGGGTTAAGGTCTATTCATATTTCTCTAAATAAATTCAATTTTAAATACAATTTTCTTACAGTAAATTGTCATTTGTATCCTAAGCCTGAATTTTACTGCGTAGATACTGCATAAAAGTATATTAATGTACCAATATATGAATATCGTATAAAGTGTGAGTGTATGTCTTTTGTTAATCTATACTTATTTTTAAATACGATTTACATCTCTATGTTTACGAGCATATAAATAATTAAGGTTAGAAAGTAAAAGCTGTCAAATAAGTGATGTCATCATTCCAGTTCCCTCAGTTAAATTGGAAAAAAGGTGAGAAATACATGAAGTCTATTGCAATTGTGATTTCTACAAAGAACTGCAAAGAACAGGTTTGTGACAAAAGGAACAAACAATCCAAAAGTTGTGTTAAGGTCAAACATTTGTGATACCGCTAGTTTTCCGACTGTAACTCTAAAAAGATACTTATAAAGAAACAAATGAAGAGAGAATAAATAGCAAAAAACAAACACCAATGTATAACTTCTGTTTTATCACTTCTTCTCGGGGTTCGCTATCTCGCAAAAGATATCATGCTGGGAGCAAAAGCGGTCGCCAATTTTACGCTCGCGTTCATTGAAAGGAGGTGAGAAATTAGGGAAAAAAATAGTGTAAATGGTGACTGCTGAGAGAATAGCGGATGTGGAATAAAATGATGCTTATAAATATTAAAAATTCGTCTTTATCAATAATCCTCGTAGTTCAATCATGAAAGAATGAATCTAAAGAAACATATATACATATTTCATTTTAAGAAATGGATTCAATTCGACATATTTTTAACTTATTTGTTTAAAAGTTATTTTTAATGGGTTCTCTGTTTTTATTATTATTGTTTATATTATTTTATCTACCAGCCTGAATATTCGAGATGCGTCTTCCGGTAGAATTCGAAACTAGCGAATAATTTCATCAACCTGAACGTTTACTTCAATTTGCAAAAGATTAAATGTACAAATTAGATTAAGATTACAATAAACCAGATACCGGTTCCAAAATAAGAGAAAAATCGACAATATTCATGCCCCATATTAATAGAATATATATATATATATATTAAAATTTTGTTCTAACAACGGTTTATAAAAACATATCACACAAAAAGGTTCATGTTTCAGAACAATACTGTTCTTCTTCAGGGGATATGTTAAAATATTTATTTTAACATATCACCTGAAGAAGTACACTATTGTTCTGAAACATGAACATTTTTGTGTAGTGATATTACGTTTTTATAAACCATTGTAATAACAAAATTACAATATTAAGCTCTACTCTCTATCGAGCACTCTTTATAAAAGTAAATGCTTGAACAGTAGGTTTTAATTTACGTGTTCTTTCCCTTTATATATATATATATATATATATATATATATATATATATATATATATATATATAAATCATGCCTATATAACACAATTTTTGATTCACGTAAATACCCATATCTGCACTGAAATTTATCGTAACGTCAACAAATGTAAACATACAATGTTACGGAAATTAACGAAATGTTTATAAACAACCAAAAATTTTAAATTATTTGTTTGAACATTATTTTTGATCGGTATTCGTATTTAAGTACATATTTTGTTTATAATCAAACTTTGATAGGTGTCGCAAGTTCGAATCCTGCTGAATGACACACATTTTCGTAACAAAAAATTATTGTAAATAATAAAACCGGTAGAAATAAATATGTATACTATTTGATTATAAACAGAATATCTACTTAAATACGAGTATCAATCAAAAACAAATGTTCAAACAAATAATTTCAATTTGTCGGTTGTTTATAATCATTTCGTTAAGCTTCGTTAATTTCTGTAACATTGTATGTTTACATTTGTTGACATTACGATACATTTCAGTGCAGATATGGTTATTTACGTGAATCGAAAATTGTGTTATATAGGCTTGATTTGGCTTCGTTTAAACTTCTGGTCATTCGTGATCGATATATATATATATATATATATATATATATATATAATTTTTTATTTATTTAACATGATTATTTGTAATGAATAAATGGATATTTTTATGTTAAACAAATAAAGATTCAAATATGTCATAAATTTTCGAATATATATATATATATATATATATATATATATATATATATCCTCCGAGCGTTAAAATCAGGTCTGTAGTCTGTATGTACATGATCGTAAAGATTGGGAATCATCCCTTAGTCAATGTCTTTTACGCGTGTTGAGGCAAAGCAGCAAAACTTGTAGGTGAAAAGGTAGGTGAAAAGGTCAGGTGTCATCCCATTGTTCTTCTGTATGTATTATTCTGCTGAAAATTTCTTCCGGTTGCAAAAATGGCCGAAGAACAAGTTGAAGCATTTTGAATGCAAAGAAAGAAAGAAAGAAAGAAAGAAAGAAAGAAAGAAAGAGTGAAAAGACGGGGAATATTAACAGATGAAACGAGATGTTTCGGTATTCCGACGTGGGATGGCAGAAAATCTTTGTTTTTGGCTAGTTTATTCTATAGCCCTAAAGAAATCGAACGAAATATCATACTAAAATGATTAGAATTGTTCTGATTACATTTTCTTTATGGTACCTGGACTTTATGAATATAAGCGCAGTACTAGATTGGCGTCAAGGTCTCACCATTTCACAGTTGAAATGGCCAGATGTAACAGTAAAATCTATGCTAACAGCTACACTGTCAATCCTTTTCAATCTTTTTCATTCTTTTCCTTTTATTGTTCTCACTCCTTAATAATGTTTTTTTTTTTTTTTTCTCATTCAGTAATCTCAGTATTTTGTGGTTTTATTTCTTTGCTTGGTGTGAAATAAAAAATATATTTTGACGCAACTCACACCATAGTTTCAATAATCAAACGTTTTCACTCACACACAATTTCTCTCTCTCTCTCTCTCTCTCTCTCTCTCTCTCTCTCTCTCTCTCTCTCTCTCTCTCGCTCTACATAGATAGATAGATAGATAGATAGATAGATAGATAGATAGATAGATGTTTGGCTTCCTTGTGTTTATTGCACAGAAACAGTTACTGCACTTTTACCCTAAATTACTTTGTGATTTATGTTTGTTAATATTATTTATAATTATGTATGTGTCGACTTGTTAATTAGTTGGTTAGTGCCGAAAACAAAGTGAGAACGAGACCTCTTAACTCTTCGACGCTTTCTTAAACATTTTAGCTCTGTTCTAAAATTTCTATTTTCTTTCAATTTTTAAAACCTCTAATCTCAGTGTTGGTTTGCTATGTGGTATCCGACCTCTAATATGGAAGTGAATGTTCGACACGGATGAGGAACAACTTGAAACAAAGGAAATGTGATTCTATGGAATGATACTAAAAATTCCATGGACAGAGCGCGTAAGCAACAAGGAAGTCTTAAAGAAAATGGCAACAGAAAGAACACTTATACTCAAAATCAAGAAAACTTAACCATCAGAGAGTATACGGAGATAACAACATTTTCTGTGTAAAATGCAAACATACTGAAAAAATATTTCCTTATTACAATCTAATCTAAAAATAAATTTATATTAGACATTTGAAATACATTTGTGATAAATTCAACACAATTTAGAAGAAGAAAATGAAGAAAAAGAAGAAGAAAAAGAAAAAAGAAGGAATAAAAAGATTAAGAAGATACGAAATGAAAAAGATAAAAAGATAAAGGTGAATGATGGTGATGAAAATAACAGTCATAATAAATAACTCATGCCCACTACTAACATCAATACATTTCCCATCATTTCCTCCATTCCTATGTTTTGATTTTATTTCTATTTTTTAAATATGCGGCATCCTTTCAAGATTGGTTAAGAGAATATTATTACACATTGTACTTATAATGGGGAACGGGATGGGAGACTTTTAGCAAAGAGAAAAACTGCTAAGAGCCACACGAGCTAGATATTTGTCGAAAGTCATGATCGCCTATGTCCAACAATTCTTAGAACGCCATTTTTTCTCGGAGATTTCATTTCTTAAACTTTTCTTCAGTCTCCTGATCTGCTGTAACAGAGTCACATTAACGATCTTGGATAATCTCTTCGTACGCAGCAACTAGGACGGATATCTTACTTAAAAGAGGTCACCAGCCGAGATATTATTGTCCATTTTTAAACCACTTTACTAACAAGTATGTATGTACTCTGGTTAGACTTCCGACTATGCATCTATATAAATTTGTTTTCTCAATTCACTACTTGTTGTCCAAGCTATTTTATCCCACATGTTTTACGTTTAGAATCTCAACTGATCCTTCAACAAAACGAAATTTACAGTTTTATTTGATTGTTCAATTATTATTATGTCGGAAACATTTATTACAATTATAAGAGATTTCAATCTCAAAGAACGTTCAGCTTCTTTTTTTTTCTTTTTTTTTTTTTTTGTTACTCAGTCGAGTCATTCTACGGCCACTCTCTTATATGTACAATCCTTGGGGAAATCGAGGCTATGTTTTATCGGTAAACTTCAAAAATAATATCAAACGAAAATAATTGTGGCAGACCAATCCGTTCGCAGAAAGGTCATAATTCAAACAATTACCTATTTTTAGGCTAATTTAAACACTTTCTTTCGAAATGTGTGTTATTTCTCCAAATAATGATATACTTTCTTCCTACAGAAATGTTCTTCCACGCAAGATAACTCTCTTATGTTTTACATATGACTTACTGTGTTCGTCCACTTTATCTTTCAGAGTATGTTTTGTTTCTATCTTGTATTTTCTATATTTTCATTGGACGCTATTATGCTATTCTTTGTCATTTACTTCTCTCCTTAGGGACTAAGTTTAGCAAGAAATTTTTTTAAAGTGAAGTAATGCTGTTGAAAATCAACTTTATTAGTATTGTCTACAAAACATTTGTCTTCGTTAAGTTACTTGTTCTTTTGCATATCATAGAAATATTGTAGTTACATTGTTGACATTTTTATAATTTTCCTTCTATTTCTTGTTACAGAATTTATATGGGGCTGTTTGTTTTTCGTTTTTTCTTTTTTCTTACTTCAATGAGACGGAAGGTTGTGATAATAACGACTCCAACATAAAAAACATGTTCAGCTCTTGTAATGAGAATGATTTATCTCAAAATTATAAAAAAAATTTCCGTTATTTCCCATGTCTCCCTAGTAACCATTTTTATGACGTTTCGTTCGCAATAGATTATTTCTCTTTATAATTCTGCACGAAACTTGTGCGTCTTTGTTCCTTTCTCTTGTTTTCCATTTTCTTTCTTTTTTCAGTTCGTCAATGTTCATACGTTTGTTACCTATTGATCAATTACTTCCAGCCAACCGAACAGTCTTTGATAGTAATGTGTCATCGTCCTAATGTTTTTCTCTTTACATAGAATTTGTTTTCCTCATGTCTTAGGGGTAAAACTTTATGCAGCGCCATTAATTTTCTGTTCCATCGACCTATCAATTTAAATTCTTCTCTTAACCAATCTAGAAAGGGCCTCGCATATTAAAAATAAAATAAAATAAAAACATAAGAATGGAGGAAATGATGGAAAATGTATTGATGTTAGTAGTGGGCATGAGTTATTTATTATGACTGTTATTTTCATCACCATCATTCACCTTTAACTTTTTATCTTCTTTATTTTGTACCTTCTTAATGTTTTATTCTCCATTTCTTTCTTTCTTTCTCCTTTTTCTTCCAAATTGTGTTGAATTTATCACAAATGTATTTCAAACGTCTAATATAACTTTGCTTTTAGATTTAATTTTAATAAGGAAATATATTTTCCGTTTGATTGCATTTTACACAGAAAATGTTGTCTTAAATCAAATGTTTAATTTTTCTTTGGTATAATATCTCAGTGAATTTATTTCTATGATTTTAACCGTTTCTTTTGAAAGCCGATTTTCTTCAATATATTGTTTTCTTTTAGAAATCATTTGTCTCGAGCACTTCTAAAATCACCGTGCGATATATCGCTTCATTTATCAATATAAACGAGAATTTAAAAATGTAAGAATTGGTTGAGAAGGTAAACGGCGTGGTCAAATGGGAGGTCACTGAGCTTAACGTAATATGAACCAAGTCTGAGAAACTACGAGGAAATTCAACCGAATACAGATTATCGGGTATTTGTCACGGCCTCTTCAATGATATATTTTATTTAAACTTAAGAATCAGTTTGAATGTTACAATCAAAACATTTTTCCTATTTAAAAGGACAATGTTTTGTAAGCTCGAAAAAAAGCCGCTTTTTCATTCCCCTATGAAATACATTCCTCACGCAAGCAAAATTATATTCATATCCTTTTGAGCCATTTTTACTTGATTCCTTTCTTGGAAATGTGTATTTTCTCATTCTCTATACAGAACACCATTGCTAGTTTCCGCTGTTATAAGAATATTTACTTAGTTTCCCTGGAAAAATAAAGTCATATCTTTCATCAAACTATTCCCTGTCGTTGTCGAAATAGATTTAAATTTTCATATGTTCAATTCCTCAATTCTTTCATTTCTCTGAAGGTTATAGGTACCTCCACTTTTTCGCTGGAAAAAAACAGTATAGTCTGAAGAAAAAGGCCTTAAACTAAATAAAAACAAAGTTTTCTCGGCAAAATATTTATGCTATCATGAAGAGGATAGATCAAAGTATTTTTAATTATTTTTACAATTTTTTAAAATTGTTCTAACAGGTTCTAACAGGCTCATTTAGTGGTAGAAAATCTTTGTTTTTCTCTCTCGCCAGTACAAGCGATAAATTGACGCTAGATTTTATTACGTCAAAATGTAATATTACGCGAAGGCATTTTTTGACTGTGAAAGACAAATTAATTTGGAAATTCTTGCACAAACCAAATAATCTTCTGATTTTGATGAAAATTTCAGGACTTATTCATAATTGACTGAAATCAGTTTTGAAATAATTATTTTTAGAAAATATTGGTAAAAACATTTTTTAAATATGTTACCCCTCCACCAATTAATTTCCAGAAATGTCGAAAAATGCGACTAGGTCTCAACATATAGATAGTTTAATTAAATTCAGGAGTCATTGGGGAATGCAAATCAACTGTCTTTTTTTCTTCAAAACCTGCTCTTTTTTGGAAAATCTGCTCCGAATTTGGAAAAGAAAAATGCAATAAAACTATGCCATTTTTTATTTGGATAAACTTTTAATAGCTTTTATAAACATAAATTAAAATTATATCATAGTCTGAATAGAAAAAAAAATTTCCGCTAGTAATGAATTTTTACAAGAATAGTTTTTATTTTATTTTTTTATTTTATTTTTTATTAAATAATTTCTAAAAGGTTTCATAAGTCTTTTAAAATTTCCTCCTCATAGATCTCTCAGATTTTTTTTAATTAATGTGTGACAAATATATTTATTAATCGAAAAATTTAAACACTTACTCTAAAAAGAGTAAAAAATTTTGTAAAATAATTAAAACATTTTAATTTTCTGCATGTTAATTTCCCGTTTTTTGTTTGTACGGATGGCCATAAAAGGTCACGTGATTCAAGGGTTGCCCTCCCTTACATGAAAAAAAATCCGTATATAAACCTTTCTATACCAAATTCGTCTTCTATACTTTTGGCCAGCTGCTGTAAATCATTCATCATGGCCTTCTGATAGGTGCTGAAAGCTGAAGAGAACAAGGCTACCGTAATTGAGGAATGCTTTTAGAAAAATTTTTCAAACAGTAAGCAAATAATTCTTGTTTCAAGTCAACCTAAAGTAAGTTTAAATTGGTAATTTGTAGAAAATAATGTGTCAGTGAGGTATATTTTAGTTTTGTAAGATTTTTTAAAACCGAGAATCGGCTTCTGTTTACAATCGATGAAAAATGGCGGAGATTTTGAAAAAATGTTTGATTCCAATCAATATAATTTCGGTTTAAAATACACCACGGTATTTTGCTTACTGAAATTAGTAAATTTTATCAGTTGGTTTTCAATTAAAGCTAATTTTAAAGCTTGAAGATAACTTATTTATTTTTAAAATTTAAATTTAAATTTAGGTATATAAAAATGAGCGGAGGTACCTAGATACAATTTTACAAAGTTCCCTCAGTTGGCTGCTCTTCACTATCTGACGTATATTCATTTTTTTGTTTTTGTCTTTTTTTATAAGACGAATAATTTGAATTTCAAAATCCTAATGTTTAGAAATCAACCCAAAAAATCAAATGTATTTTCATCTCAAAAACAGTTTCTGAACTAAAATGCCATCTTACTTGCGACAATCAAGAAATTCACAAAGTGGGCATCTTCAATTATCTTAGTAACAGCAGATGGTTGCTGAGGGAGATAAATCTGCTGCTGAATTTGCTTAGCAAAAAAATAGATTCAATTGGCTTTGGGACATTTTCACTGACAGAAGTTTTATATTTAATCTGAAATAACGACAATGAGAGGTTTCATGACGTGAGGTTTTGAAGTTCCGCAGAATTTGTGATTTGAAGAACTCAGCTCAATTAAAGTCCCACGGAAGAACTCAACTTTCGGCTTGAATTGGAATTTTGGCCCAAATCGATCTTTTGGCCAGAATTAGATTTCTAGACCGAATCAGAGTTAAAGTGAGGTTTTGAAGTTCCATGAGGTGAACTGAGAAATTAAAAGTTATTTCTTCAAAATATCATTGAACAATCTATAGACCAAAATAGTAAGAATGAAGATAACCCAATCAAGAAATATAATGTCGCTTTGATAAATTTTGTAGTCAGTATTTATGCTATTTCGAAGAGTTCAAGTCATATTTTGAAGAGGTTTGTTCATCGACACAACACACTCTTTTTTAGATATTCACTTTCTTTAGTAGATATTTTTTCTGATACGGTTCCACTTCCAATGAATCAGTCGGATTACGTTTTCACTTACCTTGGTGATGTATTGGAATATTCGTATGTACATATCTAGACCTCAATTGATTTATGAAATCGTTCACCTTTAACAATGTATATCATACTACCAAGGCATTAAATAATTTTTCCTTCCTGCCAATTTTCCTTTCCGGTCGAAAAGCCTTTAAAGAAAACTATATCGCCGAGCTTAAATGATCTGGTAGTTTCAAATTTTCGAATTTTCTTTTTATTTCCAGGCAGTAATTTGTCGAAAATGAATCTCACTTTCCTAACGAACACAAATTCTGCATTTTCCCGGTGACGTTTGCATTTGATGTTGTTCGATATCCACTCAAATTATTCTTGCAGTGCCGTTTCTTCAGCTTTCAAGCCTTTATCTTTTCTTAATGCTCTTTTGACGGTGTGAAAAACCGCTCAGCTTGACCATTCTGTCCCGGTTGATAAATTGGTGTTGTCAAGTGTTTAATCGCGTAGTTTTTGCAGAAATTTATAAACTTACTAGGAAGAAATTGAGTTCCATTATCTGATACCACACTGTCAAGTACAAAAAAAAGTTCGCGTAAGAATGAAATTGTCATTGCAGTAGTAGGTCATTTACACATCAATATCTCGGTCCATTTTGTGCAACTTTCGACCACAGTTGAATAATAGGAACCATATTGTGGTCCAGAAAATTCATATATAGTCTTGCCCAAGCTTTGTCCTTGTTCGGCTCTGTCTGATAATTTATAGGTGGTGATTTTGCTGCTGAATTAGAAGCATTACATTTTCTAACTCTATTGAATATCTTTTGACCAATAAAAATAACTTCTCATCAGGGACTTCATGCTCGCTATTCTCAAATGTCCTACTTGGAATTGTTTAAAAATATTTTTTCGCTGTGACAAATGAATTACTACTCTTTCCGCATACAAAACACTCAAACAAAAATAGAAAATGCTATATTATTGTTAAGAGGGTTAATTTTAGTTTTACTTCATTTCGACTTAACGTCATTCACAATTTTAAAATAATTTTTTAAGGAATTTTGATGACCGGCATTTCTTTAATAGTGTTACACTACAAGGCTTTTAAATTCACTTTCAGATTCCAGCGAAGCAATCACAATATCTTTGACAAGGATTCTGCGTGTCCCAGTGTTTTTTGTTTTGTTCTTTTTTTTCTTTTTTTTTTGTTTTGGTGGTAGGGGGTGGTAATAGAAATTCTATCTTGAAATCATCATTCAATAAAATCGTAGCCCAATGCTGTAGTTTGTTTGCAGAACCAAATATACTGAATAAAGGACGATGATCAATTTGCAGTTTGAATTTTCATCCCAATATCACCCCGTGAAATTTCTTTGCAGCAAAAATTATAGCAAGCGCTTGTCAAACTTCAAACTTTATTTGTCAAACATCTTGAAATGTTGGCGATTGCTTTTATTGTACCGTCTTCGAATTTATGGCAGTATTCGCTTGCGTCCGACATGACTATTATCTTTCGCTGCGGGTCGTAATGTGCCAGCAATAACTCTGAAGTTAGTAGTTTTTAAATTCATTTAAAAGCTTTTTGACATTTCCCCAACCAATTCCATTTCGTACCCTTCTTAAGTAAATTATTTAGAAGTGCTCGAAAGTTGTACATATCTGGCACATAAATGATATAATAATTTGCTAATCCGAGAAAGGTTGTAGGGTTACGAAATTTTCGTTGGGAATGGCATTTCTTTAATAACACTTGCTCTATCGAAGTCTGGCCTTCTTCCTTTTTTGTCGATTATTAGACTTAAATATTTAATTTTATTCATAAAAAATTGAGATTTTTATTCACTGATTTTTAACCTGTAATCATGTAGTGTATAAACTTGTTGAATCAGTTTTACATACTTTATTTCTGCGATAAGTATGTCATCAATGTAAGCGACAGCACCGTCTAGTTCGGCCAGCATAACATCCATCATTTGCTGAAAAAAAAAGAAAAAAGATACCTGGAGATGCTTTTACACAGAAGGGTAATCATTCAAACTTGCAGCCAGTTTTGTGTATTAAGAGTCAAATACTTATGACAGTCTTCATTCACTTCAATTTGAAGATATATCTCAAACAGATCAATTTTTGAAAAATAATTACCACCATTTAATTTAGCAAATATATCCTCTGGGGTTGGTAGGGGATGTACATGTAAGAGGATGTAAAAAATGTCTTTGACTTCGTACATATTTCCAAATACTCTGAAAAATATTCATGAATTCATTGTTTAGCTTAGTGTTTTTTAGCTGTAATTTTTTCTCTGAAGAACAATTAATTTTTCCACAGAATGAATTAATAAGGCAATTCCACAGTTCAAATAATCCTAGCCAATCGACTCCTAGTAAATTCGAGATGGATTTTTTAATATGCAAACATCTTTAGTTAAACCCGCAAGAGCAATGCAACACGTAATTTTCCTCAGAAAAAATTAATTTCTTGCTCAATATTTCACTTTTTTCAAGTTAGGCTTGCCAATTCTGTTCCAAGTTCACAGTATTTACATTATTTTGACTAGTGTCCTCATCTTTGTTGCCATTTGTATGACGTTTTAACCGTTGTACGAACCGGCCTTCTTCAGGTGCTAGGAATTGTGAACCGAACCCTTTATTACAACCAGTGGAGTATATAATTCTTATTCTTTGCCTAGAGCCTCTTCTGGTAGTCATGAGTTACCTCCCTTTCAGTTCACTATTGCTGTAGCCTGGTATTACTGGCATTTCGTATTACTGGTTCCCATATTGTGTTCATCTCTATGCTTTGCCGGCTGAGGGGATTTTTGTACACTAGCATATGTGCTGATTCCTTAAGTTTACATAGTTTCCAGTGGCATTCTCTATCTATTATTTCAACTTTAACCCCTTTCTCCCGCCATATGTGGCCATATACGCCTGATTTTTCTATCTCCCCTCATGTTACAGCCTTGCGACGTTCTTGTAGCCTAAATCCTAATGGCCTATTTCTCCTTTATATTTCTTTCCACAACTATATGGAATGGCGTACACACAGTCCTTAGTTATGTCCTCCTCTGTTGGGGGTCTTACTCGAGAGAGGTGCCTGCGAAGTGTAAAATCACTTCTGAAGATCGCCCTGATGTTATATGGGCCACAGATCCTTTGTATTTTCTCCGATAACCCCTTCATATAGGGTAGACAGAATGAAACTTTTCTGAGAGTTCAACGGACGCTTGTCACGATGGCTTCGACACAGTAGCTGGTTTTCAAATCGACTATTACAACGGTGTTCTTCCTCGCCCATGCTATGAATTCTGATCCCAAGGAAGTCACGCTGCATCTTGCTATCTGTCTCTTTACCAAGTTGAACCAGACCGAACGCGCGTGCACATTTGGGTTAATGAAAACGGCACCAAAATCAAGCCGAACGACGCCCGAATAAGTTGCAGAAAAAGTCTTTATATACAAACAAAAAAGAACCAAAAAGAAATAGAATATAACAGTTGTCAATTTCTTATCTCTACAACGGAGCGAAAGTTTCGTCTAAGAGTAGTGTTTGTCTTCTTAACATTAATTCAAGTCTTTGGTTGGTAATGTCTGTTCACTTCAATCGGAGTTTTCAAGTTTGTGACGATTCAAAATGTCTGATTTAGGCTTTTCACCGAAGCTTTATGGAAGCTACCGAAGTTTGGTCTTTGTGTGTGGTGGATAGCGGCGGCAGTAATTCGTCTTATCTGTCTTAGCTCAGCGCAATAACTGGTCGGTTCGATGTCTGACTTTAACTCTTTTTGGTCGGTTTACTTTCCGGTTTCACCAGATGTAAGGCTCAGTGCTTTCAATGGTACGTTATTTCTGCTTTGTCAAATAATGACTGCCGAGGCAATGACCCGGTCTGACCTGCTGCCCACACCTGAAAATGTCTTTTAATTCACTCAGCTAGCTTCCAATATTTCATTTTCCAGAAAAGAAATTCACAATTCATTAGCTGCGTTCATATTGCAAAGGAAGAAACCATTTTATTATCCATTAGGCTTATTTTTCTCTCTGCTGACATTTACACAATTAATAATACAACTAATAATAATTTCTTTCGCTCCGTCGTGTTAAAATAGTATTATATTTTTTCGCATGCAAAAATAATGTTACAATCCTCATGCACCCTCCCTTCCATGTATGCTGAAGTTGTTGTCATGTACCCTGGATAATTGTTTCGGACGAAACGTCACACAAATGGCAACAAAGATGAGGACAATTGTCCGAATAATGTAAATACTGTAAATACTACCTCATCTCAGAAATATAGACAAAGACTGTTCCAAGTTCGTTTATCAATAATTGTAATATCGTTATCAGTTTCCTATTTAAATCTCACCATAGCGCTATTTCTTTCTACAGTCACAAATTTTCTATCTTTTTAACTCTATATAGCTAGTACCACTACTTTCAACAAGTTAATTTCTGTATTTGTTTTGCTTTTCACCTTCTTTTATTACCTGTTTTTCAACAATTAAAACATTTTTTGGTTTTAAATGGAATTAAGCAATTGCCATAGCATGAATTAATGTTTACAGTATTTTTACTTCGGATTTTTTTGTTTAGTACTACTGTCTTTTTTCGAACTGGTTGCATTTTTATCACTCTTTCGCAACAGTCTGTATCGTTAACTTTGAATACTCTTCAAGCTTTGTAAGAACTCCAGAGCGTATTTCCGTATTGTTGCTTGATGTTAGCCTTTAATGAACATTTAAATTTGTCTGTGGATAGTTCATCCAGTTTAAATTTCTCACACCCACGATTGACTTTATACATGACAACATCTTCATCTTCGTACAAGCACAAAAAATGAATACTTTTATCAAACATCTTTGATAATATCGATACTGTTTCGTTAAATGACACTTTTTCTGGAGTATTCATCAAAATGAAATTCAAATATTTTTCATGGTCAGCGGAGCACAATTTTCATAACAAAAGACGTATTTTCTTTACATCCAATCATCCTTGACATTTTTTCTGAAAATGTTCTTTTACTTTCTGAAGTACGATAGCAATGCAGTTTATTATTATTATTATTATTATTATTATTATTATTATTATTATTATTATTATTATGTCATTTTTCATCATATTTCGATTTCTGCTTTGGTTTCACTACCAACCAAGTCTGCGGGGAGACCTAGGGCAGGTAGTGGCGTGTTGTTATGGCTCCATTTCATGTTTTTCTATCTTCCCTATCATCTCCAGCATTACATAGATAAAGTTTTCCTTAGTGTGTGGGCTGTACTTAATAAGACAATTTTTTGTATGTCTCTTAAGCTGGGGTTTCCAGGGATTCTTTCAATGTGTTGTTTTGTTCCATTTTTTATCATTCCAAGTGCACCTACTATCACTGGCACAACTCTTGTTTTCAATTTCCACATTTTTTCTATTTCAATTTCCAGGTCTTTATATTTTGACAGTTTTTCAAATTCCTTGATTGCTATGTTACAATCAGCTGGACAAGCCATATCAATTAATAGACAAGTTTTTTCCTTCTGGTTTTTAACAATAATGTCTGGCCTGTTTGCTTCAATTTTTCTGTCTGTGTAGATGGTGTAATCCCATAGAATGGTTACATCTTCTATTTCTGTAAACGGTGCTGGGTGATGTTCATACCAGTGTTTGCCTACAGCTTTTCCATAATGTTTGCATATTGCCCAATGTAAATATATTATTATTATTATTATTATTATTATTATTATTATTATTATTATTATTATTATTATTCTGGGACGTAATTAAATTCACTATTTGAGTTAGCGACTGAGCCCGGCAAAAATAAAATTAAAGCATTGCTTTTCCAGGATCTGTTGCATTTGTTGCATTTGTCTTCTGGAATTAATGTTGTTGTTGAGAGAATTACCTTCAGTTCTTCCAGAGTATTCATACCTATAGTAATTAACTCAATTTCTTTTCTAATATCATATAGCCTTGAAGTTTATGCACTTCTACGTTGCGTTATGAATATATACGAGCCCCACAAAATTCTTTTCCGTAAATTTTTAAATTTATTCGCTGTTTATGATAAGCAAGAGAGTTTTTTATGTGAATTCGAATTCTTGGCGCCACTGTTATGTCTTTGCTGCATTGAATAAAGATAACACAATCAATAAATATAATGTCGCTTCAATCGACGTAGTGTTGATAAATTCTGTAATCAGAATATAAAGCTCGCTTCCGGCTCACTCTCACTAATTCTCGAGATTTATTGCAATAAATTACAATTGTGGCACAAGGCCGAAATGAGGGGTGGAATCTGAGGCTGGTCATCATTAACTATCTTATACTTAGCTAATCGGATTCCCGACCCTATCACTCTTTATAATTTGCACATTCACCATAAGAACCCATCTATCGTCAATTAATCCACCATATTCCATAATACCGCATACTCTCAGAGAGCTTAAAAAGAATCACCCCATGACGTAAAAATTTAATGAATATATATATGCACAATTTTATATATATATAAAAATTTATAGATGGGAAACAATGAAGGAGGAGGCATGAAATCAAAAACAAATTAAACTATCAAAACAAATGTAAACATAAGAATAACTGATGTTAGTTGTACCCGTCAAACTCACAAAGAAGGATAAAAGAGGCCGCTGCTGTACTCAGTCTTTAGACAAAATCAAGACGCTCTCTGGCTAAAGCAGATGGAAGAATAAAAAACATTCAGACCCAGTCGTGATTAAAAAAAAGTGTGAGGCAACAAACTGGGAAGGTTAGAAATCTCAACTTAGATCATAACCAAAGAAGCAGCCGAGAACAATCCGAGAACAAGCCGAGAACAAGCCAAGAACGACACTTACATTAACTAGGTACACAAAACGTGACTATCCTAACCAGGGAAGAGCTCCACAAGAAACCAACCTGATGTGACAAAAAGACCTAAAAAAAGGAAATCAAGGCTAACCCCGTTCATGCGAACCAGGCTCGACTCAGTCGCCCACCTTTCGCTGAAATCTATCGAAACCAATCGCTTTCTTTATCTTGAGCTGATATTCAAAACATCAGATTAGATCCTGATACAGATGGTCACTTCACAAGACTTTCTCTGATCCAAATCACCATTCTGGTCGTGGACAGCAGCGACAGAATCACTATCCGTTTCACCCTAAAATACGAAAAAACATATTGTCACGCGAGCTTTTCAGGAGTGATACGAGCCGTCAGCTCGCTGACATGGTCCCATAGGGGGCGAACCCGAGGACAAAGGTACAAGGCATACCAAACCGTTTCCTGTAAGCCAAGGTCACACCATTCACAATCTGCAAATCAGCCAAACCTCATAGAGTTGTCATTGAGTGGTAGCCTATTCCGAACCAATCGCCAGGTATGTGAAATATCAGGGTTACTGAGATAATTCGCCGCTGGTGCTCAAGATCAAAATCAGCGAAACTCGTCCGCCAACAAGCCGAGCTGGTTACGTAAAGATCCTTTACGATCCCTTCCACTAGTTCACGATAAAAGATTCTCCTAGGCCGAGAAAGGTCACTGGACTGAAGAATGACCCTCAATGCCAATCGACACTCAAAAAGGAAACACGAGGCTTACGACGGCGCTCAATCCTCAAGATGGGAGGAATGATAATAAGGCTAGGGAACGCGTCGACGTGATGTTTGCGTCCCATCCACAAAAGAAAGTAGAACAATGCGTTTCTGACAGAGAGGAAGTACAGACAAGCGGTAAAAGATAAGAGGAAAGACGTAAGCGGCACACGTCTCTGCTCTGCCCTTTAAGAACAACCTTCTTCGACACCAAGGCTTGACCGTCGGACCGACATTTGCTTCTACTTCTGACCCTTTACTTTGTAAAGCTGGAAGTAGGGCCCAAACCACACTCCGAGAATGCGGACAACGCCGTCTGTCCAACCATAAAGCCTAAGCTGGAAGACTTGTCCCGCTTGATCTTGGCCCCTGTGACCTTTGCGTGCTGTTCAAGTGCCCTCAGTCCCACTTCAATGTTGTGACATGAAAGTAGATACGTCATCGGCGTCCGCAGAAACCCTGGCTCGAGTGCCACAAGGGACAGCGATTCCACGTAGGGCCGGACTGCATGCCCTGTCTCTCAACCAGCGAAGGATAGGCTCCAAGGACAAAGCGTAGAAGAGTGGCAACAGCGAACAACCCTGACAAACCAATTGAGACAGCGCAAAATCGAGTGACAGCTTCCCGTTCACCTGCACCACAGCACTGGGAGGGGGGGGGGCAATACGGGAGGCTAGATCAGTGGCAGAAATTGGGCGCGATTCCGGCGGCCTGCAGGACAGTAACCAGGTAGCGATGGTCAACTCTATAAAATGCCTTGGACTAATCCATATTGATCAGCGCAGCCTGTTCGTCGTCATTTACACCCTCTATGATCGTGCAGATCAGCTGCCGGTTGTTCTGAATTGTTCGGTCCCTCACAGAACAAGTCTGCTCGGGCCCCAACAGAATCTCGGCAACTTGGTTATAATTTTTAACTCTGTGTTTAGCAAAGTTATTTAGCCATCTAAATCCCGCCTAACATCTTTGCCTTTTTCTCAACAGCGTAACCACACCACCGATCAGAGACAGACCCATGGCAGAACACGGCAGTCAAAATCGGAACGAAGATGTCACAAGTACAATTTATATTGCAAAGCATCACGGCTTGGACACTAGCCTTCGTCAACCTTCTTCAATGCCGCGTAGACCTCATCCTCCGTGAACTCACCCTCGTATCTAGCCACATCAGTCGGCGAAAACCGAGGAATGTCAGTCGAATAACTGAAAAACTCTTCGTAACAGAAACAAGGATCTTTGGTAAATTGGCTCCAAAATGCCACCGAAATGACTAACACGAGTCGTCAGTCGACCTCAGAGTACGCCCCTCCGGAGTTTTGACCTCTCGAATGTGTCGATCGCCACCACGACTGATCTCTTCCTTGCGCAATTCTGCGCACATATTCACAGCTTCGGAAGACATCTTGCTTACCTTATTTCTAATTAGCTGACTCATGTAGTACTTGCTAGCCAAAAGCTACAAAGCCTCCTTAGGTAAGGCTATCTCTAAGGGATTCTCCCAGCCTATGCTCAGGAAAGACTTTCTTTAATAGCCTTCACCTTGTTAGCTTTGTCTAGTGCGATCCGTTTGCTAAACTCGGTGATAAAGAACCTAATTCTATCCTTAAGCCTCTCCCACCACATATTGCCGATAACTGTTCCCACTACTTCCCGCTTCACTACAGTAATTAGCTGCTTCTGAAAGTCTCGCCTGTCCAGTTAAGACATTGAATAGAAATGTTGGTTTTGTTGGTTTCGATTTCTTTGTCACTGTGGCCTACATTATTTATAATAAAGCCGTTGACTGCAAGAGAAAAAGTTCAGGATGCAAACTACGAATTTGAGATGTCAAAATCAATCACGTACAGAAGTTTAAATATCCAGGGAATGTTTTAAAAGGGGTGGAAAATGTGACACCGAAATCTTAAGGCAAATTGCAATAGCAAGGATTATCTACTAAAAGATAAACAACTTATTAAAAAATGGAAAAAGTTTGTTAGATATTCAAAAAAAGAAAAAGCTGAATTAAATAGTATATACAGTGGATGGAGCATGTAAGCAATGGGGAAGATTTAAGAAAAATGGGAACAAAATGATACATATACTTAGAATCAGGAAAAGTTAGAACTTCTGGGATAATGCGGAGAGAGGGCTCTTTAAAGTTGATACTTACACGACATATTGAAGGCAAAAAGGACAGAGGAAAAATGGAAAATTATATTTCTATGACAATTAGGAAAGCGGGCTTAGAGAATTTGACACTCAGAAAATATTAAAGACGAAAAAGACAGAAGGAAAAAGCGAGTAAACTGTTTAATGAGCTTCTGTAAATGGATGGCAGAACACAGATTGTGAGGGATATTAAAAAACATTGCTTAGATCTACAAAGGATAGTAAGTTATAGAGAGCCATGATCGTCTACATCCTGAAGGGACAGGAACAGAAAAGAAGCAATTTTTTCGGTTATGAATTTAGTCTTGATATAATGTCGGGCTGGCTTCGCAAAATGGTTATTAGCTTTCCTTCTTAAAAAATAACTAAAAAGTGCAGATTCTGCAGAACGTTTTTAAATCCTATCAACAACTGGCATTCGATTGTGCAAGTAAATGAACTTTTAAACGTTGAGATTAACCGGTAGCATATGTCAATGTAGGCTGCGAACTTCTCAAAAATGTTTTGTACACTAGGGAGAAGTTGCATAATCGTGTCTGTGTCATCAAAGAAGTTAGAAATACTTTTAATCGTTCTTATACACAAAGAAGTATAGGTGGAGTCCTCTTGATTTCGAGTACACGAAAAATGTTCTTCAGAACCCTAATTCAAAGGAACATGTCGAAACGAAGCGTCACTGAAAACGTGGAGTCTGTGACTTCAAAGAGTGGCCTTATGTTCTGCCAAGGACATCTGTGATAGGAAGTGTAAAGAAAGAGCCAATCCTCATAATAAAGAGACATTTATGGAATCTGACAAGGAAAAGCTGTAAGAGAGACTACGCGGTTTTGGCATTTGACAAACGAACTGGTCATATAGAGGATTGGCTTTGAACAGCTGTACAAAAATTAATGTGTGTAACCAATGATGTTAGGATCAATTTTTCAAATTTTTAAATTGAGGTAATTTTTAAAGATTTCAGGTTGACTTCTATTTCGCGTAGAAATGAATACATTAAACGAATCTTTTTTCTCCCTTTTCATTTTTAAAAACATGTTTCATTTCATTGCTTGTCTTTATTTTTACTTTTATTTAAATTTCGCGTTGCCTCTCTCTCTCTCTCTCTCTCTCTCTCTCTCTCTCTCTCTCTCTCTCTCTCTCTCTCTCTCTCTCTCTAAAGCTGGTATTGATGCCTTCATACCCACCAGGAAGTATTGCCTAAAACCTCATTCCTCTCCGTGGTTCTCTCCTGCCTGCTCAGCCGCTATTGCCCACAGGAACCATTACTAACGTCTATTCCGGAGGCAGTCATCTGATCACAATAGGCGCCTGTTCACGTCTGCTCGCAATGAGTGCAAGAGAACCCTAAATGACGCCAAACGGTTGTTTGCTGAGAGAATGCGACAGCGCATAGCTGACCGCAAGTTCGGCTCCAAGGACTATTGGAGGATTTGCAAACAAGTGCTGAGCAATAGCAAATCCTCAATACCTCCTTTAATCTATGAATTTGAGGTTCTCACGTCATCTGCGGACAAAGCTGAGTGCTTTGCCCGTAGATTCTCATCCAACTCCACATTTGACTCATCTGGAGTACACCCACCCGACTTCCCTATTAGAACTGAGGCCAAACTGCACGACGTATATATTACCCCGACAGTAGTATCCCGAGTAATTTCAAAACTCGACCCGGGTGGAGACGATGGAATCCCGGTGATAGTCCTTAAGAGGTGTGCTCCTGAACTTTCCCCTGTCCTCTCTAAACTGTTTAACTACTGCCTTTCTGCTTCCTGCTTTCCTGCATGCTGGAAGTTCTCTTCAGTCGTCCCTGTATTTAAGAACTGTGGTGAACCCTCGGACTCATCCAACTATCGTCCTATCAGTCTTCTACCAATATTCGGGAAAGTATTCGAGGCCATTATCAATGCTGAAATAGTTCAACATCTTACTGCGCACAAACTCTTCTCTGACAGGCAATATGGCTTCCGCTTTGCCAGGTCCACGGCCGACTTGCTAACAACCGTAACGGAGCACATGCTCTAGGCCCTTGATGAGTCTGACGAGGCTCGTGCGGTTGCTCTGGACATCTCCAAGGCTTTTGACAGGGTTTGGCACTCTGGCCTCCTATGCAACCTACGGGGTTACGGTATTACTTGTCGCCTGCTTGACCTAACCCAATCTTTTTTAAATAACCGCAAAATGAAGGTCGTTTTGAATGGGCATGCCTCTTCATCCTACAGCATGAATGCTGGCGTCCCACAGGGCTCTATCCTGGGCCCGACGCTCTTCCTTATTTTCATCAACGATCTCCCAGATGAGATCAGTTCCAAAGTAGGCATCTACGCAGACGACACCACAATATACTCCCGCACCAGTAAGAAACCTGACGTTGAATCTCGCTGCTGACCTTGAACAGGATCTACACTCTGTGGTGAATTGGGGCAAGAAGTGGCTTGTCAACTTCAATGCATCTAAGACCAAGCTGTTGTCTGTCAACCTTCACAGGCAACCTCTCCTGCCTCCCATAAGCATGGACCAAGCGATTCTCCCTGAGAGCAACACACTATGCCTCCTCGGCCTTACCCTCTCCTCAGACCTCAAATGGAACCACTATATTGAATCCATAGCTAAATCTACTGCTAAGAAGGTTGGGTCACTATGTATATCCAGGATGTTTTTTCCACCTGAATCCATCCTGCATATATACAAGTCAACCATCCGTCCGTGCATGGAGTACTGCTGCCATTTATGGTCAAGCGCCCCTGCCGTTCTCCTCAGTGTTCTCAACATGCTTCAAAGGAGAGTCTGTAATGTGATAGGTACTGATCTGGCGGCTCGACTGCAGCCACTTCCCCACCGTCGAAATGTGGTCTCCCTTTGTCTGTTCTATAAATACTTTCATGACTTCTGCTCGGACGAACTTAAGTCACTGATGCCTCCTCAACAGGTGTTTACTCGTGCAACCAGACTGGCAACTGGGTCCCACCCATTCATAGTCTGGTTAGCTAAATGCAGACGACAATTCTACTCCTGCAGCTTCTTCTCTCGCACTTCCCGCCTGTGGAACTCGCTCCCATATTCTTGCTTTCCTGACAGCTACAATCTCCAGAAATGTAAATGCAATGTCAATACATCTATTAACCACTGGACTCTAGTTCTCTCCCCACCCCCATATATATCCTTCCCTTTCTCTCCACCTATGTATCTGTCATCGCACCTGCATTCTCAGCTTTCTATTGCTCCTTTCTAACTAGTTTGTACTCCT
The DNA here is from genome assembly GCA_037127315.1 of Ascarosepion bandense. Taxonomy (NCBI): domain Eukaryota; kingdom Metazoa; phylum Mollusca; class Cephalopoda; order Sepiida; family Sepiidae; genus Ascarosepion; species Ascarosepion bandense. Next base: position 1,633,859 of record JBBBDQ010001567.1, on the reverse strand, counting down.
CACTCTTTTCTAATTAATCTTTTTACAGTTATGTAGCCCTCCGCTCATCAGTGGCATTTCTGCCTTGCTCGGGGTGAAATAATTAAATATATATATATATATATATATATATATATATATATATATATATATATATATATCCAGGCAAAACATTTTGTTTCCTGTTGATACATTTGTGTCATTCTTCTTCCTCCTTTTCCTTCGTTCTATCGGAAACTGATCTCGTCTTTCTTTTGTCTCCTTCCAAATTTCTATTTATTATCCTTTACGTTTTCGTATTTTTTCTTACAAGCCTTCTATTTTTTCAAATATTAATGATGAGATAATAATGATGTTTACATTCCACGACGTTAAAGGAAACACCCTATAAGAATTCCACGACGGTAAGGAAACACCCTATAAGAAATAGCAATATTGGACCTGAAAAAACTATTCTCTTGAAAAGTTGTTTTAAGAGAAATATTTTATACATTTCAACCAATTTTAACACGAGCTGCTCGAACAATGAATTGCCTTATAATGAAACGATTTACCATCAAATATGAGGAGAAAATATATACCACACTTTAATCCTAGCCCAATGACCAGGAAATGAAGAAAATCAGATCTCGAGCAACACTGGCTATTCGGTCAATAAATGCCGAAGGTCTTCTCACGAGTAAAAAGGTGATCCATAATGATCCAATAGAGATGAGGAGAACCGATACAACACTTTGATCCCTGTTAAGAAAACTTTCGGCATTTATTGACCAAATATCCAGTGCTGCTCGTGGTTCAATTTCTTCACTTCCTGTTTATATGGATAGGAAGGGAAGATAACGGTTAACTCTAAAATTGAACAGGTTAAGATTGTAGTGATTGGGGAAACATCCTCTTGAGAGTCATAGGGCATTCTTTCACTGGTAGAATATGTTTTAATTTAACTTACTTCTCGTCGATGGAATGTGGGTGAGTCGCTACTATGTGCGTGGCATAGCGTGTCCTAACTATGACTGACCTGGTGGAGCCGAGAAATGCAGTTCGTCCGTGCACTTTCTATGGTAATAGCGATAGATCCGTGAGAGACTCGCTACATTCCGCCTATGTGAGAGAGAATTTAAAGGGTTGAGAATAATTCTTCTCTAACAAGGTCTCGAATACGCTTTTGAATTTTATCAAAACTAGAAAGTGATGCCTGAGCAGCTCCCGCCTAAATATGACTCCACTTTAGGAATGATCTGGCTCTTATAAAGTTAGAGGATAGCGTGAGGAACCAGGTACTGACTGGAACAATGCAGAAAGCCGATCATTTTATATGCATCTTTTTCCCACTAGAAAGTTTGTGTTACATCGGAAGAGAGGTCAGCTGCTAATCTCTGATCGTCAAGAGCTTTAAGGCGCGCCCGTATATTGTCGTATCATCGGCATAGACGTTTACATCGGAGTATATTCTTAGGTAGAGCAAATATGTAAATTTGAAAGAGGGTTGGTCCGAAAATTGTTGGCTGCCAGGGTATCGGAAGACTGGTCGTTAGTAACTACTTTCAGAGTAGTACTTACCTTTTATAATACAGAAAACCCTTCCAGTGATTCCATAGATGGAGAGCTGGTGTAGCAAACCTTTGTGACACGCCTTCAAAGGCCTTCAATGCTTTGATTCTTGCTGTGTGTGCCATCAAGTGCCCCAATAATTCTGTGTGAAATGGTAGTTAGGACATCAGCAGTGGATAGGGCCGATCGAAACTCATATTACACATCGCGCATGAGATTGTTCCTATTCAGGTGCTCAACGACTTCAAAAAGCTTACTAGTAATACTGAGGAGACTAAGGGGTCTATACTTGGGAGGGGAATGATCTGTTGCTCGCGTTCTTAAAGACTAAGTATACCCTTGCCACTTTACACAGGCTTAGAAAAATGACAAAAGACATGCTGACAACAATAGTTATTAAGGAACTATTGCAAGCATTAAAAACATATTGACTGCTTGCTTTTCAAAAAGAAAACTTTCAGAATTCATGATACACTACAAAACTGTCTTTTAGTCTTAACGCAGAAATAGTGCAAAATAGGGAAGTCATGTAACTAAATTCATAATTGATGAAAAGAATAAATAGAACAATACATTATCGAGATAAAAAAAATAATGGTAAATAATTTAAGAACCCTCATTATTTACATTACATTTCTTAAACATTTTACAAAATTATTTCTACACTATTCTATTTTCAAGGCCCAAGAATTACTCAAAACAGTGTTTGCAGAATATTGATTAATTTATGAACGTAAGAATTGTAGATTAAGAAGATATGTATGTAAATAATTGTTGAATCATGATTAGAAGAGGCTAAGATTGTAGTGATCAGAGAAACATTCTCTCAAGCGATTGTCCCACGTAGCTCTTGAGAAGAATCTGTCCGAATGAAACATGTTTCTGATCATTGGAATACGAAGAAAATGAATGTAGTTCATCCTTATTTATATGACATTCTGTAAAGCTTTGAAGTAGTAGAAGTAAGCTTGCCATAACATTTTCCAAGGAAATAACGAAAGACTTGCGACATTGTATATGTGAGAAATGCGTTGTAGGTCGTTACCCACAAGACCGTGTAACAAATTTTGAACTTTGTTGACAGTGGAAAGAGAGGATTGAATCGTTCTAATCCAGATAAATCCTTTTTTCCTGATCTAACCCGTGGCAAGATGAGTCAGGTACACTCTGGAGCAGTGTGTAGCCAACATCTTTTCAGCATCTTTAGCGATTAACTATATCTATGAAATCTACTTGAGGTCCTTGGTGATCTAGAGTCCCAATAAAACTTTCAGAATGCAAACAGTTCATCATGACTAATGAGAATTCAAGATCAACTCGATTAGCAATTAGCTTGTTTTTGGAGGTACTGAAAGTTACAAGAGAGATATCACCTATTTAGCGGTAAGAGCTAGGTCAGATGAGAGATCAGCTGGTCATCTTTGATTTTTTTCATCTGAGAATTTTAATTTTAACATTGCTAATTCTAATGAGAGCAGCACACTACGTCTCCCTGTTCTCACGTTTTCAACCAACCTGAAGGGAAACGAATATATCGGATCTATACTGCATAACTACCAGGAAGGTTGGGTTTCTGTTTCGGGCAAAAAAGATTTTCTTGTCAGAATCCATCTTGCACGTTTATAAATCTAGCATTTGTCTATGCATTGAATACTGTTTCCATATCTGATCGTGTGCTCCTGCTATTCATCTCGAGATTTTCGATAAAATCCAAAGAATGATCTGCAATGTAATTTGTTCTGATTTGGCATCTGAACTTCAGTTACTTTCTCACCACCGTGACGTAGCTTTCCTCTGTCTTTTCTACAAATATTTTCATGGCAACTACTCTGACGCGCTTTTTTCCCTGGTGCCCTGTCCATGTGAATTTAAGCGTGCTACTAGTTTGGCATCAAGATCCCGCCCGTCGAAATAGTTAAATGTAACCGCCACTTCTACTTCATCAGTTTTTTTCTCGCACTTCCCGCCTGTGGAACTCCCTTCCGTTTACTTCTTTCCCTGATAGGTACAATCTCCAAAAATGTAAAAATGCAACGAAAAATGCTGCTTTCTACATTCTTGAAATCCATTCATTTTTATCCTTTCTTCATTAACCCCTGTATCCAGTCTTTTCGCTCATTGTAAACCCCTGCATACTATCGACGGTCCCACATTGCTTGGAGTAAAATGATAAAAAAGCAGAGAAAACAGTCAAGATATTGGAACTGAGTTTGAAATAAAATATTCGATGTTCTTGATGACGAGTAAAAAAAATTAAGTATCAAATAAATTAAACCAGATAATGAATTCACTGGGACACTGAACAGAAATGATAAATATATAAGCAGAAAAAGTGTTCCATAAAACAATGAAATAATAAGAGGAAGAAATAATTATATACATTTAGGAGTATTCCTTCATTAACTGATTGTGAATCGCGAAAAAAGATGTGTATTTGCAAATGAATTAAAAGATGTGTATTTGCAAATTAATTAAAAGCAAAATTATTCGCATTATTTATGTTTATATTTATGTCCTCATCTATTTTTCTGTTATTATCACAAAGTTTCGACAACTGTACGCTCCAGTTTTCTTCAGGTGTGTGTCCGAGTAACCTTCAAGAATTTTAAACTGAACCCTTTATTTAATCTACGGGGGTAAACTGTTTTCAATCCATTGTCTTGAGTTATATCGAGATATCCCAAATCACAATGGCTGAAACTTTCTGATAATAAAGATAAGGACATTAGTCGGAATATAAATAATGATAACGTCTCAAATCAGAAATTCAGACAGGGAAAAATATTAATCTGATTTATTTATTAATGAAGAACTATATGCGTGAGAAATGTTGCATTCAGTTAATTAACATATGAATGAAGCAAGTTTTCGTCGGAATTTTGCATTCAGGTGGACGTAATGATGTTGTTCATTCTTGATATACATAATCATAAATATATGAAGTTATGCTTGCTTGGTTCTCAATAAGAGTCTAAAACATTTTAACAATGACTTTTACTGTTTACTTTATATTTTATTTTTAAAAGCTATTTTCGGGCTATGTTTCTCCTCGCGTTGCTCAGTTACGTACATTTGCATTGCTGTTACAATTCTACGTTTTCATTTATATCCTTGTGTGTGTTTGCTTTTCCCTTGTTTACATTTCGTTTTGTCCTCCCATGAATACTTTCTCTCGATCTCTCTTTATTTCTTGATTGCTGACCTTTCCCGATAGTTTTTTATCGTTGTTCCTTCTCATTTTTTATTCTTTTTTACCTTCTTTCTTTTCAGACCACCTTCCTTCTTTTCAACGTTTCTTTTTCCCTTCATTTCTCTTTTAATTTGTAATATTCTTCTTCTTTGCTATCTTTTTTCTTTTTCTTATTTCTTCGATTATATCTTTCTATTGCTTACTCGTACATGTACTCAAGCATACATATGTATGTGTTTGCGTGTGAACGTGCGTGTGCGTATCAACAAACTATGTGAATAAACTGTGCTCGGAAATAAGAAAATTTGAGTAGGAAAAATAATAAATCTTAAGCAAAAAACTTTCGCTGGTCTTCAATCAATTTATGTGTGTGCACGCATACATGCATGTGTGTGTGTGTGTGTGTGTGTGTGTGTGTGCGCGCGCGTGTGTGAGTTTGTGAAATAATGCCGCAAAAAGAAATGTCCCCTCGCAAATTGCGCTAAATTCTTAAATAATTATAGCTTATTAAAATTTAGATTTTCCTAAAGAAGAAAAAATGAGAATCTAATTTTGGAAGAATAATAAGCCATGATAATTTATACAAGACGCGATGCAATTTTAAAATTGTTTCAACTTCAATTTGCATTTTAACCTTCGATTTTAATGGTATTCATCAAATAATAGTTTCAGAAAAGTATTTTTTTATTTTTGGAAGATTTTTTCACAAGAAGAATTACATTTTTATGAAATATAGCTAAAAATGGCGCTGAAATGAACAATTTCAAAAATTTCAAAACGAAAACTTTTTCCAGTTATTTTAAATAATGTAAATAATGATAACTTATCAAATAAGAAATTCAGACAGAGAAAAATATTATTCTCATTTATTTACTTATCAAAAACTATATACGTGAGAAATGTTGTATTCAGTTAATTAATATATGAACGAGAAATGTGATATATTAAATACGATCCATAGCCAACATCATAATCGTAAAAGCCGTTTTCGGAAAAAGAAATATTCGGCATTTACGAATAACCCATGTTACTTTTTTTTATAATCATATCGCCCCAAGCAAGGCATATTACTGCTACTGTTTTGCAAGGTTTACATAGGAGGAAAGTTAAGAGAAAGAGTGACAGGTTATAGAGAGTGTCAGGAAGTGGGTAAGAGAAGGATGAAAATACTGATGAGAGTGGAGTGGACGGAGAGAGAAAATGCAGGTTAGTAAGATAGGAGATGACTATTGACTTTACATTTAATTTCTTGGATATTGTAGCTGTAGGGGAGGCAAAGTAAAGCATGGAATTCCATGGGCGGGAAGTGCGAGAAAGAAGCTGTTGGATTAGAATTTGCGTGAAATATTGGTTTCACAGTAAAAGAGCGGGACCTAGTTGCTAATCTTGTGGCTCGAGTAAATTCATATATAGGGGGCACCAGTTAGCTAAGATTATCGGAGCAGAAGCCGTGAAAGTATTTGTAGAAGATATTTTTTCTTTCGGCTGAAATTTATAAAATTGTTTTCTCAACACTTTGTCTCAGAAAAATAGACTTCTCAAGCCCAGTATTTCCAGTACTGATGAGAACCTCTTTTCTAATCTTTGGTTGTGCAAGACGCCAACATCTTGATTATGTCATTATTTTCTCTTCAAGTGACATGTGATACCCATTATAGTTTTTACTCTTGTTGAATGTTCATAAGTTAATAATGTGGATCCTGTTATTTCGACGAGTTGTTTGTTTGTGATTCTGTAGCGCCAGTCCGCAGTGTTTGGGCTCGATATAGATTGTTTACCAAAAACATAATAAACTAATAAAAGCAGCCATGCAAATATGGCTGTATTATAAATAATCTGTAATTTCTACTTCTATTAGTGGATCTTGAGAATACCATGAACAGAGCATGTGAAAAATGAAGAAGATGTAAGGAGAAAAAGAAATACAAAGAAAATACTAAGAAAATGCAAATAATCAGAAAGAGACCGCTAAAATTTGGTATTCATAATAAAGAAAGAAAACTTGGAGAATTTACCACTCACATAGCAGATTGAAGTTAAGAGGTGAAAAAATCAAGAGGTTTCGCGCCTCTAGATCCATTGCTGGTGCTTTGTCAGAATTAATTTGTTAGTACAGTGATCGTCTTAGGAAATGTCTTGAAAGTTTCATTCATTCGCCCGAAGACGTTATTGACTCCAGCCACGCTTCATCTTCACAAAACTTTTCTTCCCAATGCAACCTCTTTCCCACAGGCACAATGTTGCAAGCCTGTCGCTATTCTATCGCTATTTCTATGGTGAATGTTAAAGTGATTTCCTTTCTTCATTTCCGCCATTTCACAGTTTTACAACATGCCACTTGAATCACGTTATTTTCTCCATGTTCCAAATGTAAGATGGCATTTCCACTCAAAGTCTCTTCCTAATTAACTGGCATTTTGTGGGAAAAAAATATATCTGTGTGTGTGTGTGTGTGTGTGTGTGTGTGTGTGTGTGTGTGTGTGTGTGTGTGCGTGTTTTTCTAAAAACTTTGATCTTAACCACGTCAAACCAAGGGTCAGTCGTTATCTATGTTCCTTATCCATATAATCTTCCCTTCCTATTATTTTCTCTTCCATTCATATCACCCACCTCATTCAGCATTACAATCTTGTTGGCTGAAACTCTCTACTTTGATTATTTCGTCCGCTTTATATTAGGTGAGATGTCATATAATTATTTGCATGCTAATATGGTCTAATATATTCTATAACATTCATTAGTGTTTTAACCATCGCTTTTATTAACTTTCACTCCACTATTACAGCAGTTTTGCGTGATTTTTTCCATTCTCGTATTCATCTATATTAACTATAAAATATATGGACTACAAGTGTTCTTGACGATTAATATCTGAAGAGCTTAAGATCCATTCTATTAATTTTGTATTTTTAAAACATTTTTGGTGGTGAGGAAAATCGTCAGCTTTCCAGAATGTAAAGGTACATTGGTTTGCATGAATAAATATAATCTGTTTAAAGTGTCTTGGTTGTGAACTTCCACTAATTACCTGCATTTATAGGTTGTGATGGGAAGATTGTTGCCATTTTATATTTTAATTTCACAATTACCCGTTGTTTTTTATTTTTATTTTGTTGATTACACAGTATAGTAGGGTCAGTTGAGAACCGTCTGTGAGAAAAGAAGGGTCATGACGCAATGCAGTCTGCCAGAAATTCAGAAACGGTATGCTGTACTGTTTGGAATTCGCGCCGAAAGTTCAGTGTTTCGGCGCCAATCTAAAATTAATGCAAAGGATTCGTGTCTGGCAACGGGATTCTGCACCATTCTGCACCATGCCGCACGAGCAGAACAGTCACGACTGTCAGACAATGCTTGAGACCACATCCCTCCTTACATCTGAATGCCTGACTAATCAGACCGCTAACCCCTTGATTATTATGTACGTGCGCAGTTGAGCGAGAGATCAACAAAACTCTATGTGACACCAAAGATGAACTGAAGGCAAGAATCATGGTAGTATTCACCAACTTGAACAAATAAACTGTCCAAAAGAGATGCAGAAGATTCTGAAGCTTTGTAGAGGCCGTAGTTAAATCCAATGGCGACGTTATTGAATGAATTTACTCTTTAATATATCAAGATATTTTTGTGTAATTTTAGTAAATATATCTGTTAAAATGAGATGTCAGTGTTATTTTCATTTTTACGTAATTGAAACGACAATTTAACCATCTCACCCTGTATTTTGGCACCATCATCAAAAAAAAATAAGCAGGCGAAGTTATTCCAAAAATGAATCTATGAAATATTCAACGGAGTATAGGAAAATTGAATAACTAAAATCTATCAAGATTCAAATTTGGCGCTACGAAAGCAACAATTGCAACAACAATTGCAACAACAAGAACAACAAGACGAACAGCGATTACAATTACAACCACGACAACAGAAGCTTTTTTATTGTCATTTAATAAAACTACAGAAGAAAAACATAAGATTTATTCACTTCACATACTGTTGCTAACACAATTAGCGAATTTTTATACAATCCAGAGGAAGGGATAACTTTTCCAACTTATTATAGAAGATACGAAGTGATCTTCAAAAAGGATTGTTCGCACTGGATTGATGAAAAGAAAGTTCGTTTATTATTTAAAAAATTGTCCCCTGCTGAATACGAAAAGTATGTAAATTTTATTTTGACAGAAACACTAGGTAAAATAAATTTTGATTAAATTTTAGTAAAACTATCGAAAATTTTCATTGATAGGAGTTCATTATTCAATAAACGTTGGCGATATCTTAAATTAGTAGGAGTGCTACGATGAAAATTTTTTGAGTTGTGAATCGAAAATGTGAGAAGTTCAAGTTAAATGAATTAACTCCGGATTTATTTAAATGCCTTTTATTCGTACAGGGCTTAACTTTTAATAAGGACACGGAAATAAGATACAGGATATTTGCTAAATTAATAATGGATGCCACTTTGACTCTCCAGAAAATAGCGGAAGAGTGTTAATGTATTGTAAAACTTGAAACCGCAGAGATAAAGGCAAGAAACATTTCACAAGTACACAGCGTCCGACCATTTACGAAAAAAGACTACAGACATTTTTCAACTCCTAATAGAACGTTAAAAAATACAATACACCCCAGTAATTACTTGCCACGGTTGTGGGGGTAAGCATTTCAAAAGTAGTTTTTTTTAGAACAAAAAATACTATGAATGTGGGAGGGTGTGACACAAAAGTTTACATTTTGCTGTGTATCAATTAAGAAATTAGAGAGACTAGAAAAAAGAAGCATGATATCAAAAATAAACAATTCTGAATGGGCATCACCAACAGTTTACGTTAAAAAAGTAATAAAATCTGCGTATGTGCTGATTTTTCAACGGGGCTAAATGTAAGTTTGAAACAATATACACGTTACCAAGTCCAGACGAAATTTTTGCCAAATTAAATGGTGGTAATTTTTGTTCTAAATTGGATCTGTCAGACTCTTACCTACAAGTAGTAGTAGACGAAGTGTGCTCAAAACTATTAGAAGTTAAAACTCACAGAGAACTACACAAATTTAGCAGGCTTTCGTTCAATATAAACGTAGCACCAAGCATATTCCAACATTATGGATACGATGCTTGCCGGTTTAGATTGTGCACAAGCTTATTTAGATGATGTACTTATTAAAAGTGAGACCCGAAATCAACATACAGATGTAAAAAAAAGTATTTGAGTAAATTAAAAAATATGCATTTAAGATAAGTGAAGGGAAATATGAATTGTTTATGTCCAAAATTAAATATCTAGAACAAATTATCGATGAAACGGTCGATGCAATAATAGACATGCCCGTCCCAACAAATGTAACAAAGTTACAAGCGTTTTTAGGGTATGTATATATACCAAACATACATGAATTAAGGTAGGGACCTCCACTCAATTGCCGAAAAAACAACATAGCATGATGTTAAAAGGGCTCAAACTTAATAAAAACAAAGTTTTATTATCAAAATGTTTGTGGTACTGTAGATATCGGCTCGAAACGAGAAATCGGGGAGCCGAGTTTGAATACCAATTGAATTTCTTGCATTCACTTACGCACAAATGCCCTTGGGAAAAGTACTAATCCGTATCTTCCCTCTAGTTATAGGTTAAATAACAGGACAGATTGGGTTCTATAGCCTTGGCTGGCAACCAGTCTACCGCAGAAAGTAATGGCAACCTACTGCGGGATAATCTTCTGCTCAGTCATGTCTCTTTTGAGACATGATCTACTAGGTGTGTATCGCGCATGGCACTTAACTGAATGACTGTTTATGATATTTATTAAGAGGAAAAAACAAATTTTGTTGTCATTTTTTTAATTATCCTTTATAACACGTTGGGAATTTCAGTTTAAATTTCTTTCTTTTTTGTTGTTTTCATCAGCGATTCACGTTATGTTTAAGTAATGTGACTACTAAGGAAAACGTAATATTATGCAAGTCGTTTTTTGGCGTTGAAAAACACATTAATTTGAAAATTCTTGCAAAAATCAACTAATTATCTGATTTTAATGAAACTTTCAGAATTTTCACAAATAAATGAAATTATTTATAATTTTTAGAAAATCTAAAAACCTAAGAAAAATATTTTTTCCATCTGTTACTCCTCCCACCCAATTAATTGCATAAAACTTCTAGAAATGCATTATCTATAGCAATTTTTTGTTTATTAGTTAAATGCAGGACTCATTGCGGAATCTATATCATCTAACATTTTTTTAATTACGAAACCATTTTCCGAAAATCTGCTCCGAAAGTAAGACCCAAAATGCATTAAAACTACGCTATTTTTAATGTGGATAAAGTTTAAATTGATTTTATAAATAATATAATTTTAGGATATCATATTCCGAAGAAGAAAAAAATTTCGATGAATAATGACTTTTTTTAGGAATTGTTTTCATTTTTTCTTTGCTGTTTAAAGTTTCAAACATCTTTTAAGCTTCTTCCATTTACTCAGTGTCTTCGGGTTTTAGCTCATTAAAAATAGACTTTATTTAGAAATCGAAAATTCAAAAGCTTAATACAAATCATTTAGAATTAAGAATTTTAAAATAATTTCTAAACTTTTTTTATTATGTTAAACTGCACATTTTCTGTTATTGTGGAAACTTATAAGGTCACATGTTTCCAGGATTGTTTCCTTTATGAAATGTTAAACTGGGTTATGTCAACTTTTGGCCACAGTACTTCCAAACTGATTGATAACATGTGCTGTGATGGCCTACTAAAAAGGTCAATGAGCCAGATCTTTGTGATTAAGAAATACTTTTATTCTAAATCTTATGCCATAAACAAGTAATATTTGTTTCAAATTAGGTTAATTTAACTTTAAGTTTGCTAATTTTCCAAACATAATGAGTGAGAGATGTATATTTTATTTTTGCAAGATTTTAAAACCGAGAATTAACCTTTATTTACAAATGTGTAGATCGCTAAAAAAAAATCGCCGAAAAATTGAAAATTAAAACAAATTTTAAACTTATAGATTCCAATCAATATAATTTCTGTTTTAGATACACCAGAGTATTTTGCTTAGTGGAAATAGTAAATTTAATCATTTATCTTTCAATTAAGCTAAAATTAAAGTTTCAAGAAAAAAGTTTTTTATTTTTAAAAATGCAATTAATTATCGAAAATGGAGTGGAGGTACCTAAATTAAGTGCACCCTTGATTAGTCTGCTAAAGAAATGTATCAAACAGAACTGGTCAGATAAATGGTATAGTGCTTACGAAGAGATGAGAAAAATTTTAACATCGGATTGTGGTTGCATCAGATGCTAGTGATTCAGAAATGGGACCTGTGATAGTATATAAGTATGAGGACGAAAAAACTAAACTAATAGCTCATGCTTCCAGATCATTAATTGCAGCTGGGAAAAAACTACAGCCAGATAAAAAAGGAAACATTGGCCATTATATTTGCTATGAAAAAGTTTCATAAATTCATACAGGGTAGAGAATTCATACTACAGACAGACTATCGTCCATTATTGTCCATACATGGATAAAAAAGTTATTCGCACACATACAGCGAATAGACTGCAGCGCTGGTGAACTATCCTACTATTATAAAATGGAGTTTCTATCATCAAAAAATTAAGTCATCTATCTAGACTAATACCAAAATTCTGCGAATCACTTGAGGACACAGTAATTGCAGCGATAAGGCCCGAAAATGAAATCAATAATGTAATATACAATACAGTAAGAGAAGTGCCCGTAACATTAGAGAAATATTAAGTCGGAAAAAGACGACTTTATCATAAAAATGAAGAAGCAAATAAGATTTAAAGAAAAAATAGAAAAATGAATATAACTGGAAATAATGCATTTTCAGTGCAATAATGTATTCATGTACGCAGAAAGAATTGTGATAGCAGTACCGTTGCTAAAAAATTTCCACATAAGATATCCAGGAATTTCTAGGATTAAATCCTTAATGGAGTGTTATACGTATTGATCAAAAATGAATCAAAATATTGAAAATTTCGTAAAATCATTCAAAGGTTGTGCTCTTGCAGCAAAGTCACCGCCTATAACATTTCAACCTTGGCCGAAAACCAATATTCCATGGTTTAGAATATATATAGACTTCGCAGGATTGTTAAACGGAGCATACTATCGAGTGGTAGTCAATAGTAACACTAACTGACCAGAAATATTAAAATGTAGAAAACCGATTACCACGAAAACGATAAATATTTTTACACCAGATTTTTACAAGATTCGTGTACCTGACTCTATTGTTTCAGATAACGGGACACAATTCACAGGTATTGAATTGAAAGTTTTCTGTAAATCATTAGGAAGAGAACACATTACAACGCCCCTTTATCACCCAAGACCAAACATTCAAACCAAACGGTTTGTCGATACGTTTCAAAGGGCCCTAAAAAAAAAAAAGAGAGGAATCAGATGAAGTAATGCTACAACAATTTCTGAGTGTTTTCAGAATAGCATCAAACTCGAACACCGTGTCTGGAATGTCGCATGCAGAGTTGATGTTCGGCAGGAAGATTAAGTCTGTATTTAATAAATTACCACCAGAACGCAAGACGATAGCATCAACAAATAACAATATTTGTTTTTAATCATTTCATCCCAAGCAAGGCGGTACCGCCACTGATGTACAGAGGGCTACATAAGAGAGTTAAAGTTTTGGACAGTAAAGAGTGAAGCCAAAGACGAACCAGCTACAGGGGAGAGAAAGAGAATGTGCAAGAGAAGGATATGAACACAGGAGTAAAGACAGTTACGAAGGTAGAGAGGACGGAAAAGAACAAGATACATGGGGTGATGTGGAAAGGGCTGGAGTTAAGTGGGTAAAAGATGGGAATTTACTTTGCATTTAAATTCTTGGTTATAGCCGTCAGGAAAGCAAGTATATGAAAGGGAGTTCCACAGGCGGGAAGCTCGAGAAAAGAATCTGCTGGAGTAGAATTGTCGCCTGCATTTGGTTGATCTAACTGTAAAAGGGTGGTACCTTGATGTCAGTCTTGTTGCCCAAGTAAATTCTTGTGGAGGGAGCACCAGTGACCTAAGTTCTTCGGAGTAGAAGCCATGAAAATACTTGTAGAAGAGACAGAGGGAAGCCACATCACGCCGATGAGAAAGTGGCTGGAGTCGAGCAGTCACATTATCAACCTATCACATTACAGATTCTCCTTTGGAGCCTGTTAAGAACATTAAGACGAACAGGAGGGGCGCCTGACCAAATATGACAACAGTATTCTATGAACGGTCGAGTGGTTGATTTGTACATGTGCAAGATGGATTCAGGCGGAAAAAACTTACACAGTAACACAATCTTCCTAGCAGTGGATTTAGCTATTAATTCAATGAAATGATTTCACTTGAGGTCGGAAGAAAGGATAAGGTCAAGTAGGGGAGACTTGTTTGGGCTATGCTTATGGGTGGCAGGAGAGATTACTTGTGATGGTTGACAGATAGGAGTTTTGTTTTAGAGGCATTGAAATTTACGAGCCACTTCTGACCCCAATCCACCACTTATGTTTATCCGCTTCGCCAGTGGTCTTACTGATGCGAGAGTAGATGTTGGTGTCATCTGCATAGATGCCTACTTCGGATTTGATCACGTCTAGGAAATCATTTATGAAGATTTGAAAGAGCGTCGGGCCTAGGATATAGCCCTGGGGAACGCCAGCGTTCGTGCGGTAGGATGTGGAGGCATGTCCATTCAAGACTACATTCGTTATGCGGTTAGATAAAAAATGATTGGATCGGATCAAGCAAGCGTCCAGTGATACCATAGACCCGAAGCTTGCGCAGAAGGCCAGCGTGCCAAACTCTATCAAAAGCCTTGGAGATATCCAGGGCAACAGCACGAGCCTCGCCGGCTTGGTATATGTGTGGTACTATATCTTCACGATACCGGGTTGGCCGATGGTTTCGTGATTACCACATGTAATGTTCTCTGGATGTTCTCTGATTCCTTCCGCGCCCACGTTGTTTCTTAAGATCCGCGAAAGTGGGGATGGATACAATACAGTCAATGGAGTGTTGAATTTGGCGTCGGAGTAGAAGAATAGTTTCCACACCATCAAAGAAATGAAGAAAAGCGTTTGTTATAAACAGTAACAAACATTTATTTACACTGGAATACAATAATTTCTTATCAAGTTAAAACAAACACCGCGAAGTGAGGGGTGAATGTAGTTAACTGGCGGAAAAAGTTTCTTTAACTTGAATTAGGCAGTGTCATTGATGGAGTATGCAGTGGCAACGGATTCGGTTCTGGGTAGCGAAAAATGACCGACTCGATTTTTTGCTCTGGGTGTTCTCTATTTATGGGCCCGAATCCCGAATAATTAGCTCCTGATTGGTCAGCCAATAGGGATCACCGGCCAATGGCTATCGTCGTAACAACCCCCCCCCCCCGGGTTGCATCCGAATGCTTTAGATAATCAGCCAATTAGTCGCAGTCATCAGGGTGAACTAACAAGAAGCAGGCTCTATGGTTGGTTGATCAATGATTTATTACCTTGTGCCATACTTGCACTCAATCCCCGGGTGAAGCAACCCACCTGTTTGCCACGCTCAAAATATGTTTATATTTTGAGATTGAAGTAATTTTTGACATGTCATTACACCTGCAGAGTGTTTTGTTTTAGTGACAATTTATAGGTCAGCCTTCCGCTTGGGTCTAGATATCTTTATACTTAATGACCTCGGTTTACTTACTACACCTGGTTCTTAAAAATGTTGGATATCCAGAATTAACTTATTTTCATAATGGTTTAATAAAATAATTATTATAATGATTTAATTAATTATTATTTAATTAATTTTCATTTAATTAATTTTTATTTAATTAATTTCTCCAGTCAACCTTTTGACACTTAAATGAAAGTTTCATATATGTACTCCGTGATGGTCGTTAGCATATCGGCAGTAGACCTGGCAAAGCGGAATCCATACTGTCTGTCTGAGAACAATTTATGCACAGTAAGATGTCGAACGATCTCAGCATTGATCATAGCCTCGAACACTTTTCCAAAAATTGGTAGGAGGCTGATAGGGAGATAATTGAATGGTTCCCCCGAGTTCTTAAATACAGGAACCACAGAAGAGGACTTCCGGTAGTCAGGAAAACAGGAGGCAGAGAGGCAGTAATTATAGAGTTTAGAGAGGACAGAGGAGAGTTCAGGTTCACACGTCTTCAAGACAATGAACGGGATTCCATCCCCTCCGCTCGCTTTATGGGGGTCAAGCTTTGATATTATCTTAGATATCAGAGACGGAGTTATATAAACATCTTTCAGTTGAGCCTCAGTTCTAAGAGAGAAGTTGGGTGCGGGTACTCCTGACGAGTCAAATGAAGAGTTTGATGAAAATCTGCGAGCAAAGCACTCGGCCTTGTCCACAGGTTCTGTGAGGACCTCGAATTTATTAATTAAGGGAGGGAAGATTTGCTGTTTTTCAGCAAACGTTTGCATAGCCGCCAATAGTCCTTTGAGACGAACTTTCAGTCAGCTAAGCGCTGCTTCATTCTCTCAGCAAACAACAGCTTGGCGTTATTCATTACGAGCAGAGGCGAATAGGCGCCTATTGTGGCCAGTTGTATGGCTCCAAAATAGCCGGAAGTAGTGGTTTCTGTGAGTAATGGCGGCCGAATAGGCAGAAGAGAACCAGAGGAGGAATGAGACTTTGGACGGAACTTCCTGATCGGTATGACGGCATCAATGCCAGCTTTTACCCAGGAAGAGACCTCAGAGGCGCAGTTCTCAACTGAGAGACTGAATACTTTTTCCCAAGGGACGTCGCATAAGAGCTCGCGAAGCGCATCTCAAACTGCTCTTTGGTAGCAGTAGGATATCTTGTTGGTAGGAGGCTACTGGCAGGAGTGAGAGTGAAGAGAGATATGAAGAGAAACAACTGCATGATCGGAGTTACCGAGAAGGCAAATCTGAGAGACTTGGCAGGAGTCAGGTATAGAGGTGAAGCAGAGATCAAGTAGAGAAGCATGCCCTGAAGTGATACTGAGAAAGCGTGTAGGGAAATCCACCACTTGCGTAAGGGATTGAGATATAGAAAAGTTCATGGTGTGAATGCCAGCTAAATCTGTGATAAAGTTTTAAGCCACTTGGTATGATGGGCTTTAAGATCTCCGAACACAAATATGTTAACGAATGGGTGGGAAGTAAATACTTCGAACCTGAAGATAAGGCGTTTCTTAAAATGCGTCAACGCGGAAAAGAATTCTGGGAAAATAGCGTTATGAAAAAAAAAACAGGTTGTCAAAATGACATACACGGTACATGAACAAAGTTGGAAAGAAAAGTGACACCTTAATCAGTTAAAACAAAGATTCAATGATGTAGAAAGTCTCCGAAGAAAGGTATCTACTGAACTATTAGAACTATGGAACATAGGTATCTACGGAAATATTGTATCTACGCCTCAGAAATTGTTGAACTAAGAAGTTATGGCAAAAGAAAAAGAAGCGCAACAGAATAATAAACTATTGAACCGAAGCTGAAGAAATATAGACTCCAGAGGAATTTATCTCAAATGAGTGCTCTTATCAAGTGTCGCCGCGACATTTGAATTTGTAGACGGATCGCCAGAAAACAATAGTTGACCTCGTTTGGATGTAATTGTAGGAATGATGTTGCTGGGATCACGTGACGTTGTAAAAATATTAGATATTTTTGCTCGGTGTAAATTTTCGCCCAGAAACTTGTTCGCATTTTTGTTGCAGATTTGAAAGAAAATAGATGAAAGACGCGGGGTGGACAAAAATTGAAAAAATAAATAAATTTTGTTTTAAAATGTCAATGAGTGCAAAAATTTAGGTGGCAAAGTTGGGTTTTGATTTAACGAACGCAAAGATCGAGGTCAAAAATTTTAGCAGTTGAAATATAACAAAGTGCATCGGATCTGCCGTTTGTCAAATGAAACTGGCCTGTTTAAGTGGGATCAGAGAGCAGCAACCAATCAGTTGAACGCAGTACAGATCACAGAGATAGAACAGAACAGAGGACGAGCGCATCCTGCTGACTGCCCTCGATGAGCGTGTGCTGTCTTTCCTAACCCTCCTACTCCACAACCAATGTCACCGAAGAAGCAAATAAAAATATGTTGTATATTTTTATTCATATATATGTGTTGCTGTCGGTCATTTTGAATGTGAAGAAGATAATCACCATTTTATTCGTTTTTGTGTGCTCTGATTTGTTGTTTAAAAAAAACAAATTGATCGACCCTGGTTACCACGGCACAAACACTGAATAGATAGAGACATCGAGTTAAAGCAGCTGACTTTTCGTTTGTCTATGTGTGCTCTACTATTGCTTTTATCATAAAAAATTGCTAGTTCAAACAAAAACTACTATGGAACAGTATACTTTTTGCAGTTGTGTGCAAAGTTTGACCGTGGAGATAGGGAGTGCGGGTTTTTTCGGGCACAGTAAGGAGAGTAGAAAAGAAAGAATTAGAATTTGAACAAGAAACAGAGTTGACAGGGGAGTATATGAAGTAACAGTCAGAGGAAATGGTGGTGAAGGAAGTGATAAAGTCCTTGTAAAACGTGGAAATCTTTTGAACTCTTCCAGTCGTTAAGTTCGATTTCGAGCCCAACCGATTTTAGGTAGGGGAAAGCCATTATTAGAATTACCTCCTATCGCCGCTTTGTTAGAACATTAGGAAAGCGGCGATAGTTAAGTTATTTGAGGTTGATTGGGGTATTAAAAGGACTGCAGGAAGAAAAGAAAGTTAGACTTGCATTAGCAGATTTGCTGTTGATTAATAGATTAAAGAAGATAACGGCCCTCGAAAAAGAAGATTAGATTAACTTCCTTATGATATTGAAGGTAGTAGTTGCAGTCTGTGGGGAAAACATTGAGTTATGTGATATTTAGAATCAGACTGGTTCATTCTTAGACTAAGTTAGCAAGGAGCTTAGAACTATAAGCTTTGCGAGTAATCCTCCGATCGAAACGCATGCCAGCATCATCAGATACAATCAGACCTTTAGATAGTTTTTTATTACTTTTTTGCGGGAGAGTGGGTCTTTCGTTTGGTTGTTGTTGTTTTCTCCGGTAGTTTTCTCAGGTAGGCTTTAAATGGCGTGCACTACAAACAATGGCATATTTTTGTGTTCAGTCATAGTATGATTGAAATTTAGGAAATTCCGTATGTTGTATGGTTGTACATCGGGATGTCTATGAGTGTGATACAATTCGAGGGAAAGAGAGGGGAACAAAAAAAACGAATTTGTGAAGAATAAAACTTTTTGGACGTGTATGTTCTTCGAAAAGAAAAGAAAAACTGAACTTTTAAACATTATAGAACTTTCTGATGTGTATGTTCTTCTAAAATAAAAGAAAAAGGAAAAAACGAACTTTTGAACATTTTGGAAACTTTCTGGTTGCGTGTGTCCCTCAAAAAGGAAAGAAAAAAACGAACTTTTTAGACATTACAGAACTTTCTCTGACGTTATGTTAAAAAGGAAGAAAACAGAAAAAAACAGAAAAATAATAATGATAACGAAAAAGTATGTGCTATTTCTCTTTTCTCTTCCTGTGCATTGTGCTTTATTTTTTAAAGTTTTCTTCAGACTATCAGAAAAGAATTGGTCGATGCCACAAAGCTAATAACAAACTCACTAGGAAAAAATAAAAAGAGGCAAAGGATGCGTAAAGCAAATCAGTCCTTTAGTTGGCCAGTATGTGGGTTGTGATTAGTGCTTGAATGAGCGAGTAAATAAAAGAAAAAAGAGTAAAGAAGCAAAAATGAAAAAGAAAACAGAGTTAATGTCCAACTGAAATAGACGAAGAAGTATCTCCGTGGCAGAAGAATGCTATAAGTCAGCTGTGAAATGAAGTATCTAAGATGTGCAGAAAACTTTAGTACGCGGAAGATAAATTCTCTTATAGTTATAAGTTATGCAATCACATGTCTCGGAATAGTGGTTTTATAATTGTGGCTTAGATGTAGCGTAAGGCCGAAGTTATGGAGGACCTGGTGTGGTTCGGTCACTCCTTGGCCGTAATTGTTCTGATGCTAACCATTGTTTCACGTCGGGGTGCCCAACGTGTCTTACGTCTTTATGTGTAAACGGGTAGCCGACTGTTGTGGAGTAGTTTTCGCACTGAAGGTTATAATCGTGCTGTGTCGGTTGCTAATCGACTTAACGTACCCAAAATGTTAGGAACTTGGTAACCATCCACTGAAAACTGACTCTTTAGTATTCGGCTAACTGCCGACTAATATCAACTGCCTAGTAATTCTACTGAACTCCAATAGAAGTCTAAAGAACTCCTATGAACTTCCCAAGAACTTTTCAAGAGCTTCTCTCGTTAACTTCCTGTTAACTCTTATTGATATAGAAGGGAGAGTCCATTATCTGAGGAATAGGTGTGTTTCTCCATAACACCTACTCAGTGGAAGTTTAAAAAACAAAGAATGAAAAAGAAAAGGAAAACATATTTTTTGTGCAAATTACGTTCTCGCCTAATTTGTTCTTATGCCTAAGTTAGGAGGTTAACTTAGTGTTTGCATCAAGAAAAGTGTCCCGTACAGAAAATTTAACAAGATAGACACATGCGCACAATGTTAAGAAAAGGATGTATCTTTGGTATTGATATTTTTATCTCTTTTTCATGCGTTAACAGTGATTGATATTTTTTTATGTTATATTATGTAAATGTGTTTTACAATGACGACGTTGTATTGTGGAAAGTTTTGTTATGACAGAAAAGCAACTAAAATGTTTACAGATGAACATTTTGAAAAATGACATGGAAGGAATGTTATACATTCTTGCTCGGTGTAAAATTTCGTCCAGAATTTGGGGGGAGTGGGGGTAAAATTTGAAAGAAAATGGGTAAACGACGCAAATTTGAAAAGCAATGAATGAGAAATTTCAGGTGGCATGTTTGAGTTTTGTTTTGACGAACACAACGGTTGAGGTAAAAGATTTTAGCACTTGAAATATGTGCCGCGTGTTAAATGAGGCAGGCCTATTTAAGTGAGATTAGACAGCAATAGTCAGTCGGTTGAACTCAGTTTAGATCACAGAGACAGACAGAGAAGGAAAGACGGGCTTAGCCTGTTGGCTGCCTTTAATGCGTGTGTGCTGATCCACCGACTAACTCTCACTCTACGCCAACGTCACCGATGAAACGGAATAAAATTGTATATTTCATATATACGTGTTGCTGCCCGTCATTTTGCATGCGAGAAGATAATCATTTGGGTCCCAGTTTATTTCCGTCGATAACGTAGATGTATAGAATAAAAGTAACCTTATAAGGTAGTCTCGTACATAATACATAAAAGTGATGCTATGAAGTAGGCTTGTAGAGAATAAAGTTAACTCTATAAGGCAAACTTGTAGAGTATAAATAAAGGTAACCTCATAAGATAGATAGGTATAGAATTAATGATGTTTACCGTATAAGGTTGACTTGTAAACCTTATAATGTAGGCTTGTATGGAATAAATGAAATGGGTGAAAGAACGTATGAAAATATACGCAAGAACCAAATCAGGAAGAAGAAAATGAAGAATTCAACAAGTATAAATACGAGATAGAATCAATAGAAAAAAAGTGAAAATGGAATGAATGAGAAAAAGAAAATGAAAGATAAGAAAACGAAGTAAAGGGGAAGTAAATAGATCAATGAATTAAAGAGAAAATGAAGATGTGCAAATAAGCAAAAGAAAAATTTGAAGATAAAAGTTCAGAATGGAAGGCTGAAATGAACATAACATAAAAAAGTGAAAAACAGTTCTTTTTCCATAAAGAATAAAACTAAAGAGAAGGAAAAGTATAACAAGCCAATTATTTTTTTGTTTTGCCTTTCGGTTTTTCTAAATACTAGTCTAGTATTATCAGCCGTATTTTTTACTTTCGGCAGACAACAATAACATCTTAAATAGATAGCACCTTTGGGACGATAACGAGAATGAGAGGTCGAAAAGCATGCAAGAAAATAGTTGAATAATGATAGGCGGCAAATAATATAAATGAATGGATTAGACCATCAGGAGCATAAAAAAAAAAAGATTTTTGTGACGGAGCGGGGAACTTTTCTTTTTTTCTAGTTTCTATATTCCGCCCAAATTTGGCATCAGGCCATATTTCTGGAGTTTATTGTAAAGGAAGAACTTCTAGTAAACTGTTTACTAGGCCAATTTGCCAACTACTGCACAAACGATAGTACTTCACGCAAACGAGCACAAACACATACGCAAGAAAAAATAAGGCAAATAAGAGATGGAGAAATGCTTAAAGGTTCGGTGCAGTTTATAATTACGTAAACAAAGAAAACGAGAAAAAAATGAAAAACTGTTTTAAAAAAAAGGAGGTAAAAAAAGAGTAATTATCGGCTTGACACGCGAAAGCGCCGATTATTTTTTTTTTTATTGTTGCTTGATATTCTATGTGTAAATGAAAGTTTAAGTTACGTTTGTCTATATATGTGTTTATAAATGTAAGCACCGTGTGTTTTCTTGGAATACATTAACGGATACATATGTTAAACAATATGTCTGCCTATTGGAAAAATCTAAGTCCATGTGTGTGGGTAAAATAAGTATGGTGTGGATATGTAAGTGTGTGTAAGTTTGAATCCATTATTTTCGTTCTTCAACCTTTTGTATTTCTTCACACGCAATGAGATTTTCTTTCTTTGCTCAATCATTTCCCGATAAAAAAGACCGAAATATTTTGCATTCGTGGATTCTTTCCATTTAGCAGATGATACATTTCCACAAAACCCAGCTTAAGAATGATTGCGATAACAACCAGGCTGCTACGTACGAAGTAAACGTTTACAAAAAGAAATAGTCGTATATTAGTTTGGAAAGCAAATCCAGTCTCATTTCTGATATGATCATTTTAAGGACACGTTTGTCAATAATTACGGCAAAATAACCGCTTTTTTTCTGTTCAAATTACTTAATATACGTGTGGGAAAATTTTATATCGATTTTACCATCAAAATGGGTTTAGATCAAACTGATATTAGATACTATATGAATTCGAAAATGACTCTTTAGTAACGAAACAAATATCCGTTCTGTGTATGGAAATTAACATTTACACGTCTGGATAGTCTAAGAGAATCATATCTTTCTCACTTCTCACTTCTATTCTTCCTCTGTGCAGAGTTTGTCACGCATTCACTGAGTGGTTCGTTGGTTGGTTGAATTTGTTTAGCGCCATTAACCTCTATGGGTTATTTCATGCCGAAGTCTAAATGAGATGTTTGGTATTCAGAGGTACTTTTCACCGCAAAATGAAAAACTAGAAAATCGTGTTTAAAATTTGTCGACTTTCGAAATGGCATAACTCTATTTGAGATAAACCACTCAATTTTGTTAAATAAAGCTAAAAGTATCTACTTTAACATGTAAAGACTTACGACGAAAAAGCTGTATAGCATTTTGAAGCAAAACAATTTATACACGTATAACGCAAACCAAGCACCAACGTAGCGCAACCTTTGCTCAAGAAAATAGTGACATTATGCTCCCCCATGCCAGATAATGATGTTAAGTACCTGATGAGACATTGTTCTTTCAATGTCGAAACAAAATGTACAATTTCATAGTAGTTTGTAGTTTTCACATGTTCTAACGTAATAATTAATAATAAAAATTAATCCTCTATTTTTATATTGAGGACTGCTTTAAATTAATGTTTTGAACGTTGCAATCATTTTCTTCGATCTTATTCATTTGTATATATATATATATATATATATATATGTGTGTGTGTGTGTGTGTGTGTGTGTGTGTGTGTGTGTGTGTGTGTCATATAGATAAATTCCGAAAATTACATTACGTTGAATAATTATTTCAGCGAGAAAACTCTCGCTTTATCAGCAACAATTCAAAACAAAAATTTATTAATTCAAATATGTTAGAAAAATTCACATACCGGAAGAGGCCAAAAAACATATCTACCTGGATCATTTTTAATATTGATAAAATTAATATTAATAGGATCTAGTTTTTGGATTTTACCTCTATGCACATTCTTTTTGGATTTATATATTCCAAACTACAATTTACTACAAAAGTGTACATTTTATTTCGACATTGAAAGAACAATGTCTCATCAGGTAGTAAACGTTATTTTGAAAAGAGATGGAAATTCTCTTCCTTTCATTGGCAATTTTTTTTTTTTTGTGTGTGTGTACGAAGTAAAGGGGATAGGGAAAATGTGAAACCAGAATGGGGAATCATAAAAAGGACATAGAAGAAATAAAACCCAAACAAAAAGAGGAACATGAGAGAGAAAGAACTAAAGAGACATGATGAGAGAATCAAAGAAAGGCTCTAGGTTTATGTAGGAAGTAAAGTATAGTCATATACAAACTTTGCTGACATGGCATTGAGCTTAATAAAGAGGAATAAGTAAGGAAATGCCTAGAGCGGAGAAAATGAGAGAAAATGGGCGAAAAGGGAAGAGGGTAGAAGGGTGAACATCATAATCGGCAAAAGGGTGGGAATTTTAACACTCGGGTCTGGAATGGGTTTTAAATAGAAAATTTGTTGTAGGAAGTATAAAGCTAAAAACCTTTTGTTTACCGTTCTTTAAAAGATGGTGGTACATTGACGTATGAGTTATTCAAAAGTGTAGAAAAACGGAAAGGATTATTAAACGTTTAATTAAAAATTAAAATTGAAGGAAAATTTTTTCAGCGAATTAAAGGGCAAGATAGAAGAGGTTTTTATATATAGATGAGTAAAAGATGGGTTATATATATGTATATAACTGCCCGGTCGTTTCAGAGATATTTATCTGCTAGAGTGACTATCACATCTCTGTTGCAGACTGCTGTATAGGTACATTTGTGTTTTTTTAGCATCCATAAAGCCAGCCTTTAGACTATACTGCAACTATGCTGAGCGAACCTTGGTTAAAATTTCTAAGAGAGAGCGAGATCTTTCGAGATCATCAATTTCAACAAATACTTCGTCACGATTAATTGTAATTTCGTGCTAGCACAACTATCTACATCTATCCAATTTCATTTACAAGACTTGCATCAACCTGTTATATGGTTGTTAGTCAGTTTCCAACGCTGTCACACACTGGGGTCGCCTCTCTAGTCCGGTATTATCGGACTAGAGAGTTGTTCTCTAATATCGGTTGTTCTCTAACATCTAGTGAGTTGGTATGAACACCGGCTAGGCTGCTCATTAGGGCATGGCTATTTTGGAATTGTGGTATTGCTCTCAATTTGAAAGTTGGGCTTTGACATATGATAAGTGATGACACAAAATATCTTTTCCAAATCCTTTCTGTTTTTTTTTTTCGGAGGTGGGAGAGGTCGGCCAAGGAAACGAATCTAAACATTAAGTTTAGATTCAAAATTGTATCGTTGGGATTTCATCTGGTGATCAATAAAAGTCTTAGAGCACAGCCTTATAAAATTTACAATTTACTGAAACTTTACAAATTTTATATGGACAAAATGTATGTTCACAAGCACATTGTTACTAAATCAATGTGCCATCAAATAAGACCTTCATTTACTTCAAAGGGAAATTATACTGAACAATTTAGCTTTCTTATGATATATACTGTACAGTAATTTTAGTGTGATTAAACAATACAAATTTTAAACATTTTGTCTTATTCATGTAGTATTATAATGATATATACACTTTATCTATTTTTGTTTTTATTAATTATGATCTAACAAAGCTTATTCATTGAGTAGATGTTTTGGTAATTTCTTACAATTTATTTTTCATGGTTTTTACTTATCGAATACAGTAAAAAAATGCACTATTTACATTAATTTTTCAGACTATTGCCCTCATCTTTGTTGCCATTTGTACGATGTTTCGGTCGTTGTACGCTCCGGCCTTTTTCAGGTGCTAGAAATTTCGAACTGAACCCTTTATTACGATCACTGGAGTATATCATTTTCATTCCTTGTGCGAAGGCTCTTTTGGGCGTCATGAGTTATCTCCCTTTAACGGAATTCTCTAAGCTACTTGTTCACCACTGCTGTAGCCTGATATTGAACTCACAACTCTTTGGGTCAAGTCATTAGAACTAACCAACGTCTGTATCTTTTAAGACAAGAATAACATAATTTCTGGAACTTACATACCTAATGTTCAGTAACCATCTTTACTAGAGTTCATATTGCAATTTTTCATGCTAATGAGTTTCTCTAGTATTTTTTACCAGAGCTCATATTGCAATTTTGACACTAATGATTTTCTCTGGCACTCCTTATTACTGGTTCTCATATTGTATTCATTTCTATGCTTGGTCGGCTTAGGAAATTTTTATGGCCTAGCATATGCGCTGATTCCGTAAGTTTACATAGTTTCTAGTGGCGTTCTCTATCTATTATTTCAACTTTATCCCATAGGGGATGGTGATCCCCTTTCTCCTGCTATATGTGGTCAGCTACGCTTGATTTTTCTATCCCTCCCTCGTGTTACGGCCTTGCAATGTTCTTGTAGCCTTACCTTAAGTGGGTGGTCTGTTTCTTTTTTATATTTCTTTCCACAGATACATAGAATAGCGTACACGTAGTCCTTAGTCATGTCCTCATCTGTTCGGGGTCTTACTCTGGAGAGGTAGCTGCAAAGTGTAGAACCACTTCTGAAGATCATCCTGATGTTATATAGACCGCAGATCCTTTGTATTTTCTCCGATAACCACTTCACATAGGTTAGACAGACCGAGGCTGTTTTCTTTGAGTAGTTATCCTCATGCACCTTACCTTCCATGTTTCTTGGAGTTGTTGTTATGTACCCTGGATAATTGTTACGTTGTAGGGTACTGCTTATACTGACCATTTCCTGTTCATATGCCTCTGGGTCGCCGCTTATGATGTTTGCTCAATGTTGCAGGCAGCGGACGATCCTTTTCTTTAGATTGTATGGGTGGTGAGAGTTAAAGTTGAGGTATTGTCAGGTGAATGTTGGTTTCCGATATGCAGATGTCTTGAACACTACCTCTGTTCGAGTTAATAGCAGATCCAGAAATGCAGTTTGTTGTCACTCTCTTTTTCCATAGTGAACTGTATGGATGATCTTCTTGAGTTCACATCTTCCTGGTGTAGCCAGAGTATCAACATATCAACATATATCAGCCATAGAGTTGGCTTTAGAGCTGTGGATTCTAACGACATTTCTTCAAAGTATTTCATCTATATGTTAGCCAGTGATGGTGATAATTTCTTAGCCTTCATCCTGCAGATACGTCGTACAGTTAGCTACAAAGATTAAGGTAATAATCCGAATAATGGAGTGTAAATACTACATCATCTTAGAAATATAGACAAATAGTAAAAGCAAACACCTGCAGAAATTAGGTATTTCTGTACATTTTTCAGGTGAATTTTGCAACTAAATGCTCAAAATGTAGTAAAATCTATTAATATAATTTTTGATAGCAATACTTATCACATTAAATCCCAGATTCTCTATTGAGTGCAATTTGATTTTCTAAAAAACTGAAACATCAACTTGACTTATTGCTCATGGCAAGACTACGTGAAATAGCGAAGTTGAAACAGAGCATGATAATGGGTACCAGGCGGAATATTTATTTTGTAAAAATACAAAAATTTAGCACTTGGTCGAAATGGGTACAAAGCGAGTGAGATATCCTATTTCCTAAATTGTAACGGGCATTTAATTCCTCCACGCAGAGTATCACGTATTTACCAAAATTAGTTGATTAAGGCATTAAATAGCGCCGTAGCTAACCTGGCTACTTAGTGATTTTAAACAAAGACATCTCAGTCGAACGTTTTCTTAAGAGAAAGATGCAAACCACAATCAAGGCAGAACGTACAAGACGCATAGCCAGCAAGACACTTTTTAGCTTTCACAGAATAATAATAATTAGCAGAATAACTAGCAGATGACCCCTCTTTACACAAGGACACTGGACACAGCACCTCACCTGTGCTTGTGAGGTTAGTAATTGAAATCTGGTGAATTAGAAACAGAAACAGGCGCTATGGTCGAACGAGTACAGTTCCAATTGTTTCAGGTTGATTGTATGGTTCAGATGTGGACAAACACGTTAATTTTTAACAAGGCATCGTGCAGGGTGATAGTTGTTTCATATTGGTGTAATATTTATTCAAGGTTAATAGTGGTTCCGCGAATCTGCCAAAATGCGTTATTGACCTCTTTGAGAACATTTGCCACCATTCAAAGACAAAGACAGGATAAAACACTGTATTATCGGGCTTGTGTTATCCAAAACTTGCTTGAGTATTTTGGAAACTTTTGGCGAATAGTGTGGCCACCATGTTTACTTGGTATGAGTCGTGAGAAAGCGGTCTATTCACAGACAAGATTCTGCATCTACAAATATAAGGGAGCTGTAAACGTTTAACGAGACGAGATGGCTCAATATCTCTCAAAAGGACTTCCAACTACTCGTAGAATCGATGCAACTTCGCCAGACAAAATGAAGTCGTACATGCTACTAAACACCTCTCTCATGCTTTTTGGCATATCAGTGGGTCTATAAAAGTACAAAGTAAAGGTACAAAAGAGTTTTTTTTTCATATTTGTTAAGCTGTTATTTATAAGTAGCATTTTCTTCGTTCCATTTTATTTCACTTGTTTTTGTTTCTCTCTTTAAGGTTTTGTTACTTTCTCATGTTTCCTTTACTCTTACTTTGAGATGCTGCTTTATCATCTATTCAATTTTCTAGTCTATTTTTACTTTAAATCGGATTTCATTTATTTTAATTTTTTTACTGTTTTCCAGTTTTCCCCTTTGTTTCTTAAATGATATTCATTGTAAAACATTCTCTTCGACCTTTTTGATCTTTTACTTTGTAGGAATGAACCAAAATGACCCCAGGTCAGATACTACTACCATGCAGAGAATACATTGTTTCTTTTACCCTCTCTGTCTCTAAATAACTCCCAAGAACTAAGATACCCAAATCTATTCCCTTTTCTTTCTCTGCTACTATTTCTCTTTCCCCTACTCTCTCTATCTCCCTGACCCATGCTTGACCTAAAGGATTGGCCAGTCCCTCTCTAGCTTCTAAGCAGGCAACATGTGTTCTCTTGCTAGCAGACACTTAACACGAAAGTATGTAAAAATAAGAAAATAAAATATTCCTCTCAACGCTAATATTTGTATCCACTTCTTTGTCAATTATACCCACAAAGATACCAAATATTACACTTTCTTCGGTTTTCTTTCATTCAATTTGTTTACTAGTTCTTTTCCATTGAAGTTTGTTTCTGGCATCCATCTTTCAAGTTTAATAACGACGATTTTTATGATCAAAATTCTGTATTTTATCCTTTTAGTTGGCGATTTTAACCTTCCAGTTTTTGTACCACTTTTCTTTTGCTTCCAGTTCTTGTCAAGTTTATCAGTCATCTACACCTTTATGTTTGATGCATTTTACTCTTCACGTTTTCTTTATACACTTTTACCGTCTTTGCTTGATTTTTCTCCGTTCATTTTGCCATTTGCTTCATGCTCTATTTTTCTGTTTCAAGTTTTTGGGGTTTTTTTCTACAGGAATATTTTTAATACCATTTTTTTTATATTGACCTCTTTTTACAGTCTTAGAAATTGATCTTCACCAAGAACAATCTCTTCACAGTTTTCTTTTTACTTTACATAAAACTGAGAGTAAAGTTAGAAGTTTTAATTCTTAAATTATTTCCCTTTTTCTACATTTCTCCTTCACTATTTTTTACTGTATCTACTTTTACGTTCCTATTCTGATTTTTTTTTCTTTTTGTATTTCGGATTCCTTGTTCTAATATTTCTTTCAAATATTTCTAATATTATATTATATTCTAATATTATAATATTTCTTTCAACCTGCATTGGTTCTTAACAAACTTACACATTTCTTTCCCTACGATCGCAATGTCTTCTATAATTAACTCCATGCGACCCTGAAATGACACCTTTTAACGACCAACATACAGAAAACAACTTCTCTTCGCATTTCTTTTTGCTCAAATCCGCTTACTAAACTCGTTAAATTTGTTTGCGATATGTAGCCATTATCGCTGGCCTGAGCTTATTTACGAGAAACTGACGTCCCAGACTAGTGCCATTTCAATACCTTATCTACAGAAATGTTCCATTAAGTAAGACTTTAAAATTGATGTACGCATATAAAATCGAGTTTCAAAGATCCACCATTTTTCAAAGCTCCTTTTTAGTAATGGAATCACATGATCAAGAGAACCAAAAAAAGTGAAATAGTTCCTTGACAACGCTTATATTTACGTTTACACTTTCTCAAAATCGACCTGAGATCAAGTTTATAAGTATTCTAGTTGAAGAAATAAGTGTTCAGTGCCTGTATTTGATCTCCGCTACGCGCCATTTTTTCTTAACCAACAGACACATGATAACAGGCAAGCTTTTATCCGGTAACATTTTAATAAATCTGAGCAGTAACTGAATACTGATACTGCAGCTCCTAAACAAACCCTTACCAGAATATACCCGGGTGTAGTCCAAAATAATTCTGGATAACCTCCACCTCCGCCACAAATCATACCCCGGGATTAGTCTACCTCACACACGTGTATATATATATATATATGTATATATATATATATAACGGCCCCGTTTAAATTATACCCAACGAAACCAGTTTATACTACATTTTACTATTAGTATCAGTAGCTTTTTATTTATTTAATTTGTGAGTGCCTTCAATATAAAAAACTCTGATGATGGCTGCTATAAACTCTCTCATGAGTAATCAGCTATCAGAGCACATCGACCTGGTGTAATCTTAGCAAGTTTGCCTTGCTAGATCAATTACGAGTGAGTTCGATTCTAGCTGGATACCCCGTATTTTCGGCCTTGTCACATCTAAGCTACGTTTATAAAATATCATAGGGGCACTTCGATGAGGTATAATGGTTAGCAAGACCATTGAGTAGTGAGTTGGATCCTCACTAAGTGCTGCATACTTTCGGCCTTGTCACGTCTAAGCTACGCTTAAAAAATCCTATTTCTACACTCCAATTTCATTTATCCCCACTCCTGCCACTACCGTCTGTTTGCCTTTTCATTCATTTTCATTCTGCTCATTCTGCTTATGTTGCTCTTATTTTTTTGCAGGCCAGAATGGTAGTTTATTTTCATTTGAATATTTTGTTTTTATTTATGAAGTTAAACTTTTTGATATTTTTATAAAATTGCTAAAGAAAGAAATACATCTGAACATTGTTCATTATGGGTATTTTTGCAGAATCCTTTTGACTAGGTGGTATATATGAAGGATGAGGTTTTATGCTGAATGAGAAATTTGTTACAGTGAATGGGCCGTGGGTCGGATTAGCTAGGTGTAAAATATTCAATGTTGACCAGCCTTTCTCCACTTCTTCTTCGGCCCTTATACCATATGAACAATAAAACGTATTTATTAAAAACAAATATTATGTATTGATGTTTATAAAAGGAAACATAATTCATGAATTAAGCCTTGACTCAGTGAAAACTACCGATCAAATATTTTGATCGGTTGCGTTCATACATCCTCATTCCGTAATCATCTACCTAGGGGGCCCCTTGAGCCTTATTTTGGGTGAACAATTAGTAAAAGCAAATATAACTGTTGGCTAAAAGTAAACGGTGCTCTGATGTATATAAACTTGTACATAAAAAACGTCTCTCTTGATCTACAACTGGATTGTATTTATTATAATTTTGTCAGGTACGGCAGAGTGGGGTCGCTGAATAATATATTAAATCATTCAAAAAATCCATGTCCGATTAGAAAATTGAAAACAAATCGGGAACAAACATTTTGCCTCCTGATGTGGACCCAAAGTGGAGGGCACGGAAGGAAAACACAGAACACGGGTTAGAGGTAAAGAAAGATATATTAAACAGAAAGGTTACAAAGAATAGTGTAAGAGTAAGCGGAGATTACTATCCAGTGGTGTCCGATATTGGTAGTCGTACTCGGCTGCGCACTACTGGTGCTACAATATTTAGCCGGCCTTCCCACTTAAGGCGAAATGTGACACACGGTCATTTTTATGTGGGCCTTCCGGACCATATAGCCCGGCCAAAAATATCTATCTTTCCCCAGTCGTGAGCGGAGCCACGACTGGGTTAGTGCTCTCTGCCCGAAGGCAGAGAACTGACAGTGACAGTGGTAGCACAAGTAGTGCTACCATATTTAATCGACCTTCCCACTTAAGGCGAAATGTGACACATGATCATTTTTATGTGGGTCTTCCGGGCCATATAGCCCAGCCATAAATATCTGTCTATCTTTCCCCAGTCGTGACTCTACCCTTCGACGGAGCCACGACTGGGTCAGCGCTCTCCACCCGAAGGCAGAGAGCTGCCAGTGACAAAGATAGCACTACCGGTGCTACGGTATTTAGTCATCTTTCCACTTAGGGCGAAATGTGACACAAGGTCTTTTTAATGTAGGTCTTCCGAGCCATATAGCCCGGCCAAAAATATCTGTCTATCTTTCCCCAGTCATGACTCTACCCTTCGGTGGAACCACGACTGGGCTAGTGCTCTCTACCCGAAGACAGAGAGCTGACAGTGTCATAGCAGCAGCAGCAAATTGCTGACGCTACATTATTTAGCTGTCCCTCCCACTAAGGGCAACATGTGACACATGGTCAATTATAAGTGGGATTTCCGGGCTATATGGCCCGGCCCAAAAATGTCTGTCTATTTTTGCCCAGTCGTGCTTCTACGCTTCGGCGGAACCACGACTGGGCCATTGCTCTCTGCTCGGAAGCAGAGAGCGCCCTCTATCCGAAGGCAGAGAG
Source organism: Ascarosepion bandense (assembly GCA_037127315.1). Lineage (NCBI taxonomy): Eukaryota > Metazoa > Mollusca > Cephalopoda > Sepiida > Sepiidae > Ascarosepion > Ascarosepion bandense. Next base: position 1,601,343 of record JBBBDQ010001567.1, on the reverse strand, counting down.
CTGACAGTATCATAGCAGCAGCAGCAAACTGCTGGCGCTGCTCCCATATTACTACCATTCACATAGTAATATAGTACTGGAAGAGTCCATGATGTAGGTAAGTATCGGTCTCACAACACCCCACTTTCAAGAGTTTTCCTCTTTTTACTTTTTTTTGAAAGGAAAAAAAAAGGTAAAACTGTTAATACTTCTTCCTCTTGGCATTCACGTCGAGTTGTTGATTAAATTTTCTCTTTCTCTCCGAGCGTCTTATTTCCGGGGAGACTTGGGGCGTGTCAAGATCGAAATGTTCGAATATTACGCCGATCGGCTCTTTGCAGATATTTTGTGGTGATTTCTCAGATTCATTCAAATAACATTTCCTGAGTTGGTTCATATGGCGTTTTTGTGTGTTTTTCGGTCCCTGGACAATATAGACCAGTTCGCCAGTTCTGTTTGATGTTGCCTACTTCCCAGAATGTAATATCGTTTTTATAAGCCTTAAAAAGGATTTTGTCGCCAAGATTAAAGTATTTCTTTGAGAGCGAAACGGTTTTCTTGAACTTCGCTTGCCGTGGAATGAGTTTATCAAAGACGGATTTGATTTTTCTTGCGAACATTGTTTCTACAGGCGAGCGTCCCATAGGCGTGTTAAGAATAGGGGTTATCCTATAAACCTGCAGAAACTGTTGTAATGTTCTATCCGTCGGTGTGCTTAGTGCAGTTTTTAGAGCAATTTTTAGGGTTTCCACGAACCTCTAAGCCTGACCATTCGACCGGGGAGGGGGATACTGAGGTGTCGTAATGTGGTCCACTTGATACGACTTGCAAAAGTTTTTGAATTCATTTGATGTGAATTGAGTGCCATTATCTGTCACTACACAATCTACCACGCCAAAACGCGCGAATAGCTCGTGTAAAAATCCGATCGTGGTTAGTTTTTTACATTACAGGACCTCAGGTCATTTTGAGTGGCTATCCACAACGATAAGGTAGTACATGTTGTCTAGGGGCCCTGCAAAATCCACATGAAATCTCTGCCATGGATGGTCTGCGTTTGGCCATGGTTTGCACGTCGTGGTCGGAGATTTTGCTGCAAGCGCGCATTCCTTACAAGATTTCATCATGTCTGCCATGTCTTTGTTCATACTTGGCCAATATACGTAGTAGCGCATGAGGCTTTTCGTGCGGCTCTTCCTCGGATGTCCCATGTGAAAATGTTTGAGGATTTTTTGTAGGCTATTTGGAATCACTGCTCGGTCATTATACAGTAGAACATCCTCACAGAGGGAGAAAACTTCAGGCACATTTAGGTCTTTGTTGCGAATTTTGTTTTTTATACTATGGATGAATTCATCCCTTCGGGACTCCCTTTTTATGTCGGCCAAAGTAACTGGGAGCTCTCTAATTGTATTCGCAATGATATTTTTGGTTTCATAATTCGCCCTTAGTGTAGCAATGATGGAGTCTTCAAAAACTTCCGTATTTTTAGGAATGAGTCGCGATAAACTGTCCACATGACAAATATTTTTAGATGTTAGGAACTCGATCTTAAAGTTATAATTCAAGAGAATCCTTCCCTGTCGAAGTAGTCTATTCGCCGTATATACCGGTAGGTCTTTCTTCAAACCAAAGATTGTTATTAGACGTTTATGGTCCGTTTGCAGTATGAACCGTCTTCCATGTAGGTATCGATGGAACTTAATGACGGCGAAATATTCGCCGTCATTAAGTTCCATCGATACCTACATGGAAGACGGTTCCCTAGAGCCTCTTTCTCTATTTGGGAATATTGTTTCTCTGATGGTAGTAAAGATCTAAATACGTGTGCTATGGCTTTTCGCGAACCACCTGTCAGTTTATGCAGAATGCAAGCACCGATGCCGTGTGGGCTTGCATCACTTGCGACTATGATGTCGAGATTAAGGTCGTAGTGGGTGAGGGAGAGATCCGCAGTGTTTTCTTGATCTTCTCGAATGCGTCTTGGCATTCAAGGGTCCATAACCATGCTTTATCCTTTTTTTAAGAATTCGTTGAGAGGTCCTCTCAAATTCTGCATGTTCTTAATGAAACCTTGGTAGAAGTTAGCGAGGAAGCTTTGTAACGATTGAACGTTAATTGGGACCGGCATGTTTCTGATCGCATTAGCTCTTTCTGGATCCGGCCGACGACCGTCTCTATTTCTAATGTGACCTAGGTATTTGATCTCTGGTAAGAAAAAGTCACACTTTGCTTCCTGAACCTTAAGCCCGTATTCTTGTAACTTCTCGAATACGTTTATTATATGGTTCCGGTGCTCTGCCGTCGTTTTACTGGTCATCAGTATATCATTGAAATAGGCTGTTGCGTAGTCAAGGTCACCCAGCATGGCGTCCATGACCTGCTGAAAGATTGCAGGCGCAACCTTGACCCCAAAAGCCAGTTTGTTATATTTATACAGACCTTTATGGGTGCTTATGCAGAGTAATTTGTAACTTTCTTCATCCATCTCTATCTGAAGGTATTCGTCTGAGAAGTCTATTTTGGAAAATATTTTTCCGCCATTCAATTTCTTTAAGATTTCTTCAGGGCTTGGCAGGGAATAATGGTGATCCTGTAAGGCATCGTTTAGCCCTGTGGAAAAATCTGCGCATTTGGTTGGACTTCTTTTTTACATAGACCGTAGGTTCTGCCCATTCGTTCAAATCTATTTTTGATAAAATAATCCGCTTGTTCGACTCTATCTAATTCTTTGTTGATCTGATCTAGAGCAGAGAAAGGGACATTCCGTATCTTTTTTAAAACTGGTCTTGCACCGTCCTTCACCTTGAACTTAACTCTTAATTTAGGACATTTCCCAAGGCCGCCAGAAAAAACCTGGGGAAATTGTTGTTTGAGTTCGTTTTTGAGATTTTCCTAATTGGACGTTGTACTTTCTATTTTTCGACAAAAAGTGCTCATTAGGCAATCCCATATATTGAATTTTTCTATCCAATCCGCTCCGAATAGGTTATCCGAATTTTTTAGTGCGTAGGCTTTCAGCTTTTTGGTAACTGCATTTAGTGTTACTGTAAGGATCACCTCGCCTAAGATGTTAATATCCTTGCCAGGTAGGGATTTTACTGTTTTATCCGTTTTTGATAGGGTCGGTTTGTTTAACTTTCGCCAAGTACACCAGTTGATGATCGATAGGTCAGAACCCGAATCAAGCTGAAATTTTATATATTTTCAATCTAGTTGTAGATTGTACTCTGGGAAAATGTCGTATCTTTTTCAGAGTTTTTAGAGCCGTTAAATGAATTTACAAGTAATTCTTCAAGTTGTTTTTGCTGTAGTTCTGTTTTCTGAAGTGTAAATTGTTGGAATTCTATTTGTTGTTTATGTAACTCCATAAACAATTGTTGCTGTCTTTCGTCTGATTTTTGTTGGTAGAGTTGCTGTCTTTCTTCGCTTTTTTGTTGTTGAAGTTTCTGTTCTGTTTGTTGGTCTTTTTTTTTCCTCTTTTATAAAAAAAAGATGGACAGACAATTTATAAAATTAAGAAGAACGACTTACTAGTTTCGATGTTTCGAGATACCGTTGTTCCGTTAATTTCAATGTGACCATTTAAATTTTCTCCACAAAAAAAAAAAAAAAATTCAACAAGGAAACGGAGAAAAATAAATATTTCTTGGTAGACGCTCAACAGTTCATTTGCATAAGTATTTGCAATTAAGCAGGGTTTTTTCTCTTTTCTTTCCTTCGCCGGGGAACTTTTGTAATTGTTGACACGAAAAAAAATTTTTTTTTTCATTTTTTTTTTAGAAGTGTGGGAATAAGAATATCACTTTGACAGTAAAAAAAATAAATAAATGGATTTTTTCCTTCTTATGGGAGAATTTGCTTTTTTTTGCTTTTTGTTTTTTAGAAAAACTCACCTTGGTGAATTTGAGGGGAGGGTAATTTTATGCACGAGATTTGTAGGAATTCAAAACAATTCCCTAAAATTTTAAATTTTTTGATGAATTCGCAACTTGGTAAATAGTTTTTTTCGAATTTGAGTCAAACGTAGTACTTCGAGCTCTTGAGTTAACAGTTTGTTTTGTGCACAAGCTGGATATTTTGTAAGCAGTCGTTCTCGATACTTGGTTGCTCGTTTATTGCTTGCTCATACTTAAGTAACCTTGAATATTATTTGTAAAAGGTAGCTTTGTATAGCGTTTTGATCGCTGATGTAGTAATGCCAGCTCCAATTCTAGTTCAACACTGATGTGGGAACCAGTGGATTTAAACGAGTCCTCTGTCGCTACTGATATGGGACTGGGGCTGTAGGGTTTCGGCGTGGGTGCATGTCTCAAATCCTCTGTCGACACTGATGTGAACTCAAAGTGGGGGCCACGGAAGGAAAACACGGAACAGGTTAGATGTAAAGAAAGATATATTAAACAGAAAGGTTACAAAGAATAGTGCAAGAGTAAGCGGAGCTTACTATCCACTGGTGTCCGATATTGGTAGTCGTACGCAGCTGCGCACTACTGGTGCTACATTATTTAGCTGTCCCTTCCAGTAAGGGCAACATGTGACACATGGTCAATTATGACTGGGATTTCGGGGCCCGGACAAAAAATAGCTGTCTATTTTTCTCCAGTCGTGCTTACTACCCTTCGGCGGAACCACGACTGGATTATTGCTCTCTGCTCTGAAGCAGAGAGCGCCCTCTACCCGAAGGCAGAGAGCTGATGACAGTGTCAGTAGAAGCACTGGTGGTGCTACTACCATAATACTACCATTCACATAGTACTATATTACTGGAAGAGTCCATGATGTAGGTAAGTATCGGTCTCACAACACCTACAAAACGAACTTTTTTTGCTTACATGAATAGAAGAAGGTATGTTCTATCCGTGCTCATTTTTATTTCTTTTATCATTGAATATAAACTGACCCAGGCTAACGTATACTTTGGATATATACATATATAGCTGCATATCAACCTTATATTGCTAAAATCTAAATATTTTGAGCACCATTATATGCCTTCAATTCCAGATAAAAATGTTTTGGTAATTTTTTAAAATATGAAAATGCTTTTTTTGTTTTCTGTTTTCCTTTTTTACAATAAAAATTTGTTTTTAATTTAATAGTGTTTTATTTTTTTGTTTTCTGTTTTCCTTTTTTACAATAAAAATTTGTTTTTAATTTCATTTTAATTTTAATTTCATAGTGTTTTATTTGAGAGGGAAGGATCACTATTTGTCCATAGCTGGGAACCCAACAAGTGCTAAAACCCCCGGGTCAACCTGGAAACAACAGCAGTTTAGTGATTACATGCTTCTCAAAACCTAATTTCTCGATCAGATACTTTGCAATATTTGTTATTGTAAAATTACATTAAGTGTAGTACATGGCCGAAAAGTGTATGGGTTGAGATTGGTCGACACCGTCTATCCTATATCAAGCTAATCACATTCGCGACCCAAGCACTCATTACAATTTTGATCAGAGGCTTTGCTGCCGGAATGTAGTTTATCGACTCCGGATATAATAAAAAAAATAATTGAAGCCTAGACTAAAAACTATGCATGCTTTTTCGCTGGATGCATATTCTAGTACTATTACACTGGCAATTTGAACTTTGATTTTTTCTCATGTACTTTTTGGGTCTTACTATAACCAAATGATTAATTTTAAGCCTCATTTGCGCAACAATTACCAGGCAATTTCGTATATTATTACGTTTTTCTTCAATTATCTAGAAATGTTTCATTTTGTTTTCAATCTAAGTTTAAGTATAATCCTTATAATGTAGATCTTGTTACACTTAGGCAATGATCATTTTTCTATCCATATTCCCTCGTATAGTGCGCTAGATTGATAATCTTTAATGCTAATATTTCCTTTCTCCCTCCCTTTTTTCTTTACAAAAATCAAAGGTTGTCCATCTCTCTATATATATTTTATTATGTATAGTAGAAGCGCACAAATTATGCAGAAATTTGAGTATCAAATATATTATTTTCTTCTCATCCGCGGTATTCCAACTCGCCGTATTTCAAATGAGGACACTTATGACGCCACCTCGTAAAGCCTTTTTGGCCGCAGTCATGCACTTATTGCGGCTTCCGCCTCATCTACATTGGAGAACCGCTTCTATCTAGGATTAGCCATTTACTTTATCTGCCCATATTGTGCTAAAATCAAGAGCAGCTATTCCATAAACATTCACCATCATTCTGTGAATATTTTTAACGGACAGTATGTCCAGAGTTACAGATATTTTGGCAGATAATTATTGAGAACGAAACAATATATTTGTAACTAAAATTGGATAGCAAGAGATGGCTTCAAAGAGCTAAACAATGTATCAAGAAACAGAAAAAATTCGTTAGCAGCAAAGAACACATTACTGAATTATATAATATCAATCCTCCTATATGACAGTGAATGCTGCATAATCTTATCACAGATGATGAATCTACAGAAGGATGTTGAAACTGCCATGGACCAAACACGTGAGCAACAAAGAAGTTTTAGAGAAAAAAAACGAAAAGGACATTAATATTTATCTTTAGGAACATATAATTGCCATTTCTAGGGCACGCAATGAGGAAAAAATTGGAAAATGTGATACAAAAAAGATTGAAGGCAAAAGGGACAGAAAAGAATATATAACCTAGCTAGTGAGTTCAATTACACCGATGGCATAAAGTTGAGGAGAGAAAAAATACAAAAATAAAAAATTCACTCACAGCTACAAGTGACATGAAATTGTGGATACCCATGAATGCAAACGTCCGGAAGGGACACGGCACATACAATTTGTTTTCTTTATATTTTTCCTTATCTTTCTCTTATTTATATCAGTTTTGTGTAATTAGTTCACTAGGGGCTGAAGAAAATAAACGGATAAACAAAATACCAGAACTCATTTCACAATGGTAAGTTATAATTAGAAGTATTCACTGCTGTTTCTCTAGTATTTTAGTCTTCAATATCGGAACTAGTAATATTTATTTTGTATAAAATACAAAAAATGTAACTCACGGAGATAGGATGGACATATGTCTTATGCTGAAAATTACCTAACCACAATCACTGACCGAAGCAAACCACAATATTCCTTACACTATACTTGTCATTTTTACTACAGCCACCTTAGGCTCAGTTAACTGGACGAAAACAATGCGGACTTTAATCATATAAATCACTGATTTCTCCAACCACGCACTCAAAAATACTCATCCAAACACAACAAATACAAAAATCACACCCGAAATTCGAAAGGTGCCCCGCATACACCAGAAAACTGACATTTCTAGTAACCTAAGAAAAAGAGGGATGAGGAATTAAATTAAACAAAGAATTGACAGAAATAAGAGGCCAACTAGCTTATAACCCCTAGCTAAGTAAAATTTGAAGGCAGAAACTAAAGGCAAAAATAATTCGAACGTAGCCTAATTTTGGACACGTGCGCAATACGGCTATCATTTGCGATATTGGGGAGTTGCCACGTTTCCGTTCTAATCTTGATTTAAGCTGATGCTTAAAGAATAAGATCAGTTGGAAAGAAATTAACTTCTCGCTCTCATAGAATCCCTTATAACGTGTCGTCCATACCATGACTCATAACGCCCAGCAAGCAACAGAAAAAAATGGCGGCACCATATTGCTACGAAAAACATTCCGCACAGTATGCGAACCATATTCTACAAACTTCTGCAACAGAACTACGACGCTGCAATGAAAGAAGGTGTGATTCTGGGTTTCCACTTTCTCATCACAGCGAACGCAGTTTGGAGACTTTTTCAAGACTGCCGAACAAAGCCGTTTTACCAAGGCAGAGGGCCTTACGAATCCCCAGCCAGGTGAGTGATGCCACATCGTTAGTAAGGCATTTCTCTCTGGACGCACAAAGCTATATTGAGCTGGCCTCCTGCTTCGTAGACCGAGCTAGTCATTCAGATTAACCTGAACGGACTCCCCTAACACATGATGTCTTAGAGGACAACACCTGGACGTCGGAGAGGCCATCCGTCGTCCGTAAGCGGTGTTTCAGAGCAATCCAACATTCACTATAGAAGAAGCACTCGTCTCTTGGTCATTTGCGGATCTTCATCTCATACTAGTGCACACTTCTCATAGATAAAGAAAACTCAGGCACATACTTCCTCCTTTCATTTTAGGTAAAGATTCCTCCGAGACCACAGATGAAGTGCGATCTCGGCTTTCCCTCCTCACCTTTAACCAATTCATTTCCAAGAGGAGATCGGGACCGAACCACATTCCAAGTATCTTGACCAGTTTGTCCGTCCACTGGAAAGGCCCCGAAAGAGAATGTCTTTTCTACGCACCCAACTACAAGACTTGTTGCGGTTGACTGTGGCCCTTGTTACCATCTCATACCTTCTGATTTCTTAGCTGACTTTGTCAGTCTCGGCTCTGCTCGACACAAGAAACGAAACGTCGTCAGCATAGTCGGAGTACTTGGCCAAGGTGATAGCACCAAGTAAAGAAATTTTGCATGGGACCGGATTCGTCTATCACTTGCAAAGAAAATGTCCCAACACAAGAACATAAAGCAAAGGCAAAAGCGGGCAGCCTTAACTAGTAGTGCAATACAATACGAAAGACTCCGATCGAATCCCATTCATTTCTACCAGCGCACAGAGAGGCATACAAAACTCGAATGCAGGTGCGAAAGTTCCGCCTGAAACCAATGGCTGAAAGTACAGCCTCGAGAAACTGATGGTCGATCCTATCGCATGCCTTGGACGGTAGGTTCACTGTTGACTTTCTTGATGATCAAACGTAAGATTGTCATGAATCGTTCTGCCCTTTACAGCGCAATCAGACAAGAAAGAATAGCCTGCAAACGGGTAAGATCTTGGGTAAAATCTTTAACTCTGTGTTTAATATTGCTAAAGTCCGAAAGTTACCTCTCCCATCCCTACTGTTCTTGATTGCGTAGTAAATTGATTACACCCCTAGAGAAGCCTTGAGGTATAGACCCCTGATTTATCCAGTAGTTGAAAAAGAACAAGGACATGTGATGGCCTCAAGAACAGTTCGTAGGGCAGACCATATAAAACCTGGAGATTTATCCCGGCCAAACGGCTTCAGTGCCTACCAGATTTCCGACTTTATAATGGGACACACGCACCCAGCCGCTTTAGCCGCTCCGAGATAGGGAATTCGGATAAATAGGCGTCGAATTAAGCAGTGCTCTCTGGTGAACAGATCCTGAAAGTATTCACGAAACGGCTCACATAAGTTCGCATTTGTCGTTACGGCCGGATTATCCAACGATAAGTCGATGTGTCGCATTCTTGGCTTCCTCTGCACTCAATTAAACGGTCATATTCGTCTTCCTGAGAAGACATTCTTTTAACTACCAGAGCTTGATCCTTCTTGATAAGTAAAGAGACAAACTCTGCCATATATACGGCTACGGCCCCACTATGAAGGAATGTACTTTCCAGGTCAACTTTTTCATCTGCTGTCGTTTGCACTGCTAATCTAGAATCGACGGCTATAATCCGCAGCAAACGACCTAATTTTAGATTTTAATTTGTCCCACTAACTAAACCACGGCCTCTACCAATTCCTGCTATAGCGTTAGTAGCAGCTTGTCCAGGAAATCTTGCTCACCAAATATTGATGCGTTCAGTTTCTAGTTGCCAGCCATTCGAACATTAGGCTTATGTAAGTTTATCGAACCTGGTCAACACATGATCTGAGTAAACTATTGTATGAAAACTTAAACACTCTAAGAGTCCTACATCGACTCTCTTAACTAAAACTCAGTTGAGGTATCTAGAACACACCGCCGAAGCCGAGCTCTCCCTATTCGTCCAAGTTCACGTTACCTCTCGAGTATGTTCGTTACGATACTTATCGACAAGATCGAACTTGTCGATAAAGTTTGGAAACGGTTTTATATTTCGACATTCCAATGGCATTTTAGCAGGGGATTGGAATGCCGTCCTTGGGCGGCATTCTAATCCCTCGCTAAAACTACCCGACCAGATATCGTCTTAAATGCTCGATCCGTCTAAACAAATCGCACCTTTAAAAACGGTTATTGGGTGCATAGACCCTAATAAAAAGAAAGAGTCTTTACGGTAGCATCTAGCATGCAATGCCTACCCGTTTAATCCCCGAAGACAAGAGCACATGTCGCATCCAAATATTTGCTTACCAGCCAGGAAATACTTCTAGAGTATCGATCAAAACACTGCATAGAGGGAAAAAACCTAGACAGAATAATATCACGATCACGAGTTGAAATTCGGGTTTCCTGTACACAACAAATATTTACCCTGAGACGCTGAAGATCGCAATTGAGCCTAGCCCTGTGAAAGTCCGGCCTCAAGCCCTCAGCATTCACGCTAGCCAACCAAAAATCATTATTGAACCGATTAAGGCTGTTCTTCTGCATTGAATATGGCCGGGGTGAGGACACCGAAGACATTAAGCAGAGACCCATATCACTTTTAATGACACCATCATAAGACAGGCCACCAATGTTCAAAGGGAAAGTTAATTTTAGAGCTTTGTATGGGGGTAGGTGAACAAAAAGCGGGGACCTCCTAACACAGTATTGCGAGGGTTTCTTGACACTTTCGTCGTCAAAATAAGACAGTGAAGGGCATGTTGAAGTGGTATCGTTTGCATCCTCTAACCCTGTCCCATATCGCCCACGTACCTGAGCCAGATCGAACAACAGTCAGTATTCTTCTAGCTTTTAGAAAATTGTGACAAAACTGCTTCGAAATATGACGGAGTTGTATCCTAACATTTTATAGTTAAGTGGTTATTTTTTGAGCCTGTGTGAATAAAAGTTTCCATTTTCGCACTACAACTGCCAACCACCCCATGATTGCGTAAAAGCATGAAAGTTATAGTAGTGGTTGGTTACTGCACGCCTGAAATTTAATTCATAATTTAAATAGTTCTGCCATTTTATATGCCATCGAGCATTTTTTCTTTCCGATATGCAATCACGACGAACGTGTTTTGAGGGCTGCATATATATATATATATATATATATATATATATATATATATATACTCCATTTGTAAACGAGTTACTATGTTAAAAGTTTTCGTGTGATACGTCTCGTTGTTTAATACTTCTTCCGTCCGGGTTTATTTAAGTGGATGCGAATGCACATATGAACGAGCGACATATGATGGAAATTTTAAATTTAGAAAAATTATTTTCTATGTGTTTTGGCCAATGTGGGATATTTAATAACAAACCTAATGAAAACAAAAAGGAAAATAATCTAGATGAAACTGACTACACTGTATGCCCAAAACACATAGAAAAAATTCTAAATTTAAAATTTCGATATTCTCTCGTTCATGCGCCTGTGTAATATAATCCAGTTCGATGAAGTCCTAAGGAACGAAACACATCAGATGAAAACTTTTTTCCACTTTGTTATACATCTTTCTCTTTCTTCCAAATTATTTTTGATATACAAAAAATTATATATCGTTATCACACACACACACACACACACACACACGCACGCGCTCGCACACACACACACACACAAATCAATCAATGGGGTTAATTGTCGTCTAAATTGCGTAAAACTGAAAATAATACTAACATCTCATTTAAACAAATATATTTACCAAAATTACACAAAAATAACTTGAAATACTAAAGAGTAAATTTATTCAACAGAATCGCCATTGGCTTTTAACCACGACTTCCAGACACCTTCGGAATCTCCTGAAACTCTTCTGGAAGGTCTTCTTGTTTAAGTTGGAGAATACTCCCATTATCCTTTCCTTTAGTTCCTCTTTGCTCTTTCGTTCAACTGCACCAACACATAATAACGAAGGGGGTTAGATGGTCAAATGTAAGGAGTGATGAGGTCGCAAAAATTGTCTAACAGCCATGACTGGCTTCTCTTGCAGTGTCCTGTTGTCAAACGTAGGCTCTTCTAGCAGCTACCCTCTTGATGCAGGGCAGCAATATCTACCCAAAGAACTTGATGTAAACCTCAGTTTTGAATCTGAGACCCTGTGAATGGAGGCATAACGTCACTATTACTAGTGATCACTCAAAACGCCATCATGTTGAGTGGCTATATCATCCATCTCTTTCTGAGTCCTCTGAACAGTCTTCTGATTGAGACCCCAATACTCTGAAATGTTCGTATTAGAGATTCCGGCGCCAACAGCACAACATGCCGTTTCCAAACTTCTGACAGAGTGAACTGCATCATTGTGATCTTTCCTCATAGATGGTGTCCAACTCATTCTACTATATTGTGCAATCAACAAAATCAAAATCAAACAACACGCATGCGTTAAATTAAAATATGAAATAGCGTCAATTTATCAATCGTACCGTGTATATATGTGTACCAAATATATTTGTAACTGGTGTTTATTTTTTGAATTTCAAATATAAAACAAGAATACCTTGTATTAAAAGAAGATATCTCAAAAGTGAAACAAGAAATTGTTTTAGTGTTGGGAATAAAACATTGAAAATTGCATAAAGTTTAAACTGCGATCAGAAAACAATAAAAACAAATTCCAACTTTGTTAAGAACCAGAAAATGGCTTGGAGTTTCCGCAAAAATTGAGTTTAAAAATAATTACGAGGATAAAAACATGTAAAGTTAGCAAATATTTGAAGTAATCGTATGAACATTGGCTAAAAACATCAAAGCAACTAGTACTGTAAAACCTTTTGTGTGATGTGAGCACAACGCTAGAAATTAAGGAAAAATGAAGATATCACAGAACAATCAGGAAAGAAAATTAAAATTATTAGATTTAAAAATGTAATAAAATATGGTTTGAGACATATTATGTGGTAAGTAAGAATAAGAGCATTAACCATTAAGAAAATACTGCTTTTGTTACAAATATAAACAAATAGAAAAGTTGCAATAATGTTAAGAACATTGATTAAAGATATAAAAGTAACTAAACTCCAACATTTAAGACAATATCACAATGAGAAACTTGTAAGTTAGGCAAAGAATTAAATAAAAGTGATTTCTGATCTGTAAATTTTAGTGATGAATGTAGAGCTACATTGGATGGAACTGATGGTTGAGAGTAAAGGTGAGTTCTTCAGGGAAATAGTCAACCAAAGAACACTACTTAAAAGGTAACAGTGGAGTAGAGAATTGTCGTAATGTTTTGTGATAGTATTATAGTCAATAAAATTATAGATCTGCACAAAGTTGACGATAAAGGTAGGGAATTAGTGTAAGTACTTGGAAAATAGATTTTTAGTGATACTGGTTACATCCCATCTTGCCAAAACTGTTTCAGACACACCAAATATTCTGTAGATATTAATCCAGTAAAAGTTTTAGGCTGTCCATCATTAAATGAGATGTATATGAAAGGGGAAAACAATTATCAAGTAAAATACTGGAAGCAAAAACCAACTGTTAAAATCCAAAAAGCTGAAATTAATAAAATCAATGTTTGAAATCCTAATAAAAGCTACTGAATGCCAAAAAGTTCATATTAACGTCTAACATAATAAAATCATATTTCATTCAGATATATATTCAGAATATTTTGTTAATTATGTGTATATATTTTTTACTTATTTTATAAAAGCTAAATATATAGCATTTATTTTAATAAATCCTGGCACTTTAAAAACAAGTTATTATCGATATTTTAATGAACCTGAATCCAACAAGATATGTTAATCATATAAATAAGATCCCATCTTAGTGTATACACGTTCAATTAAAATACGTTTATCACCTATTCCAGCTATAAAAAAAAATATTGAATATCTTTCAGTACCAAATTAAGTGTTGGGTTTTCACTGATGATTTTTGGCTACTTGTATCTCCTTATTATATCATTAATTTGATACCACTTTAATAATCGTTGCTGAAGTGTTTATTCTTTTTTTTCATATACAAACATATAAACAATCATTTTTATTCTTTATTTTTTATTTTACAGCTTTGATAATGAGTGGTGACATATTTCAATTAGAGCCATTTGACGTTACCTGTGGAAAACATACTGATTGAAAGGACAGCGGCAAAAGAAATTAATGATGTAAAAAGGCCTGGAACAGTCAACGAACGTTTGGCACATAATTGTTTCAGGCATTTCAAGGAAAGTTATATCAGCCTCGAAACCAAGGTCAGGGAAATTTTCTGTCGTGAAAGATGAAGCCTTGCTTAAAATGGTTGAATAACAGCCAAGCAGAAGAACTCGTACATTGTCGGCAAAACTTTGTCCTTCACAAAGCAAAATCAACCGGAATCTTCGTAAGCTCATTTATATGTACAGACGCTGTCATTAACTTTCTCATGAACAGACCAATGCCCAAGCTCAAATACGTGTGAATTTGTTAGCAAATAACTGCTGACCAATCCTCAAGATACCCGTTTTGAGTGTCAAATTTTAACTAGGCAATAAAATGGATCTCTTTCATAATCCTAATAAGAGGAATTAGTGGTTTCCTTCTGGCCAAGCTTCAGAACCTGTAGTCAAACAAGGGGGGATAACAAAAGATCATGTGTGCTTGATGGAAATTCGAGGATTGTCGCATTTTCAGCTTGTACCAGATGGCCATACTGTAAACACTGACCTACAAGCTCAACAACTATAACAAGCATATGATATTTTCAAATACCGTTACCTGCTATTGGCCAATCAAAGGCGCGCAGTCCTACAGCATGACAATATTTAACACACACTACCATTGTGAACAAACCCAGGAACTTGAGTGCTTGGAAGTACTGCCTCAACCTGCGTACCGTTCAGACGTTACACCATCAAACTACCACCTTTTCTGAGCCATTGCTCATTTCCTGTGCAGCCCAAACTTCAACAATGTGGATGAGGTTGAAAATGGGTGCAGGGAGTTTTTTTGCTTCTAAACTAGCCAAATGGTATAAGTGTAGAATTGATTTTCTGGCAGAATGTTGGTTCTTCTTGTTCTTCTATGTGCATTGTCCTTTCAGGACATAGGCGATCATGACCTTCCACGTCTCCCTATCCTTTGTGGCTCTTAGTACGCTTTTTCCTGTTACACGCTGCTTTCCCCTGTCTTTCTTTCTCTCTATCTGGCTTGTAGTATCAGATTCTCTAATCCCTCCTTCCTCATTGCATGTCCAAGAAACTTTAACTGTCTTTTCCTGATGCTCAGTATTTATTTCCTTTTCATTTCCATTCTTTTCAAAACCTCATTATTGCTCACATGGTCGATCCATGATATCCACAGCGTCCTTCTGTATAACCACATTTCAGTTACTTCAAGTTTTCCTTCATCTTCGATGAGATAATCCAACATTTACAGACAGTATAAAAGGTTAAGAGATATTTTATGGATAAACGCTTTACGCATGTAATTTGTTTGAACTCTTAATTGAAGTTTAAAATACGAAAAAAAGCTTTCGACTCAACCTAGTATGTTAAGTAACATAGGCATTATGTGGGCGAGCATTAGACGGTTAAAATACCTCATGGTAGTAGGATGGGTTGAGCAATGATGTTGTTTAGCATTCTACCCAAAAAGACCATCAAAAACGTACGAGTGTTATGATGGCACCCCATACCTTGATGTCAATTGTTAAGCCTGCGTGCTTCAGGTAAATACACACTGGAAGATGTTGTTCCCTAGGTCTAAGTAGCACAAGCAAATGATCAAGAAGGTAAAACATGTTCTTATCCCTGAAAGCCTTATTCGATCACCAAACTGACCCAATCGGGACACCGCTGAGGATATGCACCCCTATTTTAAAAGTGGAAGTCTAGATCTAGGTCTTCTTTGCTCATTTCAACAGTCACTATTTGAAGAAACTTTTTTGTTTCTATTTTCATTAAAACTTGTTCACCATCCGTGGCATTCCCAGTATATTTCTGTAAAATCACATTTCCTTTACCACAAGTCTTCTCTTCGCCTGTGTGAAAGTGATCCAGCATTCATTGCCATATAAGAGGATTGAGAGTACATAGCAGTCCAATACTCTCTCCTTTGTTGCTATCGAAATTTTCATGTTTCTTAATATTTTGCTTAGCATTTGGAGGGCATCTTCCGCTATTCCAATGCACCTTCAGATTTTGGTACCACTTCCAAGATATTTAAATTTTCTTAATTACTTGATTTTGGTACTTCCAATTAGTATTTCGTATCTTAGGTTTAATAATATACATTCAGTTAAAAGTAAAAATAAAAATCATCCTTGATAATGGCTGAAAGTATAGCCGAAAGCACTCGGACATACAAAAATTTGCAAGAATTTGTGTATAATTTAGTTCAGAAAATAAGAGAATTATGTGAACACAAGAAAAAATAACTAAAAAACGTTTTTAATATACTCGTATAAAAGAAGGACCTCTGCCCAAAATTATATATATATATATATATATATATATAAGGCTTGATTTGACTGTGGAATGATTCGTGGTCGAGTTGTCTAAGACGCACCAGATCAATTGGTGGCTTCCTTTATGTTGAGGGGTGTCGCAGGTTCGAATCCTGCCGAATCTCACCCATTTTCGTAACAAAATTTATCGTTAATAATCAGGCCGGTAGAAATAAATATACTGTTTGATTAAAAACAGAATATCTACTCAATTACGAGTATCGATTAAAAATAATGTTCAAATAAATAAATTAAATATGTCAGTAGTTGAAACCAAGAATAATGTTCAAACAATAAAAATAAATATGTCAGTTGTTAAAACCATTTCGTTAATCTTCAGGATTTTCCGTAACATTATATATATATATATATATATATATATATATATATATATATATATATATATATAATGAATAAGAGATTAATGCGAAGTAATATATAATATGAAGTACCTTATAATGTGCAGTTGCACCATTCACTTGAATAACGGCGAGAGATTACATGAGATTGGAGTTATTAAGTGGATATTTTCTATCCCCAACATGTTCCAGGGCTGTCCATTACTGACTTTTATTTGGGATGGAGTGACAGCAGGAAATTTAGTAAGGCTGGAACTTGTTTCATATATAATGTGTTTTCAACCTGCAGTCCTATTTTTACATTATCTGTGTGCGTATAAAATTTTCGTTTATGTCTGTCCGTGGTTCACAACTTTCTCGTATAACTTTGCTACTGTAACCCGAGAAAACCCGAGTTGCCGTTAACTCTGAGACAAGGTGTACTAATAAATATCGTCTGGCTAATTTCATTTCTTCGAATGGAAGAGGATGAAAGCATCCAGTGTTGTGTTGTCTCCATTTGTGGCACCATTTGTGGCACTTTAGATAGATAGATAGATAGATAGATAGATAGATAGATAGATAGATAGATAGATAGATAGATAGATCAACACTAAAGAAATGTATCTATTTATTTAGCGAAGTCTCTCTATATGCCACTGATAGATTTAAAATGTGGGAGAAGAAGAAGATTTGCTCTTCCCGGTTATTTCATTTAGGACTAATGTTTTCGGTTAACTATAGACATGACTTTCAATTTTCTTATTTTAAAGAATTGCAAAAAACCATCTTCTTTCTTTCTGTCTAAAAAGGAGAGTTCCACAAGTGAGAAGTGAAAAAAAACTATTCGTATCGTAGAAAATATTAGCATCTAGCAATTTCAATTGAAACTATGAGGCCGGTCAGCCAATCTAGTACGGTGCTTAAATTTAATCCGTAGGGTTGATGAACCAAAGAGGAACGCGCAGCAGAACAATTACATTGAAGTATTTATTTAAAAAAACAAAGAAACAGAAAACTATGTTACGGCGGTAGGAAAATACTGGAAGCCAAAATGCCAGATCAAAACCGATAAGGTTCTTCTTCGGATTCTGTAAAGAATCACTAGATATATAGCAGAATCATCAAACCAGATGTGGCAGCAATACTCGATGTGTAGACGAATGTTAAATTTATAAATGTGCAAGATTAATTCTGATGAGAAAAATTGCCTGTATGTATACCTGTTTGTGCGTTTACATCAAGTTCTCTGCCAATTATTTAATACCACGCCTGTTTTCTGTCACTTAAACTCTCCTTCTGTTTTTACATTCTAAGAGAAGACCTAGAAGAATTTTTATGAGAGGACATAATCTTAATGACATAAGATATACGAGACAATATTTAATGGCATACTCAGAAGAAAAATTAAGATAAATCTTAGATAAAGTAGTAATGAAAAGCGTCAACCAAAGCCTATTAACTGTAAGAAGACTGAATACATAACCATCAGTATAATGTGTGAGCATCAATGCCAAGTAGGTAAAGACATTTAGCTAACTAGGTAATGAGTAAGAGACGAAAAAAATATGAGACAGAAATTCGAAAGCGCATTGAAACAGTGAAAAAATGACATTTATAAACTAAAAGTGTATTAAGAGATAGAAGAAATTCGTCAGAAACAAAGAAAATTGCGCTTAACTGTTATGCAATATTTACTTTCCTGTATGACAATAAATGCTGGAATTAAGTGACAGAGATGTGGGTCTACCGACGGATGCCGAACTTTTTTAGCAATGAGAAAGTTTTAAGAATTATAGGATTCACAAGAAAAGTTATACACAACCAGAAAGTAATACTTCAAACTTCTGGGACACTTAATGAGGGTCTAAAGAAACTAATACTTACAGAACATACTATAGCTCTACAAGTACGGAGAAACATCGGGTAACCTACTTCATGAGTTTATGCGAATGAATGGCATAACACGAACAAACATGAAAGTTGAAGATTCTAAAGTTGCTTAGAACAGCAAAGAATGAGAAGTTGTGCAGAGTCCTGATCGCCTACGTCATGAACTGGTATGGCACAAAAGAATAATATTTCTCTTGCTAGACAATTTAAAAAGAGAACTGGGACAATAGAAATGTGGTTACGCGGAAGGATGCTGAGAATATCATGGACTGAACATATGAGTAACGAGGAAGTTATAAAATAATGAAAACAAAAAACGCTTATATTTAAATTTGGAAAAAGAAAATTTAGATTTTTATATTATGGAGAAAGAAGGTTTGAAGAATTTGACACTCACAAGATATATTGAAATCAAGAGGAACAGAGAGAAAAACGAGTAATCTACCTAACAAGCTTATGTACATGTTCTAAAGTGGGGAATGCACATAGAAGAAGACTCTCTTTTGCATTTTTTTCTCGTTACGTTTCTTTTTAATAGCCATTCTTTATATTTTCTGTTATCATTATTACCATGGAGCCTATTATCATGTCCTTGCATTTCAGTAGTATTATACACATTACTGCCCCTAATTGAAACTCTTCATTTAATTATTACCTCCCTTAGTACTTTTTTATTTATTTGTAACCTTCTTTGGCTTTGGCTTTTCTTATTCAGCGTTAGCCTCGTCACAGGATACTTTGTTTATTTATGGTGTAATGTGGTCTCGTTGTTCTTATACGAAGTAGTGTGTCTCTTCTTCTACCTCGTCAGACATTGTCTGTGTGCGACGCGGCTAGGAAAAACAAAACAAATTATACCATCAAATTGTACGGTGCTTGCATTCATGTGTGTCTGCGGGCGTGTGTACGAAAGAAAAATGAGACGTTATATTCAAATGATAAACCAAGCAAGCAGACTTATGAATAACATTATTTTAGTACAATTTATAACAACGAAACCTTGATCAAACAAAAGGAAGAAAGTTCGTTTTTCCGAAATAATGTCAGGGCCAAAATCTCAATCGCTTACTTTCATTCTGTTTGAGACAACATGTTTTTCTTTTTTGTTTTTGGTATTTTTGTTGTTGTTTTATCCTTTAGGCCAAGATGTCTTCTTATCCACTTTAGATTTCGTGAACAATACGCGAACCATCTCCCGTACTACTCCGAAGTCTAAATCTTCACAAATTGCTTGAGAAGAAAAGTCTGTGGTGATACCAGGAACCGGATGTTTGCCCCCAGAGGTCCAGAAAGAGAGGTTTTTGCGCATCTGGCTCCACGCAGATGTTCCGGCAGAAAACCAAAAATAAATAAACATCAAATTCCTTTTCGCGAGCCGATGTGAATTTTGTTTATCGTCCAATGGGAAGCCCAGAATTAAATCCGGGTGTGAATTCCCAAATGACTTGTTTGGACCCCCAAAGACGAAATAAAGGTCGACACAGGAAGCATCGCCAGTTGAGAAAATACGAGCATAATTAGCACGTCCCTTGACCACGTCATGCGATCACATCATGCTCGCCTCTCCTTTCTCTCTCATCTTCTTCACTGTTCCCTGAGCCACTTACCCGATGGACTGAGCGGGGACATGAAAGACATTCCTAACAAACAAACGTTCACACATACATACGCACAAACTCTTTTCGGCATTTACTGCTATGAATATTTTAACGACCTTTGTACCAACCAAAAGACATTACTTCTATTTGTAAAAAAAAACCCTTAATTGATGTGTGTGTGTGTGTGTGTGTGTGTGTGTGTGTGTGTGTGTGTGTGTGTGTGTGTGTGTGTGTGTGTGTGTGTGTGTGTTTCTATACACAATTAGATTTTCATGTTTTATACCCCCATTATAGTGGGGAATTTACCTGGACATTTATAATAGCCGAAACTGCTCAGTCACTCCTAGAATACAATTTCTTAAACCATTTCGGGTTAATGGTGGACAGTAAGAACAACAAACTAATTGATAAAATGACTAATAGACAATCCGATGCACATCCATCATCTAGTATCATGAATATAGATGTAGTACCGAATAAAGATGCTAACAAACTGGTACGAACAATTCTGGAGAAATATCCAAACTTAATTTCTCCTCATCGCGACACGAATGCAACAAAACCAAAGATATACCACAGAAAAGAAACTGGTAGCAATCCTCCTACCTTCTCCAGAGCCAGGCAATTATCAGCTCAGATATGTGAAATTGCGAAAGAGAAATTCAAGAAACTCTTAAAGGCAGGAATAATTTCCCCTTCGAACTCAGAACGGAGTTCAGCCTTACGCATGGTACCGAAGTCAGACGGTACATATGGACCTGTTGGTGATTACAGACATTTAAATACCATATCAAAAGCCGATCTACATCAGGTCCCAAATATAAATTCCTTGTCTTCGAAGCTTCATAACAAGAAGTTCTTTTCAAAGATAGACCTGTCGTCTGCTTATCACCAGATACCAGTTCACCCGGAGGATGTCTGCAAGACAGCCATCTCTACCTCTTTTGGGTTATTTGAATACAACTATATGCCTTTCGGACTACGGAACGCATCATGTACTTTTCAAAGAATGATGGACAATATCTTTCGTGATACTGATTATACCTTTGTATATATCGACGATACCCTTATATTCTCAGAAGATGAAGAAACCGATTCCAAGCATATCGACCTAGTACTACAAAAACTGAGTGAGTACTATTTTAAAATTTGTCTCTCCAAATGCATATTTAGCGTTAATGTGTTAGATTTTTTAGGATTTCACATTTCTTCTAATGGTCTCAAACCCAGTGCTAAAAATTTGAATGAATTAAAGGAATTTTCTCAACCTAATGATTCTAAATCACTACGTCGATTTCTTGGAATGGCAAATTTTTACAGGAAACGTGTGCCAAATTTCAGCAGTATCATAATACATCTCTAGGGAAAAAATACGTTTAAACCAAAATTAAAAATCCTTAACCTTAACAAAGGAATAAATTGAATATTTCGAAAATATAAAAAACTCTTTATCAAATGTAACTGTTCTGGCTTTCCTCAGCTCGGAAGCTAACAACTATCAACTTGTAACAGACAGTTCGAATTATGCGGTGGGTGCAGCACTTCACCAAATGATTGAGAATCAAGCAATCCCCATAGGTTTCTTTTCAAAGAAATTATCCCAAACCCAACAAAAATATTCCACTTTTGACAGAGAACTATTAACTGCCTATCTAGCAGTACTCCATCTTAAACATTTAATAGAATGCAGAAATGTAATGTTACTGACAGATCACAAACCACTTGGCAGTGCTTTTAAAAGCCAATTTTCCCTAAAATCAGATAGAAAACAGCGTCACCTCTGTTTTATCAGCGAATATGTGAATGACATTTCACAAATAAGAAGCTCACAAAATATAGTAGCTGATTGTTTCTCACGACCTGTCAGTGCTATCACTATTTATGTATGTGACTTACAAGAAATAATGAAACATCAAGCTACTGACAATGAAATTCAGGCATTCAAAGATCAACTGAAACCATACACAATAAATAAAAATGAAACCATATTATGTTACACGATATTACCTTTTCCACGACCTTTTGTGACAGAGAAGCTCAGAAAATCGGTATTTGACAGTCTGCATAATCTATCACATCTGGGAATAACATCTTCAAGAAAAATAATAAAATCCAGATACTATTGGCCGAAGTCAATAAAAACCTGGTGCACATTGCCAACAAGCAAAAATAATAAAACACACAAATAGTAAAATAAATCCATTTGAATTACTTACCAGTCGTTTTGAAACAGTGTATGTAGATACTGTCGGTCCCTTACCACAAGTAAAGAACAAAACTATTATTTTTCACCATACCTATATTTATTAACATGCATCGATAGAAACACGAGGTGGATAGAAGCATGCCCAATAACAGAAATTACGGCGAAATCAATATCAATGGCTTTTGTCGATCTGTAAATCTCCCGATTCGGGGTTCCTAACAAGGAAGCCAATTTGAATCCGAATTATTCGCAGAACTATCAAAAATAATAGGTTTCCACAGCTTACGAACAACGGCGTACCATCCGCAAACGAATGGATTAGTTGAGCGAGCACACAGAACTCTAAAAACGATTATTATAGCCAGGAAAGAATTGTGGTTATCAGCTCTACCTATCGTCCTTCTGGAAATGAGGATAACACCTAACGAATCGAACTATTCTCCATTTACTGCAGTAAGAGGGGGTCATGCACAAGTTCCCCGATTATTAATCGACCCTACCAAGAACGAGAACAGCAAAATAACAAAATCGCACATTAAAATTTTAACCAACAAAATGCAAAAATTTGACATGGATTAATTATCCAGTGGACACCTGCATTCAATACCCAATTTCTATATTTCAAAAGACTTACAAACATGTAAAAGTATCTGGCTAAGAACTGACAGAGTAAGAAAACCGTTGGAAGCTCTGTATACAGGTCCATTTCAGGTATTAAGTCATCATGAAAAATATTTTACTATAAAAAGATCAGACGACATCCAATAGACAGACTAAAACCTGCATATATTTCTGAAAATATAAAATCAAAAGATTTCATCAAATCAAGACGGGATTTGGATAACTCCCTATCTTGTACCGAGAAAACTAATGATAACAAACCATAAATGAAAACGAAGTCCGGTAGAACGGTTAAATGGAAGAAAGAAAACACATATTTTTATTACTAACAAAAAAAACAACTCCATTTACTAGGGCGAAAGTTATATGGTGATACCAGCGACCGGATGTTGGCCCCCTAGAGGTCCAGAAAGCAAATGACCTTTGTACCAACCAAAAGATATCACTTTTATTTGTAAAAAACCTTAATTGATATATATATATATATATATATATATATATATATATATATATATGTTGTTTCTATACACAGTTAGATTTTCTTGTTTTATACCCCACTTAAATGTAGGCTATCTACTAACAAGGCCAAATTCAGTTAATCTGTTTCAACACACTACTACACTTCACTAGAACGGATAACCCACTATAAGTCAGTCATGCATCCTTACCTCCTTTTCACTGTTTCTTCTTTCTTGAATTTCTGCGCGTAGAAACCAAAACCACCATCATTTCGCCTCGGATTTCAATCCATACAGAACTCTGTCACTGCCAAATTTTTTGTTATCAAGTACCTTAACTACACTCAATTTCTTTCATTTTTGTTTTTCATTGCAATCGCTGGCTCAGTAAATGCGTGCTTCACACCCTAACGTCCCTTTGCCTGTTCTAATTTCTTAACCTGGAAGAAGAGGTGGGCTATCATGTTAATATCAGCATTCTTTTTTTTCTTTATTCATTTTTTGAATCATTTCATCCCAAGCAAAGCAATAAAGCCATTAAGAAAAAGATTTACTGGGTGTTAGGGGATATGACAAAAAAACTATTAAGGAGATAGAGCAATAAAAGAACAAGAATTAAGAAGAAAGTGGATAATGATTGACATGGCATTTAAATTTGTGTATATCAAAGTTGACTATAAAGCAAGAAGCGAGAAGTGCAATAAAAGAAACTGTTAGCATAGAAATTACGGTTACAGCTAGCCATTTCATCTGTAAAATGATGAGACCTTGCTCCCAATCTAATAATGGACTAAAAGTATACGTACCATTGAAGAAAGTTTATCAGAACAATTACCATGAATGTATTTATAGAAAAGGCACAGGGAAGCTATGTTACGGAAAGAAAGTGACTTAGAAAGTGACTGGAACCTAAATGCCAGGTTAAGATCATTGCAGATTCTTAATTGGGTTTTATAAAGGATCTCTAAATATATAGCAGGACCACCTAACCAGGTGTGACAAGGACGAACGATAGACTTATAAATATGTAAAATAGATTCTGGCGAGAAACATTGTTTAGCACGAAACAGGGGACCACTTTTCCGGCAGTAGATCTAGGAATTTTACCTAATTGACCAAATATTTTTTTTGAAAATCACGTTTGAATACATAAATACGATAAGTAGATTGAAAAAAATTTAACGAAATTACTAACGAAAGCAATTTCAAATTTAGAATCAATTAACTACTGTGAAGCAATAAATATTTCTAAACTAAACAACAAAACTAAGATCAATTTCACAAAAGCCGTTTGTAATCGACCAAATTAGTAATAGGTATAAGAAAAATAACAGTTTGATCAGCGTTCACTTAGCTTTCAACTCAACTCGGTGACATAAAAACACTCTTCATTAGTTTTCATACACACGAGCATTTCTATTATAACTTCCCATGGGCATTTCACTTTAAAACCTTCCATTTGAATGTAAACATATTTTCTCTCTTATATTTCAGCGGACGTTATTTCTTGAATCATCATTATAATGGACTTGCATTGCAAACAAGAAAGACGGCCTTTCTTCTTTTATCCGCCATGTCATTTCAAGACAAGTGTAATCATGGCTCTCCACAAAATCCTATTATGGTAGCTTTAATAATAGTCCCCGTACTATTCATCCTAGCTCATGTTCTTCCATACATTTACACAAACTCCTTAGTTCGGTGTTTCCCTCTGTACATATTGCCTTCGATGCATGTTCTAATTTGTGGTCGACTGCTAAACACGTTCATTAAACATTCTACTGTATTACACGCATCTCAATTATTTTATTACATCAACCTCGACTACTACATCGTCTTTAAGCAATCATACGGAACTGAATGTCAGATTTTTCAAAACCTCTTTCTTTGTTATGTGTCCCAGAAATTTCAATTCTCACTAATTCTAAATACAAACGTCCATTTTGTTCCATTTTCATTCCATCTTCCCCGTTTCTCCCATGCTCTGTCTATGTTATTGTCAATATCCTTCTGTAGACCTACGTCTCTGTTGAATCAAGTCAACTCTTTATCTGTAAGTAAATTGTCCAGCGTTCACTACCATATAGGAATAATGTTACATAGCTTTTCAGCACCTTTTTTATATGTTTCTGGCGAAAATTTTCCTGTTTCATATACTTTGATTAGCTTTTAGAAGGCATTTTTGACCGTCCTATGCACTTCCGGATTTCTGTGTTACATTTTCCGTTGTCGTTAAATACTTCCAAGATGGTTAAATGTTTGTATGTATTCGATTCTTAAGTGCTCAGCTTTCTAAAAACTATATATTCTATCTTTAAAAAATTGAAAGTCCTTTTTCCTCGCTTTCATTTGTTACCTTGTTTAGGTTTAATTGTAGTTTGTGTTCTTCAAAATAAAAACTTGAATTTTTTTCTTACGTACCAATATGAATATTTGCAAAAAGATTTGCAAAAAGATTTCAAACCCAATTTCTTATCTGACAATCACTTTACTTTTAAAATCCAACATTATTCACTTTGTATAATGTCGCATATGAAAATATTTCTTAAGACGTTATATCTTATACTTTTAATTCTTTCATTGGCTTTGTTATTTTCCGCGGTCTATTGATTGGCTTAATATTTGTTTTAGTGGTCGACTGCTACTATAATGATAAACACGTTCATCAAGCATTCTACTTCATCACACGCATCTCGATTATTTTATTCCATCAACTTCGACTACTACACAGTTTTAAAGCAACCATACAGAATTATAAATATTTGTAATAAAAATTAGAAGTGAAAAGGCAATCTATACACTGTAACCATTTTTGTTTCTTTTTTCTACCAATATTCCTTCTGTCTTATTTCGTTCGTTTTTATATTTTTATTCTTTTCTTTTATCTCTTTTTATATTTTTCGTTGTCTCTTTTATCTCTTCTTCTTTCTCTTTTCTTAATTATTTTTCTTCGTTTTCTATTCCTACTTTTCTTATCTGCATATTTTTTATTGATTCATTCACCTGGCACATCTTTGCTGTGCATGTTGAAATTTTTTATTAATGTCCCTCTTCTACTTCTAACACTTACTTTCTTCTCCACTCCTTCACTTTTTTTGCATTAAACTTCTCTATTCCTCAGTTGTTCATTTACCTCTGTTTTGGACAGAACCTTTTGAACCCGGGTCGACCAAAAGCCAGTTACACGATATAATAGTGGTGTGCTAAGAGTAAATTATATTTTTCCTTATCTCTTTCTGTATCGGCATTTGGTTACTTCCTTTCTCTGAAAATGACTTAAGAGCTGCGATAGAAAGGAATGAATAGGAACTGACAATAAGCGGCTTCGTGTTTATGGCAAAGAATGAAAACACCATCACGTCGCTATCTGCCATGTTGCTTTGCAGCAATACTACGATGTCACGAGACAAGAATGAACGAGAAGAGACCATAAAGTTGAACTCAGAATCGAACATAGAAATTTAAAGACTGAAATGTCAAGTTGATCGTCATATTGATATTTAAAATTCCGCCAAATAAAATTATCTGGATTCATAGTTGTTTTATTTGGGGATTTTTTTTTGTTTTTTTTAGAATACATGATTTATTTTCTTCTTTTAGAATTTACTTCCCATGTTTCTTAAGTTTTGTTTTCTTTGTTGGTTACTATGCATTTTTGTCGTCTGCTTTATATTTATATATTTCCATTTCTTAAATTATTTCCAATGCCTTTATCCATTGCATCTTAATTTTTTCTTCTTTTTCGTCACTATCTTCTTTCTTCTTCATTCTTATAATAAAACATTTTTTTCTTCAAGCGATAAAGTATAAACACTTTTTGCATTGACTTTCTTTTTCTTGATTAATATATTTCTTTTTTTAATCAACTTAAATTTTAAAGTATCTAAATTTTTAAATTTTCTTTTACCTTTCGCTCTTTAAATCAATCTCGCATTTTCACGTTTTAGAACACCGTAGTTTGTCTTTTTCTATCTCTAGCCATCTCTCTCTCTCTCTCCTCTTTCTCTCTCTCTCTCTCTCTCTCTCTCTCTCTCTCTCTCTTTATATATATAACTATCATTTATTCCATTTTTCTCTTATTATCTGCCATTAATCTAAGCCATTATTATCTATCAAGCGATCATCCTTCATATATGCCAACTGGAAATCATTATAAACTTTTCTGTTTCTTTGTGAGTAATTTTTCTTTCGTTGAATGGACTCGCCTCATGTGTACATATAACCCTGCCTATAAAGAAAACGAGAGCAGTCGCCTCACAGCGACTGCCTTTGTCACTGTCAGCTCTCTGCCTTCGGGCAGGGAGCGTTTTATGCCTTCGGGCAGAGGGCATTAAGCCAGTCGTGGCTCCGCCGAAAGGTAGAATCACCACAGATAGACAGATAGACAGATATTTTTGGCCGGGCTATATGGCCCGGATAACCCACATTAAAATGACCTTGTGTCACATTTCACCTTAAGTGGGAAGGCCGACTAAATACTGCAGTCGCCTCGCAGTGACTGCCTTTGTCACCGTCAGCTATCTGCCTTCTGGCAGAGAGCATTAACCCAGTCGTGGCTGCGCCGAAGGGTCGAATGACGACAGAGTAAAGATAGACAGATATTTTCGGCCGGGAAATATGGCCCGGAAGACCCACATAAAAATTACCTTGTGTCACATTTCTCTTTCAGTGTGAAGGCCGGCTAAATACTGCAGTCGCCCCGCAGTGACTGCCTTTGTCACCGTCAAATCTTTGTCTTTGGGCAGGGAGCACTCTCTGCCTTCGAGCTGAGAACACTAACCTAGTAATGGTTCCGCTGAAGGACCGCACCACGACTAGGTAAAGATAGACAGATATTTTTGGCCTGGAAATATATACCGGAAGACCCACATAAAAATGACCTTGTGTCATATTTCGCCTTTAGTGTGAAGGTCGACTGAAAGCTGCAGTCGCCTCTCAGTGACTGACTTTGTCACTGTCAAATCTCTGTCTTTGGGTGGAAAGCACTAACCCAATCGTGGTTCCACCGAAGGGTATAATCACGACTGGGTAAAGATAGACATATTGTTGACCGGGCTATATGGCCCGGAAGACACACATAAAAATGACCTTGTCACATTACGCCTTAAGTGGGGAGGCCGATTAAATTTACATTTCGCCTAAAGTCCCCTCGCAGTAACTGCCTTTGCCACTGTCAGCTCTCTGCAGTATTTAGTCGGCCTTCCCACTTAAAGCGAAACGGGACACAAGGTCATCTTTATGTGGATCTTCCGGGCCATATAGCCCAGCCCAAAATATCTGTCTATCATTACCCAGTCGTTATTCTGCCCTCCGGCGGAACCACGACTGGGTTAGTGCTCTCTGTCAGAAGGCGGAGAGCTGACAGTGACAAAGGCGTCTGCAATATTTAGTCGGCCTTCCCGCTTAAGGCGAAATGTAACACAAGGTCATTTTTATGTGGGTCTTCGGGCGGAGAGAATTAACACAGTCGTGCTTCCGCCGAAGAGTAGAGTCACGACTGAGGAAGAATAGACAGATACTTTTGGCCGAGCTATATGGCCCGGAAGACCCACATACAAATGACCTTGTGTCACATGTTGCATTAAGTGGGAAGACCAACTAAAAACTGCAGTCACCTTGCAGTAACTGCACTTGTCACTGTCAACTCTCTGCCTTCGGGCGGAAAGCGTAAACGGAGTCGTGGCTACGCGAAAGTGTAGAGTCACGATTATGGAAGAACAGATAAATATTTTTGGCCGGGGTATATGACCCACAAGAAAAATGAACTTGCGTTACATGTTGCCTTAAATGGGACAGCTAACTAAATACTGCGGCCGCCTCGCGGTAACTGCACTTGTCACTGTCAGCACACTGCCTTCAGGCAGAGAGCATTAACCCAGTCGTGGCTCCGCCGAAGAATAGAGACACGATTGGGGAAGCATAGAGAGATATTTTTGGCCGTGCTATATGGCCCGGAAGACCCACATAAAAATGAGCTTGTGTAACATGTTGCTTTAAGTAGGAAGGCCGACTAAATACCGCAAACGCCTCGCAGTAACTGCACTTATCACTGTCAGCTCTCTGCCTTCGGGCGGAGAGCATTAACCCAGTCGTTGTTCTACCGACGGGTAGAATCACGACTGGGTAACGATAAACAGATATTTTTGCCCGGCTATATGGCCCTGAAGATCCATACAAAATAGACCTTGTGTCACACGTTACTTCAAGTGGGAAGGCCAACTAAATGCTGCACTCATCTCGCAGTAACTGCATCTGTCACTGTCAGCTTTCCGCCTTCGGGCGAAGAGCTTTAACAAAGTCGAGGCTCCGCCGAAGGGTAGAATCATGATTGGGGAACGATAGACTGATATTTATGGCATGGCTATATATCCCGGAAGACCCACATAAAAAGTACCTTGTGTCACATGTTGCTTTAAGTGGGATGGCCAACTGAATACTGCAGTTACCTGGCAGTAACTGCCTTTGTAACTCTCAGCTCTCTGACTTCGGACGGAGAGCATTAAATCAGTTGTGGTTGTGCCGAAGGGTAGAGTCACGACTAGGAAACAATAGACATATATTCTGGCCGGGCTATATGGCCCGGAAGACCCACATAAAAATGGCCTTGTGTCACATGATGCCGTAAGTGGGAAGGCAAATTAATACTGCAACTGCCTCACAGTAACTGCCCTTGTCACTGTCAGCTTTCTGCCTTTGTGTGGAGAGCATTAATCCAGTCGTGGCTCTGCCGAATGTTAAAAACACGACTGGGGAACCATAGACATATATTTTAGCCTGAGCTATATGGCCCGGAAGACCCACATTAATATAACCATGTAACGATATACTGATATTTTTAACCGGGCTATATGGCCCGGAAGACCCACATTAAAATGAGATTCAGTCAGATGCCGCCTTAAATGTGAACGCCAATTTAATAGTGCAGTTGCCTCGCAGTAACTGCACTTGACACTGTCAGCTCTCTGTTTCGGGCGGAAAGCATTAACCTCGTCTTGGCTCGGCCGAAGTGTAGAATCATGAATAGGGAAGACTAGGCAGATATTTTTGTCCTGGCAATATGACCCGGAAGACCCACATAAAAATGACCTTGTGTCACATGTTGCTTTCAGTGAGAAGGTCAACTAAATACTGCAGTCGCCTCGCAGTAACTGCACTTGTCACTGTCAGCTCTCTGCCTTCGGTCGGAGAGCATTGACTCAATCGTGGTTCCGCCGAAGGTTAGAATCACGATTGGGGGAAGAATAGACAGATATTGATGGCCGGGTTATATGGCCCGGAAGACCCACGTAAAAATGACCTTGCTTCGCATGTTGCCTTAGGTGGGACGGCTAACTAAATATTGCAATCGCCTCGCAGTAACTATACTTGTCACTGTCAGCACTCTGCCTTTCCGCGGAGAACATTAACCCAGGCGTTATTCCGCCGAACGGTGGAGTCACGATTGGGGAAGTATCGACACATAATTCTGGCCGTGCTATATGGCTCAGAAGACCTACATAAAACCGACCTTTGGTCTCATGTGGCCCTAAGTGGGACAGCCAACTAAATACTGCGATCGCCTAGCAGTAACTGCACTTGTCACTGTCAGCTCTCCATTTTCAGGCGAAGAGCATTAATGGAGTCGTGGGACAGCCGAACGTTAGAGTCACGATTGGGGAAGAATAAACAGATAGTTTTGGCTGGTCTATATGGCCCGATAGACCCTCATAAAAATGACCTTGTGTCACAGTTTACCTAAAGTTGGAAGGCCAACTAAATCCTGCAGTCGACGCGCAGTAACTGCCTTTGTCACTGTCAGCTCACTACCTTCGGGCGTAGAGCGCTCTCTGCCTTCAGGTGGAGAGCATTAACCTAATCGTGTCTGCGACAAAGGGTAGATTCAAGACAGATATTTTTGGCCGGGCTATATGGCCTGGAAAACCCACGTAAAAATGACCTTGTGTCACTTGTTTCCTTAAAATGTTTGGCCAACTAAATAATGCAGTTTCTCGTAGAAACTGCCTTTGTCACTGTAAGCTCTCCGCCTTCGGACAGAGAACGCTCTCTGCCTTCAGGCTGAGTGCTTTAACCCAGTCGTGGCTCCGCGGAAGATAAAAGTCACGACTGAGTAACGATAGACAGATATTTTAAGCAGAGCTCAGTGGCCCGGAAGACCCACATAAAAATGACCTTGTATCACATGATGCCTTCAGTGGGAAGGTCAATTAAATACAACTGTTGCTTCGCAGTAACTCCCTTTGTCATTGTGATCTCTCTGCCTTCTGGCGATAAGCATTAACCCAGTCGTGGCTCCGCCGAAGGGAATAGTCACGACTGGGTAACGATAGATATTTCTGGCCGGGCTACATGGCCCGGAAGACCCACATAAAAATGGCCTGGTGCCACATGTTGCTTTAAGTGAGAAGGCCAACTAGATACTGTAGTTGTCTCGCAGTAATTGCCTTTGTCACTGTCAGCTCTCTGTCTTCGGGCGGAGAGCATTAACCCAGTCATGACTCCACCGAATGGTAGAGTCACGATTAGGGAAGTATAGACATATTCCTGGCCGGGCTATATGGCCCGGACGAGCAACATTAAAAAGAAATTGTGCCACATTTCGCCTTAAGTGAGATAGCCAACTAAATACAGCAGATGTAGACTTTTAACTGCCATTGCCACTGTCAACTCTCTGCCTTCGGGTGGAGAGCATTAACCTAGTCGTGGCTCCGCCGAACGGTAGATTCACGACTGGAGAACAATAGACAGATATTTCTGGACGCGCTATTAGGCCCGGAAGACCCACATAGAAAAGGCCTTTGTGTCACATTTCTCCTTAAGTGGGATAGCCGACTAAATACTGTAGTGGTCTCGCAGTAACTGCATTTGCCACTGTCAACTCTCTGCCTTCGGACGGAGAGCATTAACCCAGTCGTTTCTCCGCCGAAGTGTAGAATTACGACTGGGAAACAATAGACAGATATTTTTGGCCGGTCTAACCCGTGTTCCAGTTTGTATATTTTATTCAATATAACTTACATTTTCTATCTCTATATCTGTTTTTGTTATTTATCATTTTGTGCGGTTTCTCACCCGGAATCGACAACAGAATCTAAACTGTTCTAATCTGTTATTTTCTTTTTTTCTTGCTTGTTAAACTTTTCTGATAGTCACGCCTATGAGTTTGGATATCTCTCCTAAATGTGAAACGTTTTTCGAGCAACAGAATTAATTTTACCTTTCCCTGAAACAGCCGAAAAAGAACGTAAAAAGAAATACTGTAATGATAACAGATGTTACACTGTATTGGTGTGCTTGTCATGATATTAGTAGCGGTTTGGTGAGAGAGTAAGTGAAAGCATTCTATAAGCCGACTGAAGGTCAATTACGATTAGAATCAGTAAAAGCCGGCATATACTCATCTAAGGCCAAAGCTTTTATAAAAAGAAAGATTCGATACGTAATGAGCGTAAATAATTATTTGCAGCCAGTCTGGAAGAATAAAATCTCTGCAATCTGTGTGGAGATTTTATGGCACACTTTGCATTATTTCTAATTATAATTTCATAACAAGTCTTCACCAAAATAATAAAATAATATTAGCAGTATTAGTTCGCCTCAAGTGGGAAGGCCGACTAAATACTGTAGATGCCTCGCAGTAACTGCAGTTGTCACTGCCAGCTTTCTGCATTCGGACAGAGAGTATTAACCCAGTCGTGGCTTCGCCGAAGGGTAGAATCACGACTGTGGAACAAGAGACAGATATTTTTGGCCGGGTTACTATGCCCAGAAAACCCACATAAAAAGGCCTTGTGCCACATGTTGTCTTAAGTGGAAAGGCCGTCTAAATACTGTAGTTGTAGTGATGTAAAGCAGTTGCTTAGTCGGTCAGTAAGTTTGTGCAGACATACTATTTCACTGCAAGACTGTATATATTGGTTTCTACTAATAGTATTCCTGAATTGACTGCCCGTGTTCCAGTTTGTATATTTTGTTCAATATAACTTACATTTTCTATCTCCATATCTGTTTTTGTTATTTATTATTTTGTATGGTTTCTCACCCGGAATTCATAACAAATTGGCGATGGTGATCTCGAAACTCACATACACGGAGTCGCCAACAACAAAATGGAGACGAAGAATCGAACAAGTTCACGCAGAGAGAAAAATACATGTTTCACATCATTTGCCAACAACGAATTGGCAACGGGGATCTCGAGACTCACATACACAGAATTGTCAACAACAAATTGGCAAGAAGGATTTCGAACACGAACTCACGTATAACCAAATCGCACAACAAATTAGCAACAAGGATCACGAACTCACGTACACAAGTCACAGAACAAATTTGCGATGAACTCACGTCCACGTATATCCCGAACCACCTCAACAAAGTTCGCTACGAGGATTTCGAACACAAGTCTATCACAGTGAGATAGAAGAAAAAAACTGTAACGGAAATTTAAAATAAAAAAAATTCACAAAATTTTTCTACGAGATTAATTGCCAGAAAGCAATAGTTAAAAAAACAGCAAACCATGGAGGACTTTCAGAAAGGAATACTAGAAATCATTAAAAGAAATGAAGAAAGACATATTGAAATGCAAAAGAGACAAATGGAAGTGCAAAAAGCAAATGAAGAAAGACAAATTGAAATACAAAAGGCAAATGCAGAAAGACAATATAAGTTAGAATTAAAACAAATAGAAATGCAAAAGGCAAATAAAGACAAATGGAAATGCAAAATACAAATGAAGAAAGACAATTACAACTACAAGAAGTATTACTAAAATTAACACGTACAGCACTAAAAATGAACGCGGAAAAAGAGGAGACGTTTTCGCAAGTTGTAGTGTGAAACGCGATAGAAAGTTTCAAATACTCGATTGACGAAGACAAAGATTTTGGAGAATGTTACAGACGATATGAAGATATTTTTAATATCGACTGCCAGCACTGGAGTGAAAAGAAAAAACTAAGGCTTTTGCTCAGAAAATTAGGTACGGACGAACATACTAAGTTTATATATTATATTCTTCCAAAAAAGACGAACATTTAACGTTCGACGAGGCAGTGTCAAGCCTCACTGAGCTATTTAGCTAAAAAATCTCGTTGTTCCATAAAAGGTGGAAATGCCTTAATCTCGTGTAAGACGAAAACGAGGACTGTTCAACATTCGCAGCCATCGTCAACAAACATTGTGACGACTTTAAATTGGCAGAGCTAACTTCAGGCAACTTTAAATGCCTCATATTTGTCCAAGGACTAGTCGCTGCTAAAGACAGTGAAATGAGAAAACGAATGCTAACCAAACTTCAAAATGAACCAGGGTTAACACTACAAAAACTTGCCAGAAATCCCTCAGTATAAAGAAAGACAGTAAAGATATCGAAGATTCAGGAGTCGCGCATATTCATAAGGTAAAAAGAAATTCATGTTTTTCACCCTCCTCAAAAGCAAAATAATATTTTAATGACAAAGAAAAAAGATACAAAACAACTAATGACGGAAACCAAATAAAAAACAAGCCCCCTCCCCTTCTTTATGTTACAGATGTGGTGGATGGCATTGGTTTAAAGATTGTCGTTTCAAATACAAAAATTGCCGAGCGTGTGGAAAGATGGGACACAAGGCAGCAGTATGCAAAAACAAAAACCAACCTAGTAGAGTAAGATCTACTAGATTGGAATATGAATACAATGAAAACACGAGGAAATATATAGAACTTGAAATATTGAATAAGAAGATCAAATTACAATTGGATTCAGGATCAGACTTAACAATAATCAATCTACAGACATGGTGGAAGCTGAACAGGTCGATCATGCTACACACAAAAAAGATTGCTAAATCTGTAACAGGGAAAAGGATTAAATTGGAAGGTGAAATTATCATAAATGTGAAATTTCAGGGAAAAACCAAAAAGTTAAAAATATATGTTACGAAAAACACACATAACCTGGTAGGAACGGACTGGATACACAAATTACCCATTGAATCTTGTTGTCAAAAAATAAAAAGCGTGCCGACAGAAACTACGGAATTGAAAAAAGAGGTATTTTCAAGCAGTAACAAATTCACAACAAAAATCGGGTAAAAGAAAAATATGCAACCAGAATTTATTACACCTATAGTTAAGGAAAAAGCATTCAAACCAGGTGAACAAGTTTACTTCAGAATGTTAAAAAAAAAAATACATGGCACATTGGGAACCTGGAACAATTATAAACGGATTAGGAAATGCGATATACAGGGAGAAAAATCTATACATCAGATACACATCAACCAAATACAAAGAAGGTGTGAAGAGCCAAGCTCGTCACTCTCAAAAAACGTTGTCTCGATGAAAAAAATATTTTTGAAGCCGTCGAGAATAATAGATCAATAGCGAAAAAAATACTAACTCCTCCAAAAAAAGAAGCTAGGGAGGGAGGTGTTGTGGGAACGCCCCTTTTGTATACAAAAATGGACTCGCCTGATGTGTACATATAATCCTGCCTATAGAGAGAACGAGAGTAGTTGCCCAGTTGCAACTGCCTTTGTCACTGTTAGCTCTCTGCCTTCGGACAGTGAACACTAATCCAGTAGTGGTTCCGCCAATGGGTAGAATCACGATTGGGTAACGATAGACTGATATTATGGGCCGACTATATGGCCCGAAAGACCCACATAAAAATTACCTTGTGTCACATGTTGCCTTAAGTGGAAAGGCCAACTAAATACTGTAGTTGCCCAGTTGCAACTGCCATTGTCACTGTCAGCTCTCTGCCTTCGGGCACAGAGCACTAACACAGTCATGGCTCCGCCAAAAGGTAGAGTCACGACTGGGTAACGATAGATATCTTTGGTTGAGATATATGGCCTGGATGACACGCATTAAAATGGCCTTGTGCCACATGTTGCCTTAAGTGTGAAGGCCAACTAAATACTGCAGTTGTACAGTTGCAACTGCCATTGTCACCGTCAACTCTCTGCCTTCGGGCGGAGACCATTAACCCAGTCGTGACTCCGCCGAAGGGTAGAATCACGACAGGGGAAAAATAGACAAATATTTTGGGCCTGGTTATATGGCCCAGAAGTTCAACATTAAAATGGCCTTTTGCCACATGTTCCCTTAAGTGGGAAGGCCGACTAGATACTGTAGTTGTAGAGGAGTAAAGCAGTTGCTTAGACAGTCAGTAAGTTGGTGCTGAGTTAGTTGGAGTTGTTTAGATATAGACTCATTACCCACACATACTATTTCACTGAAAGACTGTATATATTGATTTCTACTAATAGTAGATCCACATAGAAAAGGCCACATTTCGCCTTAAGTGGGATAGCCGACTAAATACTGTAGTTGTCTCGCAGAAACTGCACTTGTCACTGCCATCTCTCTGCCTTCGGACGAAGAGCATTAACCCAGTCGTTTCTCCGCCGAAGTGTAGAATTACGACTGGGGAACAATCGACAGATATTTTTGGCAGGTCTAATATGCCCGGAAGACCTACATAAAAAAGCCTTGTGCCACATTTCGCCTTTAGTGGAAAGGCCGACTAAATACTGTAGTTGTAGTGTTGTAATACAATTGCTTAGTCTGTCAGTAGGTTAGTGCAATGTTTGTTGGAGTTGTCTGGATATAGACTCATTACCCAGACGTACTATTTCCCTGCAAGACTGTATATATTGATTTCTACTAATAGTATTCCTGAATTAACGTGTTCCAGTTTGTATATTTTATTCAATATAACTTACATTTTCTATCTCCATATCTGTTTTTGTTATTTATCATTTTGTGCGGTTTCTCACCCGGAATCGACAACAGAATCTAAACTGTTCTAATCTGTTATTTTCTTTTTTTCTTCCTTGTTAAACTTTTCTGGTAGTCACGCCTATGAGTTTGGATCTCTCTCCTAAATGTGAAACGTTTTTCGAGCAACAGAATTAATTTTACCTTTCCCTGAAACAGCCGAAAAAGAACGTAAAAAGAAATACTGTAATGATAACAGATGTTACACTGTATTGGTGTGCTTGTCATGATATTAGTAGCGGTTTGGTGAGAGAGTAAGTGAAAGCATTCTATAAGCCGACTGAAGGTCAATTACAATTAGAATCAGTAAAAGCTGACATATACTCATCTAAGGCCAAAGCTTTTATAAAAAGAAAGATTCGATACGTAATGAGCGTAAATAATTATTTGCAGCCAGTCTGGAAGAATAAAATCTCTGCAATCTGTGTGGAGATTTTATGGCACACTTGGCATTATTTCTAATTATAATTTCATAACAAGTCTTCACCAAAATAATAAAATAATATTAGCAGTATCAGTTTTCTGTCAGGGCAGTGTATTCTGGACAATCGCCTCACAGATGAGGAGCCTTAAAGCAACAGAAATTTGGCTCTACAGAAGGATACTGATAATATCATGGATTGATCATGTGAGCCACGTCGATTTTCTAGAAACACTAGCAACAAAAAGAGCATTTATACTTAATATCAGAAACAGACAGTTAATATTTGTGGAGCAGAGAAGAAGAAAAGAGAGCATGGAAAATATGATAATCACATGTCAGATGAAAATAAGAGGACCAGAGAAAAAACAACGTACCTTCTGCATGACGAGCTTGAACGAATGGATGGCAAAAAAAGGTTTTGAAAAGATGGAAAAAACAACATTTATTAAGAACCACAAAGGATAGAAAATTGTGAAGAGTTGTTATCGCCAATGTCCTGAAAGAAAGTGTCTATATATTTTTTTTAAATCAACTCATCCCAGAGAAGTCGATAATGTCACTAAGACGCAAAGAGCTACTGGGAGTAAAAGAGATTGATAAGTCTTTAGGAGGAACCGGAAAGCCAATCCTAAAACTTTACTCCTGTTTATTAGACAAGGGAGGAATGTAAACCGGAGTGTGAACTTGGGGCTCTAAATGTAACGTTCTTATTATTTGCTACCTTCTGCTGATGCTGATGCAATGCTTGACATCCATCACTATGAATCTCTTTTTTTTTAATACGGCTGCTGCTGAAGCCTTACCACCATTTCTCTTTCTTACCTTCTTCTAAACTGAACTGTTGAGACTTCATACGTCGAAATTGACTGAAGATTTTGTTATATATATATATATATATATATATCCAAATGAATAAGGAAATAAATAAAAAATAATTGCAACGTTCAAAACATTAACTTAAAACAGTGCTCAATATGAAAATAGAGCAATTAATTTTATTGTTAATTATACTTTAGAACTTCTGCAAACTACAAACTACACTCCACTTCCGACCTAAATTTAAAATTTCTCTCTCTTAGTCGTTTCCATTGGTTCTTTCCTGTCACTGCTTTCTCTGTTGTTTTCCTCTTTGCTTTTTGTTTCCTCTGTGTGTTTCCCTTTCGTCTTTTTTTCCTTTCTTGATTCCTCATCTAGTTTTCTTATCTTTTCCGCCCACTTTCTTTTTACCCTCTTTTTTAATATCTTCTTACTTCGTACAAAAAGATTAGCGAAAATAAAAGGAAGTAGTGTTTTTTTTTATATTTCAATAAAACGTTTATTACTATCATTATTAAATACCTGATGAAACATTGTTCTTTCAAGGTCGAAACGAAATGTACACTTTTGTAGTCATTTGTAATTTAATAAATGTGTGTGTGTGTGTGTGTGTGTGTGTGTGTGTGTGTGTGTGTGTGTGTGTGTGTGTGTGTGTGTGTGTGTGTGTGTTAAGGATAACCGGCGTTGCCTCAGGGAAAAATTAAGACATAACAAAACAGGAACATTATTCTATTCACATTTCTTCAGAGTCCGCATATAAAATAGAAAATACTGTTACAGTATTTAAACAAGAAATTTAGTAGTTACTGATGGATTCTGATACACAAAACAAAAGAGGTAATTCTTTAGTTTGCCGCGATTTCTCGGGGCACAAGTACGAAAAGTTGTTTAGTAATTAAAACCTCAAATAAGCAAGACATAGTATGTCATAGGAAAAGAATGGAGATGTCAGGTTACAGTCAACAATATTGATAGTTCTGGAGCATTTTTATGGTAATTTTAAAACTGGGAATTGAAAATCGATTTCATTCAGAAAACAAGTATTTTAGAATTATGAGGTTCCTGAGAACTAAAACAACCTCCCTTACCTTCACCCCAGGTTGCTTTGATGAGATGCACAAAAAGCTTTTTGACAGCTAGGCTAGTTTTGTTGTCCAAATTTGACGTGCCGTAACATTTTAGTTTGATAGAAGTCCTACTTTTACTTGAAGCCTGTGAGATGGAACACTAGAAATTTTAAGAATGTTGAAAGACATAGTTGCATTCCAAACAGCCTCTGAGTACCAATTATCAATTCAAGTACAGCTGAAATTTCCTAGGAACCTGTTGCAACAGCTTTAAGTTTTCGTCTACCTCATTTTTTAGAGAAAGGATGGTTCAGTCATTGAGATAATGTTAAATTCTCTTTCTGGGCGTTTACATTTTAAAAAGCTAATAGAATCTGGTTTAATCTTGGAATTTTTCGAAATTTTGTTGGATATTAATTATGTTAAGATATCAAGTTTCACCTTTTGTAGTTTAGATTTTTTAAAAAGTCGATTATATTCCGAAAACGATTTCTGGAAACTTCGAACGCATTCGCAAGTCAATACCACCAACCTATTATTTTATTCTGTCCAAGATGCGCCCACGTAATATTCTAATCTCAAAAATATTGTTTGACTACAGTCCGATCATAAATATCACAAACTGAAAAGTGACCTTTTTACCTTACAATTTGTAATATTTAAAAGCATTTTCATACTTCATAACACTTCCAATTTCACTTCATTTCACATTTTAGCACTTTAAATGACCTCAAATAACCTCTGAGGTAAATATCATTTATTTGACGCCAAATATTAGTTTCGCGGAACTTGACCACAAACACAAAATCAGAATTCTTCATTTAGTATAGATATACAGGGTGTGCATAAATAATCTGTACAATTTTTTTAATTAAAAAAATGATAAAATGAATATGACTTTACCAGTTTTATTGGAAAACATGTAAAAATAAAGCATAATTAAATTACATCAGAACACTTCCATATGAGATACATTGGTTTCAAGGAACGCATCCCGGTCATGCTTAATTTTTGTTTTCTACAAGACACTTCCTGTTTTCATTAACTTTTTGTACAAGGAATGGATAACAGTCATTTTTGTTTTGTTTTTTTTGTTTGTTTTTTGTTTGTTTTTGTTTTTTTACATTCATTGTACTGTAATTGTGCTAGAACTGATTACTCAATTTGGTCTGTATTTACCAGAATACACATTACACTTATATTAAAACTCAAAGATCAATCGTAAGCAATTTTGACATCAACAAACGAAAATGAATTTAAAAAAACAACAAACTCTATATAAATTAAAACTTTAATAATATTTTTTAACATTCATAGAAGTGTATTAATCGATCTTAATTCTAATGGATACAATAAACAGTAGAAGTTGTACAAATCGTTTACGGACGCGTATTATAAAATGCTGCGTTATTATTTTCTAACAGAATTATGTATGAATATATATATCAACAATGATGAATTGATTATTCATAAAAAGACAGTTATGGCTGTTAATAAGGAATGGGAAGTCAATTTTTTTGCGAAAATAAATATATTATCTTTTATGCAAAACAGCCTCTTGATATTAACTCGACACTCACACTCACACTCACTTTATTCAGAAAATCCTTGCAATTGTTAATTAATTAAGCCCAAGTAATTAAGTTATTTGAAAAATGTAAAACTAACGGTGACAAATCCGACCAGTAAAATGAGAGAAATTTTCCTAATCAACAGATATTTTTCTGTCATTTTTCTATCGTGTGTCTTCTATATATCAACTCAAATTTAATTGACTTCTAACAAATGCAGAGACCTCGTCATCAGGGTGTGCCCATCAAGATCTGCATTACTCTATTTTGTCTGTCTTAATGATCATCCATCACACATGGTAGATCTTCAGAGTGACATTGTTTTCACATATTTGCTGACGTTACGTTTTGAATGGTCGATTAATGCTAGTGTCCACGATTATACATCCGACCTATTGCTGATTTTATATGTTTTGAATGATCGACCAGTAAACTCATCGTTACTTATCCAGGAATGCAGCACAAATCTTGTTCTTCTCTTACGAATAATTTGTGAGATGCGAGGTACAAAGCCATAGAGCTGGTTTTTATAGGGTTCTCTTTCCTATAGAAATAATAATATAACTACCCTTACAGTAAAAAATAATGACTACATTTATATATGGAGATAATATCAAATTTGATCAGCGTCGTCGCCATCATCATCATCATCATCATCGTCGTCGTCGTCGTCGTGTACCAATTGCACTTATCCTGGTGATTCTTTATTTTCTATCTTCACGATTATTCGTTGTCCCCAGTAGTTCTTTAGTTTTGCCGCCAGTGTCTTCACATATAAATCTACCATCCGCCCGTGCATTGAATACTGCTGCCACATCTGGTCGGGTGCCCCTGCTACTCTCCTCGGGCTTCCTGACAAAATACAACGGAGAATCTGTAACGTGATCGATCCTGTCTTGGCGGACAGGCTGCAACCACTCTCTTACCGGCGTGACGTGGCTTCCCTGTGCCTCTTCTACAAGTACTTTCACGGCCTAACCTTTCTTTTTTCACTGCTGGTAATAATCCAATTAAGAAATTCTATTAAGAAAAGACCTTCTTGTTCGCTGTTGGTAAACTAATATAAAATTTAGAATGCAATGTTTTATTCCTGGATAGTTCCACTCTCTTTTCTAGACCTTTTCTGATCTCCCTAATTCCAATTAAAAACTCTGATTCTTGTAGATACACCATTGTCTTACAACAAATCTTCTAATGGATTCTTACATAGGTTTCGGATTTTCTCGAACTATGTTCATCTTAAAGATCCAAATCAACATTTTCAGTTTACTAAACAATATTTACACTGATATTTTAACACAACGTCAAAATAGATAACAATGCTTTTATTGCTTGTGATGTATTACTGTAATTACACACTTCATTCAATATTCAATACATAAAATATTTGCGTGTTTAGTTTTTATCCTAATATCACTGCCAAAAATTAACTAACGACTAGCCATAAAGTTTGACTGATATCTGAAAAATTTCATCGGCAGCTGCCCAGGCAGATTAATAAAGTTAATTTTTTTTTATATATTCGGTTGCTTTCTTAACACGATTTTGCAGATTAAATTTTACTTTAGATCAAGTGCTTTGACAGATAACACAAACGTTTAGCACTTATCAATTCATACACAACATTATTAAGTATTTTTCTTTATATGTATTTATGATAAAATATAATTTTTAACGTATTCTATATTTATGTGAGAATCGTATTCAGTATTAGAAAGGTCATACGGAAATACAAGCAGTGTAGGCATAGATATCAACACTGAATAGAGACAGTTTGTTTCATGCTTAACTGTAAGCCATGTATGCGCTTATACATGTACGCGCACGCGTGTGCATAATAATATTAAATTTAAAACGAAATCAGTGTAATTTATCATTCTACTTATCGTCTTTCTTTGCTGAAACACAGTGATTATTTTTTTTATTTTCTTCCTTTTTGTTGTCGTTACAGTTTTGATTTAGTTTCAAATTCTTCAAATTTTTATTTATGGTTAATTTTATCATAAGGGCGACGTAAGAAAACTCAACTTTCTAAGTAATACGTTTGAGATGCAATTTAAAAAAAAAAAAAAGAAACTTCTAAAATATAGAAAAACAGTGTAAAACTCATAAGAAGTAATGAAGAAAATCTTTTTTTTTTTAATCAAATCACCCTGAGCAAGGCGGGAACGCCACTGATGTGCAGGGGGCTACATGAGCCAAGCAAGGCATTCCATTGCCACTATAGCGCAGGGGGTTACACAGGGCGATAGACGAGTTAGGATGTACATAGGGCGAGAGTTGGAAAGAATGGGAGGGTTAGTGTGTTAGGAGGTGTCTATCGACCTTACATTTAAACTCCTGGAGGATATAGCCGTCGGAGAAGCAAGCATGCGGAAGGGAATTCCACAGGCGGGAAGTGCGAGAAAAGAAGTTACGGTTTCACTGTAAAAGGGTGGGACCTAGTTGCCAATCTAGTATCTCGTGCAAATTAACACCTAGGGGGCACCAGTGATTTAAGTTCATCAGAGCAGAAGCCATGAAAGTATTTAGAGAAGAGGCCCAGGGAAGCCACGTCACGCCGGTGAGAGAGTGACTGCAGGCGGTCAGCTAAGTTGGTATCAATCACATTACAGATTCTTCGCTGTATTTTGTCAAGAAGCCCGAGGAGAATAGCAGGGGCACCCGACCAGATGTGGCAACAGTATTCAAAACACGGGCGGATGGTAGATTTGTATAAGTGCAGGATAGATTCAGGCGGAAAGAATTTCCGGGCCCTGCACAGAGAGCCAACTTTCATGGCAGCGGATTTAACAATGGATTCGACGTAGTCATTCCACTTGAGGTCCGCTGAGAGTGTCAGGCCAAGCAGGCGTAGTGTTTTACTCTCTGAGAGGCATGCCTGTTCCATGCTAATGGGAGGGAGGTGCGCTCGTCTGTGGTGGTTAATTGAGAGCAGCTTCGTTTTGGAAGAGTTGAATTTTACGAGCCATTTCCTACCCCAATCCACCACGGATTGGAGGTCCTTTTCAAGCTCAGCTGCGAGGTTCGCCTTATCATCAACATCAGATTTTTGATCGAGGCGAGCGTATACTGTGGTATCGTCGGCGTACATGCCTACTTGTGATCTTATGGCATCGGGGAGATCATTGATGTAGATTAGAAAGAGCGTAGGACCTAGGATAGAGCCTTGGGGGGCACCCGCGTTTGTAGGGTAGTTCTGGGAGGCATGTCCGTTTAAAACCACCTTCAGTGAGCGGTTGGAGAGGAATGACTGTATTAAGTCCAACAAAAGTTCAGTAATGCCGTAGCTTCGCAGTTTCCGTCGAAGGCCGGCATGCCATACTCTGTCGAATGCTTTAGAGATATCCAGGGCGACAGTTCGGGCTTCACCATTCTTGTAGAGAGCCTGGTATATATACTTGGTGATGGTCGTTAGCATATCAGCAGTAGACCTGGTGAAGCGGAAGCCATACTGTTTGTCCGATAGGAGCCTGTGGGCCGTGAGATGCTGAACGACCTCGGCATTGCTAATGGCTTCGAACACTTTGCCGAAGATCGGAAGAAGGCTGATAGGACGGTAATTTGCGGGGTCCGAGGGTTCACCAGTGTTCTTGAATATTGGAACCACAGAAGAAGACTTCCAACAGGCAGGAAAGCAGGAGGAAGATAGGCAGAAGTTGTAGAGCTTAGAAAGGACATAAGGGAGTTCAGGGGCACATTTCTGCAAGACTATGATTGGGATTCCGTCCCCACCACTCGCTTTGTGAGGGTCAAGTTTTTATATTATGCTAGAAATCAGACACGAATTGGTCGAGAATCTACGGGCAAAGCATTCAGCCTTGTCCGCTGAGGAGGTGAGGACCTCAAAATCGTTGATTAGTGGGGGTATTGAGGACTTATTCTTGTTGAGCACGCTCT
Organism: Ascarosepion bandense; assembly: GCA_037127315.1. NCBI lineage: Eukaryota > Metazoa > Mollusca > Cephalopoda > Sepiida > Sepiidae > Ascarosepion > Ascarosepion bandense. The sequence goes on along the minus strand of JBBBDQ010001567.1, from coordinate 1,556,359 downwards.
TACAGAGGCGCCAGTAGACTTTGGCTCCGAACTCAGAGGATGCTATGCGCTGCTTCATTCTGGCAGCAAACAGCATCTTAACTTCGTTAAGTATCTTTTTACACTTATTACGAGCTGAGGTGAAAAGGCGCCTGTTTTGGTCCGACGCGTGGCTACGATAAAGCCGGAAGAAGTGATTCCGGTGGACAAGAACCGGGCGAGAACCAAGGAGATTTGTTTGAGCATTATTTTTTATCGATACTCGTATTTAAGTAGATATTCTGTTTTTAATGAAACCGGCCTGATTATTTACGATAAATGTTTATTACGAAAATGTGTGCCATTCGGCAGGATTCGAACCTGCAACCCCTATCTATATAGGGGAAGCTACCATTTGATCTGGTAACGTCTTAGACCTCTCGACCACGAATAGCCTCCAGTCTAAACGAAGTTTTTATCAAGCCTATATAACATAATTTTCGATCCATCGTAAACAAACATATCTGCTCTGAAATGTATCGTAATGTCAACAAATGTTCAAACAATTCATTTCAAATTGGCGGTTGCTTATAACCAAGTTTCGTTAAAATTCGTTGATTTCCGTAACATGTTTACATTTGTTGACATTACGATACATTTCAGAGCAGATATGTTTGTTTACGATGGATCGAAAATTGTGTTATATAGGCTTGATAAAAAAAAACTCGTTCACACTGGAGGCTATTCGTGGTCGAGAGGTCTAAGACGTTACCAGATCAAATGGTAGCTTCCCCTATATAGATAGGGGTCGCAGGTTCGAATCCTGTCGAATGGCACACATTTTCGTAATAAAAATTTATCGTAAATAATCAGGCCGGTAGAAATAAATATATAATACTTTCATTAAAAACAGAATATCTACTTAAATACGAGTATCGATAAAAAATCATATATATATACTGAAATAACCTATAAGTATTGCTGTTAACACTTTTTATATTTCTAATTTAGTTTTAGTCTTTAATATTTTAAATTTATTTGCGATCTTCTTTGATAAAGTTTGTTCAAGAAGGTGGCTTCGTAAGAGTATGTGCTCCGGATATAACCGTTTTTCTTTTGATAGTAATTTTCAATGTTTACATTCTATCGTGCTATATATAAGGAGAGAAATGTTAAGTTAAATTGAATATAAAATGTACACATATTTTTTCTTTAGTAAGAAAATATGCTGATTAGTGATTAGAGAACTTGACTTATATGTGCAAAGACATAACTTACCTGTGAAAAAACTGATGAACTTCTTTGGAAATACTTTCGGAATAAGGTTCGTCAAGGATAATACTATCTCTGAATAGTTACACATTTTTGGTGTTTAAGTTTATTATTAAAACAAGAAGATTGTGATCCGATTATTAAGCTTTTTCCGAAAATAATGTCCTATTTGACAACCAACTTTTATTCTTCAATTAATATATTTAAACAGTGCTTAAATCATTCAAAATAAGAACCCTTGAACACTATTTACATTATTCGGATTATTGTCCTCATCTTCGTTGGCATTTTTACGACGTTTCGGCCGTTGTACACCCCGGCCTTCTTCGGGTGCTACGAATTCCTACCCGAACCCTTTATTACGATCACTGGGGTATATCACCCTCATTCCTTGTGCGAAGCCGCTTCTGGTAGTCATGAATTATCTCCCTTTAACCCGACTCTCTAAGTTATTAGTTCACCACTTCTTTAGCCTGGTATTGAACTCTTTGGGTCAAATCACCAGAACTAACCAACGCCTATATCCACTGGGCAATGTGTCCCTGAGGATTGAACTGTTGGGGATTATAAATCTGTTTCAGTAATCTTTATTTATTGCATTTTTTTTATATTAATGGTTTTCTCTAGTATTCTTTCCAGAGCTCATATTGCAATTTTTTGACACTAATCATTTTCTCTGGCATTCCGTATTACTGGTTCCCATATTGTATTCATCCCTATGCTTCGTCGGCTTAGAAGATTTTTGTAGCCTAACAGATGTGCTGATTCCTTAAGTTTACGTAGTTTCCAGTGGTGTTCTCTATCTATTATTTCAACTTCATCCCATAGGGGGGCGGAGACCCCCTTTCTCCCTCCATATGTGATGCTTGAAAAAGTGTTAGTCAACGAAAAGAGAGTTCATGGGAATATGATAGATGTGGTAGAGTCCCGTATACAAAGTCGGTGAGTGAGCTTCTGCGGTGTCATCTTGTGACCGAGCATTATTATAAAGCAGAATTAGGCCTCGTCGACTGACCAGTGCCGGTCGCATTTTGCTTAACTGAATGCCAGAAGTAAAATTTGGCAGTGATGCTCTAGTTAAATTCCAGAAAGCTGTAATAGATAAAGCGAATGGCGGACCACCAGACAGCTATCATATTATTCTGTTGGCGCAATTTTAGTTTTGGAAAGTGTTTGGAAGCTACTTCATAATCAAGCCATTGATCAGATTTCATAAATAATCTATTTCTCATCACAAGTCACTATTCGATCAAGAAATGTATCATTCAAATTTCGCAGGACCGAACACACTTCAAAACTTCTGATTTTTACTTTGTTCATGTGGAACTCATTTATCGACTTTCTTTCCCTTGCAAATTTTGTTGAAATGTTCCGATATTGTTGTAATGACGACACCCATTAGCTGAGACATTTCTCTGGAACTTTGGCGTAGATTTTAGTGTTTTCACATATTGGTTGTCAATTGCAGACTGGCGTCTTCTATCACCTTGATCTTCAAGATTCGCATACCCGCTTTGAAACTTCAGAAACCAATCCTATAATGTATTCTTCGCCTCATGCTGTGTTAATTTTGGCAGCAGTTTCAGAAATATTGTGATCAAACTTGAACTCATGCAGAAACAGTAAATGCATCTCTTCTTTTTTTATTTTCAAGATTAGGAATCTTTCAGTTAAATTCTGAAAAAAGATTGAATTAACAAAGATTCATCATTAAGAATAAGTAATGCATTTTTGTGCAACTATTATAATAATATGTTAAAGCACAAAAGTTTTATTTTAAAATCGGTCATTATTTTCAAAACAAACGAATATTTCTGAACGCTTAAAATTATGATAAAATGAGAAATGAATAAGCAAGAACTGTCCACTTTCATTTGTTGTAACGCCATTAATCGAAAAAAAATGTCAGTGCAGAAATTAAGATAATAGAAAAACAAACACTAATCGGTATTTTTTATTTTAGAAACTGATTCATTATTCAATTGATTATTGCGTGGCAAAACAGATTGTGTAATTTCCCATTCTATCTTTAATTCCTTCTTCGTTCAATAAGGGTCACATCGTTAGAAGAGTTGACTAGAATTATCAAAAAGTAAGCCATCGTTAATTAATTTTTTGGTTAATTGCATAGAAAATATTGACTGATTATCACATAATTTCAAGTTATATTCGATATAAGCTAATGATTTTATTATTGTTAGATGTAATTTAACACGTTCAGACAATCCTTTCTTAAATGTACTGCAATAAATTAAATCATTCAAACAACTGTAACAATATAGAGGACAGCCAATTATATATTGTTTTATAGGCAATCAAAACAGAGAAAGGTTTAAGAATGTACCTATGTTCTCTTGTGATGTAGTATGGATTGTAATTGTTATGAGATAATCGATAATTTTTAAATCTGATATTTTCAAGGCGAACATGTTTCTGATTTTAAGAATTTCTATTTCGTTTCATTTTTCCTGGTTTCATATTCTTTCACTATACGTTTTTGCTTTTTATCTTCTCTGATCTTTTTATTTCTTACTTGACTTGACTTTTGGTTTCCAGCACTTATTTTTTATTTGTTTTTCATTCTTATTTTTTTCATTTGACTTCCCTTTTAATTTTACATATTCCTAAAGTTGTGAATAACATTTTTCTTTTTCTATTTTTTAAATTTATTCTTCTTCATTTTTCATCTTTCTTTCTTTCTCGTCACTTCTTTCCTCTCATCTACCTATTTCTTTCTTTTTGTTCCTTATTTTTTACGCCTTCTTATTTCCTTGCATATTTTTTTTTTATTTTCATCTTTCTTGTCGGACCATTTCTAGCATTTATTGTTCCCTCTTTTTTGCTCTATCTTTCTTTTTTTTCTTTTCTCTTTTTTCTCTATTTTCTTTTTCTTTTGCCTCTATTTTCTTCTTTTTCTCCTCTTTCCCCCTTTCTTTTTCCATTTTTCTCTTCTCGACTCTTTTTCCCTTTTTTTTCCTCTTTCTTTTGCCCTCTTTTTTTGCACTTTTTTCTTCGTTTTTTTCCCTTGTGTCCGTCTGCCATTTAATGTTTATCTTTTTTCTCACTCTTTTATTTTTTACTTTTATGCACTTTATCCATATATATTCTCTTTTATTTATTTTTATTTTCGGTAAGATTTGCTTTTTTTTTTTTTTTTTTTCGTTATACCTTATCTTCTTATTTTCTGTTTTTGGTTTCTTTTTCTCATGGTCCTTTGCCATGATTCATCTATATAAAAAAAACGCTAAATATTTTAAAGTTCTCAAAGAAATCTTCACGTATCCATATCAACAGAATATAAAAAGCGCCTGCCATAAAAATGACCGTCCAGAGAACGGATATTTTGATGCGTCTTCGTGATACTCGTTATTTGCAGAAATTGTCTTTACAATTTCTTTATTTGTTTTCGAGTTGTTTGCACAATAGATTGCCAAAATAACTCCGATTCAATTTATGACTCGTATATCCCTAAAGTTGATTTAATCTATAAATCTAGCAAGCGATTTCAATCTGTTTATGCATCTGCAACTATCTATATCGAGATACTCAAATTGATAAATTTTAAAAAATGAAAAAGTAGTGTAAATACCAACTGATAATCATAAATATTATGCGTAATTGAGTGAAAAAATGGAAAAAAAAGTGTTTCGTACTTCAAAAGAATTTCATCAAACTAAAATAAAGTTCTGGATGGAATAATATATATATATATATATATATATATATATATATATATATATATATATATATATATATAAAGAAGGGGACTAACTTTAATGCAAAAATATGAATTAAAATTGTAATAAAATATCGTATAGTATTTAATTATTATTCACAGATTTCGCTACTGCTGTGTTAAAGAACCTTCCATATAATTGACTGTTATCATAGCATGACTTGTTTCTAGACGAATGTTTGGCGAAATGCACACTGAAATTGTGTGTGTGTGATATATATATATATATATATATATATATATATATATATATATATATATATATATATATATATATATATATATATATATAGAGAGAGAGAGAGAGAGAGAGAGAGTGTATGTGTGTGTGTGATTGAGTATGTATGTGTGTCTGTGTGCATGCGTGCGAACGCAGAAATGTAAGCCATTTTCTTTTAAGTGATAAAGAAATATAAAATCTATTTCTGCGTTATTTACCATCCAATTTTATCTGCATATCAAATTAAGTATTATAAATACATATAAATTATAAATATATATATATGTGTCTGTGACAGTATAAATAAATAAATAAATAAATAAAATAGCGTTGACAGAAATTAAAAGCCTGCTTCATAAGCAGCCTTTTAATTTCTGTCATCGCTATTTTGAGAACACTCTGCTAAGCCAGTAAGCCAAAAGAGAGAATTGATTAAAATCGATATTGTTGTTTAATATAGCATTCTATCAGAATTATGATAGACCACACAGGCGGATCAAAAAAGTAATTTATTTATTTCATATTTCACGAGAAATTTGATGATTGATCGCTTCCACCAATTCGGTGTAGGTAAAGTTTAAAATTATTCTGTGGTGTGTTTCAAACAGAAATTATATTGATCGGAATCAATTTATTTTATTTCAGTAAAATCGATAAAATCGGCATTTTGATACATTTGTAAAGAAAGGTCAATTCTCGGTTTTAAAAATATTGCTAAATTAAATATATATTTCTGAAACGTTATTTGATGTAAATTAGTAAATCTAAAGTTAAATTAATCTTATTTGAAACAAGTATTACTTTGTTATGGTTTATAAAATGGCGAGTGTTCTAAAAATAGAAAAAGATAAACACACTGACACCAAGAATTCAAAATTGGGCGGCAAAATAAGGAACCGTTTATTTTAGTAGGAGTAGGAGTAAGAGTAGGAGTAAGAAGTATGAGTTAAGGACAGTAGTTTTGTGTAAGAGATTAAAAAAAAGGGGAAGACGCTAGTCAGTTGACCACTAGAGTCAAGAAGGGATAGGCTCGTTTACTACTAGCATCCCACAGTGAAGAGAATTTAGCTAGTCTGCTCCTGTATCCACACAAAATTTAAAGGTTGTAACTTGATGTAAAAACCTAAAGTTTTATACCAAAAATAAACGTCATTAATTCAAGTTTGTGTATATCTTCTAATTATACCAAAACGAAGCAACACAACAGTGGTGACCACGACATACGAACAGAAAGCAACCTCATATACAAAATATATATATACACATATAAAAGGATAAATGGAGCAGGCAGGATAAAAAACGACTCATCAAGTCACCGGAATTCATCAAGGCACCGGAATTCATGGAAACCGCTGTAAATTGACGGTTTACGATATTAGAAGCCCAGTTTCACTTGCGAAATATGACAGCGTCGAAAACAAAGTTTTATACAGTAATATCGTCGTTACCAGCCGAAGAAGTGGGTAAACTACCAAATGCTACCCTCGCATCACAAGACCACGAGGAATTAAAACGGACTCTGATAGAAGCTCATGAACAAACAAAACCGGAGCTTCTAGAAAAATTAATGTCGGCTACGACTATTTCAGGACGACCGTCAACATATTTGCACGAAATGCTATCCGTAGCTAAACGGATAGGTATTAGCGACGACATTGTGAGACACAAATTCCTGCATGCATTACCGTCAACAATAGCTCCAGTAATAGCCTCGCAAAAAGATTTAAACCATACCCAACTTGGCAGGTTAGCAGATGAACTGATGCCATTATTGAATAACGATAAGGCATTTGTTGTTCAGCGACCCTTATCTACTAAGAATAACTCACAAACAAATTATAAAGGAAAATACAGCCAAGACACTTCAGTGCCACTAAATGCCAGGCCGTATCGGAATAACCAACGGACAAAAATTTGCAGAGCACATATTTATTTCGCCAATGAAGCAAGAACATGTAAACCTTGGTGTAAATGGCCCAAAAAGAATAATGTACAAATGTTGCCTAGTTTCCGACCAGCAACACCTACGGGAAGTGATTCGGAAAACTAATAGGGCGAACAAATTCAGTCCCACGAGGTTTTCCGCTATTAGAAATTACCGCAAAATTAGCGGCTAAAAAATTAAAATTTATTGTAGATACTGGAGCAAGTATCTCAATATTACCAACTTCTGCAGTAAATGGTATTACATTAAAACCGACTCCCATAACACTATCCACTGCAAATGGGGAGAAAATAAAATGCTACGGACAAGCGAGTTTAGAAATTGGAATACCCAGTTTAAGGAGATCTTTTACCTGGACATTCGTGATCGCTGATATCACCAACCCACTCCTTTCCTCAACAAGTTTAGTCTAATAGTAGACTGCAGTAACAAAACCATTTACGATCCTACAACAACCCAGAGAAAGAGTTTAAAAATATCTGCATCAGCGGTGAATCTAGTCGTAAATGAAACGGAGCTCCCGTCATTCATACGGAACATGATTAAAATATCCGAACCTAATCACACCACATAAGAACAGTAACAAAAAACACTGCGGCGTCTACCACAGAATTGACACAGGAAGCCATACGCCAGTATTTGCAAAACCAAGGCGGCTTAATGTAGAAAAACTGGAGGCCGCGCGTAGCGAATTTAAAACCCTATAAAAAGACGGAGTGATCTCCCTTTCCAAAAATGAGTGGTCTAGCCCACTACATATAGTATCTAAACAAAGCGGAGGATTTAGATGTTGTGGAGACTATCGTTCTCTCAATAGCATAACCAAGACTGGCAGGTACCCTATACCAAATATAAACACTTTTTCAGCGAAACTTGCGAACAAAAGACGATTATCCAAAATCGATTTTACCTACCACCAAATTAAAATGCATCCGGACGATGTAGCAAAAACTGCTCTCACCACCTATTTGGTCTTTATGAATATAATTATATGCCGTTTGGATTAAAAAATGCGTCAGCTACATTTCAATTGTATATGGACAAAGATTTTGAAGACATTGTGTTTTTATATATATTGATGACATTTTAATTTTCAGCAATGATGATATTTCTCATAAAAACGATATTGAAAGTTTTTAATATTTTAAATGAACACAATTTTAAAATTTCAGCCACAAAATCTGTTTTCAATGTGATTTCCCTAGATTTCTTAGGCTTTTCATATTAGCGTAGATGGCATTAAACCTACAACTAGTAAAATAGAAGAATTACAATCTTTTCCTTGCCCTAAGGACGCAAAAGGGCTTACTCAGATTTATTGGAATGATAGGATTTTATAGAAAATTAATACCAAAATTTTCAGAGATAGTCTTACCCCTATCTGAGAGAATAAGGTTATCCCCTAAAGGCTCGTTCACATTAGATGAATCTGAACGACAATCTTTCAATTCTGTAATTAAGGAACTTAATGATACATCCTCATTAGCTCACCCTGAAGCTAACTGTACAAATTATCAATTAGTCACTGACAGTAGTAATTATGCTGTCGGTGCGGCATTGCACCAAATGGTGAAAGGAAATCCAATACCGATCGTATTTTTCTCTAAAAAATTAACACAAACACAAATGAGATATTCTACATTCGATCGCGAACTTTTAGCAGCTTATTTGTCAGTGCTGCACTTCCGTCACTTCATAGAAGGTCGTCAACTGCTACTTTTAACTTACCATAACCCATTGTGTGGTGCATTTTATAGTTTAAAGCCCGCTAAATCAGAGAGACAACAATGACAATTAGCTATCCTGACAGAATTTATTTCAGATATTGAACATGTAAAAGGTAGTCAGAATATAGCTGCTGATTGTCTATTCCGACCAACTTTTGTTGTACAAATAGATGCGTGTGATTGACCTGCATTTGCAGAAGCACAGGCATCTGATACAGAAATTCAATCTTTTCAGGACTTAAAAAAATTCACCATACCTGGAGATAACCAATTTATATGATGTGACTTAACAACGTCTTACCCCAGACCTTTTGTTCCATCTAAATTGCGTGAGTCCATATTCTATAGTATCCATTCCATAAATAACCCTGGCATTAAATCATCCATTAAGATGATTAAAGCTAGATATTACTGGCCAAATATGGATAAATCAATCAAAGACTTTTGTGCATTATGCACAGCCTGCCAACAAGCAAAGGTCTACAAACATACAAAATCACCTATACAGACATTAGAAATACCATCAGCTAGATTTCACACAGTCCACATAGATATAGTAGGACCACTCCCACCAGCAAAAAGCCCAAATAGCAGTTACATCAGCCCGTATAGATATATCCTCACATGTACTGACCGCACAACTCGTTGGGTAGAAGCACAACCCATCAGCGAAATCACTGCAGCTAGTGTAGCTGAGGCTTTTATAAACACGTGGGTCACTGCATGTTATAACCGACAGAGGCCGATAATTTGAAAGTGAGTTGTTTAGTGAAGTAGCAAAAATAATTGGTTTTTATAGACTACGTACGACAGCTTATCATCCTCAATGTAATGGTTTGATTTAGAGAATGCACAAGACCATTAAAACTGCTATTATAGCACGAAAAGAGTCCTGGCTCTCAGCTCTTCCAATAGTACTTCTTGGGATTCGCAGTATGCCCAATAGCTCTGATTTTTCTCCTTTTTATGCTGTTACAGGCACACAATGTTTGCTACCACAGCTACTAATAGATAGCACAAGCGAGGAGGCTATAACTCAAAAGTTCACAAGAAATTTACATAAAACCATGTCACAAATTGATGTGAGAGTTAATAAGTCCGCAAAATCTTATGTCCCAGAAAAACTTCAAACTTGTGATAAAGTTTTGGATTAGAGTGGATCGTGTTCGAAGACCATTGGTGGCACCCTATTCAGGTCCCTACACAGTCCTTCAGCAAACGCCTAAATATTTTCTGGTTAAGATAAATAATGATATGGATACTCAAGTTTCTGTGGACAGGTGGAAACCATATATAGAAGTACAAAATCAAATAGTAGAGAAACATGTAGAAGAAAAGATGAATAAAAAGAAAACGCTTAGTGATTCAGAACAAGAAATAAATACAAGAAATAAAAAAGAAGATTCTCCCATGATAAATACAAAATCTCGTTCAGGTCGAAAAGTTTCCTGGAAGCAATATAACGAGTACTATTATTATTAGTACACTCCGTTCTTAAGGGGGAACTTCTGTTATGGTTTATAAAATGGCGAGTGTTCTAAAAATAGAAAAAGATAGACACACTGACGCCAAGAATTCAAAATTGGGCGGCAAAATAAGGAACCGTTTATTTTAGTAGGAGTAGGAGTAAGAGTAGGAGTAAGAAGTATGAGTTAAGGACAGTAGTTTTGTGTAGAAGATTTAAAAAGGAGAAGACGATAGTCAGTTGACCACTAGAGTCAAGAAGGAATAGGCTCGTTTACTACTAGCATCCCACAGTGAAGAGAATTTAGCTAGTCTGCTCCTGTATCCACACAAAATTTAAAGGTTGTAACTTGATGTAAAAACCTAAAGTTTTATACCAAAAATAAACATCATTAATTCAAGTTTGTGTTATCTTCTAATTATACCAAAACGAAGCAACACAACAACTTCCTTACACCATAAATATTGTATGCAAAAACTTCTTTATCACGGGATCTTGTTTTTCTAACGAGTTAATCGATTTATTGACAGCCAAATCAATGCCAAGCATGTTCATAATTTGGTATGGTGGAGCGGCCGATAAAGTTTATATGAGGGTTTTTTCCGTAAAAAAGGGACAGCCCATAAAACTCGTGACTTTTTAATAATCATGTTAGGTGTGAACATCCATACTTAGAAATTCTGCACGTCTAAATCGAAAATTTTTAAAACTATTTCATGGTCGTCAGCTGGTAATAAGCTTTATGATTAGTAAATATAGATTTACTTAATAACAATGTTTCCTATGAGTTACACCATTGAAAATGAATTTTAAAAGCTGTAAAAAATTTATAAATTATTCAATTTAAGATTGTAAAAAATGAAAACAAATCTTGTAAATCATTTTTCATTGAAAATTTATTTACTTCAAGCAATGTTGTCTTTAAATATATATCATTCATAAAAGTACTTAAAGGGTTCTCTAATTAAATAATGTCTTCGTTTTATTGCGTTTTGTATTTTTCGGTTCAGAACAAATTTTCGGTAAGACGGTGTCCGATTTTGCAAGACAACTGCGGTGATTTAAATTCTTCAAAGAATTGTGCTTTTAACTAATATAGCCACTAAATATTATCAAAATGAATTTCTCAAGTTTTTATAAAATGAGTTAATGGAGTGAAACACATGTAAAAAATTTTCTCACTAAGATTTTCTAACAAAAAAATTCAAAAAGATAATTTCATTCATGTGTAAATACGTCCGGAAAATGTCATAAAAATCCGACAATTATTTGATTTTTGCAAGAACTTCCAAATTAATGTATCTGTCACCTCAAAAAGAGATGCTAAAGATTTCTATGCTACGTGTTAGTACAAGTTTCAATCAAAATCTTTGATTGTTCTAAAAAAAGAGTAAAAAGTTTCATTAATATTCAGAAAATACTTTGATTCTTTCTCTTAACAGGAAAATTTCGACAATAAAAATGTTTTCGTTATGTTTGGAGCATGTTTTCATCACGGTACGATCATTTTTAGCGATTTTGTGGATTTAAAGTCAGAAAATATTTTTAGATTATGAGAATTTTTTGATAACGATGGTTTAGAGATACAAGTTTTACTAATTAACATATAACTGAGGGAGAAGAAGTGAATCCATAATTTATTCAATGTTATTTTTACGGAAGTAAATATAACGAAACAACTCAACAGGAAATAGAATTCGGATATCTAATTAACAACTCCTAGTTATTATCTATTATACCACGCACATATCCAAGCTTATAGCACCTGGTATCCCAAGCGGTCACCCAACTAGGTACTGACCAAGCCCTATTGCTTAACTTTGGTAATCGTACGGGGACTGGTGTTTTAACGTGACGTGCAGAAATTTTAACGTTTTTCTTAGATGAGAAGGGACATTTCTGAAGCATATAAATGAAGTTTATAACAACCACATTCTCACCAAATTAGTAACTACTGAAACAGAGATTTGTGGAGTAAAATATTGTTTTCCCAAACATTAAAACATATAAGGTTTACTACGACAGAGATCACCAAAAGAAGCTGAGATTGCATTCATATGAAATGTACCACTGGTGCTCACTTTCAGTAATGAAACGTCAACCTTTTCTGATGTAAAAACATTTTTCTTATCAGATTCCAAGTTTGAAGCTTTCAGTTTGGCAGATTGTCTTTATAATTTGCTTGATCTTTGTACATTGTATTGATGTCATGAATCGAGAATAAACCCTAAAATTGTAATTGAGTATGATCATACGAAAGTTTTTACAACAATGTTTTACAAACCAATGAAAGTTTTTACAAGAAAACGGTAAACTTGAGCGATTTGCATAATGTATAATAAAGGAAAATACTGGATGGCCAAATTACAGCAAATTATGATACTAGAAAGTCAACTATAGTCTTCAATGCTGTCGTGTACCTACAGGAAGGTCGCATAGGCACCATCTCAGCTGCGGAATAATGCATGAATATAGGTGTACGGCTGGTGATATTGCACTTAGATATATCAGCAAAGAATTCGCCAAAAAGTAAATAAATATGTTATGAATGGTTTTCACCTATGCAAAATGTGATCTCCAGTGACTACAAATGGATTGATAAATTATGATAATCGACAATTACAGGAAAAGTTCATAATTTGCAAAATATGCATCGTCGGAATATTTTCTTGTAGATTGCAAGGCAACAATCACTAAATACACAATTATATGATGATAAAGCAGAGATTACATGGAAGAAATTTATGTCCCTTGTCAAAAGTATTCCATATAAATCAGGAGAGTCACTAAAGGTAGAGAGTTATTATTAAAATGGTTATGATGAATGATATGTATGATATGAACGAGATGAGAAGGTGACAAAATAAGGAGGACAGAAAGCGACTTAAAGAGGTTAAGTTTGCCGTGTCCAGAAAAACATTCATGCAAGAATCTGTGCCACAAAGTATGAAATTTTTGGAAAATGCTTTCTGCGTGAACGTTTCTCATTATATTAGAAATATGGGGAAAATAATTTTTCTTCAACTTCATGAAAGTAGCACGGATGATCTTACCTGTAAAGGTCTGAATTGGTGGAAGTAAAGAATGGGGTTCTTCTGAATATTTTTCATTGATATAGTAGCAATAGACTTGCGATGTTGTGTCTGTGGGAATCAAGTTGAGAAGTGAAAATAATTATTTTTCAAAATTAAATGTGAAATTGAGTAGTTCCAATCCAGATATGGCAACAAGGCTTCTTTTAGGCCTTATCAGCCTTCTGTAAAGAAAATGCAAGGCAAAATGATTCAGGTACTTCGTGGAGCGATAAAATGTGCCGACCATTTTCCAGTATCTTTAGCAGACTATCGTATATATGAATTCCATTTGAGGTTGGAAGTAAACTTGAGACCCAACTGACTAAATATCGCATTAACCAAAGTAGAAAAAATTATTTCAGGTTGGTGTCTGGAGATGTGACCAAATTGGTTACGAACTTATGCTAAATAAATTTCTCATATGTCATGATTTAAATTTAGGAAAAACGTGACTGGATTAAAAAAAAAAAGACAGTTAAGCAACCAGTTTTCAAATCCTTACTGCTCGCACGTTAAAAGAAAATGAGATAGACGGACGATCTCAATAAATATCTGTCAAATAGAATAATAATATATTGCGAACATGCAGACATCACAGCTCACATAGTCACAAAAACAGACACCAGAGAACGATCAGAAACACATGAAATCGGATCTAGAAAAAATTTAGGTTTAGGTGAATTAATCTAACAACATACCAGACCTTGTTGGGTTATTCAATATTGAATCTAAGCAATAGTGGCATTTAACCGATCCTTATATAAAATATAAAATTATAAAGGCTTAGTGAACAGAAAAATAATCTTATGTATTATATCTGTATATACTTGAGTTTACAAGATCTACTCAAACAGGGATCTTCCTTTGATGGAGGCGAGTCTTTACACTCTACAAAGGACACATTCGGCAGATTCTAAGACCCACTAACAAGATAATAAGCACGCAATATTTTTTATTCAAATTAGGTTATTTTTCAGCGCATGCAAACAGGGCATACTATCAGAGGTTGTCACAAGCAGGTGCATTTATTTGGTTATTTCTTCTACATTGATACGTTTAGGCTTTAGCCGTACCCTTCTGCACACTCAATTTTTGCTGTAGGCATTATAGGGTGCCAGCTGATTTTCAAATCATTCGTTCTCAGAAAAAGAAATTAATATTGTCTTATTCTGAAAAGATCTATCAAACCATCTATTACATATTTTATACATTAAAACAGAGAATTACTTTTATAAATAGAACGGACTATAAGACTGTGCTGTCCTACACTTGACGTGTACACGAGTTAATTAAATGAAGTGATTAATGCCAGTCCGAAATGTAATTCACTTAAACAACATTATAATCATTATTTGAAAGATAATTTAACCGGGCTATCATTATAAGATTGTAATTTACACTTAATTCTCCGGAATTTATAGAGGAACACTTGATTCTCTAAACCTATTTTTTCTTTTAAACTTGGTTGTTTTTAATTAAAAGTATATTTGTCTTTAAATGTCTTGAAGATACAATTTATCTTATTTCCGTTTTGCTTATTCCACTTTTGTCTCCGTTTCATATTTTCGGTCTTGAGGCTTAAATTCTCTTTGGTCGACAATTCCGTTTTGTCGTTTTTTATTGTCTTCTATTTGATACGTGTTCTATTCTTTTTTCTTAGCTTCCTACTTGTCTTTCTAATGCTAATTCCTACTGTCTACATCATGTTTCGCTTCAAACATTTTACGACTGGAATTAGCAAAAGAAGCTGAAATTACATTCGGATAAATTGTACCATTCATGATCGCTTCCAGCAAGGCATCTGCAAGTTTTACCAAGAAATAAAACTCTATAAGGACAATGATACTGACAGATTCCATCTTTAAAAGTTTCCATTTGACATGATACTTTGTATAATTTATCTGATAGAAATGTGTGTCAGAAAACGAGAGTAGATTATTAGATCGTAATTGGGAATGCAAATATCACTAACTAGCGTAGCAGGATTCTTTACAACAAAAGATAAAAATTAGGCAGTTCATATAATCCTTAATTAAAAAAATTAAAATCGCCAAACCGCATTTCTATTCTCAAAAATTCTGTAAAACACCTATGAATAAAAGCATCTTCTTCTTTATGTACCATATCCCTTCAGGGTGTCTCTGCTTATGGCTCTTCACAATTTCATCTACTTTATAACGCTTGATAAGTTTTACTTTTTGTTATCTCTCCTAAACCCTGTTCTACCCTCCATTTAAACAAGCTCGCTAGAACGGTTATGCGTTTTTTTCCTCTGACCCACTCACCTTTGAACTTTCCTGTGAGTATCAAATATTCCAAGCCTTGTTTTCTCAATATGCGTTCTAGCCTTTTGAACTACCTTTTTGTCCTTTGTTGTTTCTAGATGCTCGCGTTGTCAGTCCATGGTATTTTCATCATCTTTCTGTAGAACCACATTTCTGTTGCTACAAGTCTCCTCTTCAACTGTGAGGAGATTGTTTAGCATTCACTGTCATATATAGATATACGTTATTATTATTATTATTATTATTATTATTATTATTATTATTATTCAGTACTTTTGGGGCTGTTTCTAACGAAATTCTTCTGTTACATAATACTTTTCTTAGCTTTTGGAAGACATCTTTCGTTACCCCAATGTGCCTTTGGATTTCAATGTCACACTTACCATCCTCTGTTAATATATTTTCCAGTTATTTAAATTTTTTTACTTGCTTCATTTTGGTATCTCCGATTCATATTTTTAAAAAAATACGCCAACAAAAACATTTGTGAAATGATGAAAATTCTCGGAATAATATTGGGAGAACTAAAAAATTTAAAACATCAAAATAATCTAGAAACTGAGAGAGTTTTTAAAAAGTTTTAGCAAAAAGAATTGTTGAATTAATTATGAAAAAGAATTATGTAGAATAATTCTACTACCCGAATCCGTATGGATCTAGGGCAACAGCAATTAAGAGGTAGTTCTATGCTTCTCAAAACCTCCAATCACCCGATTATAGTTTATTGTCATACCCAGGACTACATTGATTCATTTTCTACAGTTTATCAACATTTTTTCAGGTTATTTAAAATCATAAAATATTTTTATATTATAGAATTTGGAGCGGTGTGATAATAATGATTCAGTGATTGAAATCTTACTAATTAACCCATAGCTTGGGGGAGAACAAGTTGATTCAACCTTTCCTAAGGGTATTCGCACTTGTGAATATAACGAACCCAAATGTAATTGGAACTCAGCTCTACGGTTAATAGCTCCAAGTCATTATCCATTACACCACCCGCATATCCAAGCTTATAGCATCTGGCATCCCCAAGCGGTCACCCATCTAGGTAATGAACAAACGTTGCTTAACTTCAGTGATCCTACGGGAACCTATGTTTCAGTGTGATGTGGCTGTAAGTCTTAAGGATAAATAGACAGATTATAATATAAGAAAGACTAAAAATATTGTTGAAGAAGTTTAAAATGAACTCAGAAAAGATGTATTTTTATGAACACAGAAAGTGAAAAACGTGTGGGCAATTATGTTTGAAAGCCACAGAAATATATAGAATGTGAAAAGAAATCAGATAGATAGATAGATAGATAGATAGATAGATAGATAGATAGATAGATAGATAACATAATATAATCGAGTTATTTCTTAAATAAAACCTGTATTACCAAATGTACCATCCTAGTCTTTTTTAATGGCCATTGGTAGGAATTCAGAAACTCATAACAATTCTTTCTTCTTTATCTGGAGTCTCCTTTATGGAAAATAGATAATCGATGGGAGTGAGATTTTAAACAAAAGGTTCAGTTTCTTTACACTTTCGTTTCTCGACCGCATGGCTACCTTCCCTATTGGGCTGAAATGCGAGTTACGTCTGTTTCCTACCGTCTTCTGCCCCTATCAACTTCTCAACGCTACTCTCATCCTACTGCTCACTTAACTTGGTTTAGGCCAAGAGGGTATTTTTCCGTAAACCCACTCAGAATATGGCACAAGGTCGTGTTTAAAGGGATAATCCTGTGTACACATACGATTAGTAAGATAAGATACTTATTTTCCTACGCATTTCACTTTTAGAACAACTTAAGTATCACTTTAAGAGCTATGGAAGATATGTTGCCTTGGGGGAATGCCAATGAGGCTGGATATATTATACTTATTTCACTCCATTTGAAAATCAAGGAATGAAAAGTTTACTCCAAGTCAATATCACTTTCATAGAACTATAAGTTGTCAAATCACACGATGTTTCTTCAACGACGTTATTTAGTCGACATCGCATTTCAACGTCATCCAGTCTCGTCATACAACTTTATTTGATTAAGTTAATTGATTTAAATTTTTTTTTTAATCATATCACCCCAAGCAAGGCATTCCACTGCCACTATAGTGCAGGGGGTTACATATAGCGATTGGGTATAGGAAATGTCAGGAGGAGGGTGATAGACTAGTTAGGATGTACGTAGGGAGTGTTGGAAAGAATGGCTGCGAGTTAGTGTGTTAGGAGGTGTCTATTGACCTTACATTTAAACTCCTGGAGGTTGTAGCCGACGGGGAAGCAATCATGCGGAAGGGAATTCCACAGGCGGGAAGTGCGAGAAAAGAAGCTGCTGGAGTAGAAATTGCGGTTACATTTCATCGGTTTTACTGTAAAAGGGTGGGACCTAGTTGCCAATCTAGTATCTCGTGCAAATTAACACCTAGAGGGCACCAGTGATTTAAGTTCATCGGAGCAGAAGCTGTGAAAGTATTTATAGAAGAGGCAGAGGGAAGCCACGTCACGCCTGTGAGAGAGTGACTGCAGGCGGTTAGGGTTAGGGTATCGATCACATTACAGATTCTCCGCTGTATTTTGTCAAGAAGCCCGAGGAGAATAGCAGGGGCACCCGACCAGATGTGGCAGCAGTATTCAATACACGGGCGGGCGGTAGATTTATATATGTGCAGGGTAGATTCAGACGGAAAGAATTTCCGGGCCCTACACAGAGAGCCAACTTTCATAGCAGCGGATTTAGCAATGGATTCGACGTAGTCATTCCACTTGAGGTCCGCCGAGAATGTAAGGCCAAGGAGGCGTAGTGTTTTACTCTCTGGGAGGCAAGCCTGTTCCATGCTAATGAGAGGTAGATGCGGTTGTCTATGGTGGTTAATTGATAGCAGCTTCGTTTTGGAAGAATTGAATTTTACGAGCCATTTCTTACACCAATCCACCACGGATTTAAGGTCCTTTTCAAGCTCGGCGGCGAAGTTCGCCTGGTCACCAACACCAGATTTTTGATCGAGGCGAGAGTAAACTGTGGTGTCATCGGCGTACATGCCTACTTGGGATGTTATGGCATCGGGGAGATCATTGACGTAGATTAGAAAGAGCGTAGGACCTAGGATAGAGCCTTGGGGGACACCCGCGTTTGTAGGGTAGTTCTGGGAGGCATGTCCGTTTAATACCACCTTCAGTGTGCGGTTAGAGAGGAATGACTGGATTAGGTCCAACAAATTTCCAGTTATACCATAGCTCCGCAGTTTCCGTCGAAGGTCGGCATGCCATACTCTGTCGAACGCTTTAGAGATATCCAAGGCAACGGTTCGGGCTTCACCATTCTTGTCGAGAGCCTGGAAAATATACTCGG
The DNA here is from genome assembly GCA_037127315.1 of Ascarosepion bandense. Lineage (NCBI taxonomy): Eukaryota > Metazoa > Mollusca > Cephalopoda > Sepiida > Sepiidae > Ascarosepion > Ascarosepion bandense. The sequence goes on along the minus strand of JBBBDQ010001567.1, from coordinate 1,537,330 downwards.
TGATGGTCGTTAGCATATCAGCAGTAGACCTGGAAGCGGAAGCCATACTGTTTGTCCGAGAGGAGCCTGTGGGCTGTGAGATGCTGAACGACCTAGGCGTTGATAATGGCTTCGAACACTTTGCCAAAGATCGGAAGAAGGCTGATAGGGCGGTAATTTGCGGGGCCCGAGGGTTCACCAGTGTTCTTAAGTATTGGAACCACAGAAGAAGACTTCCAACAGGCAGGAAAGCAGGAGGAAGATAGGCAGAGGTTGTAGAGCTTAGAAAGGACAGATAATGTCGAATTTTTTATATGACACACACTGCGAATCGAACTCATTATTGAGTCAACCCGACTACCCTTGCTAACCATGATCCCACGATGACCAGCCCACAACTTTCATTAATTAAGTCATGTCACTGAATATATTTCAATAGATAGACAGACAGCAAAAGGATATCAAAGACAGAAAGAAAAGACTTCATAACAAGACAAAAGATTTTAAGCAAAAATAATAAAGAAAAAGAGAAAATAATATAAAAAAGTTGGAAATATAAATAAAAATTTCACTCGTTGCTTTTCATATGTTTTTTTTCTATCTTGCTATTATTGATGCGAGGTAATGTCTCGTTTCTGCTTCAATGACATTTGAGAGATCAGGAAATTAGCGAATACTACCACCCTTCCTGGAAGAATTATGTCGACAGCAGAGGGAAAATAGAAAATTTTAAATGTCTACCAACATTTTTTTAAAGTTGATGTCTAGAGGTGTCTCCATTCAATTCTAATGTGTTACACAGAAATGTACTCCTTACAACACATACCAATATCAATTTGAAGCAATTAAGCCTGAAGAAAAATTGTGTAACATTATCAAATTCACTTGCTTTAAAATAGATTTAATTATTATAAATTACATAATACAAGTGTATCCCTGCCGTCAAAATATTTTAGAGGATTATTAGCTGTTTTCTCATAGGTTAGGTTATCGCCCATGAGCATGACAGGAATGAATATATATATATATATATATATATATATATATATATATATATATTAGTCATACACATACAAGCCTGTTTCGCTGTATCACAGCTCATCAGTGTGGCTAGACGCATCCACTTGCTTCTGGTCGGGATCGAAACTCAACCGATTTGGTGTTAGTCAGAGTCACTACACCCTAAGCCATCGACGCATGGAATCAGAGAAGGGAAATTTTAACGTGTTGTGTATAAGCTGTGTATACACACGCCAGTCACCGAGAGAACTCAATTATATATATATATATATGTGTGTGTGTGTGTGTGTGTGTGTGTGTGTGTGTGTGTGTGGTACAGATTAGAAAAATCAGAAGCAACCCAACTTCTTATTCCCCGCAAAAAGACAAAAGGCAAATCTCATGTTCTAAATTTCTGAGATTGAAGAAAGTATATGGTAAAAAAAGAGTAAAATATTCAGCTGTCCCTAATACAATTCTCTCTGTTATAATAAAGACCGTGGTGTACGTATATATATATATATATACACGACGGTCTAATAGACGACAGTCTATATATATATGTGTGTGTGTGTGTGTGTGTGTGTGTGTGTGTGTGTGTGTGTGTGTGTGTGTGTGTGTATACATATATATATAAACGACGGTCTTTATTATAACAGAGAGAATTGTATTAGGGACAACTGAATATTTTACTCTTTTTTACCATATACTTTCTTCAATCTCAGAAACATTATGAAACAAACCCTTTTTATTCTAGTTTAAACTGAGACACAATGCAATATTCTTTAGCATTTGGGGAAGTCATTTTTAACAAACGAACGATGCAATCGTGATCCCAGGAAAATCTCTCTGGTGATGGAAGAATTCAAAATCACCTTTGAGGACAATTCACAAAAGTCAACAACGGAAGCCAAATGAAGAAAATCCTTCAAAACAACATCTGAATAAAACCTTTTGATCGTTTCTCATCATTTCGCTGAGGTTGGAAAGGTTCTTAAAAAATAGACAAATGGATTTTAAGAATTGGAAAAAAAGCAGGAGTATTTTCATATGTAGTCATAACTGTTTAATCGTAACAATTATAAACTCATTTTTGAAGGCTGATAAAATGAGTCCATGATCAGTCAGTCAGTTAAGTGCAATGTGTGATGCACTCTTAGACGATCACGTCTCTTTCGATCCATAACTGGTTAGACAGAAGACTTTCTCTCAATAGGCTGCTATTTCTTTCTGCAGTAGACTCGTTGCCAACTAAGTTTATAGAACCCAATCTGTCCTGCTATTTAACCCATATCTAAAAGAAAGAAGTGATAGGTTGTTGTGAGACTGATACTTACCTACATCATAGACTCTTCCGGTAATATGTTACTATGTGAATGGTAGTATTATGGGAGTAGCACCAGTAGTGCGCAGCCGCGTACTACTACCAATATCGGACCCCACTGAATAGTAAGCTCCGCTTACTCTTACACTATTCTTTGTAACCTTTCTGTTTAATATATCTTTCTTTACCTCTAACCCGTGTTCTGTGTTTTCCTTCCGTGGCTCCCACTTTGAGTCCACATCAGTGGCGACAAAGGATTCGAGACACGCACCTACGCCGATACCCCAAAGTCCCAGACCCACATCAGTAGCGACAGAGGACGCGTTTAACCCCACTGGTTACCACATCAGTGTTGAATTAGAATCTGAGCTGGCATTACTACATCAGCGAACGAAACGCAATACACAGCTACCTTTTACAAATAATATTCAAGGTTACTCAAGTATGTGCAAACAATAAACGAACAACCAACTATCGAGAACGACTGCTTAAGAAAAACCCAGCTTGTGCACAAAACAAACTGATAAACTCAAGAGCTCGAAGTACTACGTTTGACTCAAGTTCGAAAAAACTATTCACCAAGTTGCGAATTCAGCAAAGTATTTAAGATTTTATGGAATTGATTTGAATTACTACAAATCTCGTGCATAAAAGTGCCCTCTCTTCAAATTCACCAAGGTGAGTTTTTCTACAAAAAAAAAGAACAAAGCAAGTTTTCCCATGAGAAGGAAAAAAATCCAGTGCATTTATTTATTTTTTTACTGTCTAAGTGATATTCTTCTGCCAACACTTCTAAATAAAAAAGAGAAAAAAAAATTTTGTAAAAAATTACAAAAGTCCCCCGGCGAAGGAAAGAAAAGAGTAAAAAACACTGCTTAATTGCAAATACTTATGCAAATGAACTGTTGAGCGCCTACCAAGAAATTTTTTTCTCCCTTTCCTTGCTAAATTTTTTTTTTTTTTTTTGCTAGAGGGAAAAAAAATAAGTGAGGAGAAAATTTAAACGGTCACATTGGAATTAACGGAACAACGGTATCTCGAAAGATCTCAACAAGTAAGTATTACAAGTAAGTAACAATTAATTTTATTAATTGGCAGGCCATATTTTTTTGTTTTACAGAAGAGAAAAAAAATCTTTCTAGATTTTTTGTGTACCCTCCCCTTGGTACACGGGTTTTCAAAACAACAGTAATTGCTGTCATTTTTTTCTGTTTTGTGTGATCTTTCAACACTTTATTCTACATATTATAAAATTCCTGTCATTTTTTTTATCTAAATATGGAAGAATTCCGAAAAATAATTGTCCAAATGTTAAAGATCCAGATGGACCGCCAACAAAAATCAGATGAAAGACAGCAGAAATTGGAAGAAAGATTCCTCAAATTACAGTCGGAACAACAGAACAGAAACTTCAACAACAAAAAAGCGAAGAAAAACAGCAACTCTACCAACAAAAATCAGACGAAAGGCAGCAACAATTCTTTATGGAGTTACATAAACGACAAATGGAATTCCAACAAATTACACTTCAGAAAACAGAACTACAGCAAAAACAATTTGAATAATTACTTATTACTTATCTACAACTCGATTGAAACATTCGAATACGTACAAGAGAGAGACAAAACATTCGAGGCTTTTTACAGGCACTTTGAAGATATTTTCAACGTAGACTGTGAACAATGGCCTAGTGAGAAAAAGGTACGTCAGTTATTAATCAAACTGGGAACTATCGAACACAGTAGGTTCGTAGACTACATATTACTCAAGAAAACTACGGACCTGAACTTTCAGAGACTATTAAGCTCCATTCGGAACTATTCGGGCCTAACATAACCTTGTTCCACAAAGGTTGGAAATGCCTGAACACAGTAAAAAACAACTAGTAAAATTTTCTAACGTTTATAGCGTCGATAAACAAGCTCTGTAATAATTTCAAACTAGCCGAGCTGACTGCCGACGATTTCAAGTGCTTAATATTCGCACAAAATCTAGTATCAGTAGAAGACGCCGAGGTCAGACGTCGAAAATGAACAGGGATGGACTCTCCAAAAATTGGCAGATGATTGTCAAAGAGTAATGTCTGTCATGTGTGACTCAAAAAACGATCGAAGAATCAGATGTGGCTCAGATTAGAAAAATCAGAAGCAACCCAACTTTATTACCCGCAAAAAGACAAAAGGCAAATCTCATGTTCTAAATCCCGCAATAAACAAAACACGAATAGGCTAAAGAAACCTCCCAGACCATGTTGCCATTGTGGAAAATGGCATTGGATGAAATTCTGTCCATCCAAGAAGAAAACATATTGCAAAAATTGCAATAAAAATGGTCATAAATTAACTCAGTGCTGGTACGCCATCAAAACGAGGAAACACAAAAGTAAAATTAAGCAAGCCCAATCAGACAACATAGTCGATAGGAATTTAAGAAAATATGTGACTGCCGATATTTTCAATAACTAAAAATAAAAATTCCAGCTTGATTCGGGTTCTGACCTATCGATCATCAAGTGGCGTACTTGGCGAAAGTTAAACAAGTCGACCCTATTATAGACGGATAAAACAGCAAAATCCGTAACTAGCGAGAATATTAACATCTTAGGTGATGTGATCCTTACAGTAACACTAAATGGAGTTACCAAAAATCTGAAACCCCGCGTAATAAAAAAATTCGTATCACCTATTCGGAACTTATTGGATAGAAAAATGCAATCTATGGGATTGCCCAATGAGCACTTTTTGCCAAAAAATAGAAAGTACAACGTCCAATTCGGAAAATCTCATAAAGAAACTCAAACAACAATTTCCCCAGGTTTTTTCTGGCGGCCTTGGAAAATGTCCTAAATTAAAAGCTTAGTTCAAGGTGAAAGACGGTGCAAGACCAGTTTTCAAAAAGAAACGGAATGTCTCTTTCGCTGCTCTAGAGCAGATCAACAAAGAATTAGATAAGCTCGAACAAGCGGATATGTTATCAAAAACAGATTTTCACGAATGGGAAGAACCTACGGTCTATGTCAAAAAGAAGTCCAACTAAATACGAGTATGCGCAGAGTTTTCCACAGGGATAAACGATACCTTGCAGGATCAGCATTATCCACTCCCAAGCCCTGAAGAAATCTTCAACAAATTGAATGGCGGAAAAAATCTTTTCCAAAATAAACCTCTCAGACGCATATCTTCAGATAGAGGTGGATGAAGAAAGTTCCACATTTCTCTACATAAACACCCATAAAGGTCTGTACAAATATAACAGACTGGCTTTTGGGGTCACGGTTGCGCCTGCAATCTTTCAGCAGGTCATGGACGCCATGCTCGGTGACCTTGACTACGCAACAGCCTATTTCAATGATATACTGATGACGAGTAAAACGACGGCAGAGCACCGGAACCATATAATAAACGTATTCGAGAAGTTACAAGAATACGGGCTTAAGATTAATGAAGCAAAGTATAACTTTCTCTTACCAGAGATCAAATACCTAGGTCACATTATAAATAGAGACGGTCGTCGGCCGGATCCAGAAAGAGCTAATGCGATCAGAAACATGCCGGTCCCAATTAACGTTCAATCGTTACAAACTTCCTCGGCCTTGCTAACTTCTACCAAGGTTTCATTAAGAACATGCAGAATTTGAGAGGACCTCTCAGCGAATTCTTAAAAAAGGATACAGCATGGTTATGCACCCCTGAATGCCAAGACGTATTCGAGAAGATTAAGAAAACAATTATTTCGGACCTCTCCCTCACCCGCTACGACCCTAATCTCGACATCATAGTCGCAAGTGATGCAAGCCCATACGGCATCGGTGCTTGCATTCTGCATAAACTGCCAGATGGTTCGCGAAAAGCCATAGCACACGTATCTAAATCTTTACTACCATCAGAGAAACAATATTCCCAAATAGAGAAAGAGGCTCTAGGGATAATATTCCCCGTCACTAAGTTCCATCGATACCTACATGGAAGACGGTTCATACTGCAAACGGACCATTAACCTCTAATAACAATCTTTGGTTCGAAGAAAGACCTACCGGTATATACGGCGAATAGACAACTTCGTTGGGGAACGATTCTCTTGAATTATAACTTTATGATCGAGTTCCTAACATCTAAAAATATTTGTCATGCGGACAGTTTAAGAATACGGAAGTTTTTGAAGATGCCATCATTGCTACACTAAGGACGAATTATGAAATCAAAAATATGATCACGAATACAATTAGAGAGCTCCCAGTTACTTTGGCCGACATAAAAAGGGAGTCTCGAAAGGATGAATTCATCCAAAGTATTAAAAACAAAATTCGCAACAAAGACCTAAATGTGCCTGAAGTTTCCTCCCTCTGTGAGGATGTTCTAGTGTATAATGACCGAGTAGTGATTCCAAATAGCCTACAAAGAAAAATCCTCAAACATTTTCACATGGGACATCCGAGGAAGAGCCGTACGAAAAGCTTCATGCGCTGCTACGTATATTGGCCAAGTATGAACAAAGACATGGCAGACATGATGAAATCTTGCAAGGGATGCGTGCTTGCAGCAAAATCTCCGACCACGACGTGCAAACCATGGCCAAACACAGACCACCCATGGCAGAGAATTCATGTACATTTTGCAGGCCCCCTAGACAACATGTACTACCTTATCGTTGTGTATAACCACTCAAAATGGCCTGAGGTCCTGCAATGTAAAAACACCAACCACCAACTGCACGATCGGATTTTTACACTAGCTATTCGCGCGTTTTGGTGTGGTAGATTGTGTAGTGACAGATAATGGCACTCAATTCACATCAAATGAATTCAAAGACTTTTGCAAGTCGTATCAAATTGACCACATTACGACGCCTCAGTATCCCCCCCCCCGATCGAATGATCAGGCTGAGAGGTTCGTGGAAACCCTAAAAAGAGCTCTAAAAACTGCACTAAGCACACCGACGGATAGAACATTACAACAGTTTCTGCAGGTTTATAGGATAACCCCTAATCCTAACATGCCTATGTGACGCTCGCCTGCAGAAACAATTTTCGCAAGAAAATTCAAGTCCGTCTTTGATAAACTCATTCCACGGCAAGCGAAGTTCAAGAAAACCGTCTCGCTCCCTAAGAAATACTTTAATCTTGGCGACAAAATCCTTTTTAAGGCTTACAAAAACAACATTACATTCTGGGAAGTAGGCAATATCAACCAAAAAATTGGCGAACTGGTCTATATTGTCCAGGGACCGAAAAACACCCATAAACGCCATATGAACCAGCTCAGGAAATGCCGTTTGAATGAATCTGAGAAATCACCACAAAATATCTCCGAAGAGCCGATCGACATAATATTCGAACATTTCGATCTTGACACGCCCCAAGTCTCTCCGGAAATACGACGCCCGGAGAGAAAGAGAAAATTTAATCAACCACTCGACGTGAATCCCAAGAGGAAGAATATTAACAGTTTCACTTCCATTTTTTTTTCCTTTCAAAAAAAAGAGGAAAACTCTTGAAAGTGAGGTGTTGTGAGACCGATACTTACCTACATCATAGACTCTTCCAGAACTATATTACTATGTGATACTTGGTAGTATTCTGGGAGTAGCAACAGTAGTGCTACTATTGACACTGTCAGCTCTCAGCCTTCGGGTAGAGAACCCAGTCGTGGTTCCGCCGAAGGGTAGAAGCACGACTGGGGAAAAATAGACAGCCATTTTTTGGCCGGGCCATATAGCCCGGAAACCCACTTATAACTGACCATGTATCACATGTTGCCCTTAGTGGGAGGGACAACAAAATAATGTAGCAACAGTAATGCTGCCTTTGTCACTGTCAGCTCTCTGCCTTCGGGCAGAGAGCACTAACCCAGTCGTGGCTCCGCCGAAGGGTAGAATCACGACTGGGGAAAGATAGACAGATATTTTTGGCCGGGCTATATGGTCCGGAAGGCCCACATAAAAATGACCGTGTGTCACATTTCGCCTTAAGTGGGAAGGCCGGCTAAATATTGTAGCACCAGTAGTACGCAGCCGAGTACGACTACCAATATCGGACACCACTGGATAGTAATCTCCGCTTACTCTTACACTATTCTTTGTAACCTTTCTGTTTAATATATCTTTCTTTACTTCTAATCCGTGTTTCCCTTCCGTGGCTCCCACTTTGGGTCTACATGATAGGTTTATACCTTATCCAAAGGTATTTGCGTGAAGAAATATAACGAATTCAACAGGAATTCGAACTCGGCTCTCCGATTTCTCATTCTGAGGATCCTAAACAAATACTTTAACAGAATGTTTTAAAAAACTACAACTGTAGAAATTCTTAATTACCTGTCAGAAAATAATATACATTAGCACAGGCTTGTGATAACGCATACATACGATCATCCAGATTGTGAACACCGCCTTACGATGCATTACAACATTTCACGCAATATAACAGGTGTTGCGGGTGGTCTAACTGAACGAGTCATACATGGTCACATCATGTCCTTTACCTATTTAATAGGGAAGGAGCTTTGAAGATCAGGATGACTGAAGAAGTTTTCCGATCTCTTCTATAGCATAATAGTAAAGGTATCACGTGGTCAAGGAATATTCTATTGTTCCAGCAGAATATTCTCGTTGTAGAAATTGTAGCAGAAAGATTTAAAGTGTTTTGGATTTCAAGATGTTCGTCAATATTCCCGCTGCAAACACTAAAGACAAGAGTGAGTTTAATTTATGACACTCCACACCATGATGCCAGGGATTGAATCTGTCGTGAGCGATTTCACGTTGAAAGATTTCGGTCCACACGTCTACGTCCCCCATACAAAGGAATATCATATTTTCATCACTGAACACAATAGAGCGCAACTCTATTCCCTATGTGATTCTCTTGTATCGTCAATTTCTCACCAAAAAGATGTGGCTTCCCTTTGTCTTTTCTTCACATATTTTCATGGCAACTGCTCTGATGAGCTTTTTTCTGTGGTGTCCCGTCCATATGAATTTACACATGCTACCGGATTGGCATTTAGGTCCCACCATTTTACCGGCAAATAATCAAATGTAACCCCCACTTCTACTTTTTTCAGTTTCTTCTCTTGCATTTCCCGCCTGTGGTCGTCCCTTCCGTTTTCTTGCTTCACTATAATTTGTAAAAGTTTAAATACAACGTCAATTACCATTTTCTATCTGGTTCCCATATTTCTCTTACCCTTTCTCTGGCGTCGCCTATACCGTGTTGTTGTTGCTCTCTCTCTCTCTCTCTCTCTCTCTCTCTCTCTCTCTCTCTCTCTCTCTCTCTCTCTCTTACACATACACACACTAATCTCCTGCGCACTAGTGGCGTTCTTACCTTGCTTGGAGTCAAACGATTATAAAAAAATCCTGAAACATTTTTGTTCATCTTTGTATGATTTATGTATTTCTACTTATTTTGTAAGTAAATAAAAATTATCACTTTTTGATGGACCATCATATCCCGATTGAGAAGGAAGAAAACTATATTGGGAAATAGTTCTCGTTTCCTGGGATTTTTGTATTCATTTTAATAAGCTTTGTATGCTTCTACTATTAAACCTATTGTAATTAAAGAACGGGAGTAATTTTTTGATCTACCCTCATAATACGATTGGGAAAGGACTATAATGTGAACTAGATTTGGAATCTATTTACACTATCTACATTGTTCGACGTGTTGTCTTTATTGCCATATTCACGACGTTTCGTTGTGCGCTCCAACCTGCTTCAGGTGATATTTGTTGGAATTTCGAACCAAGCCCTATTTAATTAACGGAGAGGGGAGTAGATTCTCTAATTCCACACCTTTGGATATATCAGTTTCAATTACTACTCGTTGATAACTCAACTCCTCAAGTTTTTCTGTCTCTGCTGTAGCCAGGTATTCCACTCAAAGCTCTTTGAGTGGAATACTTGTGAGCGTACAACGGCCGAAACGTCATGAATATGGCAATAATGATGAAGATAAGAGTCCGAATAACGTAAATACGGTAAATAGTTACAATACTTTATCTCAGAAATATAGACAGATTGGAAATCAGTTCATTTTGGTAAATTCTTAATACATCTTCCCTCTTTGTCATTTTCTTTCTTTTTGTTATTCTTCTTCCTCGCTTTCTCTCTATTTACCTTTCTCCCAGTTTCCCAGTTTCTCGTTTTTTTATCTTTTTCAGCTTTTCTTATGTAATTTTAATTTTCTCTGGCCATTTCTTAATCATATTTCGCATTTTAAACACAAAAAGACAGACAGACAGAAAGACAGGGAGAGAGACAGATAGACAAACAGACAGACAGACAGAGAGACTCATTCATCCTATATCTTCCTTTCTCACAGCTGAGTAAATATATGGCTGTTCGTACCAATCTTTCCAGATTTCTTTATTATAACTTTTCACGTTTTGCTTAGTTCTTCTTTTCCTCTCCACTCACTTTCACCTGTTTTCTCTTTTGCTTTTTATAACATTTTTTTTGTTTGTCAAGAAATCGCTAGTTCGCTGTAAATTGAAATATTTTGAAGTCCTGAGAGAAAAATGATGCCTAAGGCAACAGCGTATAGCGGCCAGAATGGCAAGCGTATCGTATAAAGATACATTTGCTACTCAAACGAAAAATAAAATTCGTTTTTTATTCTCTTTATTTTAGTTTCAGTTTTTCACACGTATTTTTAAGCTAATCACTGAAGGCAAAACATTGTGCGTTAAATCCTAAACGAAGCAAATGGCTCTCTATTTTCAACTCTGAAAATAAAAGAGTTTATAAAATTATGCAGATGGTATACACACACACACACACACACAGACACACACACACACACACACACACACACACTTGCCCAAATACATATATATATATATAGTCATCCGCAGACAGATCTGTTTCGCTGCATCACAGCTCATCAGTACGGTTAGACATCCGATTACTTCTAGCCAGGATTAATATATATATATATATATATATATATATATATATATATATATTCTTCATTTGTAAACGAGTTATTACGCGACCTAGGTTTCTACCATGTGGTGTTTCTAGCCGATTTGCAACAACTATATATATATATATATATATATATATATATATATTGTTGTTGTTGTTACAATGCTTTATAAATGCATTTTATCATTACACAAAAACGTTCAGGTTTCAGAATATTATTGTTCTTTTTCGGGTGATATTTTAAAACAAAGATAAAGTGTGTCATTTTATCATGACAATGCAACAAGCCACCTCTCTATGACGTAAATGTCCCTCTTTATAGTTCAATCTAATTCTCACTTTTAATTAAGTAATCCAGACACACCCATAATCACATTGTTCAACTTCCTCCAACCCCTATTTAACTTCCTAAATAAATTCGTTTTATATTTTTCAAAATAAATCATGTTCATCATCTGTTTTAAAATATCACCCGAAGAAGAACAATAGTGTTCTGAAACATGAATTTTTTTTGTGTAGTGATAAGATGCTTTTATAAACCATTGTAATAACATTACTATATTAAGCTGTACGTAGTATTGAGCACTTTTTTATCAAAATCAATGCAACTAACAGTATATTTTTCATCTACCTGTTCTTTCACTTTATTATAAAATATATATAATTAGATTTGCTTTTATTTAAAATTAATTTAATTTACATTGCGGCACGGAAATTTCTGTTTCGAGATTTATCTCTTCATTAGGTAATGTTCAATAACTATGGCGAAAATGATTTAAATCATTTTCTCCCACCTCTCTCCTTTAACTCTTTCCCTGCCTCCCCACTTTTGTTTTCTCCTCCTTTCCCGTTTTCCTTTCCCCCACTTAATTTATTACTTCTTTACACACACGTAATCTTTAAATGTCCTCTTCATTGATCGAGTTTTAATCCATTTCGCCATTTCTCTATTTTTCTCCCCACTTCTTTCTTACTCTCCTTCACAGTGTCTAGACGCTTACCTTCTAGCATAATCTACTCTCTCTTTTAACTTCCCCTCCCACTGTTCTTTCTTGTTTCTTTTCTTTTTTTCTTCTTTTTAAGTGAACTTCCAGTGTTTGAATTTCTTTTTGAGTAAGTTTGTATTAATTTTTTCTTGAATTTTCCATAATAATAAAATTTGGTTGCTGACGAAGCAAGTATTCCTCACGGAAATGATCATACGACACATGTGATTTTGGAAGTTTCATTTGAAGATAGATAGATAGATAGATAGATAGATAGATAGATAGATAGATAGATAGATAGATAGAACAACAGAAACTCAATTATTCCCTGGAATACCGTGGCTAAAACTAAATCTTATAATAGAAAAGGAGATAGATGTAACTTATGCTTTTTAGAAAAACCTGTCATCTTAAATCGAATAAATAATCCTAATTTACTAAACCAAAAAAGTTAACTGATAACCACAAGCTATCCTGGAAGAAATACTCAAATACTTAGATCCAGATTAACACACATTCCCCTATGCATTTCTTTCTTTCTTTCTTTCTTTCTTTCTTTCTTTCTTTCTTTCTTTCTTTCTTTTCCCAGCAAATATTTATTAATAATAATAATTATGAATTATTTTATATATTTTTTCTTTTCAATTTTTTCATCTACATTTAATTTCTGTCAATTATATTATACTCTTTACAAATTAGAAAATAGTACATTAACATTGTAAAATTTAACTTCCAAAAACATCGAGTGAACTTAAATTGAAATCTCTTAAACGGTCAGTTTAAGAGATATACACCTGATGATTGCGTAGTACATGAAACTCCGAGTCGTGATACCGACGTAGAATAATATATATATATATATATATATATATATATATATATATGCGTGTGTGTGTGTGTGTGTGTGTGTGTGTGTGTGTGTGTGTGTGTGTGTGTACGTGTGTCGTAAAAATATTAATATAAATTACTGCACTAGTTCCTTTTACTAATATTTAAATAATGTACGAATGTTGATGGTTATATATGCAGAATTAAGTTGATTTGGGGTTCACATGGGAAATAAAACAGTCGAACTAATGAACATAGAAAATAAATCATACCGCTAATCAAATGCTTGAGATCAATATACGTAAAAGACAAGGAGATACAACTTAAACATTTTGATTGAAACGCGTCTCATTAATCAATAACTATTCTTTTAACGAAAGAACAAAAAGTAAATTAATAAAAAAGAAATAAATTTATTATTGTTAGAAAATTGATTCGACAGTTCAAGTTCAAAACGAAACAAACGAATCGCAAGTCCAAATTTGAAGATCCAGGGAACAGAAAGAAATGTCGAAATCACGAATTGTAGGTTCAATGTCAATACACGTAAAAGGATAAAAAATGCCTCGCAACGTCCAACGGATACATGCAAACAAAAACACACCAAGAATTAAGATGGCCACGAACGCGAAATTCACCGTTTTTCAGAACGCCAAATAATTTATTTTTGTTGGTCGACGATTGGATAGGACAGAACAAAGCATATCCGGAAACATTCAAAGTAACAACTACCACTTATTTATTTTGGATATTTTGTTTTCGGCATATTGTACAAAATGCACGTGACTTTATTCGCGAAAAATGACTTTATCTTTCTCTATAATTATTTTCCAATATTATTGCTTTTATGTTGAAATATTACATTTCATGTGGCACAAGGCCAAAAGGGAAACGTTGATCGTCACAAATTAAGTTTAAGTTGGTCGTCACAAATCCTATACCTACTTAATCTGATTCATTCATTTATTACAATTTACTCCCACACACAATGTCTCATTCATCGCCATTCAGTCAAACTCATACCATAATACTGCATACTCCCAGTGATCCTATTAAATTACCCATGACATGAACAGATATACAATTGTTTTTTATTGTTTTTTATAAAAATATGTAAAATTATGACATGCAATAAGTGGGGAAGGGATGCACCTAATAACAAAAATAAAATGCTACAAAACAGCCAAACTTAAATTAAAACGTAATTTTGTGGAAAATGAAGTCACATAGTATATAGTTTTATGATGTTTCAATGATTTAAAAACTTTTGTCGTGTGTTTATGAAGGGTTTATATTACATGGATAGAATGATACACATACGGAAATGCGTTTAATTATTGAAGAATTTTATTAACTACTACCTATTGCAGTAGTATCTTTATAGCATATTTTTTAATTGATAAGTGTTCTTACGGTTGATTCCGATGCATTTAACCCTATTTATACTGTCTGTGCTAATGCAGCTATCTATTCACATCTATTTTCTTTATCCTTTTAACTCTTTCACCTTCACCTCCTTATAATGTGTGCGTTTCTGCTTCTATCTCTACGTTTAGTTTTGATGATATACGTGGCATATAGTTCCTGAAAATTTGCTACCAAAGTTGATTGTTTAAATACAAAGAAACGATAACTTCCTAAAATACATTTACCTATATCTCCATGCGTATTCATCTCACGTCTGTTTCTGTGTGTCTCTATGCTTCGTGCGTTTCTGTAAACACTTTTGCAGAGTACTTTGTTTCATTCATCGTTTTCCTGTAAGAGTTTTGTTCATACACCTGTAACTTTTACAAAGTTGAAATTTGGAAGAAAAACATATAGGTAACATATGAATTTCATTGAAAGAAAATAAACTATAATTTAATTTAGTTAAAAAAAGAACATTTTATTACAAGAAATGCAAATATTTTGATAAATGCCAAAGGAATGCAAGGAACAGAAGCTTAAATTTCAATTGGACCAGACACTTCGTTCCCACGTTCAACGACAACCGGTTCGAGACTTTCCTCAACTTCCGGTTCTAAAGCTTCTGCCTCCATAGCTACACAATCTTCGGTCTTATCATGTGTAGATTGAACTTCTTGCGACACTTCTTCCCCTTCCGGTGTAATCTCGTTACTGTGGACAGGGATAACTTCAGACTCAGTTCTTGTTCTTTCTTGTTGCTGATGTCCTACATTTTCTTCCTCCCCTGAATCTGAATAACTTCTCCTCCTCCTCCTCCTTCTCCTCCTCTTGGTAGTTTTTTTCGATGCTCTATTCCTGGATAAGCTACTTTCAAAATGGCTTGTCTTTCTTTTCTTAAAACGTCTTCTGGACGAATCCGAAGAACGCCGACCATATCTTTGGGCGGTTGTAGTCCTTCTGGATAATGGAGACGAATATCGCCGAGAGGAGGTAGAAGAATATTGATGAACGTATGGCGAGCGCTTTTTGGAGGATTTTTTAGAAGAAATTCTTGAGCGATAATGGCTTCTTTGATGTACGATCTTCATTTTATTTATTGATAATTTGATTTGAGATTTCTATTCTTTACAGCTTCAAGATGTGTGGCCTTCTTTAGGCGGAGAAATGCTGAGAAGTGTTGAAAGTCGGAATTTCGCAGTAAGAATGAATACAATCAAATCTTTTACTAATGAAACGTCATTATTTACAAATGACGCTACCGATTGTGTGACGTTAACTAGATGAGTTCATCTTCAACTTGAGGTATCTGTTGGCAATATTTACGTTCAGACGGTCAGATTATTATTATTAGACTCTGCCAATTTCCTCTTCAACAAATTAAACGTCTTGTTGATGACTAGTTTTAATAATCCAAAATATAAATATATTCTTTTAAAATATTTTAATTAAAATTAAGTCAAATATTAAAAAACAATGCATTGAACTGAAACTTGATTATAACTTCTCAACTTGAAATTATCGTTTAATACATTTCTTCTTTTTTACGCCTAGTCCCATTTACATTCCTCTCTTGTCATTTGAACAGTAATAAAGGTTTATCTCTTTTTTCTCTTTAGAATTGGGCTTCCGGTTTCTTCTAAAGTCTTTTTCATTCTCTTTCACTTTTAAAAACCCTTTGCATCTTAGTGACTTATTGCTTTGCTTGGGGCAAATTTCTTTTCGGAGATGTACAAAAAATAGCTATTCTGTGCTATATTCAAATGTTCATAAAGAATTTCTGGTGGTAGTTAAGAACTAGCAATATCTTTATTTTGTGGGGAGTCAAAGTTCAAATCAACTAAATCCTGGTTCAGCTCTCTCCAAAAATTCTGTTTATTGCAGTAAAAGACGGAAGCTCAGAGGTAATGCCTGATGTTTGAAGCGTATCAAAAGAGCAGTACCGAGAGGATATTTTTGTTACTAATCATATGTAGACGCGTGATACCTACTTTAAACACTTCCATTCTTGGTCGAATTTGGGCGGGCGAATATATATCCTTATCATTATCTTCCGAGCTGGAAATTTTAATTTTTACATTATAGAATTTTGGGGGGAAAAAAGAATACGAAAATATACTTCAAACAAACGTTTGAGGTTACATCAATTTATGGGCCCACAAAAAAGACAGGCAACACGAGTCAAGTTCAAAAACATACAAAAGATTTATTCTTAATACTCAAAAAATGTATTGCACAAATTAAGTGTTTTGTTTGCTAAATGAAGGCCAATAACATGCTTGTAAATTCTCGACGGAAATGAAATATGTCTTTTTACAATTAAAATTGTAATTACTGCATAGGAAGATCCCCAGAAAACTACATAAAGTAAAGAAAAGGAAAAATTCATATAAATACTTTTCAAAGAATAATTTGGTGCAATTTTTGATGCAACAGATCAAACACATCAGCCGAAAACTTTTCTTTGATATGACAGCAACTTTCCTGAAAGTTCCTTTCAGTTCTCGTCTAGTGACCTACAGGTAGGCTCAAAATAAGCATTTTACCCTTTTATTGGTTTTGGAGGAAAAACAAACGCAACCCCTAATCAAAATACACAATAAATATTTTCAAAATTTAGATATTAAACAAGACCCCATCGCAACGTCTGCTTTCTTGATACTTGCTCATGAATTTCTTATAAAATGTCGAGAGATGTCTATATATGCATCATTTTAGGCAATATTCAATATATGCATCATTTTAGGTAATATTCAGTGGCTGTTAAATCTACTCCGATATGTCGTTATAATCATTTGCCTCATTTATAGGTTTCTTTATTATGCTGATAAAAATGAAATACTTTTACTCTCTCTCTCTCTCTCTCTCTCTCTCTCTCTCTCTCTCCTTCTCCCTTTTTAACACCACCCACCGCTCTAATCTTGCATGTATAAGACTACATTCATTGGAACAATTTTACTAATAACTTACCAAACTTACTTCTCACTTTGTTTTCTTTTTCAACATTTTCTTTTATGCTTTCTCCTTATTGCTGCCCTCTTCTTGTTTTCCTCTTCCTTAATTTATTGAATTTCAATCTTAAAAACTAATTGTATGAACTTATGAATAACAGTATAAAATACATCGATTAGGAATTAAAAGCTGAAGTGATTAAACAGTAAACAACCAACATCTGTTGAAAAAAGCTACGACTACTTAAGAAACAATAAGGTATATTCAACATGGTTTAGTCTAAACTGCGAAAATTCAAGTCGGAGTATAAGACGTAGAACTTTTTATTCATATGTTATCTACTGATGCTCTTTTTTCTTTTCTTTTTTAATGTTGACTACTTTATTTGCAAGATTCTGCTCGCCATAAATGCGTCAGCCTCCTAGAATCTACTGTTTGAAATGTTTTTCTTAGACGTAAACTATCTTTGTTCTTCCACAACAGAGACCTGAGTTCATACCCTACTGAACGGCATATTTTCTTTCGGACTCTTGAATGTAAATTAGTGTCAGTAGACACTAATTTACACTCTTTCAAAATGTCGACGCAAACCCTGTCAAACTGTATATTGTCTTTATTAAACGCTTGGTTATACAAACCGGTAGACATAGATTTAAACTGTTCAAAACCAAAAATGCCACCTGAAATACATGTATCCACTAAATATAACGTTTAAAGTTATGATACACACACACATGCATGCATATATTGTGCTACCCTGGACAAAATGCCGAAAAGCATCTCGTTTGGACAGCCAGTTTAACTCAAATTCGTAAGAACACAGATGAATTTCATAGGAAAAACGAAAGATTTATTTCTCGAATTAGGTCAAAAATCTGAAATAAATGAAGAAAACAAAGATGAGTCCACTGAGACGAAGAAGACAGATATAAAGGAGAGAAAAAGAAAGGCTAGAAACAGAGAAGGAGCAAGCGAAAACAAAGAAGGAAGGGAAAGCGACCACTACTACCAGGAGGCCTGGAGCAGCAGTAAAGGCGTTTTTAAATCAAGGAATATGCAATTACAACATTGGACGTGGTAAAGGCCTGTCTATGCGACTGAGCAAATTCTGGACAAAAGGGTCCTTATTTCTTTTCTAAATATCTAACGAAGAACGAGCAACACAGAGATAAAGAGGCAACAACTATTCGTTGTGCTACAATAATGCGTTTACGATACAGAGAAGATGAAAAGGTTAAAGAAGAATGAAACAACATACCAAAGTTCTATGAAACGGCGAAGAGGCGAAACAGTGCGAGTCGATGCAGGGACCAACATGGAGAAGTCTGAAGATCCCGCCAAAGGACAGTCTCGCTCACGTGGCATTATCACGTTGCCCAGAGTGTGTAAAAAACATGGTAAGGCATGATAAAAGACAGGAAATTAAAACAAAGTAAGCATAGTCTATGCTAGAAGGCACAATAATGAAAGAGAAGGGAAAAACAAAATAGAATAGAATAAAAAACAGTAACAAGAAAGACGTCGCAGTGAAACGAGAAGTAAAATGTAAGCAAACACAAAACGGTGTCCGAAAGAATTTGTCCCTGCTGACGGAAGGTCTAAGTTAGGAACATGACATACATATATAAATATATAAAAATTCCCTCGGCACTTATCTTTTCATATGACCCAATAAATAAAAGCATTGGTTAAAATAATCCAGTGACCCGAAACAAAGAGTTTGTGAGTTCAATACCTGGCCACAGCAGCGGTGAACAAAAACTTGGAGAGTTAATAAAGGGAAATAATTGAAACTGTGATATACAGAAGAGGCATGGACGTAGAACTGGAACAGTATACTCCTATGGACAAAATAAATGGTTCGGTTCGAAACTCCAATCACCTGAAGAAGGCCGGAGAGTACAGCAGCTGAAACGTCGTGAATATGACAACAAAGATGAAAACAACATATATATATATATATATATATATATATATATAAACTACTTGAATTATCTTAATGGTCAGTAATTAAATGACCAAATAGAGAAAATCCTGTGTGATGTGTTTCATTCTCTTTTTATACATCGAACGCTAGAAACTTTAAAATTTTAATTTAAGTGTCTCTACGTCTTCACCATTTCTCTTGATGCATAATTTTAATCCACCTTTGTATTTCGTTTCCTACTGATAGATAGATAGATAGATAGATAGATAGATAGATAGATAGATAGATAGATAGATGTAACACCCCAACGGACCGTCCGAACAATTTCTCCGGCGGCCGTTCTCCACGCTGTGATGTTTGCCGGGAGTTTGTTGAAAATGTCGGCCGAACAGCTAGGGGTACAAGATTAAACTATAAGGAACGAACTTCCACAACTTGGATGAGTTGAAAGGATGCTTTATTTCGTTTAGAGTCAGCCTTTTCGGTTGTGGCAGGCGAATCTGACACACAGCTCTAACTCTAATTAATGGAGATCAACAAATCCGAACCGACCGAAACAAGACGAACGGAGGTTCACTTCACTCAACTGACTGACTAACTTAACTGACTCTCTCACTCTACTCTTGATCGGCTCGGAAAAATCACCTATATTTATTTAAAACAATCCGGACGTGACTAAAGACCCCCAGGCTAAAATAAAACTAAAAGATAATCATTGGCGATTGTAAGTCCGAAATTTCAAGGTACTTAAATTTTCCTTCTTTTGATGTGTAAACATCTTGCGGACTTAGTATTTTTTCCAGGATTTTTTTTTAATCTTTTTATCTTAATAAAGTTTCCACCAGAAAATTCTTAATGTGTGGTCAAGATACAGTAAAAGACAGCCTTTGACCTGGTCATTCAAAAACCCACCTCCCGAACTCTATTTCCTGAACTTTATCTCTTTATCATATTAAATCACTGAGTCAAATATTTACCGGAAGAGTGGTAGGATTTAAAACAGTAATCTGATACCCTTGTCTCTTCCACAGTTTTCCTCATAAAAGAAAAAGCGTTTATTTATTTATTTTTTCTTCTTTTTCACTTTTATTAAATATGTTTTTAAACTATTTTCTATTCTTAACCATTTTCTATTTTAATCTATTATAATAAAATACATATTTTACAAAGCACCTTAATATACGCCTAGTTATCGTGTCACATAGATAGATAGATAGATAGATAGATAGATAGATAGATAGATAGATAGATAGTGTATCAAAAATACTTTGAGGGTGGGTTCCTCACACCAAAACAAGGACAAAAGTCAATATAAATATATATCCGCAAATCCTTCGTTTTTTTAATTAAGTTTAAAGAAAGTTTACAGTAAATGGGTCTGTATTGTCATTGAGGACTAGGTTACATCCGTCATTCGTGTACACCTGTTGCTAGTTTGTCTTCAACGTCTAACGTGTACAGTAGTGACTTAACTAAAATGTATTCCATTTAACATTGGCAGTATATTCATATCGTGAGCAGGCAGATATAGTTTTTACATACGACCACGCAAATGGGCATAAGGTTGCACGGCTATATCAGATTTCTTTTCCAGACTGAAGGATGCCGAATTATTTAACCTTTGCTACTTTTTATGGTCACATAGTTTGGAAACCACAAACTATGAATCGAGGTTGACTCTCGTACGCCTGACCACGAAGAACAAGCGATATTTTCCTTATTGTTTTGTTTTTAAAATAAAAAATATCAAAATAAGTTATATTTCTCCTTATTTTCTTATCTTTCAAATGAAAAATATCATAAGCTATATTTTTCCATATTTTCTTGTTTTTCAAATTAAAAATATAAAAATAATCTCAATTTCACATTATTTTCATCTTTTACAAATAAAAAATATATTAAGTTAAGCTATATTTTACCTTATTAGCATGTCTTACATCTCATAGTGCTGCATAGAAGGTACTATGAGCATCTACTGTATCCGTGTCATTTGCAACATGTATAGGGTCTTTTTCCCTTTGATCACTCACCACGGGCGAAATTTGCCGATGGTTTATTTTAAAAAGTGCCCATTCGTTGTTTGTCTCTTCATGGTGAAGAGGCGACAATATTTGGAAGAGATGGAATAACAAAACAATAAAAACGTACACAACCAACATTGTGAGCAGATCAGAATCGCCTTGGTGTAATACAGGTTAGACACCAGAATCATTTTACAATTTATGTATGGGCTGGAATTGTAGGTGACTGTCTGGTAGATCCATATGTTCACCCAGCATGACACACAGAAGTTGTCTGCAGGGACTTTATTTCAAATACAATTTTATACCTTGCTAATACGAAGATGCATGTGGTTCATGCATGATGGAGCTCCAGCACATTTTAATCACATTGTTCGTGATGCGCTGGCAGATATCTAGCATGAAAGATGGATAGTTAAGGGAGAATCAGTTCCATGGCCTGCACGTTCCCCGACCTCAATCCTTTGGATTTTTATCTGAGAAGCCTTAGGTGTTTATGCAGCAGACATTGATAATTCAGAGATGCTTTATAAACGTGTCACGGAGACCTGCGAGACCATTCGACACTGTGTGAGAGTATTTGAAAGGGTTCGCCAGTCAATGATCCGACGGGTGCATGGGTGTATGGAAGTAAGCAGAGGATATTTTGAACATTTGCTATTAGTCGCAGTGTTGAGATACAAAGATGGAATTTTGGATACATGTTCATACGGACATTTACCTTTTTAATGTCAAGAACCCGCCTCTAAAGATTGTAAAAGTATTTGGGATTGTATTTTTTATTGTACATTTAACAGAGTCTACCGTAAACTTTAAATTTCATGACTCAGAAAAGAAGGATTTGCGGAAATATGTTTCGTCCTTTCGTCCTTTCGTCCTTGATTTTGTATAAGGGACCAGCCCCAAAAGTGTGTAAAAGTATTTTATACACTGCATATATATGTGATTCTATCAATAAATAATTCGAAAGACGAAAACACATTACATAGAATTTTTCTATTTTCTCAATTGTCAAATATATGGAAATATACAGAGACGTCTACAGTTATATATTTGTATATAAGGCTATATATTTTCTTAGGAAGTAATAAATTTTTATATATTATTCCGACAGACTTTTTTTTTTAAAGGATATTTTAGCGGATACTCATATTTAAGTAGACGTTTCACTTATAAATTAAACAGTATATTTATTTTTGGCTACTGACCTGAATATTCCATAAATCCAGAAAAATATACGCTCTCTGTTTAAAGTGATAAATAAGCTCTACTGCGTGATATCCGCATAACCCCGTCACTAGTTTCAGACAACATTTCCAAACTAAACTCTCACATGGTGACGGGATCCCAACCGTCGTTCTAAAGAAATGTGCTCCCGTGATGGCTCCAGTTCTTCCCCAATTCTACAATAACTGCCTGTTTTCTAGTATGTCGAAAGTCCACCTCTGTAGTTCCTGTTTTTAAAAACTCGGGAGAATCCTCAGATCCCTTAAACCATTGCACTATTAGTATCTTACCGCTTTTTGGCAAAGTATTCGAGGCTCTAATTAATGCCGGAGTAGTTAAACATGTGATTAAACATCTTACTTTCCACGACCTACTCTCGGATAACCAATATGGCCTCCCTTTCGCCAGGTCTACGGTGATGTATTAACGGCCATCACTGCATACGTATATCTTCTTCTTTTATGTGTCTTGTCCCTTCAGGACATAGGCGATCATGGCTCTCTACGTCTCCCTATCCCTTGTGGCTCTTAGTATGTTTGTTCCTGTTACTCCTGTCAACCTCCGTTCCGTCATCCACCTCATCAGGCCCGGCAAATATGTTACCCGCTGCCTTCCTCTGTCTCTGTTTCCTTCTATCTGGCCAGTCAGTATCAGGTTCTCCAGGCTCTCCTTCCTCATTGCGTGTCCCAGGAACTTCAGTTGTCTCTTCCTGATGCTCAGTATTATTTTCCTTTTTGTTTCCATTCTTTCCAACACTTCATCGTTGCTTGCATGCTCAGTCCACGATATCCGCAGCATCCTTCTGTAGAATCATATTTCCGCTGCTTCCAGTTTTGTCCTCATTTTCGATTATATTGTCCAACATTCACTGCCGTATTGAAGAACTGACATCACGTAGCTGTCCAGCACTCTTTTCTTTGTTTCTAGTGAGATTTTACTGTGTGTTAGTACTTTACTCAGCTTCTGAAACGCGTCCTTTGCCATGCCAATTCGCCTTCGGATCTCTGTGTCTCACTTTCCATCTCCTGTTAGAACACTTCCTAGGTATTCACATTTTTGTACTTGCTTGATTCTGGTATCTCCCACCTGTATTTGGCATTTTGGGTTGTACCTTTTGTTGATGACCATGCACTCAGTTTTCTTAAAGTTTATTTGTAGTCCTTTTTTGTCACTCTCCACCGCTACCTTCTGTATGAGGTTTTGTAGTTTCCTTTCCGTGTCCGCGATCAGCACTGCATCGTCTGCATACCTTATGTTGTTCAAGTTGTGGCCTCCAATAACAAATCCTGGTGTGTCATCTAGGGTCCTCAAAATATTCTCGCTGTATAGGTTGAACAAATCCGGTGAAAAGACACATCCTTGTCTTACGCCTCTTTCTATCTTTGTAAATCTACTGAGATCGTTACCTGTCCGTATGCAGGCTGTTTGCTGCCAGTAGAGATTCTTGATTACTCTTATGTCTTTGCCGAAAATGTCGCGGCTGCCGAGTATTTCCATCAATTCTTTGTGTCGTATCTTGTCGAATGCCTTCGCAGTGCGGGTTCGTCAAAGACACTGGAACAAGGAACGCCATATTCATGATTAGGATGCTCTCCGAAAGGGCAATACAAATGAAGAAGGACTTATACCTATGTTTCATACGTATATCAATTACTTGATAATAACAGCAAAACTCGAGCCTTCTTGGCCTCACGTTCTCAAATGACTTGAAGTGGAGTAACTACATTGAATCAATTGCTGAATCTACTGTAGGTAAAATTGAGTCACTGTGTCGTGCCAGAAATTTTTCCTTGCCAAAGTAAATTTTGCACATTTACAAATCTACCATTCACCCGTGCATTGAATACTGTTGCTATATCTAGTCGGGTACTCCTGCTATTCATCTAGTCGGGTACTCCTGCTGTTCATCTTAAGATTCTTGACAAAATCCAATATAATAGATCCTGACGGCATCTCGACTTCAGTCACTTTTTCATCGACGTGGCGTGGCCTCAATCTGTCTTTTCTATAAATATTTTCATGGCAACAGTTCTTATGAGCGTTTTTTCCTGGTGCCCCAACTACATGAACTTAAGCGTGTTTCTACATTTACATATGAGATTAGATCAGATAGAGTATATCTGTAAAAGGACAATATGGTTAAAGACAAAAAGGAAACTTATGTTAATCGATGCGTTTCGCACTCTCAGTGACTTTGCCTTGATAAAATCTCCCAGAGGAAGAAACGCATGGGTTAAGATACGTTTTATTTTTGTCTTTATTCTCACACATTATATATGAGATAACGATATATATTTTATATCTCAACAACAATATTGTGGAAAACTTCTCTTGACGCATTTCGTTCAAAGATATCCTTAAGGAGGAAACACATTACAAGAAAACTTTTTCCCACTTTATAGCACACACACGCGTGCGCGCACACACAGACACACATACACACACACACACACACACATATATATATATATATATATATCTTTTTCTTTCACTTTCTATCACTTCTTAGCCTTCAAGCTCTCTCTCTCTCTCTCTTTCTCTCTCTCTCTCTCTCTCTCTCTCTCTTTCCTTTTATTCTAGTTTTTCTTTCTTTCATTTTTTCATTTGTGCTTCCTACATTCTTTATTTTTTCTTACATTCTTTTTCGTTTTTTATGATTATTTTTCTTCCTTTCCAATATTTACTTTTTCTCTATGCTGTTTTTTATTATTTTATTTTCAATGTTTGCTTTATCTCCTGAAGTTCAATTCTTTTTCTTAAGTTCTTTACACTTATTTTCAGAAAATGTTTCCGGCTGTACATTAGTCAAACTTCTCCAACTAATATTACCTTAGTTTGCTTAATTATCATTTTTATTTTTGCTTACCGTCTGTAAACTTTCACTACAATTCATTTTCTTTTCCATAGTTTTTCTTTTGTTACTTCTTTTTCTTTACTGTCCTGTGTTATCCTCACTATATCATTCAGTTATATATATATATATGTGTGTGTGTGTGTGTGTGTGTGTGTGTGTGTGTGTGTGTGTGTGTTAAAATCATTTTTGTCACCAGTTGAAGAGTTTGGTGAATGTATCATGGCTGAATTATTTTTCCTTATCTTTCCTTTTTTTCATTTCCGTTTCTTTCAGTACATTTATCGATTATTTTGCTTTATTTATTGTTGTTGTTGTTATTGTTTCTTTTTTCGTTTATTTGTTCATTAAACTTTTTCACATTTAATTTGAGACCTTTTTCATTTCCTGTTTCTTTCCTTTTGGCTTTCGCTTGCCAAGTTATCGTCGTCCGTATTCCCTCACATTTTTCACAAACTCTCTCTCTCTCTCTCTCTCTCTCTCTCTCTCTCTCTCTCTCTCTCTCCACACACACACACACACACACACACACACACACACACACACACACACATAGATCGGTCGATATCGGTCGCTTAAATAAATGACTGAAAATATGTTGGTGTCTCGTCACTTTGGTTCTGAAAAATACTTACCCACTGTATTACCATTTGCCTCACTGTTTACCATTTCTGGGTTATCAGAAGATAATTCTAATTTGATCAACTCATCTACAATGCCAGAATGTTGTACAACAAATATTTATCAGTTTTAGTTACAGAGCGCCAATGAAAATATGACAAGACTGATCGCACTATAAATGGAGCTATAAATAAATAATCTAGTCAAATGAATGAGTGTACAAGCTGCAAAGGAATAAACAAATCTTAAATCATTAATCTTGAGACCCGTTTGCTGAAAATGATGATAAAATACCATTCAGTATTTGGACGATCATGGCTATGCTTTCCTTTATTATCTGTGAACTGTCACAACTTCTTCAGAAACTTATTGGAGTAGTTTATTGTTAGTTTGTCCACGATTTTGAATTTAGAGTTGTACTTCTCCTAAACTAGTTACCATCCAAAGCTAGAGAAACAGTCTACTTTTAACCACAGCAGGAAGAATAAATAACAAATTCGTACGTAATGGATTCATATTTCGGCGAAGATATACAGTGTCCCCCGTCCAATAAATATTCATTGACTCCTTAAATGACAATAAATGTACTTTTTATCGACTTGCATACAAGATTAACGGCTTAAATTAAATTAAATCAAATCAAATACACATTTATAAATATTAAAACTGATGACCACCACTTTCAGAACACAGTTGATAACGATGACCAATGGTTTCGACAACATTATAAAGCATTTCATCTGTAACTATGAGATATTGTCTTATAATTTCCTTCTTCAGCTCAACAATTGTTTGTTGCTGGATTTTGCAGTAAACCTTATCTTTGAGGCGAGCATTTGTGTGTCACGTCGGCAGATTTCTGTGAAACTATCTTCTAAATTGTCTTTGCATTTATTTTATGTTTTTGTGCTTCGAGTTTTTCTTCAAAACTTAGTCGTACTCCTATCATTATTAGGATACACTGGATCTTAAAAAATTCCAGAATTTATAGGAATTCCAAGAAGTCAGTACATTTTTGGGGGAAAATCTTGTATATAAATGGTCGTTTATTCCGTGTAGATGCAAGTAAAAATTGTAGTGAAACTCTTTTACAGTTTGGCTAAAAGCATTTCACAACTATAACTAGACACTGTTTTCAAGCATCCACTAAAAACTTGATGACAAATTTTCTTTTTCCAAAGCTTAATCGCACTCTTCTGTGCGTGCGTGCGTGTTCATGTCACTTTGAAGAAACGTTTGTACTCTAAAATACCGGAGTGCACAACATCTATTACTAGAAAAAAGATCAATCGGGTACATGAATGAAATGTTGCTGCATTGAAAATCAAAACTAGACATCACAACCGAACTGCATTGGAGAGATAAAATACTGAAACAGTAGATGCTAATGTGAATGTACATATAGGGATGCTGGTGAAGGTCCTAGATTAAGTCAATGATTTATCGCTGTCTAAATAATAGGTGTTGAATAGGCAAACGAAGTTAAAAGGCTCCGTTGGTCTCCTCATCTACCTTTATCACTGTTTTGTTGTACTCTAACCATTTCTTATGCAAGTCAAAAGTCTTGGTACACTTAAGAGTTACAAATGTCTTTGATAAATTTTCTTCAGGCAGGGAAATGTAGGCTACACTGAAAAGACCTGGGACTGATTTCTGTGCCAATAATTATTTGATTTTGAATACGTCCGAGTCGACGGAGCCAATCTTTTTCTCTTATTATACTGATTTTATGCATCCTCTTCCTACAAATAATGGATTTTGCTGGAATTGTTTGTTCTAACATTAGATTGTTGCAATGTACTATGTTACTAGAATGCTTGTCGTGTTTTACTAAAAAAAAAAAACACGTTCCCTGGTGTTATTTTTCCCTTAACAATTATTGCGGACTCAAATGTCAGTTCAAGTAATAAATAAGCAACAATACATGTATTGAAAAAAGTATTACAATTGCAATAAAAGAAGAAAACATTTAAAGACTAATTTCATAAAGAATTTCAATTAGAGAATATGTGTTTGTGCTTGAAGTTTGTGTAAGCCTACGTGATAGACAGGTATGAAAAGTACAAAAAGTCACAAGAGAAAAATAAGACATTGAATATGAATGTGCTCCAGCGGGGTACATTTTTCCACATGTGACTACATGTTATGTCCAGAGTTGTAAAAGAGGAAAGAGAATGAGGCTTAAGGAATGTCCCCCAGCAAAAGATCTTTTTAGGAAAGTCTTCTCCCCTGTGCTATAGGTTAATTAAGAAGATTTGTCTCATTAAGTCATTCTCATCTCCCCTACGAAAACATTTTGCAATCTAAAAATATTTCTTGGCTTTAACCTGCAAAGGGTTGATATGTAGTAGAAAACGAATCGATCGATACCACAACTTAACCTTTCAAGTCAAGAGTGAATCGTCATCTACCTTCTTCATCTTCATAGTCTTTAATTCCTACTATTTCCTCTTTCGCTCATATCATACCTAATTCATAATAACCATTTTAACGGTAACTATCTACTTTGAGTGGCTCTCAATAACTGGTCAGGTGAGATGTATCCCATCACGTCGCAAACGAATTCCATAAGGAATGGACCGTACAATGGTAGAAAAGGTGCATAGTTATTTCCTTTGAGCCATCACTACAGCCATCAGAATATTGTAAATCACTATGGCTCTCGTTCGAATTCCAGCTAAATAGGAACACAAATCCATGCTGTACAGTTCTGTATCAAGCTAGGCCTTTATGTTGATAACTTCAAATCTGTTTTGATTCTCTTCACTTTTCTCAATATAACCTAAGTGGTAAAACTTCACTTTATGGAGAAATTTCGAACAAAGGTTGTCAATAGTTAAGAAGATTGCATTTGTTAAAAAAAATATTTTTAAGGGATGCTCCTTAAGGCTATAAAGACTCTTTCATTTTTCTCTCTAGTTCTCTTTTCTTTTTTACAACGTCTGTCTATAAAATGTAGCCGCACGTGGGAAAAAAAGTGTCCCACACTGCGGCACGTTCACTTTCATGGTTTACTCTCTTGCCTTTTTCTACTCTTTCACACAATATTTATCCCGTAGACATATACAATATCACACACACACACACACACACACACACACACACACACACACACACACACATCCTCTAATTTAAATGTTTCTATTTATTCAGTCATTATATATTTCTTTTTATTGTAATTCTTCTGTTAATACATGCATTTGTGCTTTATATTGTTTCGTGTTACTCATTTATTACTTGGACTCACATTGAGTTGGTCAATATTGTGTGTGGGATAATGTTTCGATGAGTTGATTCCCCAGTATCATTGTAAACTAAATATTCACCCAGTCATACCAGCATTTCCGTGAAAATTTATTCTCTCTATGCCTTCAACAGCTTTCAATAATACTAATATACAACACTCAATTCGTTTATTCAATAATGAAACTGTAACGTTCAACCTCAAAGTGTTTACATACAGCTTTTCTGTTGCATAGTTATTGGAATGCAGAACTTTCTTCTAACATTTTCTCCTCAACTCGGAAAGTTTCTTCTCGAGAACAATATGCAACAGCTTTTCCACTTCACGGATTTAATTCTTTCCTTGCTATATTCAGTACATTCACCATGACAAAATGAATCGATTCGAAAAATCAAACAAAAAAACATTAATACCCTAAAACATTGTAAAGGTTTATTTTTAATTCACTGTTTTATGTCCTGAATATAATATGTACAATATGAGTCACATTTTATTTTGAAAATAATTTCTGTTAAGTTAAATATCTAAATTCATTTGACGGCATTTCCGATGTAAAATTGTAACCGGCGTTTCTTGTATTTCTTCCCCCATTATATATCATCTGCAGACAAACCTGTTTTGCTGTATCAATGCAGCTAGATTAACCGTTTGCTTCAAGCCGGGATCAAAATCCGACTAATTTGTCATCTGATGGATATCTTTCCATTGCGCTATCGGCGTACGGCAGAGAAAGGCAGCTTTCATAGCAGGTTATTCACAGAATGTAAATAAATAACCAGTAACTGAGAGCGTTCAATTTAGTAGCCGAACCGAAGTGCGTTCAATTCATTAACCAAAGAACGTAGCATAAAGCCGAAAGTAGTTACTGTTTTAATGAAATCTACCCCTCCCTATAGTGCTCTATCGACTAGTGAGAACATATATATATATATATATATATATATATATATATATATATATATATATATATAAACAAGACTGACTTCATCGATGAAACCATTATTGTTCTGAAGAAGTTCCTACAGGAGATGAAACGCGTTACTTAAGATATGCAATAGAGAGAGAGAGATGGTGAGAGAGAGAGCGTGAGAGAGAGAGGGTTAAGAGTGAACACTAAAGTCAATACCGAAAGACCACAGCATGTTTCATTTATTTTTATATCAATATACACTCTATTTCTGATATTGAGCACTTTTACCCGTAAATATAGCATACTTTAAAACAATTTTATCATATATTATATATATAAATGCGCGCGTGTGTGTGTGTGTGTGTGTGTGTGTGTGTGTGGATTCTGTACCTTAAAATCATAGATATTTTAAATTATTACCATTCGTGGTCATTTCTTTTGAACCGTTTATTTGCGCCTCAAATTAATGACAAACATTTTAAGAAACTGAAGATATACATATGTGCTCACATATTCACACAATTCGCTCATTTACAAATTCGACTAACGAAGAATTCTATGAATGAAGTTGGATTGAATTAACCGATTGATAAAAACGAAACTTTTCACTAGAAAGAATCAAAAGGTTTCTATGTTTAGTTTAGTCTTGGACCAACGTCACAAATATAGAGCATTCATTGAGGAAAGGATTTGAAGGCTACAGCATACAAGTTATACTTGAAGGGAGATACAAGTACACCAGCGAAAATCTAGTGAGAAAACTATAAAGAGGTGTTGGTCATAAATATCAATTAGATGGTAATCTAGATCACATCAGAATTTCAAACTAAGAAAAGGGTAAGAAGAATTAGGCTAAAGTGCATTATTTTGCTTTGTGAAATTTCTAATTCCCTGTTAATTTCTCATTATAATAACAAAAGTAATCTCTTTCGTTGTCGTGTTTCCTTCGGTTTGTGTGCAAGAAAAGATCTTTTGAAAGACTGAAAACTTCGATAAATAAACTTTTCTAACTGAAACTTTTATTATTTTCTATCTTCTGTTGATCTTCTCTTTTTTATTATTTTTATTTTCTTTAGTTACGCGGCAAGAATCTGAATAGATAGCTAACCTGAAACATGAAAGAAAACCCGGAAGGATAAGCTTTGAAGATGGCGGACATCTTGTAACGTTCTAACATAAGTCGTCGTAGCCGTGTGAACTCTAGTAAACGTTTGAAGTGATTTCGCGTGATCTCCTGAGCCACTTCCGGTGATCGGTTTCCGATCACTAGTTTCTGACAAAGTGTCCAACTCTTTCAATATGAGTCTATGAATCAGATGTAGGGCACTTTCTTCTAATATTTATCAAATTACTTTTATAATTTTAACCAACCCTTTTTTGCTCTCTCACTCTCGTGCACCATATCTCTCTAGCTCATTTCATTTCTATTTTACTGTGAGACACTAGCAAGTCTGGATAGTTTAGAATAAATTACGCACAATGAATATACGCATTGAACACCTTCATTTGTTTATTATGTAAAGTATAATATATTATATATAATACATATACATATATTTCCATGTGTTCGAGAGAGGTGTTGAAAAGTTATTGGCCCGACCCACTTCCCAGAATCTTCCCAAAATACTAAACATCGGAATATTGAACGAGCCAAATATTTTGCAGAACCCTCTAACAGACATACGCACATACACACACGCACCCCTCCTACGCACACACATATGGGTGATATTATATACAAATCTATAAATCAGATCATTGCAGTAATATCGAATGGCAAAATGGAAGAAAAAAGAAAAATAACACAATTTTGATAAAATGAGTCACATCAATAATGACTACAATTGAAAAGAATTTATTAAACCAAAGATAAAATTTGTTGCAACTACTCCAAAAACAAACATATTTAATTGACATAAGAAAAATTAATAGTATTAAACCTGAAAATGTATTTTACAAAAGTGAGTGCAAAATGTCCTAAGAAATACGTAGATGAAACATCTAGGAATTTAAATAAAAATTCCAAAGCCCAAATCCAGAGCCTTCTCACTTCTGTTGGATGGACGCATTCCTTGTTGATCTCCACCACTTCAAATATCTAGCCATACTGTGCCATGTGGAGCCAAGGTATCGGGTCAGATCGTCGCATCATCTTGTCTTTTGGTCACTCTCTGGTTCTTTTACATATTTTATGAACATAAAAGGGATATTTCACAAAACAATACACTCAATGCATTAGTCAATCGTCGTAATATGTCTGACAATAATTTTCACTTAATGCAGTCTTAATTAAAAGAGAAATTAATTAAGACGAAAGTGTATTGAAAGTGCACCTATTTCAAAATCTTCACTAATACATTTAAATCCAGAACAATATATTTACTTTCTTCATAAAACTACTGGTATTACAATGTAGGATAATTTTTTAAGTAATAGAGATAAAAAAATAAAACAAAAGCAATAGATATCTGAATAAGAAAAAGTCAAGCATCTCAATTCACCGAACGTCAAACATATAAATTTAAAGCTGAGCGTTCCTGTGTGCTTAACATTTTTGGTGTAAAATTGTAATCGGTGTTCCTTTTATTTCTTTCTCAAACACCATATATATACTAGGACCTTGAATAAGTTCTCGATTTTCAACAGATGGCGTTCCCAGAATTGCGTGCATCTAGTTTCAGATGGTAACGCATCTGTAATGAAGTACTATAAGTAAGCTTGAAATTCAATGTACGTCATTTCGCCGAAGTGTAAACAACTTTGTTTTTCACGGCGTTAAACATATCGGATTTCCTGCCCAAAAAGTGTATTTCCAGGGAATTTTACTGCTCTACTTTATTCAAAAATATCTACAGCTGAAGCACACAGAGTTCTTGTTGAGACTTATAGCGACCGTCCTCTATTAGAAACAACATGCAGAGATTGTTTTAGACGCTTCAAAAATAATGATTTTGATGTTGAAGATAAAGAATGCTTTGGCGCAACGAAAAAGTTTGAAGACCAAGAATTGGAGGTATTACTCCATCAAGACTCATGTCAGGCACAACTTGAACTTGCGGAATCATTAGGAGTTGCTCACACAACAGTTTCAAAACTTTTGAAAGCATTAGAGATGATTAAAAACAAGGACATTGGGTTCCGTACGAGTTGTAGCCGAGAGAGGTCAAACGGCGTCTTGTAAAGTGTAAACAACGTCAAAAAAGGAAAGTTTTTTTGTTTTTGCATCATATCGTGACCGGCGATGAAAAGTGGATACACTGCGATAATTCTAAGCGTAGAAGATCGTGGTGTAAGCCCGGTCATGCATCAACATCGAAGGCCAAGCCGAATATCCATGGTTTGAAGCTTCTGCTCTGCATTTGGTGGGATCAAGTGGGTGGAATTTATTATGAGCTGCTCAAACAGACCGAAACCATCACGAGAGATCGCTATCGACTACAATTGATACGTTTGAACCAAGAATTGAAGAAAAATATGGCCAATATATGAGCAGAGACAAGACAAGGTGATTTTGCAACGTGAAAACGCTAGGCCACATGTTACAAAACGAGTGAAAACCTACTTAAACGCTTAAATGGGAAGTACTACCCAACCCGCCGTATTCACTAGACATTGCCTCGTCCGATTATCCCTTATTCCGATCGCTGGCACATGACCTGGCTGAGCAGCACTTTCATTCTTATGAAAATGACAAAAAAATGGGTCAACTCTAAAGACGTGTAGCTTTTTTCTTTTTTTTTTTTTTCTCTGACGGGAAATTCAAATGCTGCCAGAAAGATGAGAAAAAAATAGTGACTAGCGATGGATAATGCTTTCACCGACATGCTTCTTACTATTTTTTGTAAATAAATCATTACTTCCTATGAAAAATCAGCTAGAACTTATTCAAGGCCCTAATATATATATATATTCGTTTAATCCATCGCTAAAACCAGATCTTAATTTTAAGGAAAGGCGTTACATCGAATTTTTTTCTCCCTTTTGTCACCCTCATAGAGGCACGCACACATACATATATATTTACTTGGCAGTCAGTCGATTACGCAACCTTGAATTCAACTTTTCTGTATCTTTAGGCGTTTTATATCAGGCGTAGCTGACCATATACGGAGGAAGAAAGGGAATCATTGCGCCCTATGTGATGAAGTTGAAATAACTGATAGAGAACACTATTGAAAATACGTAAACTTAAGGAATCGGCGCATATGCTAGGCCACAAAAATCTCCTAAGCCGGCCAAGCTTAGAAATGAATACAGTATGAGAACCAGTAACACAGAGTGCTAGAGAAAAATCATTAGTTTCAAAGATTGCAATATGTGCTCTGATAAAATATGGTTAGTCAGACAATAGGTTTATAAGTCTCCAAAATTTATATACTGATGTCTTCAATAATATAGACGTTGGTTAATTCCAGTGACTTGACCCAAAAGAGTTGTGTGTTCAATACCTGGATACAGCAGTGGTAAAACAAATAACTTAGCGAGTTGAGTTAAAGAGAGGTTACTTCATGGAATCCGGAAGTGGCACACATGGAATGAGAATGATGTACCCTAGTGATCGAAATAAAGAGTTCATTTCAAAATTATTAGCACCTGAAGAAGGCCAGAGCATACAACGACCGAAATGTCGTAAACATGGCAATAAAGATGAGGACAACAGTCCGAACAGCGTGATTTATTTGTTTATTTAACAAAATACAATGATTTTGGCACAAGGCGAAGTAAGGGAGAGATAGATCATCTGCAACTATCTTGCTTCTAGCTAGTTCGATTCCCGACTCATCCATTCTAACAATTGATACAAGCAACATAAGAATTCACCCTTCACCATCCGATTCGAACATCCACCAAGTACCGCGTTATTGATATATAAGCGTACGGTTATACATCGAGTTATATATATATATATATATATTAGCCCATTAAATGTAATAAAAAGTTCAACTACCAAATTTCAAAGAAATTAAAACTGTTAGTACGGTATCGTCTAACTTACAAAAATGTAAACAGCCTCTGTATTCTGCCGTCAGACACAATCATGAAGTTCGTGGCAGGGGAGGGACAAAATAATAGATATAGAACTGGGAAAATGTAAAAGGTTGGTCCAATCAAGATAAAAAAAAACAAGACGGATAAAAAAATATGGTAATGCAGGGAAACCTGAAGAATACAATAACAAAAGAGAGGACAGTGAACGACAGTCAATCACAGTAACTAAGAGAACAAAATACTACCTTAACCAGGGGTAATGTCCACCCGTTCTGACCTGAAGGGATTAAAAGAATAAATCAAGTTTGGTCCCATTCAAGTAAACCAGGGTCGCAACATTTCGCTGAAATCTGTCGAAATCACTTGCTTTCTATCAATTATGATCTTCTAGATGCCTAGATCCTAACGAGTATAATGTTTGTTTCGTACAATTCCTACCGTTCACGTCACCTACTCCACTATTCATTCCGCGGCAAGCAGCCTGAGAAAACACCAATCGTTTAATCCCAGACGCATTCTTAGCCAGGTGTGGAAAAACTCAGGGTTACTAAGATAATCCGTCGCTGTCGCTCAGGACCAGAAAGTGCACAACTTATTCGCCGACAAGCCAAGCCAGCCACAAAGCGATTTTTACGCGCCTCCCTCTACTAATATTCGAAACAATGTCTTCCTAGGCCGAGAAAAGTTACTGAACCGAGGATTGATACATAAGGCCCGACGATACTCGTTGAGGAAAGCCCTCCAGTACCAGAAACTACGACAGTACTTAGCTCCGAACTGAAAAGGAGGCATAGTAAGGTGAGGGAAAAAAACCCTAATACTTCTTGCCCACAAAAGGTCTGCCAATGTGCGGCGTAGGAATAGCAGCCTAGAGGCATGTCAGTAATTCGGACGCTAGATACAAATGTCTCTACAGACAATTGGGCTGTCTCCTCCGCCACTACAAGGAAAAGAGCATGCCCTTGAGCACCTTCAGAGGACCATCAGAGAAAGGAATTACGCACCGACCGAGACAGCGCAAAGGTGCTCGGCCGTTTTCTATTCGCCTATAGCACAGCACAATACATCAGGCCAGTACAGAAGTTGGTTTGGAATCTGACGGCCTTCAGGACAGCTGCCAGGTATGGTCGACCCTACCGAATACCTTGAACTGACACAAATTGATCAGCGCGGCCTCTTTGTTGTCTTTTACGCCCTCTATAATTGTGCGGATCAGATGTGGGTTGCTCGGAATTGTTCGGTCCTTCACTGAAAACCTTTCCTCCAGTTCCAACAGAATCTCAGCAACTGATTATAAACGGTCTGTCAGAATCTTGGTCAAAATACCTTTGTTTTCGGCAGAGTTATGGGCCTGTAATCGTCTAGTTCCCTCTCACTTTAATAATTTATTTATTTATTTAGTCTTGATTATTCGAAACGATTTTTTAAATAATACAGAGTTTATACTGGTAGCAAAGTGCCTGCATACGGATGGAAAATTCATTCAGCAAATACAGAAAAATAGAAAAGTGTATAAGACATTGATGTATCTTCTCACCAGATTTATTCAATCTATACAGTGAACCATTACTGAGACAATTAGTAGTCCTACAATTGGCGGCTAAAATCTTAACAACATAATATATACAGATGAAACAATGTTGATAGCAGATACAGAAAGGAGACTACAGGATCTCCTATATACGATAATAAAGGGAAGCCAGAAGAAAGGATTAAACACCAATTGCATGGTTGTGAGCACAGCAAAAGAAGAACATTTCTGGAGATACCAAAATTAAACAAGTGCAAAAATTCAGACATCTAGGAATTATTTTAACCGAGGGCAGTACATGTGATACCAACATCCGATGGTGCATCGGAAAAACAAAAGATGTCTTCTTAAAGATAAGAAAAGTATTAAGAAACAGGAAAATTTCATTAGAAACAAAGAAGAGTATTGAACTGTTATGTAATGTCAATCCTCTTGTATGGCAGTGAATGCTGGACAATCTCATCACAAATTGGAAAGAGACTTGAGGCAACAGAAATGTGGTTCCACAGAAGGATTCTGGGAATACCGTAAAATGAATACATGAACAACGACGAAGTTTTATAGAAAATAAACAAAAAGGACACTTATACATGGCATCAGAAAAAGGCAGTTAAAATTTCTAGGTTAATGAGGAAAGAGAGCTTGGAAAATTTGACACTAACAAAACATATTGATGGCAAGAGTGTCAGAGGAAGACAGCACGTAACCTACCAAACGAACTTGTGTACAAAGGACAGGAAGTTTACAGAGCTATGATCGCTAACGTTAGCGATCATAGCTGAGCGCGCTGAAGGGACAAGCAGTCAGTGATGGAAGACTTTCAATTCAAACAAAACCACTCCCCTACCTTTCCCAAGAATGCAAGGCGATTCACATAAGATGAAGAAAAGGAATCTGTGGAGTCATGATCCATTATGTTCTATAGTGATATAGCATTAAAAATAAACATAGTAAAATGAGAACGGGCAGGCAACTTCTTTTGTATATTTTTAACGCAACTGAAGTTAATTTGAACATAAATGAAAATTGTCAAATTGGGCTTTAAGTTACTCGAATCAAGAATATTTCATAATTTCAGTTTAATAAATCTTTTTAAACTACTTCTGTATGATAAAAGTATATGGTTATCTTCAATTTTCAATATAAAAGTTGTAGTAAATTCAGAATTCTTTCAGGTTTAGTGCGTAATCGAACCGTTATACATATTCGATACTGAAACGAGCTTTTAACTGAGTAACAGTCGACTGTTATAAATGCAAACATAACTCGAAGAGAATTAGTTTTCAGAGATTATTGATGAGTCTTCAGAGATTATTATATGAGAGATGAAATAATTTGACCACTCTCTGGAAATTATAATTAGATCAGAACTCAAATTAAAAATGTTTATTTTTCAGTGCGCCGACGTCTCTACCGAATGTAACACAAGTGTAAAGTGGGTTTAACGGCAATATCGTAGAAAAATTGCCCACGTTACACCCCCTTTTGGTGATGCTGAGTCGCCGGGCAATAAACCCAACACCCACCTGAAAGAGAGGTACTACCTGGTGGGAAGGCCCTCGGGGCTCTGGCTTAATATTTTTTATACTTTCCGGGGATAAATAAGGTTCATTTCAATTAAAACAATGTTTGCTTAAAGTAGAATAATAGGTAAAGTGATTTTTATATTTTCAATGTAAATAAATGTCGATATAATTAAATATCAATGAAAATCCATAGTCGATATCATTAAATACGTCATAAATGACGATACAAGTAATTATATCATCAATTTATCAAAAAATAAAAATGTCAGTAAATTCGAATTTGAATGTTAATATTCAATGTTTAATTAATACAACTATTCGATAAGTTCCTTCATCGTGTAATGCTTAATAAAAATCTAAATCTAAATATTTTTGGGGTTGATTAAAGGAAAATCTAAGGTCAATGTATTCTGGTTATGGTCACTATTAAAACCAGAGGTTTATCCTTGAATAATAAATGCATATTTCAACAAAGAAGAAATGTCTCGATTTCAGCAGACCAAATCCATTTGAAGAATTTACAAAATATCTGAGCCTGTACATTCAATGTTTTGTTTCCCCTCCACAACAATCACCATTTAAAGAAAAAAGAAAAATGTGAAAAATTATCTCACGAACTTCCACTAAAATTCCTAGAATATCGTGTAGGAACCGCCATATGCCTCTAACCCACTGAAGTGCGGCATATATTCCACAAGGGGACAAAAAATCTTTGAGGGGATGTTGAGCCATACCGTTTTGATAGCCTGCCAGAGATTCCCGATATCTGTAGGTGCAGGATCTTTCTTGTGAATAGACCTCACCACTGTGTTCCTTAAGGGCGCGAGCGGGATCCTGTGCAAAAATAGTGTTCACACCATTCATCAGAAATCTACAGAAACCTCCACAACCTAATTCTAGGCATATTTTTCTTCTTTTTTTTTTCTTTTTTAATTTATCCCAAGGAATGCATTAATGTCACTATGACACAGGGGGTTATTGAAAGAGAATGGAAAATACTTTAGAAGGAATCAGAATTCAATCCTAAACAGGAAACACTGGATAAAGCTCTAATCCTGTTCAAAGACTGTAAGAGATGAACTGGACGATAAGCGAACCTTGGTCTGCTTTTGACAAATATAACAGACCAAAGTTTATACCTCTCTGTTATATTTCTCTTGTTTCGTTAGCAGTGGATATCGGAAATAAATGGTCGCAGTGTAACGATATGAGATTTGTAATAATAAACAACATAAAAAAGATAATGCAAAAACTTTAAAAGGAGCCGAAAACTCAATCCTAGACAGGAAAAAAGTGATAAACCGCTACTCCTGTTAAAAATACCGGGGAGAAGCGTGAACTGGGCGATAAGCGAACCTATCTACTCATATGGGCAGCCTATGACACGGTACATTATGCTTCTACAATAATCCATTGATATTGGGATATATGGATTCCATAAATTGACTGCAAATAACTGCGGTAACCGCTTAATGCCGTCATTAGGTGAACTAGCAGACTACAACCTATGTTCCGTGTACACAATCGACACTATTATGAAATCAACACCAGTTTTATTTAGCCCCTTTCAAACTGATAATTCATGCCACTTTTCCATGAGCAGCCTGACCAGTGTTCATACTGATTCATAACATATCAGAGCTCAACTGATATCAAAGCAAGGGGACACTATTTTCCATTATTTTTATATACTGACATCTCATTACTTTTGGTGTAAAAATAGATCTAAACTAGTGAAAAATTATTAAAGTGAATCCCCACAAAACATGTGAAGCTGATGGTATTCCACACAATAATACATAAGTGATGTACTCCTGAACTACCTTCTCTTCTCTCTAAACATGACAATAAATGCCTGGATACTTCCTGTATTCCTGATTGTTGAAAGTCCTCTATTGTAGTTCGTGTCTTAAGAATCGTCTGGTCCTTTTAATTATCGTCCAGTTAACCTTCCACCACTTTTTGGCAAACTACTAGAATTCCTAAACAACTCTGAATTCGTTATTCATCTCCCGTCACAGAGTCGTCTTTCAGATAAGCAATATGGTTATCGTTTCTCTCTGTCAACTACTGATGCGTTAAAGATTATTGCTGAAAGAGGTTATCTAGATTTAGATAAGAATGGTGAAACCCGAGCTCATCTTTGAACATCTCGAAGGCAGGGTTATACCAGCCTTGTTCATATTGAAATGTTATATTATTTCTGGAATAATTTTCCAGAACCTATACTGGGAACAAAAAATCTACATATGGATAGAAAATGAGTTCAGTAAATATGCAAAAATAAAAACGCGTGTAAGACAAGGATGTGTCTTCTCACCGCACCTTTTCAACTTATACATTGAAGCGATTCTGAAAAATACTACCGGTATTCATTATTGTCGGTCACAATTTTAACATAAGATATACAGATGACACAATATTGATAGCAGACACAGAAAAGAAAATACAAGAACTCCTACAGAAGATAGGGAAGGAAGGAGAGTAGAAAGGACAAAGCAAGTAGATTGAAAAAAGACAAAATGCATGGTTGTTAACAAAAGAAACAACCCAACTTACAAATTGGAGATACCAGAATCAAACATTTACAACAATCTAAATATCAGGAGGTTTGTTAACAGAGGACGGAAATTCAGATACTGAATCTGAAGATAGCTTCCTAAAGCTAAGAAAAGTATTAAGAAAAAGAATTGACACCCAGGGGATATATTAAAGGTAAGTGGGACAGAGGAAAGCGGCGAATAACCTAAAAAAGGAAATTTCATAAACTAGCCAGTTGGGGCTTTATGCCAAGTTCTCTGCTTATCGTGTTGAACATTCTTAGTTTGGTTACGGGATTGAACGTATCTGCATTCTGTAAAAACATTATACACAATGAACTCTGCCTTTCTCTGCCGGGAGCTGATAGCTTGGTAGGTGGATCTCCGACTGGCAACAAATCAGTCAGGTTTCAGTCCCAACTTGAAGCGAACGGTTAATTTAGCCGCACTGATGAGCTGTGATACAGCAAAACAGGCTTGTATCCGGATGATATATATATATTATGCTCTCATATATATACTAATAAATTATGCTCTCATTACGACTGAGCTCTCGAGAGAGGAAAATTTTAAGAACAGCTACCACTTCTGCGATTTAGGCATTACTCTTCAGTAATAAATTGAATTCTCCCCGTGACTGGCGTGTGCATGCACCGCATATATATAACACGCTAAAATTTTCTCCTCTCTTATTTCATGCGCCGATAGCTTAGGGAGTTGGCACTACCACCAAATCGGTCGAGTGTCGATCCCGGCTGGAAGGAAATAGATATATAGCCACACTGATGAGGTGCGAAATAAACCTTTATGTGGAAAACTAATATATATATATATATATATATATATATATATAATTTGTTTAGGCAGTACTTATGAATGCTCATATAATAATATATATATTGATTGTTTAATTACTTAGTTTTTGGTCATAATAAAACTAGACCAGTGCACATTTGTATTAAAAAGGGTTCAATACAATTATATTGTAGAACTTTAAATATTTTACATTTGTAAACGAGTTATTACGCGACCTAGATTTCTACCATGAGTGGCGTCTTCTATATATTATGCTCTACAATATTTATTGTATTGAGCACTGTTTATAAAAATAAATGCCAGGGAACTCAAAATTGTAAGTCCTCTTTATCTGGATTTATATCGCTCCCACATAGGTAGAGCACGATAAACATTTATTTTTTAACAAAGCAATATGGAGAAAATTTATTTCGGAATCTCTCTGAAGAATATACTTAATACAAACAAAAAAGAATACTTCATAAAATTATTATGCAAAACAGGATTTAATTCGGTGAATGAGATAGAAGGCTCATTTCTTCCAGCACAAGGAAAATACACCTAAAAAACAAGAAGTATATGGGTTCAAAAGCAAAAAACAGCCTCATACGTTGAAAAGTTATGAGCCTTCGAGAATGATTTACTGGATATAATAAGCAATAAAACATTTCCCAAAAGGAGAAATGCTTTCCAACAACACCTTGGGGAAATGGTGAAAGAAATTAAAACATCTGATAAAGTCTTCATGAAATCGAATAAAACAACTCATTTCTGAAAAGTAACACCTAAAGAATACAATACGCTAATCATGAAAAACTTGACAAAAATCTATAAAAAAAAGTTGATATGAATACGATTTACTTGATAAGATCAGTAGGTCTAGTAAAAGAAATCACAGATAAATTGAAAACAAGCAACAAAGGAGCAAAACTCAGCACAAAGGAGTGCTACATCACCATAAAGGATCATATGGAAAACTTTAACACAAATCCTACTACTAGAATGATAAATTCCACAAGACCAGAAATAGGGAAAATTAGTAAAAACAAAAACATACTGGAAAGAGTAAACAAACAAACTATAGAATAACTGGAATTAAAATTATGGAAGGATACCACGGATGTAATAAACTGGTTTTACAATATAAAAGAAAAAAACAACTGCTCTTTTATCCATTTCGATATTGAGGAGTCCTATCCATCGATATCTTATAATTTTGATCACGTGTAAATCGCCTCATTTTATAAAAATGTAAATTTC
The DNA here is from genome assembly GCA_037127315.1 of Ascarosepion bandense. Classification (NCBI taxonomy): domain Eukaryota; kingdom Metazoa; phylum Mollusca; class Cephalopoda; order Sepiida; family Sepiidae; genus Ascarosepion; species Ascarosepion bandense. The sequence goes on along the minus strand of JBBBDQ010001567.1, from coordinate 1,494,485 downwards.
TAAATAAAATGTTTGAAAGGTAGCTTTTTGTTTCCATAACCTTTTAGATTGTAGTATTGGTAATCTTAAGTGGAAGGAGTTTAAAATCTATCTGAAAAAAAAATTTCTTTCATCTTATGAAAACACAGCATCCTTTGCACTGTCACCAAAAACTTCTGATATGTTCGTAATGAAGTTTCCAGCGCGAATGCTAAGTAGTACAGCACGCCGTTTCCAAAGTTAAGGCGTGGTGAAATGCGTCATGGTACTTTTGTTCTAACAGACAGTGCTCAACTGACCCTACTATAACTTGCCATGGACAAAATCGAAAACAAACAACACGCATGTGCAAAATAAAAAATAAAAAATGGTGCCAATTTACTCGTCGCACCCTGTATATTTACTTTGGTGACACATCTTCATTCAAACATGTTTCATTAAGTAATACAGACATATAAATGTCTATTTATTTTTGTAACGTTCTTTTATACAAAATTGAACACAGCCAACTTAATCATACGCAGTAACTCTTCTCTGTCAACTAATGCTTTTGAAAAGACCAACATTGTAAATAAGCTTAAATGACCTTTGGGAGATTTTATCTTTGTCAAAAAAATAATATGTTGGTTTGACGACCACAACGTTGTCAAGAATTCTTTCACTTTATTATATATATATATATATATATATATATATATATATATATATATATATATATATATAATATCATTTTACATACTACCAAGTTCTATTGCACAACATCTAAAATTACTTTCCTGCCACCTTCACAATACAGGAAAATATTTTTTTGACAACACTAATATACTATACCACGAAAATAATAAACAATAATTTAAAATCCCCGAGACCCTCTATATAAAAGGCAGCAAACCAACATTCAAAAACATTGATTAGGAGAGTAGAACAATGTGCTGAAGTTCATATAAAAAACAGATGACTCTTTTCTTGATGAATTTCATCTTGACATCAAGAAACTGATTACAGAACTGGGAAGGATCGTTATAAAAATAAACATTATATGTTTATATAATGCAATGAAACAATATATATATATATATATATATATATATATATATATATATATATATAGGAATTACTAAATATACATATTGGAATACACACATGTATAAAAATATTATTCAGGTGTTAATAAAACAGTGCTCGATGTAGTATAAATAGAGTCATTAATTATATATATTAATATATATATATATATTATCCTACGACGGTGGCACGACTCAGAGTTTCATGTGTTACTCAATCATCAGGTGCATATTAAGAACTTTTTTAAAGTAGATTAGGGGTGTTGATGTTTATATAACAACGTTTTGAAGTTCATATAACAAACATTTGTTGCCATTTTGAATACTACAAATTTTCGATCAGCTTCCTTATATTGGAACGCTTCTTTTGCAACCGACGTAGGATATACATATAATATATGTGTGTGTGTGTGTGTGTGTGTGTGTGTGTGTGTGTGTGTGAAATGGATTGCTTTTGCCATCAACTGTTATATTTTTGTAAATATTACCTGTTTATACCAACTGTTCACATTTTTATTGCGTTTGTAAAAAAAATAACTGTCTGTTTTTGCTTTAAATGGTATTAGAACCGTTTAGTTTTATGTAATTTCATTCAAAAATATCATCTTTCATGATATTGTGACAGTATGACTTTTCAAAATTGGTGGCGAAGTGAAAGTTGTTTTCGTACCTTCCCACATCAGTGATAAGGATCGTAGTTGAAGTCAATATGATTACGTTATGCTCTACCCACCTTTAGCAGATTGCAAGATCATGTGAAATTTCCTTGCAAATTTTTCTGTCTAGTGTTTCTTTATTTATGTGGAGCCAGCTTTTGAACTTGGGACAATTGAGCAGGCTCCCTATCTGAATTACATTGGACCTATTTTTCTAGGGCCAGAGATATATTTCTCGTATGATAATTTCGAGTTTTAACTATTTAACATACCTAAAAGTTTTAAGTGATTTGTTCTTATTTCAATCAAGCAAAACGAGAAGCTTTCACATAAAATGTTGTTATTTGGATTTTATCGGTTTGTTTATGGCCAGTTCTTAAATGCATAACGTTGTTCTGGAAGACCAATTTCTTTTAAAAATTTGTTTTTTCATGCGATGCAGTCAAGTCCTTACATAAAAACGAGAAGAATGTATATTTCATAGTTTTGGAATTTAGTTTGTATTTGAAATCTTTTTGATTTTAGTATAGCTACAATTGTTTCCAAGAAGTTTCCCATCCAAAGCAGTCAGGTAGGATTTATAAGAATTCGAAAATTTGACACCAGTGTCTACCGATTTATTTGCACAATGTGACAAGTAAAATCTTTTTTCGATATTATTGCAAAACATATTCGTACTTTATAGATATGGTATTAACAAAATGCAACAAATCAGTTTCATATGATTTTATCAGACGTTTAATATTCCCTTTTCCGACTTCTCCCGTCTCATTGAGCACAAGTAATTTTTTTATCACAGCCCAGGATATCTCAAGACTTATCAAAGGTCTTGGTCCAGATAAAATTAAATTGGTTGCCCATAAGAATATTAATCCAAGGTTATTCCGACCATAACAAAATTATTTAATCACTGCTTGAAGAAGAAATCTTTCCCAAGGACGATAGCATTAAACATTTCAAAGACCTTTGACAAGGTGTAGCAGAAAGGGTTACTGCACAAATTCTCCAGTTATGAAATCACTGGAAGAGTCTTCTTATTTATTAAGACCTTCCTAATGGGTAAAGTAGTTGTTAACAGTCATTCCTCCGGGGTCTAGGCTATCAACGGAGGTATACACTAAGGTTAGATTCTTAGTCCAACTCTCTTTCTACTTTACATAAATGATCCACCAAAGAGTATACGATCACTTGTGAATATCTATGTTAATGATACAACGGTATATGGCTGCACCTACAAACTTCTAGAGGATCAGAGCTTTGGCAGCTGATCTCTCCTCTGACCTTGCTCTAACAGCTCAGTGGTGGGTGGGTGACTGGTCACATTCAATGCCTCAAAAATCAAGCAAGTGACGTGCTATCATCACCTAGTGAGCCAAGAACTTTCGCCAATCCTGATAAAACGGTGTTCCCTTAGGGAGCACTAGTGCCTTGGCCGCCTATAGGACTTAAACTCAACCAAAATCTCAAGTGGAATTCGTACATACGATCCATCACGAGAGATGCTGAAAAAATGCTAGGTCCCCTATGGCGTTCCAGTAAGTACTTGACATCTTCTACTATCCTCTCCCTTTACAAGAACAAGATAAGGCCGAAAACGGAGCACTACTGCTGTACATGCATAGGAGCTGCCCAGTCTTCACTTTCCTATCTCGATGAAGTTCAAAAGCGTCCTGCGTTCTTGTCAGTGACAAATTATTTTCCCTTTCTCAATCAGATGAAACGTTGCAAGTCTTTCGCTGCTCTATCATTGTTTCCATAGAAATTGTCAAATTAACTGCATTCTTTAGCTCTACTAGTTCTAACATTTAGGACTTCTTTAGAACTTCTAACCTTTAGAACCTTTTTTATCGCTATGCAACACACATTGTGGCGAGTCACCCTAATGCCCTTTGTATTCCATTGGTGAGATGTAAGTGTTACTCGAGCAGCTTTTTTCCACGAGCCACTGATTTGGGAAACCAACTTCAAAAAAGGATGCTTCCTCGATCGCTACAATCTTAACCTGTTCAAATTTATGGTCAACCTTTAACTTCCCTACATATCCGCATAAACTTTGCCTCTTATTCTACATCGAGCGGCACTTGGATGTTATACAGAGGGAACATAATTGCAAAAAAAGTTCCATGACCCACTGAAGCATCCACTGAAAGAATTTTTTTGATTTGTCTTAATTATAGAAGACGTTAGATTTATATTGACATGCACCTGAGGAAAAAATTATCAGCCATTCTTCTTGGAAATTTGAATTCTTTTAAAATGATTTGTAACAGAACAAGGAATTTTAAACACAACATCGTATGTTTAGAAATAATAACTTTTTATATTTTCACACAATAATAGAATTATTTCAAATAAACCAAACTCTATCAAGATCAGTATTATTAATCACACTTATCCTTTTTATTATGAAAAAATTGCTGTTTTGTACGGAGCTGCTTGAACTTATTATTGTTAAGATAATAACAAAACAGAAAAAGATGAAGAATGTTATGAAAGCGTTTCCAAATGTCAATAACTGGAGTGAGAAGCATTATCAATAAATACACAAGATGTAGGAAGATAAAGATTGCAGACTTTGGAACGCAAACTAGAATGAGATGGACGTCAATAACCGTAGGGCAACTACCGAAATATTAGTGAATTATATATACAATCACTAAATACTTGCAGAGGAATGATCTGCGAGGTCAGAGATCAAGTTCACTTCTACAGAAGAGATGCATCCAAAGCAGATTGAAGTCTAGTTATGAAAACATGATGAATGATTTGGAAATGTTTGGGAAAGAAAGGACAGTCGTATAGCCAAAATAACAGTACTCCTTTCATTTTATCGGAACTGGGAATCTTGTGAACGTGGAAGGAATCATGAAAAATGAAGTATATGAGAAAATATTGAAAGAAAACTTAAAACTATCAGCAAAAAAATATTGATCTTGATCATTGGTTTGTCTTCCAAGATAATAACGAAACAAATCATATCGTTTCTGATGGAAACATGGAAACTATCCCAAGAAGGCCAAAGTGAATATGATTGCCTCGTCTTCTCAAATCTTTAAGATGAACTAAAAATCAGGGTCCATGCCGGAAAACCATCAAAGCATGGGAAGATTGATAGATTAAGCAAAAAATAGTTTGTGATTCCTAAGATGTGCCTAAAACTTGTTTAAAACTATACCAAACGATTGTTACTGAAAATGATAAAAAAATTGGCTATTAACAGGAAACGAGACTAATAATTTTGACTTGGGTAAATTTTTATTTTTGTAGTTGAATTTTGTGTGCTTATAAAAAATAAGATTCCTAAATAAAATTTGCGCACTTACAAAAAGCTGTGTTACAAATTTCTTGTTCTGTTGAACAGTATTTGGTAAATAATATGAAAACAATTAAATTCCAAATTGCCCACAATTGTACTTCATATATACGTGTACGAGATTTTCGAATGCAGAATATTTCATTCGGTGTTAAAATTTGGATATTGCTCTCATGCTGGGTAGCGTTATTTTACTATAGATTTCTGTATTGTTCATAAAAATGGTGTTAATATCAAGGGCAAGGATTTTGCTCTGCCAATTAAGAATTTTGAGATGACGTTGTGCTCATTTCCGAGTCGAAACCTGATGCTAACAGTTTACTAACAGTCTACTCTTAATAAAGGCAACATGCGAAAGAAATTTCTCCCTCAAGGGACAAAAAGTCTTAATAATCAATGAGAGAGGCGTTAAGAACATCATTTGCTTCTGCATATTATCCTCTTAACAATAACGCAAAAAGAAAAGTAGCTGGCTCATACAATAAATTTGATAAAATTTGATAAATTTGATAAAATCTAAAATAACAAAGATAAGATTGTGGTGTGTACATTTTGGATTAATTCCTAAAATACAGGATGTTCTAGAATTGACTATTTCAGTGAAATTGGACAAATTTTTAATTCACTTTTCTTTCCAATCATCATGTTTAATATGTTTTTTGTTTCTAATCTTATCACCCCAAGCAATGCGGTGACGCCACTGATGCGCATGGGGCTACTTAAGAGTAAAATGATTGGAAAAGAGAAAGCCGGAAACGACATCCTAAACAGGAAACAAGGGATGAGCCTCTTCACCTGTTCAAAAGACGTGGGTGGAGTGTGAACCGGGCGATAGTTGAGTCTATCTACTCCAATAATCTTGGTTGCAGTTTCTGGAGAGAACCAATAATTTCACATGACCAATAGTTTGAACAACACTAGCACAGATAACCCCTCAGTCATGATGATTAAAGCTAGCACAACCATTGACGGCTTCCAAGCAGTTTCATTTATGAGATTTTATTATGCAACTCAAGAGTTGTTTATCATATTTTAAATAAATAAATATAGAAATATTGTGATTAGCATTTTTTTTATTTCAAGGTATATAAAGATTGCCATGGGTCATAAGAAAGCTATAGATGTAAAACAGAAACAAGATATTGTCAAGTAAGCGTTAGAAATATTCTGGAATTATTTAGGAATAAAAATGTATCTTGCATTTAGTTCGTTTGCATAATAAGACCTGACACTTCCCAAACAAATTATCAACATTTTTAATAAGAATATCTGCTTTTATTAGAAATATTTACAATAACTTATTTGGTAGTGTGATATTTTATTATTTAACTTGTGAGTTATTTATTCCATTGTAAATAAACTGTATAGTTATTGGTATTCTAGGATTTCATCTAGATAAAATTTGCTCTGGGTCAGAAGAAGGATATAACTTCAAAAACGAAACCAGATATTATAAAGATACTGATTAATGAGAAAACATTAGTAATTTTTTAAAAAGCATTGATTAGAAATCATAGGACATTGAAAAAGAAATTAAAATAATTTACAAGGACAAGAAAGAAATTTTAGAAAAATGAAAATAGTAATAAACAAAAAAAAAGCTGATTGACGAGTAAATAAATATTTGAAGAAGCAGGATTTTGTGACTAAACAGAAGATGGAGAATATTAAAAAAATTTGGCTGAAGACAAGAAAGTAACAAAAATTATCATTATTATTGTAAACAACACAAAAAGAAGCAACTATTTGCCAAATAGTGAGCCCCCTCTAAACTGGCATCAAAACATGAAGATAAAAAAATTCATTAGAAAAAGTTACCAGCAATACATTTTTGTAAAGAAAAAATTATCAAAGCTCACAAAAGAATAAAATTTTGGCATTAAATGACCCATAAGAAATTGATATACAATTAAGCAAACAAATCAAACCAGTTTTTGATAAAAATTGATATTTTCTTTTAAAATAGATAAGACTACCCTTTGTACTAGCTTCCCAAAATATTTTTGAATTACGACAAGTAGCTGAACAAGAAACCCTGTGGCTTCCTCTATTGTTATCTAACCATAAAGTAATCCCACAAGATGCTGACATCATAATTTTGAAAGAGCGAAAGCCAAGATAAATCATTTATTGGCAAGGTGTGTGTGTGTGTGTTTACATTGTAAATAACACACCTTAGTCCGCCTTCTTCTACCGAGCACCCATAGCTCAAATGTAGAATCGCCGACTGATGCCAATTCGGTCGAGTCTCAATCCTGTCCAGAAGCAATCGGATGTCCAACCGCACCGATGAGCTGCGATACAGCAAAACAGATCTGTCTGCGGAAGAATATATATATATATATATATATATATATATATATATATATATATATATATAATTATTACGTGGGAACATGTAAAAAATATTACAAAATTATTACGTGAGAACATGTGAAAAACTAATACAAAATTGTATAAGGTTTCCATCATTGTTAACTATCTGATGACATTCTTTCAATGTCAAAACAAGATGTGCAATTTTGTAGTAGTTTTCCCGTTATCACACAATAATTAATAATAAATAATCATTGCTCTATTTTTATATTAAGCATTGTTTTAATGTTTTGAACGTTTCAATTTTATTCTTCGTTCTTCTTCATTTGAATATATATATATATATATATATATATATATATATATATATATATATATATATATAATCCGTTTTAATTTAAAAATTGCGAGTTCATAAATTCCCTGCCACGTGAACGTTCAAATATAACACCGTTACAAGAGCGTTCTTAATATATATATATTGACAATCTGCAACGCACAGGATACTCTCCTGGTGAGACGCAGGAAGAGCAGGGCCAGGATGCACACCACAGTACCCAGTCCTTCCAAGTAGAGGTCAATATGTCCAGCAACATAACATCAAGTAATTTTCGGAAAAAGATCAAATGGCCTGCAGCAACAGATACAAACTCTTGGCAAGCTTTTGATTTGGACGTCAGCGAGATCCTGACATTGATTTTGAAAGGCTCCGTTGATAAACGACTAGAAATTATGAGCAAAATAATCGTGAGCTTTGGAGCAGAACGATTTGGAAACAGCGAAGGAAAAAAAGTGGCGAATAGCACCATGAATCGAAGAGAAAATTGAATTTAAAAACTCAGAGCAGGATTAAAATCACTAAAAAAAACAATATAAGAATGCAAAGCCCGAAGAAAAAGAAGCCTTAAGAGAACTAAGAGACTCGATCCGATCGGATTTAAAAGCATTAAGAAGAGCCGAATGGCACCACTGGAGGAGGAGAGAAAGAGCTCGGAAAAGAGAAGCCTTCATATCCAATCCTTTCGGATTTACCAAACAATTGCTGGGTGAAACCCGCATTGGAACGCTACAAAGTAGAACTGAGGAAATAAATGCTTTTCTCAAAGACTCCTTAAACGACCCCTACCAGCAGCAACAACTTGGCAAAAACCATCTGCTTCTTACACCAGATCCTCCTTCAATTGATCTCGACAGAGGACTACCTAGCTTGGTTGAATTGCAATTAGTGCTTAAAAAAGCTCGGTCAAGCTCTGCTCCAGGCCCGAATGGAGTACCGTACTTAGTGTACAAAAGATGCCCAAAATTACAGCGTATCCTATAGAAGTTACTGAAGGTCATTTGGAAGAGAGGGAAAATAGCAGACCAGTGGAAGTATTCCGTGGGGATATGAATCCCTAAAGAGGAAAACGCCAAGAAAATCAACCAATTCAGATGCATTTCGCTGCTGAATGTTGAAGGAAAAATTTTCTTCAGCTTATTAAACAGTAAGCTGTCAAAATATCTAATAATAAATAACTACATTGACACCTCTGTTCAAAAAGGAAGAGTCCCAGGCATGCCAGGATGCAAAGAACATACAGGGGTCATTACCCAACTACTAAAAGATGCCAAGGAAAATAAGGGAGATATTGCAGTCCTCTGGTTAGACCTTAAGAATGCTTATGGGTCAATTCCCCATCGTCTGGTAGAAGAAGCTCTAATCCGGTACCATATACCCGCTGCTTTCACCAAGCTCATTTTAAACTACTATAAGGATTTTAGAATGAGGGCAGTAACAAAGACCTTAACTTCAGCGTGGCACAATCTTGAAAGAGGGATAATTTCAGGCTGCACCATTTCAGCGACTCTCTTTGCATTATCAATGAATATGCTGATAAAGGCGACTGAAGTGGAATGTCAAGGACCAGTCTCCAGATCCGGTGTAAGGCAACCACCGATTCGCGCGTATATGGATGATATGACCATAACCAGCACGTCCGCCAGTGACGCAAGGCGGTTGCTGAAGGACATCGAAGAACATTCAAGATCCGTAATATTAACAAAGGAGAATCTAGAAGGGTGGTTAATAAGGGTTGATAAATCTGGCTTACCTGGCAGATATAAAGCTTGGATTTATCAACACGTCATTCTTCCAAAAATACTCTGGCCTGTAACGATCTATGATTTCACTTCCTCCACGGTAGAACTAATGGAAAGAAGCATAACATCACGACTACGTAGGTGGTTAGGTTTGCCAAGATCTCTATGCAGCGCAGCGTTATACGGGAAAACAAACACACTGAAACTCCCGTTTAAAAGCCTACACGAAGAATTTAAAGTAGCTAAAGTGAGAGCTACAATCCAGTACGAGTGCTCGAAAGATCCAAAAGTAGCCGGTGCGGGAATATCAGTGTATACAGGTAGAAAATGGAACGCCTCGAAAGAACTGAATACAGAAAAAGAAAGAATCCGAGAAAAGGCAATATTAGGGACCATAGCTACTGGACGCGCGGGCCTCGGGGTTCCCTCAGAAAAATATGACAAACTGCAAGGAAAAAAGAAAAGTCATCTTTTGCAGGAAGAAATCAGAAACGGCAAAGAAGAGAAACGAATAGCAATCCAAGTCGGGATGAGACAGCAAGGGGCATGGACCAAATGGAGCTCTATGTTGAAACGCCAAATCAAATGGTCCGAAATATGGCACGGTGACACCAGATTAAAATTTCTGATTCAGGCAGTATACGACACCCTGCCAAGCCCCACAAACTTACAATTATAGTATAAAACCCAGTCGCCAAATTGTCATCTTTGTGGGTGCAGAGGTACCTTAAAACATATCCTGAGTAGCTGTAAATCTGCACTAGCTGATGGGTGTTACAGGTGGCGCCATGACAAAATTCTAAAAGAGATCGTGAAAATAGTTCAAAATGCTATCAAAGAGAATGTTTACAACCCAGATACAAGGCAGATAAAATTTATTAAAGCGGGCGCGAAAACCCCACGAAATAGAAAGGTAAATCCAAACCTGCTATCTCCTGCAACAGACTGGGAACTAAGGGCCGATATAGGCTCAAGATTGAAATTCCCAGAGCAAATTGCCATCACAAAACTTCGCCCAGATATAGTTTTCTTCTCACATAAATCGAAGAAGATAGTCTTGTGAGAACTGACGGACCCCTGGGAAGAAAACGCAGAGGAAGCTCATGAAAGGAAGAAGTTAAAATATGACGAACTGCTGGAGAGTTGCAGGGTTAAAGGCTGGAGGGCTAGCTGCACTCCTATAGAAGTGGGGACTAGAGGATTTGCAGCAAGGTCCTTATGAAAAGCCTTAGCAGATATTGGGATAGTGGGAGTAAAAAAAAAGAAAAGCACTCAAGTCCATAACCGAAACAGCAGAAAGAACAGCTAATTGGTTATGGATCAAAAGAGAGAGTGACTGGATTCCAAATTGTTAGCAAAAATTCCCTGAAATGCTGCGTCTAAATTAATCTTTCGGACGAGCTCATGTGCGGTTCGTCTCTAAATGGAAAGTGGCTCTGACTGTCGCCAATCGGAAGCATTTGCAGGGTTTCGTACCGGTCCTAAACGTAATTTTCCAGTGTCTGAAAGCGCTTATCGAGGGTGGGCCATAGGCTGACCATCTCTGGTCGGGTCGGCGTGGTGAGGGGGATATGATGTTGAAAGACCCGAAACCCCCTAGTGATCCTCGCGATGACATCACTGACGACACTCTCTAGCGCCCCCATTACGGTGCGTATGTTTGAAATATATATATACTGTATGTTTGTGTGAATTGAATATAATAGGATAATAGTATATAAACAACATCCTTGTGTATAATACGACCCTTTAATCCAGTCATCTCTTGCTTATTTTTGTAGACATGTTCAACCAGATAATCCATTAAAGTCAGTATGTCATTAATATATTTCAATAAAATATTTACTTTTTCAGGGTATTGTACAATAGGAATTAAATTCATGTTTAGCCACTGAGTGTTTCTTCTAATTTCAGGATAAAATCTTGTTTTAGGAATTTTCCGAGAAAAGTGCAAACAGGAGATGTCCGTTAATAAATTTTAAGGTGTTAATTGATCTGTCATATTTTTCTGTTTGATATAACTTTATCAATATACAGAAATATAATGAACTGTGAAACTAAATAAAATGTGTTTTCATTAAGAACGAAAAGAAAAAAATCAAGAAATCAAAACATAAACAAACATTATCACGTAAGCAATAAGGTCTTTTTAGTTCAGTAATAATGAAAACGTGTACAGGTGTATAATACAACCACAATTTCTCTTGTTACTCACTGTTGTTCTCATATATATATATATATATATATATATATGTGTGTGTGTGTGTGTGTGTGTGTGTGTGTGTGTATATATGTTGAGATTTTATAAATTTGTATTGCTTTATAATTTTTTCTTTTTTTATTTTCATTTCCTTTCAAAACTCTATTAAAATGAGTACGCAAGAACGCATCTTTATTGACCCCCGGCCCCCAGATTTCTTTGCATGAGATTTCATTAAAAAAAAGCTTATGATCAATAGTTTAACTCAGCCTAAAGAAGTCTTTCAGTAAGCACTGCCGGAGATAACTTCTGAAGTGCTTCAAAATATGTCTTGGAACATAAAAGCTATTTTTATCATAACTTCCCGTCCCATGTACGGGTTAAATGACAAGGCTGACTGACCTCACTTTTGGTTACCACCTAATGTGGCAACCAAGCTAGAAAGAAAATCTTAATTAAAACTAACCTGAAGAGTGATGAGCTCCGTCAGGCTATCATTCTTTGATAAACTACTGTAAATATGGTGCCCAAACGAGCCTAATGGGTTACGTAAGTAAATTATGTTGTGAAGTGACGATTATAAGAATATTATCTATAACTTTGCAATAAATGTTCAAAGCAAATAAATGCTTAAAGGTAAGTTTTTACTGTTGTATTGAATATAACACCTACATTCAGGCATACGAACACGCGTACACACAGATTAATAAAAAGAAGATAAAATATTATATTTAATGTATTTTTTAGTAAAAATCAAAACAGTTGAGCTCACAATGGAAACTTAAGCTGTTTATGATATTCACTAAGAAAAACTTTTCAAAACATCAAGTCGCACACAAATGTATTTCTTTATGCATGGATGTTGGTAAAGAAATTCAGTTTCTATTTTCTTAATAACCACGGGATATATTTTTGTTTGGCTGTTTTTTAAGAATAACATTATAGGAAATAAACTTTGAGAAGAAACAATTTATGCAATATGCCTCTAGCCTTGGGTTGACGACAAATAGCATTATAAAAATGAATTCAGTTATAACAAAACAAGAATACAAATAAAAAAATAGATCTCTATGCATTAATTCTTTATTTTATCACTATGAAAAGAGAATGATTTGAATAAAAAAATGGATAGAAGGCATAATGATAAAAGAAATTGAAAAATAAATTGAAAAAAGGAAATGTATAAAAAAAAACAAAAAGAAGTAATACATGTGAAATGTACGTCATGACATATAATAAGAAGTTCTTTTGATAATTCGTACTAGGAAAGAAGATTTGCCTTGTGGTTTATGGGATGGAATTTCGGTCATTGCAGCTGGTATTAAATATCCACACAAGAAGAATTGCACTCTTGTCAGTTATAAAACAAGAAAACTTTGACGACGAATAATTACCAAGGAAAAATGTTTATTTTAGCAGCGATAAATTCATCTGGCACAAAGAACGCGATATTTATGCTTAGAATGCACTAGAAAGGGAAATGGTAATGCAGAAGGACGTGTACCTGTGTTTCCTCGACTATGCAAAGGCATTCGACAATGTATGCCACAATCACGTGATATTGGCCCTCGGCAACCTTGATATATTCAGGAAAGACCTTAGAGCAATAAAAAACTTGTACTGGAAGCAAACTGCCGTCATACGAACAGTAAACGAGTCAAGCAGATATACAAGGATAGAAAGAAGTGTAAAACAAGGATGTGTATTGTGTATTCTCACCTGCTCTGTTCAACCTATACAGCGAGACAATTCTGAGAGTCTGCAGGTTGCAATTTGGACAGTATAAGATACGCAGACGATACGGTGCTGCTAGCAGATACAGGAACGAAACTACAAAACCTCCTACAGGAAATAGTTACAGAAAGCGGGAAGAAAGGACTAGATATAAACTACAAGAAAATTGAATGCATAGTAATAAGTAAAAGGAGGAGCCCAAAATGCGAACTACGACTTGGTGATACTAAAATCAAGCAGGTGCAGAAATTTAGATACCTGGGACTCGTTCAAACAGTGGACGGAAAGTGCGATATGGAAATCCAAAGCCGTATTGGCATGCATTCCAGAAGCTGAGTAGAAACAAGAAAATTTTGCTAAAACAAAGAAGAGAGTATTCTTATATGATGTCTGTACTTCAATATGGCAGCGAATGCTAAACAGTCTCATCGAAGATGTAGGAAAGACTTGAAGTAAATGAAATGTGATACTACAGAAGGATACTGAAAATAACATGGACGGAATATGCGAGCAACGACGAGGTTTTAGAGAAGATGGACACTAAAAAGAAAGTGTTACTTAACATCAGGAAAAGACAGCTGAGGTTTTTGGGACATGCAATAAGGAGGGAGGGCTTGGAGAAACTGATTCTCACGAGACGGATAGAGAGAAAGAGAGACAAGAGAGAGCAATGCATAACATACTTTATGGACTTAAGCAGATGAATGGAGGAGCGGGGATTGAGTTGGTTAGTAGAAGAAGGGGCAAGAACGGCAGCGAATAGAGAGACGTGGGTGGGCATGATCGCCTACGTTCTGAAGGGACATGGCACATAGAAGAAATTTTTAACAAGAATCTAAGAAGACATTTTTAAAATTGAAGTATTTTCAATAATAATAATAATGATAAGAAGAAGAAGAAGAAGAAGAAGAGGGTGAGGAGGAGAAGAAGAAGAAGAAGAAGAAAACGAGAAAATATCAAACTAGTTCTCTACCATTTTTAAAAGAATAGTCTCATGGAAAGAGACTACAAGAAAGTGGCGGCTGAAATATGAGAGAACTGCAAAGTTTCGTGTAATAAGTCAAAGAATCACCATTCAAGCAAAACAAATACTAAAAAATATTTGTTCTCTTACCCAGGGTTTAAGGAAAATATAGGGAAGAAAACATTCGGCAAAAACAGAAAATAGACAGAAAATAAAGGAAAATTGTCAAAGCCCTGGAATCATACAATCCAGTACCACATTTTATTTTATTTTACAGAAAACTTAGCATCTGAAGAGAAAGATGAAAATGATGCAATAAAAAAGGACATGACTAAAAACAAAACAATGTTACCATCGTTAAGGAACCAAAACTGGAAAATATTCATGTTAAAAACTGTATAAGCTTTAGAATTTTTTCCGACTAACAGATTAATCATTTAGTGTATGCAGGATCCAGACTAGTTATTTTGAACAAAAAATGGTTTTGAGAAGGAACCTCAAATTGAAGCAATTGAAGCCGGTTGGGAGATATGAGACTGAAACAATAAATTTAAACCTAAAACTAAAGGAAAATCAATCAAGAAAATAAAAAATTATATCAATGGCAAGAAACAACGAGTTAAAATCAGCAGCAGCTTTAGTAAATAATACAAATTGAAAAGAATTAAATAAATGATCTTAATTAAGAGTAAGATGCAAGAATTACCGACATAAAGTGCAGGAAGGCAGATAAAATATTTCAAAATAATGAAAGATTCTACCCAAAAATAAAGTGGGGAGAAATATTATTAAGAAAATCTCGATTAGGCTTCTGATCAATAGAAGACCAAATTAAAACTGACACAAATAAAGAGAGATCTACCACCCAGAGATAGCAGAAAGGGTGGTGAAGAGTGACAAACAGCTACATCGACACAAAGCCAAGCTTGTAATCCATAAGTCTACTGTTCAACCTAAAATTGTTTCCTATTTTAAACAAAAGGTTAAAAAAAACGTGGATGATGAGTAATTGGTGTTCTGTTTGCTTTTTGTTTTTAGGGCCTTTTGATTTTGTCTCTCCCCCCGGTAATTATGGTAAAAACGAAAGAGTCAGAAAGATGAAAGGACATTTGAACATCATTTTTTTGTTACAATACACATAGAGAGAAAGAATCTGAACTTAAATATTATTCTATATTGCAATTCAGATCAGAAAATGTAATTATTTATACAAATTTCTTTAAAAAGTAAAACTAAGTTTAGAGTATTCTTTTTCACAAAGATCGTCTGTGGTCGTTTTTATTTTCGAACCATTGCATTAAAATTTATTGTTCTAACAATATTTGATTTAATATTTCTTCTAGCCAAATCGAGAAAACGTTTCTCCAACATTATAAACCTTAAATAATTCCTTAATTTTGCTTCATTTTGATAAATGTGTGGTCTATATGAGATACTTTTGCCGAAATTATTAGAACTAGAAAAACCTGTAAAAATTTCAGTTTTCCTACCTTAACTTTCTGATGAATCTTAATTACTAAGTTATTGAATAAGTTTATGGCAACTTCTAAGACATTAAAAATTCCGTAGAAACTCTCCTATCGTATCCTTAAATATTTAAGTTGAACAGTAGACTTGCGGACAACTTAAACAATATATTACAATAACAAACATAAATATGAATGCCGTTAGTTATTTTAAAATTAAGGGGTCAAAATTAAAATATTAGGTTGTGACAAAAATAATGACCACTCGAAGTGTGGTATCTTGAAAAGCCATTTTAACATGGTATTCTCGGTATGTAGATGAAGTGAATGTTGGTAGCCCTTAATTATGAACATGACAAAACATTATCTTCGTTTATTTTCTTGAATAAATGCAAACTTGGGTACAATGCCTCCCAGGCTTGCTAATATCATCAGAGTCTGTGAAGCGGGTCCACAAGTAATCGGACAGTACGACGGTGGTTCCAGAATTTCCGTACTAGTGATGAGAGCCTTGAAGATAAAGAAGGTAAAGGTCGGTTATGCAATCTTGATAACAAACAACTGCAAGCAAATGTTCAGCAAAACCTACGTCAAAGAGTCAGAGAAATGTCTCACATGCTTCGTGTCAACACTGCAACAGTCTCACATGCTTCGTGTCAACACTGCAACAGTCTCACATGCTTCGTGTCAACACTGCAACAGTCTCACATCATTTGCAGAGTATTGGAAAAGTGGAAAAAATCTCGAAAAATGATCTCAATGAAAATCAAAAACATAGGCACTTTGAAGTATGCTCGGTGCTCTTTCTTCGTAACACCAATGATCCTTTTCTTGACCGAATAGTCATTTGTGATGAAAAGTATATCCTTTTTAAAAACTGTATACAATCAGGTCAACGGCTTTATTGTGATGAGTCTACCAAACATTTCCCAAAGCCAAAGTTGTATCAGCAAAAGATTATGGTGACTGTCTGGTGGTCTGCCATTGGTGTTATTCCCTACAGCTTTCTGTAAACCAATCAGAGCATTATTGCAGTGGTTTACTGCAATCAACTTGCTTAAATGCATGCGCGCCTGAAAAAAATGAAACCTGCATTGGTGAATCGACATGGTCCAATTCTGCTCCACGGTAAAGCGCGGCCACATGTTGCAAGAATGACGTTGCAAAACTTCACAAACTTGGGACACGAGAGTTTACCACATCTTCCATATTCTTCTGATCTTCACTGATTATCATTTTTAATCACCTAAGCACATTTTTAAATGGTAAGTAGGAGTAGATAGACTAAACTATCGACCGGTTCACACTCCACCCACGTCTATTGAACAGGTGAAGAGGCTCATCCCTTGTTCCATGTTTAGGATGTGGTTTCCGGCTTTCTCTTTTCCAATCTTTTTACCCTTACGTAGCCCCCTGCGCATCAGTGGCATTATCGCCTTCCTTGGGGTGATATGATTAAAAAAACAAAAAGAAGCTTTTAGGTCCAAACCAGAGGTGGAATCAGCTTTCAAAGGTTTTGTTGCATCACAGCCGATGCAGATGCGCTGATTCTTTAAGTTTTCGTATGTTCTCGGTCTATTATTTCAACTTCAGCTTACAGAGGGCGGTGATCGCTCTTCTCACCCATATATGGTCAGCCATGCCTTATTTTTCTATTCTTTACGATGTTCCTGTAGTCTTATCTTTAGTGGTGGCATGTTTCACTTTTATATTTTTTTGTCACAGCTGCATCGGATGGCATTACACACAGTTCTTAGTCATGTTCTCCTCTGAAAGAACTCTTACTCGGAAGATGTGTCTGCGTAGGGTTGAAGCACTTCCAAATTATATCAAGTATTTACCTGAAGAAAACCAGAGCGTACAACATCCGAAACACAATAAAGATGACAATAATCTGAACAATGTCAGTCAGTTAAGTGCCATATGTGACTTCGGTAATCATGTCTCTTTCGAGACATGACTGTGTAACACTGTCACTCGGCTGTTTGTCTGGCTGGGTCCAGAGGTCATTTACGATGTTGACCGGATCCTGAGTCCGGGTTGATGCTGTCGAAACGGCACCAGTTATGACAACGCTCTCGGGTCGCTAATCGTGATGGCGGCCTTATCACAGCAGCTGGTTCTCATGATGTCTATTACAACGGTAAACTTTCCTGCCCACGCTGTGTTCTTTGATCTCAGGAAAGACACGTTGAAACCCGGTAGTCGTTTCTCTACCACCTCAAACCAAACTGAACACACGTGTACACTTGTGTTGAAAAAAAGTAAATGCGGCACCAAAAAAAAATAAATGAATAAGTTCGAAGACGCCTGGATGAGTTACGGAAAAAGTCTTTATGTATATAAAAAAAAAAAATAATTAACGATAAAAGCAGAATGTACAATCGTCGAATTCAATGTTCACAACGGAGCGAAAGATTCGTTTAAATAATCAGAGCTTTCAATTTTCCCAATTACTTTTAAAACAAAAAGTTCTTTCAGGGCTCTTTATCGGAGCTTTACGGAAATAACCGAAGTGGAGCGAATAATGTGTATGTAGCGACGGCGGTAGTGGGTTTTTTGGTTTCTGTCGCTTGGCAGCTCTGAAACTGATTTTCTCACTGGGGTCTCGATTTTTATACTTGTCCCCAATTCTCTTATGGGATGCTGAGAGACCCGGGTTAACCTTATGCAAATCAGATCTTTGACCATTGAGATTTCTTCCACCTACACATTTCAAGGTGGAGTTATGGTTCAACGGATGAGGCAACAACACCTCATCTGACGTAATTTTCTCTTCGTCCTCTTCTTCTTAATTACATCATTTTAGGTTTTCAAATTTTTAAATCCTTTCTCATCAAATGTGGAAACTAAGGATCTGACCTTACCCTAACCCTATCAAAAGTTCTGACAGCCTTGTTTTGACTATCTTTATTTTTCACTCTACTAGCCAAAATATTCGCTTCTGAATAACAATGGGAAAATATTTTTTTCTTCCCAATTTTCAGCTAGTTTCTCTATTTTCGGATTTTACAAGCACATGAGTATAAAATATTTCTAAGCAGCGCTCATATCGCGAATTACAATAAACTGCAAAATCAACAATACCACGAATAATAATTTTTTGGCTCCGTTGTAGTAAACTATGAATTACATTTTTTTATATGTAGAAATAGGGTTACTTCTAAATTATATCAAGTATTTAGCTGAAGAAAGCCAGAGCGTACAACATCCGAAGCACAATAAAGAGAACAATAGTTTGAACAATGTCAGTCAGTCAGTAAGCGCCATATGTTACTTGGGTGATCATGTCTCGAAAGAGACATGACTGACTGGGCAGAAGATTTTACCTGCAGTATGTTACCATTACTTTCTACGGTAGACTGGTTGCCAACCAAGGTAGCTATAGAACCCATTCTGTTTTGCTATTTAACGCATAAGAGGCGGATTAATGCTTTTTCCAAGGCTATTTGCACGTAAGAGAATATAACAAATTCAACTGGAATTCGAGCGCATCTCTGCAGATTTCTCGTTCCGAGCTGATATCCACTGCACTACATCGCATATAAGCAATGTAAATAGTTACAATACATCATCTCAGAAATATAGACAAACTTGATTTTTGCTACAAAAAACAAGAATTACAATGAAAGGTCTAATAGAAACAATACCTATGAACCACCACACAAAGCATTTTTCGTTATCAGGAAATATGAATAAACTCATAGTTTATTCTCACGTTGGCTAAGGTATAAAATTTTAATATCGGCTATATCTGTGATATCATAAATTTACGATTTTTCAAAATCTAGGCAATTTTTAAAGTACTGCCTGCTATGTTCATATCGAAATTTTGCTGATAGAATATTAAGAAAATGTCACCGTATTATTATATATGTCATCAAATGTTTGATATTTAATTATAATTTTTAAATTCCTAATACACAAGACAGTATTTATCCTATTTGGCCTCCAAAATGAACAGTATCAATTTCAAATTGGATTTGGTGAACATTACTTTTGTAAAATAGGATCAAAATAGCAAATAAAGTTTGCCATTTATAAAAATGAAATCTAACCAATCAGCAGAAATCAAGCAATATTTTTCAACCAATGAAGATAGGGAAACATTACTACGAAAATTATCGTTTCTGGGGTCTCGAGAAAGCTCTCAGTAAAATATTTTGAACGTTGTTGATCAGAATTTGAACGTTAAAGTCTCCTTTTTGTTACTTTTAAAATTTCTTTTTTGTCACTAATTCGCAGTTTCAATTGGTTTCGCATCGGTGTTTCTTTGGGGTTTAGAGGGTGGGGGTGAATGTTGTTTTGCTATAACAGCCAAGCATCAATACTTGGACTGTTAGATAGAAAGTTTTATTTATATCCTCTCCACCACAGGGTGCGATTGGTAAATTGGCGCCATTTTATATTTTTAATTTCATGAATGCGCCTTCTTTGTTTTTAATTTTGTTGACTGCACAGTATAGTAGGGTCAGGTGGGCACCCTCTGTTATAAAAAAAATTGGGAATGACATGCTGTATAGCTTGGAATTCGCGCCGAAACTCCAATACGAACATTTCAAAGTGTTTGTAAGTTAATCTGAGGACAGTGCAGAGGATTCGGATAGAGTTGGATAAGTCTAGTGGTGATTACGATGGTGCTTGCAGTGATCACTAGTGAAGGCCACGTCATGCCTCTATTCATCTTCCCACAGAACCCTAGACTCAACACAGGGGACTTCATCTACCTTGAAGAGGTAGTGCTGATCTGGATCAAGAGGGTGGATTCTAGAAGACCCTATGTCTGGCAACAGAACTCTACACCATGCCACACAAGCAGGAGATCTCAGTCATGGCTATCAGACAATTCTGTGACCACATCACCCCTTTAAATCTGACCACCTAATTCTCCAGATTGCAACATCCCTGATTTTTATGTGCAGAACACAGCTGAGTAAAAGATCAACAAATCTGCATGTAAAACCAAAGATGAACTGAAGGCAAGGATTATAGCAACATTCATCAGCTTAAACAAGAATACTATCCAGAAAAGATGCAAGAGATTCTGAGGTCGTCTGGAGGCCGTGGTTGAAGCCAATGGCGGTTTTGTTGAATAAATTTAATCTTTAGTATTTCAAGATATTTTTGTGTAGTTTAAATATAACCGTTAAAACTAGATGTCAGTGTTATTTTCATTTTTGCCTAAATTAGACGACAATTTATCCACTGCACCCAGTATATTTTAACTATGATATCCAAAGAGACGGCTTTATTGGAAATCATTTACAAGCTAAAGTGAAAAGAAAAGTTGATTTTAACTCAACTCTCGGTAAAACTTCTCACACTTCTAAGCTTATTCTTTGTATGGAAGGCACTCAGTCAATAATAAAATCACAACAATCATTAACAATCTGAAAAATTTTCTCACGCATCTAGTTCCGTTCCTTACGTTCAGAGATGCGGCGAAACACGGACAAAGATCTCAGAAGAGGAATTTTGTTCGAAATATTAATTAAAGAACAATGTCAGTTTTCTTTATGAACAGAAAAACTAATTGCCAGCTTGGTGAAAGATTGTGTGTTAAAATACTGAACGTATTGAGTGTTAAAAATAAGCCGTTTGTGAACGAATTCTCCCATGCTTGTTCGAATCAATTCGTCGAGGTTGTCCATTTTCTTCTAATGTCGTAAATCCTTCTGTTGAAAGTTTCTTTGCAAGTTGAAGACGAACCAAGGACGGCATTGTAGAACGTTTCCGGAATGCTAACATCTAGGTCATACCGCCTATGTCGGTGACGCCTTTTTTCTAGCTATCAATGCCGAGATTTAAGAATTCAGCAAGGAAATCACTTTTTACAAGGCGGTGACAGAAATCAAAATTCCCCGCGACAATTATTTTGCTTTGTGGCTGGGTTCATACGAGGCCATTTCAATAGAATGGACAGAGTGTGCAAAATGGTTGAGATATGATTCAGTCTCGAACTTCAAGTAGAGAAGAATTGATCTAAGAGTTGACTAATGTGGCCCCAAACGAGTTTTTGCTCAAGAGAGTCGCGGTGTTAGTTTCGCACATCTATGGTCTCCACCTTTATTTACTGCTGATGCTTTCACTTCTGTACACCAGTCAGGATAGTTTCAAGAGAGAGAACTGTTTAAATTTCTTGATGTTACAAAGCTTCCACGGCGAGTCATGAGAACTCCGCCAACATTTATCTGAGGTTCATTTGTGTATGCTTGGAGCGATAGCGATATGATTCTACTGATGGAAAGCTGAGTATACCATGAACAGAACACGTGAGCAACGAGGTGGTCTTAAGGAAAACAGGAACAAGGAAATTTATAATTATTATTAAAATGAAACAGCTGAAATTTCTGTAATGCATAATGAGGAGGAATGTACGAGTGATGTAATAGATAGCGGCTTGGAAACAGTGAGCAACCTATTTAACGAGCTTGATTGGTTGGCTGGAGCGGAGACAAAGAGGGTCAAATTATTCAAAGTAGCAGAAGACTGGAAGTTGTGGGAAACTATGATCGCCTCTTTTCTGAAAAGGTTTAGCACATCAGAAGAAGAATGTTCATTGCACATTTTAAGTTTCGTTTAAACTGATAAATAGAGTAACAATTGGTCATTCATAAATTGAGCTTCTGGTGTCCGAGTGATATGAATATTTTCACCGCCCTTCTTTTGAACAAGCTTATCACTTGTTTCTTGTTTAGGAAGGGTTCTCGGTTTCTTTCCTATTCTCGGGTCTTAATAGTGGTGCTGTCTCAAGTTCTTGCACTGTGTATGGATGGTGACAACGTCTCTTCATAGTGAGGGTACAGGATTGGCAGTTTTCTGGATGCTACTTTCGACTGGTAATTAAAAAAATCTACTCTAATCATAACAACACACAATCAAATATATAAAACTAAACCAACTAAACAAAAAACACCTAACACCCCTCAGCGTCTCTTTCTCGAACGTCCGTGATATCCGTACCAACTTTTGCAGTGTGAAATCCTTCCTTCACGAAAACTCCTCTGACAGCCTAGCTCTTTGTGAAACTAACCTTGACCTTTCAATCGCTTCCTCTGATTTCTATATCCCTAGTTCTCTTCCCCTCTTTAAGAAGGACTCCAAGGTCCATATGCATGCCCTTGGCGTTTATATCAGCGAACACCTCCCTCTAGCTAGAATGATTTCTCTTTAATCTCCAGGCCATTCTTACATATACCTCCTTTTCTCTCAACTGAGAGAGAGAGAGAGACGGAGGCATATGTTGGCTAGCTCTCTGTTCTTTCTTTACCGCTCTCCCTCCTCTCCTGACTGTTCCGTGCTAGACAGCATCTAGCACAATATAGACAAAGCCATTTCCTCTTATCCATTCGCTAATATATTTGCGTTCGTTGACATTAATGCCCACCATGTCAAGTGGCTGAAAAGTGTCATTGATCTTGCTGGTGTCAAGTTGTGGATTTCCACACGTGTTTCCCTAATAACCCTGACGGACTCGGCTCACTGTTAGATCTTTGTTTTACTTCTATCCCTGATTCTTGCCATGCCATGCAGCATTGCCCTTTTGACAACTCTGATCATGCCGTGGTTTCCGTTAACATCTCCTTTCACTGACCCTCTTTCCAGAAACTTCCTACCAGCAGAATATCTTACTGCTATCAAAGAGCGGACTGTGAGACGTTCCGCAACTTCCTCTGTGATATCTCTAGGAACAGAGTTTTTAGTCTCCCTGTTGAAGCTTGTGCACCCGAGATCTCCTCCTGGGTGAAAGCCGGTATCAATGTTTTCAACCCATTTAGGAAGTTAAGCTTCATTCTTACGCTTGGTTCTATCCTGCTTGCTCGGCTGCCATTGCTCACAGGAACCACTTCTTCCGGCTTTACTGGAGTGAAGCGCCTTTTTCATGTTCGTTATGAATGCAAGCGGGTGCTAAGCTGTTGTTTGCTAATAGAATTAAGCCGCGTATAACATCCCACAAGTTTGGCTCTAAGTACTACTAGCGGCTCTGCAAAAGTATGCTAAACAACTGTGCAAACCATCAATTCCTCTAGTACTCAATAATTTCGAGGTTCACACATCCGCAGCGGATAAGACTGAAAGCTTTGCTTGCAAATTCTCTTAGAATTCCACACTTGACTCATCTGGAGTACCCACATTCGACTTCCCTCCTAGAACTGAGGACCAACTGAGTGATATATACATAACCCTTTCTCTGGTCTCTAACATTGCTTCTAAGTATGAATCCCATAAAGCAAGTTGGTTCGATGGTATTCCAGTCATCGTCCTTAAGAGAACGCCCCTGAACTCTCTCCTGTGCTCTCCAAACTTTATAACTATTGCCTTGCTGCTTCTTGCGTCACTGCTTGCTGGAGGTCCTCCTCTGTAGTTCTTGTCTTTAAAAACTAGAGAGCCCTCGAACTCTTCTAACTATCGACCTTGCAGCCTCTTACCGCTTCAATCCTTCTTATCAAATCCTAAAATGATGGTAGTTCTGAATGGGCATACTTCTAAATTCTTTCATGTGAACGCGAGTGTTCCTTAAGGATCTATCATAGGACCTTCTTGATTTAATCGGTTCCCAAGTTGGCATCTATGCAGATGACACCACCACCTACTACTGTCGAATATGAAATGTGCTAAGTCTGACAAAGTCGGTTTCACGTCTGCTCTTGGAAAGGACCTCCAATCTGTGATGGGGTAAAGAATGGTTCGTAAATTTTAATGCTTCCAAAACGAAGCTGCTCTTCTTTAACCACCATAGAGAAGCTCTCCTACCTTCCATTAATAGGATCATACTAGTCTCCTTGAAAGCAATACACTGCACCCCCTCGGCCTCACTCTCTTGGCAGATCTCAAGTGGAATGAACACATTGAATCAATAGCTACATCTGCTGCTAAGAAGGTTGGGTCTCTATATCGAACCAGGAAGTTTTTTTTTTTATTTGTTTTTTATCATTTCACCCCAAGCAAGGCATTCCACTGCCATTATTGTGCATGAGGTTATATAGAGGAAGGTAAAGAGAAAGAGTGGTTAGATATAGAAAATGTCAGAAGGAGAGTGATAGATGGGTAAGGATACCGAGACTGGAGGTTGGGTAGATGGGAAGAGAGTTTTTAAAAAATTGGATGTGAGTTAGTGTGCTAGGAGGTGTCTATTGACCTTACATTTAAACTCCTGGAGATTGTAGCCGTCGGGGAAGCAACCATGTGGAAGGAAATTCCACAGTCGAGAAGTGCGAGAAAAGAAACTGTTGGAGTAGAAATTGCGGTTACATTTTATCGGTTTCACTGTAAAAAGGTGGGATCTAGTTGCTAATCTAGTATCTCGTGCAAATTCGTACCTAGGGGGCATCAGTGATCTAAGTTCATCGGATCAGAAGCCGTGAAAGTATTTATAGAAGAGACACAGGGAAGCCATTTCGCGCCGGTGAGAGAGACACTGCAGCCGGTCTGCCAAGTCAGTATCGATCACATTACAGACTCGCCGTTGTACTTTGTCAAGAACCCCGAGGAGAATAGCAGGGGCACCCGACCAGATGTGACATCAGTATTCAATGCAAGGGCGGATGGTAGATTTATATATGTGCAGGATAAATTCAGACGGAAAAAACTTCCGGGCCCTGCACAGAGAACCGACTTTCATAGCAGCGGATTTAGCAATGGATTCGTTATAGTCATTCCACTTGAGGCCCGCTGAAAATGTGAGACCAAGGAGGCGTAGTGTTTTACTCTCTGGGAGGCAAGCCTGGTCCATGCTAATGGGAGGTAGATGCGATTGTCTATGATGGTTAATTGATAGCAGCTTCGTTTTAGAAGCATTAAAATTTACAAGCCATTTCTTACCCCAGTCCACTACGGATTGGAGGTCCTTTTCAAGCTCGACTCCAAGGTTAGCTTTGTCGCCCACACCAGATTTTGATCAAAGCGAGAGTAAATTGTGGTGTCATCGGCGTACATACCTCGTTGGGATCTTATGGTATCAGGGAGATCATTAATGTACATCAGAAAGAGCGTAGGGCCTAGGATAGAGCCTTGAGGGACACCCGCATTCGTATGGTAGTTCTGGGAGGCATGTCCGTTTAATATCACCTTCAATGTTAGAGAGGAAAGACTGGATTAGTTCAAACAAATGTCCAGTTATACCATAGCTCCGCCGTTTGCATAGGAGGCCAGCATGCCAAACTCTGTCGAACGCTTTAGAGATATCCAAGGCAACGGTTCGGGCATCGCCATTCTTGTCGAGAGCCTGGTATATATACTCGGTGATGGTCGTTAGCATATCAGCAGTAGACCTGGTGAAGCGAAAACCATACTGCTTGTCCGAGAGAAGCCTGTGTGCTGTGAGATGCTGAACCACCTCGGCGTTGATAATGGCTTAGAACACTTTGCCAAAGATCGGAGGGAGGCTGATAGGGCGGTAATTTACTGGGTCCGAAGGTTCTCCAGTGTTTTTAAATATAGGAACTACAGAGGAAGATTTCCAACAGGCAGGAAAGCAGGAAGCAGATAGGCAGAAGTTGTAGAGCTTAGAAAGGACAGAGGCACATTTCTTTAAGACTATGATTGGGATTCCGTCCCCTCCGCTCGCTTTGTGAGGGTCAAGTTTTGAAATTACGTTAGAGACCAGCGAGGGTGTAATGTGGACGTCATTCAGTTGAGCCTCAGTTCTAGGTGGGAAGTCGGGTGTAGAAACTCCAGACGAGTCCAGTCTCGAATTGGTCGAGAATCTGCGAGCAAAGCATTCAGCCTTGTCCGCTGAGGTGGTGAGGACCTCAAATTTATTGATTAGTGGGGGTATTGAGGACTTGCTCTTGTTAAGCACTCTTTTACAGGGTCGCCAGTAGTCTTTGGTGCCGAACTTAGAGGATGCTATGCGTTGCTTCATTCTGGCAGCAAACAACATCTTAGCTTCGTTAAATATCTTTTTACAATTATTACGAGCTGAAGCGAAAAGGTACCTGTTTTGGTCCGACGCGTAGCTACGATAGAGTCGGAAGAAATGATTCCGGTGGGCAATGGCGGCCGAGCAAACGGGCGAGAACCATGGAGACGAATGAAATTTAAGCTGAAATTTCCTGGCAGGGATGAAAGCATCGATGCCAGCCTTAACCCAGGAGGAGACCTCAGATGCACATTCTTCAACGGGAAGACTAAAAACGTTGTTCCATGGGACGTCACAGAAGTAGTCTCGGAACGAATCCCAGCCTGCTCTTTGGTAGCAGTAGGAAATTCTACTTGTCTGGGTTTCTTTGGTCGAGTGGGAGTGGAATGAAATGTTGACGGAAACTACGGTGTGGTCAGAGTTTTCGAGAGGGCAGAGCTGTCTGGTAGTGCAAGAGTCTGGGATAGAAGTGAATCAGACGTCTAGTAGTGAGTCCCTTCCGTTAGGGTTGTCGGAGAAACGCGTGGGGAAGTCCACCACTTGCGTAAGGGATTGGGTGATTGAAAAATTCATGGTGTGGACACCAGCAAGGTCGGTGACAGAGTTCTCCAACCACTTGGTGTGGTGGGCGTTAAAGTCACCAAGCACAAATATATGGGCAGAGGGATGGGAAAAAATGGCTTTGTCGATATTGTCAGAGATGCTGTCAAGTAACGAACAGTCAGAGGAGGAAGGGGAGCGGTAGAGAAAGAAGAGATAGCTAATCGAGCTTAGAAGTGGGAGACTGAAGCACATGAAAGAATGATCCAGGGATTCAAGAGATGTCACCCTAGCTAGGGGGAGGTGTTCGCTGACATACACACCAAGCCCATGCATATGAACATTGGAGTCCTTCCTGAAGAGGGGAAGGTAACCAGGGGATAGAAGGGTCAAGGTTAGTTTCACATAGGGCTATGATATCAGGTGAGTTAGTGTGACGGAATGATTCTACGCTGTGAAAGTTAGTGCGGATACCACGTAATATTAGTGAAAGAGACGCAGAAGGGTTTGGGCGTTTTCAGACTAGCTGGTTTAGTTTTGCTATTATGTTTGCTTTTTTCATAGTGATTTAGTTAAGGAGAGATCTAGAGTAGAATCAGTCGGACATTTGTTTGCAGCATGTGAAGGATGGAGACTGGAGCGGCCTACAACATAATGTGGCCTCGGGGTTGCCCACCGAACGTTCATGCAGGGACGCCTATCCATGCGCGATATGGCACTACAAGAACCCCGGTATTATTCAACTGTTGATCAGAGCAGCCGCTCAAGACGCTACGCAAGAGTTCGGGCTCCTAACTACCAGTCGGAAGCACAACCAGGAAACTGCCAACCCGGTACCCTCAGAATGAAAAGACGTTGCCACCATACTCAGTAACTGCAAAGAGCTTCCAGCTGAACTAACACTAAGACCAAAGAAGGGGGAATTAACTGGGAACCCCTTCCTAAACAAGAAACAAGGCGATCACCTCTACTCTTGTTCAAAAGAAGAAGGTGGAGTGTGATACCGGGCGATAGTAGGAACTATCTACTCCAATTAAAAAAAAGAAAAAGAAAAGAGTCACTGAAATTTACTAAGTTTTAACTTAGTATAAGTCGAAACGAACCTTGAATGCCAAAATAATTTACACAAACTACTTAAGTTAGTAACAAAAAAAAAATTTTTTTTAAAATAAAGAAAAGGAAACAAAAAAAAACAAAATAAAGTTAAATAAAATAAAAGAGAAACAGACCAGAACGGGGAGAAAGAGTGAAAGAGAGACCGATAGCTAGGTGGAGGGGGTTGGGAATGACCCATAGTCAAAGGCTACCTAACCTTAATTCTTTTACAAGACAAAATCGCTAACAAAAATAAGATAAATAATACCACAATTCATTTATATCGAAACGAACCTTGAATGCCAAAATAATTTACACAAACTACTTAAGTTAGTAACAAAAAACAAAAATGAAATAAAAATAAAATAAACAAAAGGGAACCAAAAAACCAAAAATAAAGTTAAATAAAATAAAAGAGAAACAGACTGATTCAAGCGAACTTACCACGTGCAGATAACAAACTGAAAAGTTGGTTTAAATATTTCAGAAGACAGTCTTACCAAAATAAAATTTAAAACATTTTTTTCAGATAATCTAGGCGAGTTAACTGCCTGTGGGTTACTAACTTTCTCCCCGTTCTGGTCAACCCAGGCAGTTAACTCGCCTAGATTATCTGAAAAAAATGTTTTAAATTTTATTTTGGTAAGACTGTCTTCTGAAATGTTTAAACCAACTTTTCACTTTGTTATCTGCACGTGGTAAGTTCGCTTGAATCAGTCTGTTTTTCTTTTATTTTATTTAACTTTATTTTTGGGTTGTTTTTTTTTTTGTTTCCTTTTGTTTATTTTATTTTTATTTTATTATTTTCTCGTCAGAATCCATCTTGCACACATCTTGCACATTTATAAATCTACTAATTGTCCGTGCATGGAATACTGTTGCCGTATCTGGTCAAGTGCTTCTGCTGTTTATCTCGGGGTTCTCGACAAAATCCAAAGGAGGATCTGCAATGTAATTGGTCTCAATTTTGCTGCTCGCCTTCAGCCACTTTATCACTGACGGAATGTGGCTTTCTTCTGTCTTTTCTACAAGTATTTTTACGGCTTCTGCTCTGACGAACTTTATTTCCTGGTGCCGTCCCCTCATCAGTTTACCCGTGCAAATAGATTGGCAACTAGGTCCTACCGTTTTACTGACAAAATAGGCAAATGTAATCGCCATTTCTACTCTATTAGTTTCTTTCCTCGCACTTCCCGCTTGTGGAACTCCCTTCCCCATGCTTGCTTCCCTGACAGCTACAACCTCCGAAAGTTTAAATGCAACGTCAATTGCCATCTTCTATCTCTGTGACGGCCACCTCTATCTTATCCTTTCCAAAACATCATCTGTACTGTTTTCTTTTCTGCCTTCCCTCTCCTTTCATTGTAGCCCCCACCCCCACGCGCCAGTGGCAGTACTGCTTTGCTTGGGATGAAACGATTATAAAAAGATTACTATGTTTAAAAGA
Source organism: Ascarosepion bandense (assembly GCA_037127315.1). Lineage (NCBI taxonomy): Eukaryota > Metazoa > Mollusca > Cephalopoda > Sepiida > Sepiidae > Ascarosepion > Ascarosepion bandense. The sequence goes on along the minus strand of JBBBDQ010001567.1, from coordinate 1,464,771 downwards.
AAAGGCCTGGTTTATAAAGTTCATCATGATTAACTGTAAGCAGTAGAATTTAGGCGATGTGGTTTACATAAGAGGTCATTGTACTTTCTATTAGATTCTATGCTCCTAGGAAAATATTAGTTAGACAAAAAGATAAATTAATCATTACTCTTTGTGCTAAAATGTGTCGTCGTCCTGCGGCCATTGGTCAAGATAAAACTCACTACACCCCTCCAGTATTCCCTGTGCATTTGGAACCCTGGCGCAGTTTTTATAGCAAAAATTCATAATTTTGTCAAATAGCTGAATACTTGATGCTTCGCCAGGGCTACCAAGGGTGTTTTTATTTTGACACCAACACTAGATGGGTTGCCTCCAGGCCCCATTCTATTATTTAACCCATAACTGGAGGGAAGTGACGGATTAATACTTTTCCCAAGGGTACCAGTGCTTAAGCGAATGCAGGGTACTCAACTGGAATTCGAACTCGGCTCACCAATTTCTCTTTCCAAGCCGATATCCACTGCACCACAACGCACATCCGTCACTGAACGCTTACAGCGCCTGGTATCCCCAAGTGGTCACCCATCTAAGTACTGACCAGGCTCAACGTTGCTTAACTTCGGTGATCGAACAAGAACCGGTGTATTCAACGTGATATGCCGTAAGCTAAAATGTGTAGTCGGATGAAGTGTAAAGAAATGGTGTTAAATTTCCTGAATTGTTCGTTGGCGTGCTGATCAAAAATCAACTTGCTTTCTTTTCAGATCTATACGTTCTCTTGAAGACAGCATTCAACTAAATAACTGCTCTGTGGACCCATCCCTGATATTTCTAGAATCTTACGCGAACGTAGAATGCGTTTTGCTTAACAAGAACTCTCGAGTGATCTACTGTTCTGAACACGTAGACATGGCGCAGGACAGGTTGGTCACCCAGAAACCACCTACCTTGACCAACTATGTTATGACACAGAATGGCTCTCTAATGACTTTCTGGCCTTGATGCAGGATCGTGATAGACTCATGAATGTCCGAGCTAACTCGACCGAATAAAGTATGTCATCTAAGCTTAGCTTAGAGCAAATTCATCCTGAAATGCTACTATAAGTACGAAATACAGTTAAAGTTCAAAGGCGTTATCGAAGAGAGTTTCACTCAGATCCACCCACGCAGCTCACAATCTCACGAATTGGGATTTTTTTTTTTTTTCAAATTCGCGGAAGACACTTTGACAACTTTTATCTGTCTGTAGTCTTAATACCTTTTCTGCTTTGGCTTGACCACTATTAACTCTGTTGCATTTCTTTTTCTTTTCGAATGGCTTATTTCGGGAGTTGTTAGAGGGGTTGGAATATTAAAAGTATCATATACTGTATCCCTCACTGTTTCTTCAGGAAACCTGTTATTAGCCTCGTCAGGTAAGCGTTTCCTAAGTTAATTTATGTGTCTTTTGTGTATGAATTGTGGACCCTTTATTATGTAAATCATATTCCCAATTATTTTTTCTATCGTTCCCATCTCCCAATAAGATTTATTCTCTTTAAACATTTTCAAAAAAACTTTTTCTCCTGGGTTATACCGTCTTGCAGGTATGATGTTTGTTCTTTTTGGCTTCATCTGTTTGACAGTAGTTTGTCATAAACAGATCGTATACGACGCACGAACATCACTTCGGATGGAGATTGTGAAGCTGGTGTCTTGTCGTTCGGTGTAATCCTGTATACTTGCAGGAATTGTTGAAGAGCTTTCTCAGTTGGTGTAACCCTAGTTTTTTTAAAACTCTTTTCAAGGTATCTACAAATCTTTCAGCTAATCCGTTTGACCTAGGGTGATACGGAGCTGTGGCGATGTGTTTAATCTGATAAATTTCACAGAATTATAAAAATTCTACAAACGTAAACTGAGTTCTATTATCAGATACTAAGGTGTCTAGTACTCCAGATTTAGCAAACTCGTGAAGAAATTTTATAACAATTTCTGTTGTTGGGTTTTTACATCTGTGTACTTCGAGCCACTTTGAGAAATTGTCGACTACAATGAGGTAGAAATATCCTTCTAGAGGTCCCGCGAGATCAACCTGAATTCTAGACCAGGGTAGGTCTGTTTTTGGCCAGGGGTTGACTTTAATAGGAGGTACCTTGGTTGTTAAGGCAAAGCATTTACGTGATTTGACAGCATTTTCTATATCTCTGTCCATACTTTCCCAATAGACATAGCTACGCATCAAAATTTTCATATTAGTACTCCCTGGATAACCAGCATGAAAATCTTTCAAAATGCGTTTCTGTGTTAACAGAATCACAACTCGTTCTCTGTATAGTAACACTTCATTGCATATAGAAAAAACATCCGTAATTTGCTGGTCCTTTTCAATTATTTTCGTTTTTATTTCCTTAATATATTCATCAGGGCGAGCCTCTTGTTTTATTTGTTCCAGCATCACTGGAAGTTTCCTTACCGTATTACAAAGGGTAGTTTTTAATTCTCCTACAGATTGAAAGGAGGTGAACACTGGGTTATTTGTACTTGAGAATTAGTCTTGACAATTCATCCACATGGCCAATTTTTTTCGTTGACACATACTCTATTTTAAAATTATAATTCAGCAGTATTGTTCCCCATCTCTGAAGTCTATTGGCTGTGTGCGTAGACAGACCTTTCTTTGAACCAAAAATAGTGAGTAATGGTTTGTGGTCTGTCTGTAAAGTGAATTATTGACCATAAATATAGCAGCAGAACTTTGTGACTGCGAATATAATCCCGAGTGCTTCTTTTTCAATCTGCGAATAATTTTTTTCCGCAGAAAGAAAAGCTCTCGAAGCGTGTGCTATCGGTTTTACAGTTCCATCATTCACTTTGCGAAGAATGCATGCACCTACACCATACGAACTCGCATCTCTAGCCACAATTTAACTATTGACACGAAAGTGGTTTAGTCGTCCGATTCATTCTTATTTGAATTAAGACATTTCCACCTTTTATGAAAAAGAGATGTCTTCCGACAGAAAATGTCACTTCACTAGTCTTCCGCTGCAGAATGTAATTAACGAATTTTGTATGCTCACTTGTGCCCAGTTTTCTTAGAAGGAGACGTAATTTTTATCGTTGCTCCAGCTCTTACAATCTTTATCATAAATATCTTCATACCTTTTAACGTAATACGCAAAGTTTATGTCTTCCTCAGGAGCGTATGTAAAAATTTCTATCGCGCTCCAAACTGTGTCTTGTGAAAAAGAAGAATTTCTTTTTCACTGTTTTTCGTTCGACTTACTAGTTCCAGAACCTGCTTCTGAAATTCAATCTGTTTTTTTTCCTTCTGCGCTTGAAGAAATAATTTTTCTATTTGTTCTTGTTGTTTAGTCTGGAACTTTACCAGCTGTAATAAAACATTCTTGAAGTCCTCCATTTTGTATCTTTTTTTTTCTTTTCACGTCGTACTTCACGAAAACCCAATTTTCAGAAGGTTTCTTTGTAATCCTGGTGGTCTTCGCAAATATTTGTCGCAAATCTTTGTCACAAATATAGGCATATCCAAAGAAATCACTGAAAAAACAGCATAGTCTGAAGGAAAAGACGTCAAACTAAATAAAAACAAAGTTTTCTCGGCAAAATGTTTATGCTATCATGAAGAGGATAGATCAATGTATTTTTAATTATTTTTACAAATTTTTATAATTGTTTCTAGCAGGTTCATTTAGTAGTAGAAAATCTTTTTTTCTCTCGTCAGTGCGAGGCATAAACTGACGCCAGAGTTTATTATGTCAAAACGTAATATTACGCAAAGACATTTTTTGACTGTGAAAGACACATTAATTTGGAAATTCTTGCAAAAATAAAACAATTTTCGGATTTTGATGAAAATTTCAGGACTTATTCATAATTGACTGAAAACAGTTTCGAAATAATTATTTTTAGAAAATATTGGTAAAAACATTTTTTTACATATGTTACCCCCACCAATCAATTTCCAAAAATGTCGAAAAATGCGACTAGGTCTCAACATATAGATAATTCTAATTAAATTCAGGAGTCATTGGGAAATGCTAATCAACTGTCTTTTTTTCTTCAAAACTTGCTCATTTTTAGAAAATCTGCTCCGAATTGCGAAAACAAAAATGCAATAAAACTATGCCATTTTTTATTTGGATAAACTTGGATATGCTTTTATAAACATAAATTAAAATGATATCATAGTCTGAGTAGAAAAAATTAATAATAATGAATTTTTACAAGAATTGTTTTCATTTTTATTATTTTTTATTAAGTAATTTCTAAAAACTTCCAAAATTATTTTTAAATTTCCTCCTCATAGGTCTCTCAGATTTTAAAATAACGTGTGGCGAATATATTTACGAATCGAAAAATCTAAAAGCTTACTATAAATAAGGGTGCTCATTATTAAATAATCAAAACATTTTAATTTTCTGCGTGTTGATTGCCCGTATTTTGTTTGTACAGGTGGCCGTACGCGATCTTTATCATTAAAAGGCCATGTGATTCAAGGGTTGTCCTCCCTTACATAAAAAAAAATCCGTACATAAACATTTTTATACCAAATTTGTCTTCCATACTTTTAGCCAGCTATTGTAAATCATCATTAACGCCTCTAATAAGGTGATGACAGTTGTGATAACAAAGCTACCGTAATTAAGAAACGTTCTTTTGAAAACTTTCAGGCAGTAAGCAAGTAATTCTTGTTTCAAGGGAACTTCAGGTAAGTTTAAATTCGGTAATTTGAATAAAATAATGTGTCAGCGAGATGCATTTTATTTTTGTAAGATTTTTTAAAACCGAGAGTTAGCTGTTTACAATCGATGAAAAATGGCGGAAAATTTAAAATTTAAAAAGATTTTTTAAACCTAAAATTTTTCATTCCGATCAATAAAATTTCGATTTGAAATACACCAGGGTATTTTGCTTACTGTAATTAGTAAAGTTAATCTCTTGGCTTTCAATTAAAGATAAATTATAGCTTCAAGAAAACTTTTTTATTTTTAAAAATTCAATTTAAATTGAGGTGTCGAAAATTTGAGTGGAGGTACTTACACAAATATTTGTCGCAAATCTTCGTCGCCATATAGTTGTGGATCTTCGTCGCCAATTTGTTGTGGAGTTGTAGCGACTGGTTTGTGCCGGAAGTAAGACACGGAATAAGAAGGTGGGTTCAAAACAGTGTATTAGTATAACAAGAAACTCTGAAAGGAAGTGTGAATAATAAGAAATATAGAAATAAATAAGTCCAAAGATATTATTAGGCTGCTTATTGCCTGACTAGTAGATGTCTCATCAACTACTCCTGTTCACTGCCCTTTGGAAGTCACATAGGTAATTACATATATATCAAGAGGAAGAGTTCATTTCACGCAAGAGGGTACCATAACAGTTTAATTTAACAAACAAGAAAATTCGGAGAAATATAGCATATTTTATCTTTAAAATAATGAGAAATATAGCTTATTTTGATATATTGCATTTAAAAAAGATGAAAATAAGGAGATATATAGTGTATTTTGATATATTTAATTAGAATAAAAAATAAGGAGAAATATTACTTATTTTGTTATTTTTCAAGTGAAAAGGAAGAAAATAAATAAAAATATAGCTTATTTTGAAATTTTTCATGTGAGAAAGAAGAAAATAAGGAAAATTATACCTGATTTTTATATATTTATTCAAAAAAGAAGAAAATAAGGAGAAATATATCTTATTTTGTTATATATTATATATAAATGCAAACTTATTACTATACTCGTTTCGAAAAACCCTCCGCGTATATACGCGGAAGGAAAAAAATGGTTGTAAAAAAAGGAAGAGCTAAGCACATGAACATCAACCAAAGCGATTTGGACCGAGCCAGTACGTAGCCCAAAGAAAAAACCCGAGACGAGTAATCAATAACAAAAAGCGCTCAATACGTAAGCAGAGCAGAATAAGTAAATTAACCTAGTGAGCCAAAAAAAACTAACAAGGTTTCACCTAAACGGATATTCAGGGAAGGTTGGCTAAAGAGTAAAGTAACAACGACAAGATAAAGGGAACTCAATAACCCACGTGACCAACAAAAGGAAGACACCAATTACAAAACAGGTGGGGGGGGGCTTTTATTAAGAAACATAAACATTAAAAAGAAAATAAAAAATAAAAAGTAAAATTAAAAAGTGCCAACTAGCGAAGACGGAAACCTAATCCTACTAACGACAACAAAAGAAAATAAGGGAAAAGGCAAACCTACCAAGCATTCCTAATTCAAAAGCCAAGGCTTCCTATATCTACACTTTTAAGTATTTTTATTTTAGAATTCAATAAACTGTTTGTGGGTTCAAACGATGCTATAGCAATTTTTTCTTCCCCATATAACCTGCAAAATTTCTGGCCAGCTTTGAACTTTGTACATCTTTTTAATATTTCCCATTTTAAAATGGGGTCTATGTTTAGTTCTTGTTTAATTGACCATACATAAGTAGAAAGAGTGGTGCTGTGCTTATATTTTTCATTGTTGAAACTACTGGTGTGGTTATAATATCATTTTTTAAAACTGTCTTGAGTAGCACCTAAGTATGTTTTGGGTTCCGGATCTTCTATGCTTTTATAAACTTTAACCCGGTAAATGACACAATCTTGCTGGCATTTACCCTGTAGCGGGCAGTTGTTCTTATTTCTACAATTACAGCTAGTCATACCTACATTAGTTTTATCCGTAACCTAAGCCTTATTCTATCCACTAATAATTTTTACAATATTTGGCATACAACAATAACTGAGTTTTACGTTATTTCTATTGAATATTTTGTATAACTGATTTTCCTTATTAAAATTTTGCTTTAATAAACTGAAAAATATTTTGCCAATTTTTGTTTTAACAGCCAAATTAAATGGTGGATTAAACAAAAGGATGTTCCTACTTCTGTTTTTACTCTTGCCTCTTTTAATATCGGTATACACCAAACTATCTGTATATCCACTTTTGAGTAGTGCATCCTGATATAATTTTTTATGATTGTCAAAGGTAACTTTACTGGAAGAATTGTCAGACAATCTATAGAAGATACTTTTAGTAATACTCCGCACGATATGGGCGGGGTGGTTGGATTTAGTATTTACGTATAGCAGGTTTTGGTTCTACTTCGTATAAGGGGATATAGTTCCATTTAAAATATTTAGCTTTATGTGTAAATAATTTACTATTTTTAAATTACTTTCAACTTCCACATTGAAACCATAATTTTTGAAACACCAATGGAGTTTTTTTCGTAAGTTGTCACATTTTTGGGGGTTACTATTATCAAACTGTCATCACGGAACAACCCGTGGTTATCGAAATCTTTGTACTTATTTAATTTATGTAACAATAAACAACCGCTACCTCAGCCCCATCATATGCACCCATGGGGTTGTCAAAGCAGTTTAAATCATTCTTTTTTGTCCATAATGTGTTATTATGAAGATCCGTTTAGGTGAAACCTTGGTAGGTTTGTTGGCTCACTAGGTTAACTTATATATATATATATATTTCATTCAAAACAAAAACAAAATTTGAAGAAATATATCTTATTTTGATGTTTTTCATTTGAAAAACAAGAAAACAAAAAGAAATATAAGCATTTAAAACATTCTAATTTATAAAAGGTGAAAATAAGGAGAAATATAGCTTATTTTGCTATTTTTCATTTGAAAATAAGGATAAAATTTGCTTATTTTGATATTTTCCTTTTAAAAAATAGGCTATATTTTCCCATATTTTCTTTTTTATAAAGAAAAATGGCAAAATAAACTATTTTTATATTTTTTATTTGAAAAAGAAAATAATTAGAAATACATATTATTTAGATATTTTTCATTAGAATATAAACAAAATAAGGAGAAATATAACTTATTTTTATGTTTTTCATTTGAAAAAGAAGAAACTAAGGAAAATAATGTTTATTTTGATATTTTCGTTTAAATAAGAATAAAATAAGGAGAATTTTTTTTTTAATGGTATCACCCCGAGCAAGGCGGTAACGCCACTGGTGTGCTACGTAATAGTGAAAAGATTAAAAAAGAGAAAGCCGGAAACCACATCCTAAACAGGGAACAAGGGATGAGCCTCTTAACCCGTTCAATAGACGTGGGTGGAGTGTGAACCGGGCGATAGATACATCTATCTACTCCAATTGAAAACAAAAAAAGAGTGAGAAGATTGGAAAAGAGAAAGCCGGAAACCACAACCTAAACAGGGAACAAGGGAATATAGCTTATTTTGTATTTTTCTTTGAAAAAGAAGAAAGGGAATTGAAACATAACTTATTTTGATATTTTTCATTTGAAAAAGAAGAAAAGGAATTGATATATAGTACATATTTATATTTTTCATTGAAAATATAGCTTGTTTTGATATTTTCCTCTTGAAAAAGAAGTAAATATGGATAAATATGGCTGATTTTTTATTTTTCATTCAAAAAGAAGAAGATAAGGGGAAATATACCTTATTTTTAAAATTTTTATTTGAATAAGGTGAAAATAAGGATAAATTTTGCTTATTTTGATATTTTCCAATTGAAAAGATTGGCTATATTTTTCTGTATTTGCCTTTTTATAAAGAAAAATAGCAAAATAAGCTATATTTCTACATGTTTTCTTCTTCTCTTAATAAAGAATATTAAAATAAGCTATATTTCTCCTCTTTCCTTGTTTTCCATACAAAAAATAAAAAAATATCATTTATGTTTCTCCTTATTTTCATCATTTTCAAAAGCAAAATATTAAAGTAATCTATATTTTTCGTTATTTTCATTTTTTCAAATAAAAAATATCAAAGTAACTTACATTTTACCTGATTTTCTCTTTTTTCAATGAAAAATATCACAAGCTAAATTTCTCCTTATTTTTTGTTTTTCAAATGAAAAATATCAATATAAGCTCTATTTCTATTCATTTTCTTTTTCTTCAATTGAAAAATATCAAAAAAAATTATATTTCTCCTTTTTCTTCATTTTTACATAAAAATAACATGTAGAGGTTCGAACAATTTCTCCGGCGGTCGTTCTACACGCTGAAAAAGTCGAAGCCTCAAGCTGGGGGTACATGATAAACTATAAGGAACGAACTTCCACAACTTGGATGAGTTAAATCGATGCTTTATTTCGTTCAGAGTTAGTCTTGCAGTTGGGGCAGGCGATGTGACACTCAGCTCTAACTCTAATGGAGATCAAATGCTGAACCGACCGACTCAGACGAACGGAGTTTCTCTTCTTCAGTGTGCCTGACACACGTAACTACTTCAAGCACACGCCCGGCTGAACTCCACTGAACTGCCTGCTGAACTAATTGATCGACTCGGAAAAATCACTTGTATTTATATTGAAATCATCGGAAGTTCACTAGACTACCGGCTTAAAACAAAAGATAAGCATTGGTGACTGTAAGTCCAAAATTTCAAGGTACTTAAATTTTCCTTCTTTTGATGTGTAAACATCTCGCAGACATCCCGTCTGCACTTAGTTTTAGTATTTTCCAGGATTTTTTTTTCTTTTTATCTTAATAAAGCTTCGTGTGAAGGCCGCCGGATGTTTTTATAGCCCTGACACTTTACCCGTAACCAGGCGTTTATTTTATTGCCTGGAGAAAGGGAAATTTTTATTATCTTTTCTTTATTTTCTTAATGTGTGGTAAAGATACAGTAAAGACAGTTTTTGACCTGGTCACTCAAAAATCTATTTCCTAAACTTTATCTTTTACCACATCAAATCACTTAGTCAAATATTTTAAATTTACTTATAAAAGAAAAAGCGTTTATTTATTTATTTTTTCCTTTTCTTTTTCACTTAGTACTTTTGTTAGACGAAACACATGTTTTTAAACTATCTATTCTTAACCATTTTCTATTCTTAATCTATTATAATAAAATACATATTTTACAAATCCACCTTAATATACGCCTAGTTATCGTGTCACATTACCTCCCCACCCCCAACGGATCTTGTTATTTATGTTAATAAATTACAACAAACACAAATAAAAGCATGACACGATGCTTCTTCAGGTCGGCACGCCATCACCACAAATTTTTTTTTGATTCCACAGGGATATTCTCCTCCCCTCGACAACCATCAATTATGAAATTTCTTATTAATCAATTTGGCATTATTTACCATTTCTTTGTATTTCCTCAACCCATTTTCTTTTTATTTCCACAATCAATTCATCAATTTTGTCTTCATAGCCGGTGGCATCAATGAATTCACGCAGTTGGTTTATCGCTATTTATGAAGGTCAATTCTTCATTAACAAACACTTTTCCCAACTTAGTTTTGCTTTCCGATTTACATCTATTCCCTTTTATTCCTGTAAGAGATTCTACTCTTTGTCCTGTTACCATTTTCCAGCACAAAAGATGAACCACAAATCGCTGGACCTTCCTGCATCCCTCCGATGAAACCTTGTCATGATGGAAGTTTACTGAGGACGTCGCCTCCCAATGGGGTCAATGGCGCCCGACAAAATGATTGAAGCATAGTTTATACAATAAATTCAAGAGAAGCATGTTTCCACCCTCTCCCTCAAAGAAAATTTTTTTTTTAAATTAAACAACACAAGGTGACAAAATAGTCATAACTCTGAGCAAGTCTGCTGCATAAATATAGGAGCGATGTAAATGTTTCTCATTATCAGTCTCTTTTTCAACTGATTAAAGTTCTCCAAACATATTCCATTTCCTTTCTTTCTTTTTTCTTCTTTTAAACAAAATAACAAACAAAAAAATGTTTCTAAAACGTTTCTTTCTGTTTTTCTCAAAAATATTTTTTCATCATCATCCTTTTTTTTCAAACAAGACAAAAAAAACTAAATAAATGTTTCTAAAATGTTTCTTTCTGTTTTTCTCAAAAATATTTTTTTCATCATTATCCTTTTTTTCTTTTTCAAAAACATATTTTTGTCGTTGTTGTACACCCCCACTTAGTTTTTCTCTCTCACTTTTTTTTCACAAATAGTACTTTTTTAAGTAATAACACACACTATTCTTTAACCTTTTTTTTCAAAACAATCCTTTTTCATTTTAAGTACCCATTCAGACCGTTTGAGTTGTTTCTATCTCTCTTTTGCTTTTATTTTCTTTTCAAAATTCATACTTTTTATCTCAAAATACTCACACATTTTTTTTAATCAATTCATTTTTTTATAAGCACAGTTGTTTCTTACTTTCTCCCTTCCTCTTATTTTTTCCCTTTTTTTTTTAGTACACACCTTTTTCTCATTATCAGTCTCTTTTTCAACTGTTTAAAGTTCTCCAAACATTTTCCATTTTCCTTTCTTTCTTTTTTTCTTTTAAATAAAACAACAAAAAAGTAAATAAATGTTTTTAAAATGTTTCTTTCTATTTTTCTCAAAAATATTTTTTTCATCATCATCCTTTTTTGCAAACAAAACAACAAAAACAGTATATAAATGTTTCTAAAATGTTTCACTTAGTACTTTTGTTAAACGAATTACATGTTTTTAAACTATTTTTCTATTCTTAACCATTTTCTATTCTTAATCTATTATAATAAAATACATATTTTACAAATCCACCTTAATATACGCCTAGTTATCGTGTCACAACAAAATAACAAAATAAGCTATATTTCTCCTAATGTTTTTCTTTTTTGGATAAAAGAATAATCTATATTTCTCCACATTTTCATCTTTTCTAAATAAAATATAACAAAATGAAAAAGAGCAAAAAACAGGGAGAAACACAGCTTATTTTGTTACTTTTCTTTAAATAAGAAGAAAATAAGAATAAATATAGCTTATTTTGATATTTTTCCTTAGAAAAAGAACATAATGAGAAATACATTTAGATATTTTACATAAATATTTAGATATTTTCTATTAGAATATGTAGAAAATAAGGAAAAATATAGCTTATTTTGATATTTTTCATTTGAAAAAGATGAAGAGAAAGGAAAATTTAAAATAAAAGAGAAATCTAGCTTATTTTGATATTTTTCATTTCAAAAAGAAAAAATAAGGGGAAATATAGCTAATTTTGATATTTCTAAAATGAATAACATGGAGATATATAGCTTATTCTGATACTTTTTATTTAAAAATGGAGAAATGAAACATAATTATAGCATATTTTGATATTTCTAATTTGGAAATGTAGAAAATGAGGTGAAATATAGCTCATTTTAATGTTTTTTATTTGAAAATGAAAAACAAGGAATATAGCTTATTTTGATATTTTTTATTTGAAAAAAGAAAATAAAGTAAAATATAGCTATTTTTTTATATTTTTCATTTGAAAAAGAAGAAAATATTGAAAAATACATATTCTTTAGATATTTTGCATAAGAATATGAAGAAAATAAGGAGAAATAGAGCTCATTTTGATATTTTTCATTTGAAAAAGACGAATATTAGGAGAAATAATGTTTATTTTGATATTTTTCTTGAAATAGGAAGAAAATAAAGAGAAATATAGCGTATTTTGATATTTTTCATTTGAAAAAGAAACATAAGAAGTATAGCTTATTTTGATATTTTTTAATTTGTAAAAAAGCAAAAAAAGTAAAATATAGCTATTTTTATATTTTTCATTGAAAAATAAGTAAATAATGTGAAATACATATTATTTAGATATTATTCATTAGAAATAAGGAGAAATATAGCTGATTTTTATAATGTCATTCGAAAAAGAAGACAATAAAGAAAAATACAGCTTATTTTGATACTTTCCATTTGAAAAAGACAAAAATATAAAGATATATTACTTATTTTTATATTTTCTTTTGAAATGAAGAACATAACAAGAAATATAAATTATTTTTATATTTTTCTTTTAAAATAGAAGAAAATGAATAGAAATGTAGCTTATTCTGAAATTTTTCATTTGAAATACATGAAAATATGAAGAAATATATATTATTTTGATATTCCTCATTTCAAAAAGATGAAAATAAGGAGACATTTTATCAATTTTGATATTTTTCATTTGAAAAAAAGTAAGTGGAGAAATATAACTGATTCTGATATTTTTCTTTTGAAAAGAAAGGAATTAAGAAGAAATATAGCTTATTTTGATTCTCTTATTTGAGCATGATGAAAATATGGATATATATATATCTTATTTTGTTATTTTTAAATTGAAAAAGAAGAAAAGTATATAATTATAACCTTTTTGATATTTTTTATTTGAAAAAGAAAATATGGAGAAATATAGATCATTTTGATGTTTTTCTTTTGAAAAACAAGAAAATAAAGAAAAATATCTTATTTAGGTATCTTTGGTTTGAAAAATATAAAAATATTGAGAATTATAATTTATTTTGATATTTTCCATTTGAAAAAGGTGAAAAGATATATAATTATAGCTTATTTTGATATTTTGATTTGAAAAAGAAGAAAAAGAAAAAGATAGCTCATTTTGATGTTTTCAATTTGAAAAAGAAAACTATATGAAGAGATATATCTTATTTTCATATTTTTAATTTGAAAAAGAAAATAAAGTGAAATATAGCTATTTTTAAATTTTTTATTTGGAAAAGAAGAAAATGAGACATACATATTTATATATTTTACATTAGAATATGTATAAAATAAGGAGAAATATAGCTTATTTTGATATTTTTCATTTGAAAAAGAAGAAATTAAGGAGAAATAATATATCTTTCTTTAAATAAGAATAAAATAAGGAAAGATATAGCTTATTTGTGTTTTTCATTTGAAAAAGAAGAAAGTGAATTGAAATATATTTGATTTTGATATTTTTCATTTGAAAATGAAGGAAATGTAGAGAATTATAGTTGATTTTCAAATTTTTTATTTGAAAAAGATGAAGATAAAGGAAAATTTAAAATAAAAGAGAAATCTAACTTATTTTGATATTTTTTATTTGAAAAAGAAAAAATAAGGGGAAATATAGCTTACTTTAATATTTTTATTTAAGAATGAATAACATATGGAGATATATATCTTATTTTGATATTTTTCATTTGAAAAAGAAAAAATAAACATAATTATAGCTTATTTTGATATTTTTAATTTGAAAAAGTAAAAATGAGGAGAAATATAGCTCATTTTCATGTTTTTCATTTGAAAATGCAAAACATCAGAAGAAATAAAGCTTCTTTTGATATTTTTAATTTAAAAAAGGAAATAAAGCAAAATATAACTATTTTTATACTTTTCATTTGTAAAAGAAGAAAATAATGAGAAATATATATTATTTAGATATTTTTCATTAGAATATGAAGAAAATAAGGAGAAATATAGCTTATTTTGATATTTTTCATTTGAAAAAGAAGAAAATAATGTGAAATATAGCTTATTTTCTATTTTTCATTTGAAAAAGAGTAAGTGATTGGAGATATATCTTATTTTGATATTTTTCATTTGAAAAAGAAGGAAATGTGAAGTATTATATTTGATTTAGAAATTTTTTATCTGAAAAAGATGAAGATAAAGAGAAATATAGCTAATTTTGATATTTTTTATTTGAAAGAGAAGAAAATATGGAAAAATATAGCTGATGTTATTTTTCATTTGAAAATATACCTTATCATTTGAAAATATACCTTATTTTGATATTTTTCATTTGAAAAAGAAGAAAATAAGGATAAATTTTGCTTATTTTGATATTTTCCATTTGAAAAAAATAGGCTATACTTTTCGTATTTTCTTTTTTATAAAGTGATGTAATGAATAGGTAATGAATATGCATACACCTTGGTTCCCCCTCACTGGAATGTGATTGGCTAGTGTCAGCCATAAATATAGACTAAGGTGAGGACATCCAGAGATCTACCACTATAGGCCTATTGATCTACTACTGACTATTGGTCTACAAGTAATGACTACGCCTATGTCTCAGGATGCTGCATATGAAGAGTACCGTCTATTACAACTTCGTTTCCTTATTTAAATAAGATGAAAATAAGGAGAAATTTAGTCTATTTTGATATTTTTCATTTTAAAAAGAAGGAAATGTGGAGAAATATAGCTGATTTTGAAATTAGTCTGAAGCTGGTGGTACTGTACAGAATATGCACAATAATTTTTCCAGAAGATCCCGGATATCAACCACACCCTGTGAAGCAAGAAAAGGTGATGGAAAGTTTTCAAAGAAGTCCAAGAAACCAAAACCTATCAAGATATTGATTTGCTGCTTGTGTTTTCATTGTGTTGTGTTGGCAGCAATGTCTGGATCGTAACAAAAAACAATTTGAAAACACACAATAACAAAATCTTAAGACCATGCATTTATATTAAATATGGACTTCATATGCATTATTTAAATTAGTTATAATTGGTTCTAGTTGTTTTAATTATTTCTTGAGAAAGCTTTAAATTGTGTATACATTTTTGTAGGCATCCTGTATACACAGTTTCTATTAAAAAGCAAGGTTTTGTTATCTGTCAGATTGGGTTCTATAACCTTGGGTGGCAACCAATCTACCACAGAAAATAATGGCAACCTACTGCTGGATATTCTTCTACCCAGTCAGTCATGTCTCTTTTGAAACATGATTGCCCAAGCATGTATCACATATGGCACTTGACTGTATGATATTTCTGAAATGACGTATTGTGACTATTTACACTATTTATATTGTTCGGACTGCTGTTTTTATCTTTATTGTCATATTCATGTCGGTCGTTGTAAGCTCTAGCCTTCTTTATGATATACATTGGAATTTCAAACTGAACACTTTATTTAGTCCATAGGGGTAGTTTGTTCTAATTTCATGGGCAATACTTTTCCTAGATATCTCAGTTTCAGTTAATTCCCTTTATTAACTCAAGTCTCAAAGATTTTTTTTTGTTTTGTTTTGTTTTGTTTAGTTTTGTTTTGTTTTGTTTTGTTTTGTTTTCATTTTATATGCTAAGCCAAGTAGCAGAGTTTGAGATTACTTTTAAGGGGCCATTAGTGATATATTTTTAATGCTATGTCCCTTCATGATATAGGTGATCATGGCTCTCCACATATTCTTTTTTATTATTAGCTGAGAATTTCCATGCTTTTTGTGATATAGTGAGTGGTTTCTAATTGCCTTCTCCACAGTTTAGACTGACTGAGCTCATTTTAGCCTAATATTTAAACTATAGCTGAGGAAAAACAAGATGAATTCATATTTTCCCAGGGACATTTGTGCCAAGAGGAATGCAACAGATTAATCGGGGATTATAATTCTACTCTCCAATTACAATTTCCCTGCCTATAGCTGTTACACTCTCCACACAACCATTAGTAATATATTAGTTACATATTAATTTTTTACGAGACATTCAGTGTGCACCCTATCTGGGTAGACCTGATATTATTGCAGAAAATTAATAAATGATAGATTCACTCTGGTGTAGCCTAGATAAATTCTACAAGTGGCGATTAAATAAATATGCCTTATCTTTCGCTTACTGTCAATAAAATCAAGAAGGGTGAATAAAGGAAAGCTCTCTGTTGGTATAGTACACATTATTTATTTATAAAAAAAGAAAATGAGTTGTTTCAATTATTAATTTCTATTTTCTTTATTGCATTATTTCATCATACTTGAACCAAGAGTTCATTATGGAAGTTCAACTTTTATTACTGTAAATATCAGCATCATTATTAATATAATTGAGGCATTTGGAATTAGAAGGTACTTTCCACTGCAAAATAAAAAATGGAAATGCCACAACAAAAGCAATCAAAAACAATTACCTACCTGTAGAACTACTCACATACCGAAATATCAAATTGCACCAAGCTCGATAAAAATAGGAAAAAAAAGAAACGGTACACAACAGCAGAGGAAATTAAGCCCTGACGAGTGAGAACATCATAATAGTGCCTTCACGAAACTTCGAAGTGGGCATGAATCTGCTCAGTTAAGAGACAAACTTCCCCACATTAATTATATATATATATATATATATATAGAGAGAGAGAGAGAGAGAGAGATATAGATATATATATGATTAATGTGGAGAAGTGTTGGTTGAAAAAACTCATTAAAGAATAATGCTTCCATGCGTTTTCAAATCATATATATGTTTTGTGCTATCAAGCTTCAGCTGCTGATGACAGTAAAGCATCTGTTATAGCTGTACAGGTCCACGCAGAAGTGACAATTTCGATTGTCACGAATGCATGTTAAGACGCTCTTTCTTAATGTCACCTTGTTGTTTTCTTTCTTTTGAACATGCTTTTCCCCGGTGGTAAGCCTTTTTTCTCTTCTCCTAGCTCCAGCCTTCGGTGTAAATCGCGTCTCCAGCGTGAACGATCAGTGGTAACGTCTTCCTATTTTCTGATGTCCATGTCCATCGCCCTCGTGTCTCTTTTGCAGACGTCTTTGAAGAGAAAATGAGGTCACCTTCGTGCTCTCTTGCCGGTGATCAGATACGAAAGCACCTTCGAAATCCTTTCATTTGGCATACGGTGTATTTAACGAGGTAATTTCCTAGGGATATTTAAAACTCGCCATAGAACTCACCATGAAACTTAATCAATCATTAACTTAATAATTAAGTGATGTAATGAATATGTAATGAATACGCATACACCTTGGTTCCCCCTCAAAGTAATGTGATTGGCTGGTGTCAGCCATAAATACAAACGAAGGCGAGGACGCATATAGGTCTACTACTACCAGAGGTCTACGTCCATACGTCTATATGACTAGAGATCTATAGGTCTTCGACCAGAAGTCTACGACTATTGGTCTACGTCTATTGACTACACCTACGTCTCAGGATACTGCATACAAGTATCGTCCATTACGTCTACGTACTAGATTGTCCTACCCGGTTGCATTTGCCTAAACCTCTTAACTACCTCGAATAATATATCCCTTTCCGGGACATATCATTTGGCGACAAGAAAATAATAATAATCGACAACACTTACTAGCGAAGAACGTTGGAAAGACTCGTTGAAACATACAGAAAGTAAGTTTTTCCTCATTTTTTGTTGAACGCTTACTAACGAGGAATATTAGAAAAGGAAAAACTTGGGCAACGCTTACGAATAAAAATATAAAAAAGGACTGTTTCTTTAGGGATAAAAAAATGTTTTAATTGTGGGCGTGTAGGCCATAGAAGTTTACATTGTCGGTCAAAACGGAGTAAAGTAAAAGCAAAGCCGCGAACAAACATGAACGTAGTTTGGTCGAAAAACAAAATTGAGGAGTGTAAAAGAAAAAATACCTCAATGTAAAGATAAATGGACAGACCGTGAAATTATTACTCGATTCAGAAAGTAATATCTCGGCAATAAACGAGCAAACATGGAAAAAATTCGGTTACTTAACGTTGACTAACACACAAAATTGCTAGCGAAGTGTCAGAAAAAGACTTAAGTTTAAAGGTGAATTAAAATGTAACATTTTGTTCATGGGAAAAATTCACTAATCAAAAGTGTATGTGCTCCCTGGTTCAGAAAACCTCTTTGGTTTAGACTGGTTCGTATTTTTTAACTTATGGGAATTACCAGTAAATGCTTTCTGTAACAAAGTTAACATCATAGAGGACGATGAGACGAAGAAAACAGAAAGATTTATTATGAATTTGAAAAGTGAATTCCATCGCGTCTTTTCAGAAGGACTAGGTCTGTGCACAAAAACAGAAGTCAACTTCGAAATAAAAGAACATGTGAAATCAATTTTTAGACCAAAGAGAAAAGTACCATTTTCACAATGAATGAGGAATTAGAATGATTGGAGAAAAGTGGCGTAATTTCGAAAGTTGATTACTTGATTTGGGCGTCTTCAACCGTATATATAAAAAAGAAAAACCGAAAAACCAGAGTGTGTGCTGATTTTTCGACAGGTTTAAATGACTTTTTGAAAGATCATGCGTACCCTCTACCGTCTCCTCAGGATATATTCAATAAATTAAACGAAAATAGAGTGTGTTCAAACTGAGTGCTGAAAAATGTGAGTTTTTCTTAAAGAAGATATATTTAGGGCAGATCATTGACAGTAAAAGAAGAAAACCAGATCCAGAAAGGACTGAGGCTATAAAAATATGTCAGCACCTGATAATGTGACTAAACTCTAGGCGTTCTTGGGATTATTAAGCTACTATAGTATTTATATCCCGAAAGTGTACGATATGAAAAGTCCTTTAAATGAGTTGTTGAAAAAGGGCGCAAAGTGGATATGGTCGAAAGAATGCGAACAGGCTTTTAAAAAATAAAAAGTTATCTATTAGCAGACCTATCGTTAGTGCATTTTGATCCGAACAGGAAAATTATTGTAGCAGCAGATGCCAGTAATGCCAGCCTAGGTGCTGTATTGCTTCATAAATTCGAGGATGGATCTAAGAAGCCAATAGCACATGCCTCGAGAACATTACTGCTCGCTGAACGAAGTTACAGTCAAATTAAAAAAGTTAGTTTAGCAATAATCTACGCTGTTTCTATACGGAAGAGAGTTTATTTTGCAAACAGATTACAAACCGCTGTTATCAATATTTGAAGAAAAAAGGTATACCAACTCACACGGCAAATCGACTACAGCGTTGGGGTGTAATTCTACTGAATTATAATTTCAAAATAGAATATGTGCCTTCAAAGAAGCTAAGTCACGCCGATGGGTTATCAAGATTGATACCTGAATATATGGAACAATTGGAAGAAACAATAATAGCGGCGCTAAGAGACGAAAGTGAATTGTCAAGTCTGGTATGCAACACTATTAGAGAACTAGCGGTTACTCTAGAAGATGTGTAAAAAGCAGAGGAGAAAGATGATTTCATTAAAAAAAATGAAAAAGCAAGTCTGGTTGATCGAGAAATCTAAAAAAGGAAGTAGTGTGTCACCGTTTTCAATCTGCGATCAGGTATTACTATACGCAAATAGAGTTCTAATGTCGAGTACTCTGCAAAAGAAAAATCTGAAAGAGTTTCACACTGGCCATCCAGAGATTTCGAGAATGAAATCTCCAATGAGAAGCTATACCTATTGGCCAAGGATGGACTAAGATATAGAAAACTTGGTGAAATAGTACAGAGGGTGTCAACTGGCAGCAAGGGATCCATCGGTAAAGATTCAACCATGGCCAAAGACAGATGTCCCATGGACACGATTGTATAACGACTATGCAGGGCCCATAATTGAATCTTATTATTCAATTATTCTGGACAATTACACCAAGTGGCCAGAAATTGGTAAGTGCAGACGTCCGACTGCAACAAATACAATAAACGAACTTAATGAAATTTTTAGTCGCTTTGGTCTCCCTAAAACTTAATCAGCGACAACGGAACGCAGTTTACGGGAAGAGAATTCAAGGAATTCTGTTTATCAACGTGACAACGCCAATATATCCTCCAAGATCTAATGGACAGGCGGAAAGATTCGTGGACAATTTTAAACGAGCGTTAAAGAAAATTCAAGGTGTGGACATGAATGAAAGAACTCTTCAAAGGTTTTTGGCAGCATATAGGATTACGCCAAACCCAAATACGACGTCAGGATTATCGCCAGGTGAGATAATGTTTGCGAGGAAAATACGCTGTCTTCAACAGCTGTTGCCTAGTCCGGCGAAGAAAACTGTGAAAAAAGAAAACTAGATGACTAAAGTATATAAGCCAGGTGACAAAGTTTTTTTCAAGAAATTTAAGGCTGGAAAATGTATTGGGAAGAAGGAATTATAACCAAAAGAATTGGACAGGTCATATATGATATAAAAGGGAAAACTTTTGGTATAAAATACATTGGAATCAATTGAGACCTAGATACACTACAGACGTTACGGAAAATACCGAAGAAATTCCAATGGAAGTCGTGTATGACACATTTGAAATTCCCGTTACAGCAAGTCAACATTCGCCAATAGAAATATTCCCAACCTCAAGGGCAGAGGTACCAGTGTGTCAAACGCCACCACGGCATGGAGGATTGAGAAGTATACAGTATAGATATTTACATCATTAAAGAACGAAAAATAACAGAATTTTCTGTTTAATTACTAAAAGAATAATTTTTTTAAACTTTGAAAGTCGGGGATTCTTTGAGATGGACACTGAGAACTGCATTGAAAAATAACAAAACATGTTTTTCACACTTTTATAAAACTGACTACACAGCCAATAATTTAATATCAGGAAAAATAATAAGAAAGAAAAACGATTTTTCCATCATTCATTTATTTATTCAGTTAGCGCATTTTGCGCCATTGTGGCCACCACTCCCCCTCCATCTGAAAATTGTGGTTCATGGTGACATTCAAGACAGAATAATACAATGGCTTGTCAGTCCTGTTTTCACCGAAGATGTTGAGGTTACCCCGTCTCTTCTCTCAGAAGTTAAAGAGGTAAGGACTTACAAGGCAGCAGGAGGTTTAAATTCAGAGTTTTCTTTTATTTTTAACAACATCGATGATTTTGATTATGATTATGCTGCTGATGATTGTAAAGACTTCTGGTCCCACTAGGGAATACTGGGAGCGGCAGTTTGAATAAAGTTGCTGAGTTTACCAGGTCTTGTGTTGCTTTAACTTTTCAATGACCAGTCTCATGTTCAACCCTTTGCCTAGTGGAACATGGTATCAGAGACGGATTCTTTCAAAAAAAGAAAATTATTTTCTAGTAGAAGAG
The DNA here is from genome assembly GCA_037127315.1 of Ascarosepion bandense. Lineage (NCBI taxonomy): Eukaryota > Metazoa > Mollusca > Cephalopoda > Sepiida > Sepiidae > Ascarosepion > Ascarosepion bandense. Next base: position 1,443,244 of record JBBBDQ010001567.1, on the reverse strand, counting down.
CAGGACTCAATTAGAAAAAACTATTGTCTTCATTAAAAAAAAACAAAGTGTGTTCAAATTAACTACATCCATAACCATTTGATTTCACAAATGGGGGAAATTGGCAGAAATGGTCACAGAGATTTCAGCGCTTTCGAGAATTATCGAAACAGATAACAAAACTCAAGTCAGTCTATGACAATATTGCATGGGAAGCAAAGCCAAAAATATATCCCGGACATTTTCTTTCTCACAACGAGAATGCACAAATGCGTATGACTTTTGGAGAACCAGTGGAAACCTTTATTCGCGCATTGCACGAATTAGCAGAAGCATGTGACTTTCCAAAGAAAAATGATCAAATCAGAGACTCTCTTGTGATAGGACTACAGAGTAAGGACCTATCCGAAAAATTATAACTAATTCCTTATTTCAATTCAAGAAAGCTACGTAGAGGGGCAAGAGCCGTGAGCAACTGAAATTTCAAATCGAAGAAATGCACGAAAGAAATGTAGACAAACTAAAAACCTACGCGATACAAAAAGAAAAAGTGGAGCACAAGACAATTTCAGTAAATATAACAGAAAACATGATTTTAAAAAGCAAGGAGAGAAACAAAATGGCAAAAACTCGAATTGAAAAGAATATTTAATTGCACAGAGTGAGTTGTCACACTTGAATTTTAACTAAAGCAAGCTTTGATTTATAATTACATATTTTCTAATTTGAAAAAGTTAGAAATAAATTAATAATGAAAATAAATTACTTTAGGAAGGTGGATGTTTATAACAACATTAATAATTTTGATTATGATTGTAATAGTTGTAAGCACTTCCAGTCCCACGAGGGAATGGTGGGAACAAAACGGATCGAATGGTAATTTGAATAAAGTTGCTGAGTTTACCAGGTCTTGGGAGGTCTTGATGTTGCTTCAACTTTTCAGTGACCAATTTCATATAATTTATGTTTCCACCCTAAGCCCAGTGGAACATCCTTCTCCTATATGGTATATGGAAGCTATACATAGTATACAATGGTATACGGAGGCCAGACGACATAGTCCCGACTCTTTGCTGTACCGACAGGATCCAAATGAAGGGCTTGGCTGTAGGTGTTGCCGGAAAGTTATCAGTGATGAAAGTCAACCGCATTCGAGGCTCCACTGTGGGTTTTCTGACTGGTTTTACTTCCATAGTCTTTTCTATGTAGTGGATATGATCGCGAAGCAGCAGAGGTTTAAAATCAGGGTTTTCTCTCACTAGATGGACTGTCTTCCTTGGCTGTCAAGCTCCGTCTCCCTGAACCAGCTGGTTATGAGACCCCATTTTTCCGCCTTTGTCCATAATCCAGCTTGGAGCTAGACTTAGTTATCAGAAACTATTGGAGACGCATGTCACGGAAGTGTTTTCTAGACAGTGGAAGCTTGTCCGCACAATCACCCTCGGATATGACAATCTTTGGAACATAATATGCGTATATAAATATTAATAAACTACGTGTTTTAGAAAGTCCCAAAAATTAAGGTTCTACACACACACACACACACACACACACACACACACACACACACACATATATATATATATATATATATATATATATAAAACGTTAAGTAAACAAAAATATTAAAAAGACAAACTACGAAATTTTACATAAATAAACACAATTATCTAAAAAAAAGTTGTTCATTTTAAAAAAAGACAGCAAAAATAAAAAATGAAAATATATATCTGGAATTAAGCATAAAAACTCGGATATTATGAAATACGTACTTCAACTCATTTTCGACATTTAAATTTAAACTGAATTTTTATAATTAAAAAGTTTTTTGAAGCTTTAATTTTAGCTTTTATTAAAAGCCAAGAGATTAAATTTACTAATTCTAGTAAGCAAAATACTCTGGTGTATTTCAAACCGATATTATATTGATTGGAGTCTAAAATGTTTCAGATTTTTTTTTAAATTTCAATTTTTCGGGTATTTTTCATCGATCGACACATTTTGTAAACTTGCAAAAATACCGCGTTGGTACGTTATTTTATTCAAATTAACAAATTTAAACTTACCTTTTATCTGATTTGAAACAAGTATTGCTTGCTTACTGCTTGAAATGTAATATAAAATCGTTTCTTAATTACCGTTGCTTTGTTATCACCTGTTATCATCGTGTTATCAGAGGCGATAATTGACATGGCAGACAGAAGCCGTCAAAAAACGCTAAGTATGGAAGACGGGGAGCCAAGTTCGAATTCCAGTTGAATTCATCGCATTCACTTACGCACAAATACCCTTGGGAAAGGTATTAATCCGTGTCTTCCTTCCAGTTATGGGTTAAATAACAGGACAGATTCGGTTCTATAGTCTTGACTGGCAACCAGTCTACCGCAGAAATCAATGGCAAACTACTGCGGGATAATCTTCTGCTCAGTCAGTCATGTCTCTTTCAAGACATGATCGCCCAAGCGTGTTTCACGTATGGCACTTAACTGACTGACTGATAGAAGACGAATTTAACATAATTTTATATAGCTCAATCGTGCGCTTCGTTTTTTGGTTTTTAACTATATAGTAAAATTAAAAATTTAACATATTTTCAAGAATTACCTAATATTTTATAGAATTTTAGTTTAGCTTTATAGCCTTACGTTTGAAGATGTTATATGAAAAATAAAAATAAAATAACAAAAAACTTTCTTTTAAAATAATTTGACAATTTAATAAAAAAGAATGAAATTATATAACATAACAAAGGTACATCAATAATTTATAGAATGTTATGGCTTTTATTAATTTTTATTTTTAATATCTATTTTTCATATTCTTTTTAGGTACCTCCACAAATTATGAATTTCACAACTACTTTTTTAACAAAATTAGGAAACTTGGAATTAAAATATAAAACTTGTTTTAAATTTTAAAGGGATGATTTGCAAAGCCCGTTGAATGTTGGAACGTACGCCATAGGAAACACGGAAGCGAGATGAAAGAATTGTACCCTGCTGAAAATGTTTATATAGTTGTGTGTGTGTGTGTGTGTGTGTGTGTGTGTGTGTGTGTGTGTGTGTGTGTGTGTGTCTTGTTTTTTTTGTTTTGTTTTTTCCTGTAAGAAGTGTAACCTTTGAAACACGTAACCTTTTAATGATATGTACGGCCATCAGTATAAAGAAAATATGGGTCATCAGTATGCACACCCGCCACCCCCTGCATCTTATTCCGCTTTCTTCTCGCTCTCATGCAACCCCACTGCGCATCAGTGACAGTACTGCCTTTGCTTGGAATGAAATGATTATTTAAAAAAAATAGCAGCATTGGATAGAGCAAGAGTTTTTAGACATATTTTTCACAGCTGGGTAAAAGACATATTTTTACCATCGATGATCAAGAGTCAGGAAAATGGCTTGTCTCAAATACACACACCCAGATACACGCATGCATAAAAATATGTGCACACACACACACACACACACACACACACACACAACACACGCACACAAACGATGTGAAACAGCGAAATAGATTTGGGAATATTAATTGCTAACCTTTAAACATGGAAAGTGAAATGGGAGCAATCTACCCACACAGGATTCGGTTCAAAGTTATGTGAAGTCTACCGTATATGACAGATACGTCATATTAAGTCGGAGTAAGTTTTGCACTCGATTTCACACTAGACTGCTAAGGAAGTAAGATACAGTGTTGAACTGGGCTTACTCCCGGCCGCTCAATGAAGAAATACGTGACCTCACACCTCACTTTGGTTTTACAAACGTGGGAAAGATTTGCGGTACACAAGTTTATATAAACAGGAAAGAGTTGGGCAGCCACTCAAATACATACAAGAATGTAAAGACCATGTTTCGAATAAGGATTCTGGGTGCCGTACACAACATACTAGCGGATGAGAGTAATTGACAAAGTCAGGAATGAAATCAAATGCAATGTTAAATATGAAAAGTTCAAATCTCAAGTTAATTCATTAAGTTTGCATTATTCGGTACACTTACTTCGTTACAGATACCTGAAGAACGCTGTGGTGGCATGCAGTAGTCGAAACGTTGTGCGTATAACAATCAAGATGAGTATACTCATTCAAATGAAAATGTATACAATAATAATGAAATATTTATAAATTTAACCTGCCTGGTTTTTCTGTATATATGATGCACATGCATTTCGCTTTATTCAGTGTTTAATTAACTTTTAAAAAATGCAAATGTACGGTAAATAGTAAGTTTGGTCTGTTCGATAAGGTCAAGTTGGCACCTGATCTCAAAAGTCACCTGAAATCTGCTACTAACTGGGGCAAGGAATGACTTGCTAATCTTAACATTTCTAAAACAAAACTGCTTTATATTAATCATCTGAGAAACCCCTATCTGACTTCCATCAGCATGGCTTATGCTAACCCACAGGAGGTTGATTCGTTGTGCCTTTTCAGGCTAACGTTCTCCGTAGACATGAAGTGGAAAGAATAGATTGAATCAGTTGATAGGTCTGCTGCTAGGAAAGTTGCTACAGAATTTTCCCTCCAGAATCTACCTTACATATTTATAAGTCTACCATTCATCCATATTTCGAATATTGCTGCTACATATGATCTGGTGCTCCTGCGATACATTTATAGAATTTGCAATGTTATTGGTCCTGACCTGGCATCTCGGCTTCAGTTACTTTCCCACATCAGTAATGTAGCTGTCCTGTGACTTTTTTATAAATCTATTCATAGTAATTGTTTGTATAAACTTTGCTCTGTGGTACCTAAACTATGAATTTAAGCGCAATACTGGGTCATTTTACAGTAAGTACCTCCACTAAATCGCTAAAAAAAAAAAAACAGCATAAAACAGTATAGTATGAATAAAAAAAGGCCCAAACTTAATAAAAATGAACTTTTCCAATCAAAATGTTTATATTATTATTAAGAGGAAAGATCAAAGTAATTCTTAATTATTTTTTAGATTTTTTTAATCCCTTCTAACATTTTCGAAATTTTGTCAGAAAATTTTGTTTTGATTTGAGTTAGCGGTTAAACAAACGTTACGACTGTTTATAATGGAAAACATAATGATTGCATCACCCACTTTTTTTCGGTGACAAACATTAATTTTGAAATTCCCGCAAAAATCAAATAACTGTCGGATTTTAATGAAACTTTCAGTACTCATTCACAAATGAATGCAATTATTTTTGTAATTATTATTTTTTTTTAAATCTTGGTAAAAATATTTTTTTAACTCTGTTACCCACCTCCACGTAAATCCATGAAATTTTAATAAACTTTAATTGGCTGCAAACTACATTTTTATTAGTTAAACGCAGGACTCATTGGGGAATATAAATCATCTATTTTTTTTTATTATAAATTTAAGAACGCTATCCGAAAATCTGCTCTGAAGAGTAAAATAAAAAATGTAATAAAACTCTGATATAATTTAATTTGATAAGCTTTTAATTGCTGAAATAAATAATAATAATTAAGGACATTATAATCTGAAGAAAAAAATTCAATTACTAATACAGTTTTAAAAGAATTGTTTCATTTTTTTTTTCATTATAATAATTCATAAAGTTTTTAAAATATTTTAAAAATCTTTTAAAGAACTGTTGCCCTAAGATTTTTTAGGTTAAGAATTGTCTATCGAAAATTGAAAAGTTTAATAAAAATCATTTTGCAGAAATATTTTTTAAATAATTTAAACTTTTTTTGTGCGTGCATTTTTTTTTTTTGTATGGCAATTTCTATGTGCAAATTAAAAGGTCAAATTTTCCTCACTTTATCCAAAAAAATTAGTACAAATTTGTAACTTATTAACGCCATACAATTTTATCTCTAATCAAGAACTTGTCAACACGATCTTGATTTACGACGAGTACAGATCAAAAAGTTCAAATCCGTGATTAAGAAATAGTTTTATTCTAAATTTCACGCCATAAATAATATTTGTGTAAATCAGATTAATTTAACATAAAATTTGCTAATTTTCAAAAAATAATGTGTCACAGATGTATATTTTATTTTTGAAAGATTTTTAAAAGCGAGAATTAACTTTTGTTTACAAAAACGTGTCGATCGCTCAAAAATGGCGGCAAATTAAAAAACTGGAAAAAAAATCTCAAACTTTTATATTCCAACAATATAATTTCTGTTTGAAATAAACCAGAGTATTTTGCTTACCGGAAATAGTAAATTTAATCATTTAGTTTTCAATTAAAACTAAAATAAAAGTTTCAAGAAGACTTTTTAGTTTTTCAAATTCAATTTAAAAGTTAATTATCGAAAATGAGTGGAGGTACCTGTAGTCTCTTTCTCCGTGTGCTGATGTAAAACAGCACCTATTGCTTCTAATGAGACGTCGGTAGTTAGTGAAAGCTGTGCTGAATCGTCATCACGCAAATAGTTTTGGTGTAATTTGCTAGAGCATTTTTGATTCGGTAAAGGCAGCAACAGCTTCGTCCGACAGAGTTATCTTCGCGTTTCGTTTACCCTGGCTGCGAAGTAGATTGGTCACAGGTGCCAGGATAAGGGAACGGTTAGGGATGAACTGACGATAGTAATTTATCAATCCTAAGAAATGTCGAAGTTGTCGAAGCGTTGTTGGTTGTGGAAACTCTTGGATGGCTTTGACTTTATCTGGGATAGGTGTGATGCCGGTGCCATCAATTTCATGACCAAGGAAATTCAGTTTAGGCACAACAAACACACATTTATCTGGGTTGATTTTCAACCCGAAATGCTCTAACAACTCCAATTTGTAACCAATAAATTAAAATGTATTCAATAAACAAACAAAACATGTAATAGCAGTATACATAGAGTAAGAGGAAAGAGTTGATTTTTAAAGTGTCAGTTATTGGTACAAAATTCAAATTGGGTGTTTTTTTAGTTTTTTTTACTTTTTTTTAAAATCACGTTGGATCAACTCACGTCGGGATCACCAAATTGTAGAGGATTTTTCGTCATTTACGACTGATATTACGATTCGTCTAACATACGATTCAAGAAAAATAAAGACAACTCCAATTTGTAACCAATAAATTAAAATATATTCAATAAACAAACAAAACATGTAATAGCAGTATAGAGTAAGAGGAAAGAGTTGTTCCCCTTCAAACAGAAATTATATTGATTGGAATCTAATATTTTAAGATATTTTTAAAATTTTTAAATTTTTTTCGGCCATATTTGAGCAATCGACACATTTGCAAACAAAAGTTAATTGTAGGTTTTAAAAATTTTGCAAAAATAAAATATACATCTGTGACACGTTTTTGTGTTTTTCTTTGTTTTTTGTTTTTTGGGATTTTTTTTTTTTTGTAAAATTAACAGATTTAATGTTAAATTGTGTAAGTCAAATTGTAATTGTGTAAGTCAAATTGTCTTACTTATTTGTAGCATGAAATTTAGACTAAAACTATTTCTTAATCACGAAATGTTGATCTTTCTGACTTTTCTCGTATGATTTGACATGTGACGACAACCAGATGCAAGAAAAGCTGAATGTCTGCGGTGATCACAAGTCATATCATTGTTCAAATTTTTTTCCTATAAGGGAAAGAAACCATGAAGCACATGACCTTTTAATGTACACACAAAAATTACCATACAAATAAACTTCAAATACACAAAAAATACATTAATTTGAAAAAAACGATGGCTAGATTATTTGTATTAAACTTTTCAATTTTCGATTAGTAAATATGATCTTTACTTAATAACTAAATAACTCGACATCTACATGTCTTTAAAATATTTTTCAAATATTTTAGAAACTTTATAAATTATCAAAATTTTAAAAAAACGGTAAAACAATTTTTTTTTAAATTTCATTATTAATCGAAAAAATTCATGTTCATAATTTATATTATTTATTAAAGCAATTGAAAGCTTATCTAATTAAATAATGCCATAGTTTTATTGCATTTTTTTATTTTACTATTGAGACCAGATTTTCAGAAAAAGGACGAAACGTTTGAAAAAAGATAATAAACGATTTACAATACATTCCCCAGTGAGTCCTACGTTTAACTAATAAAACCAATTTTCCCTACAAAATTTAGTTTCTTGAAATTTCACGAATTTACGTGGAGGGAGGGATAACAGATGTAAAAAAAAGTATTTTTACCAAGATTTTTTTAAACTAATAATTTCAAAAATAATTTTATTCATTCGTGAATAAGTCCTGAAAGTTTTGTTGCGGGGTCAGGAACTCCGCAAACGAATATAATAAATCGTTCTTGTGTAATTGATGTTGGAAATAAGACAACAATGACGCTTGAATAAAACAAATAATGAATTGTATTAACGATAAGTTTACATAATTGAGATTAAGCATGCAAATAATAAAAGGAAAAGTTGTTTCCAGTGTAACGTAAGAATCATGGAGGAAAGTCAATAATTGAATAATGTCCCTGAAAAAAGGAAAGAATGTACTAAATGTACATACTGTTGAATTGACGAAAGTTCTGATTGGAAGGTGTGAGTGATTTGTGCACATGTGTGTTTAAGAAATAAATAGCAGCTAATTGTATCCTGCAATAAGTGTTTCATTAAGTTTTATCTGAGGATGTTTATCGATAAAAGACAACACAACGAACACATCTGTTGTATATCATAGTCGTTTATTTAGGGGCCCGGAACCAGCGACACCGGAGACGGTCCTTCACTCAAAACGGTGAAGACCCTACTTCAGTCCCTCGTGCAACATCTTCTCTTTTCTGAACAAAAAAAATAAAAAATAAAAAACAAAAAAAAATAATAAAGGTAACTATAAATCAAAACATATTCACCCCACTGTCCTAGTGACCTAGGCATTCATCGGGCTGACTACCCTCTTGCCTAACAGGGATTATTCTGCCCTTTTCACTTCGGACTCAAATTACGTACTATGTGTAGTCGTTGAATCTCTAGCAGGACTTCTTATTAGTCTTCCTGACCTTGTCGTCCTCACCCTTTCTGGATTTGATTTTGTTGGGGATAATGTCTAGCTCACCCCTTCTTTTCTATCACTTTCCTGTCGAGGTGTTTGTGGATTATAAATGTCTTTTACAGCCCCTCCTGCATTTACTGGTACCTCACCATACTCCTGATATGGCTGGTAGATCAATGATGGTAATGGGGGTGATTCTGCTGTTTTCTTCAAGTCCACCCTATTCCGTCGATACAGCTCCCCATCAACTTTCACATGTATGATCTCTCATCCAGTCTTTGCCACACAATCGCTTTTTTCCACTCTTTCTGACCTTTTATGTGTGGTTTCATCCGCACCACATCTCCAGATTGCAATGGTTGAAGTATTTTTACTTTCTGGTTAAAGTAACGCTCTTGCTTCCTGCCATCCCGCTTCACTGTCTTTTTAAAATTTTGGGGGTAATTCTGGCTTAAGTAGATCCTCTCTGGTCGGAAGAAGTGTTTTTGTTCTTCTGGACACCAGTTTCTGTGCTGGTGATAAAAGACCTTTAGCTGGCGTATTCCTGTGTTCCAACATCGCTAAGTATGAATCAGCCTTATCTTCCATCGCTTTCCGGAAGAGGTTCTTTGTCATCTTTACTGCATATTCTACTTTTCCATTTGCCTTGCTATTGTAAGGACTGACAGGTGTATGTGTAAAACACCACTTTTTTGCAAAGGTGGAAAATTCCTGGCAACTAAACATTATCAGTGACCACCTGATCTGGTATCCCATGTCTTGCAAAATGGTGTTTAAATTTAGTGATCACTGTCTTTGCTTGAGTACTTGGAAGATTATCAATTTCCCAGAAGTTGCTCATGTGCAGAGATAGTCCCTATCTGCAAACCTAAAGAGATCTACCCCCACTTTTGCCCAGGGTCTCTCAGGAATTTCATGGACCATCAGGGGTTCTGCAGGATTAACCACTTCGAATTTTCTACATGTGGAACATTTTGACGCATAATCTCTGATGTCACTATTCAGGCCAGTACAAGCATTCTCTTGCTCTTCTGTAACATCCTTCGACCCCTAGGTGTGTAGAATGTAACTTTTCTTTCAACACGGTCCGCTGAGTCATCGGGACTACTACTCGGTTTCCTCTGAAAATTAGCCCGTCTTGTACGGTCATTTCATTCCGCATGCTGAAATATGGTCTTACCTCTGGGTCAAGATTTGCCTTGTCTTCTGGCCATCCTTCGACAATTACCCGCTGCAACTGCTGCATGCATCTGTCTTCCTTCGTGGCGGAGCGTAATTCGAGCAGCCTTCTCTCTGTCACCGGAATATATTCAGTTTCCTTGACATCATCATCGTCATCCATATGTTCACTGCTCACTCCATGGATGTATGCCCTTGACAGTGTATCTGCAAGGAACATCTTCCTACCCGGGTAGTACAGAACTGTAATGTTGTAAACTTGCAACCGCATCAACATATTCTGCAGTCGCTTTGGGCATTTCCCCAATTCTTTTTTCATTATCGCTTCCAATGGCCTATGATCGGTCAGCACTGAGACTTGTTGACCAAATGTATACTGGTGAAAGCGTTCACATGCGTAGACTACTGCTAACAGTTCTTTTTCAATCTGTGCTTACCGGGTTTCTGTGTCTGTAAGTGCTCGGCTGATATAGGATAAAGGCTGACCCTTTTGCAGCAGTGCAGCCCCCATGCCCTTCTCACATGCGTCACATTGAATGACCAATGGTTTGTTGTGGTCATAGTATCTCAATACTGGTGCTTCACTCACTAGCTTTTTGATTTTCTCAAATGCCACTTCATGGATTTCGGACCACGTCCATGGCACATCTGTCTTCGTTAAATTTCGAATTGGAGCCATCACGTTGGAGATATGAGGTAGAAATTTTGCCAGATAATTCACAAATCCCCCCAATCGTTGAACTCCTTTTATGTCTGTTGGGCACGGCATATCCTTTATCGCTTTTACCTTCTCAGGATCAGGACGTAAACCTTCACTGGTTATCATGTGACCCAGGAACGATATGGATGTTTGCCGTAAGTTCAATTTTCCGTCATTCAGTCGCATCCCACGTCCACGACATCTCTGCAACAGCTTTCTGAGTTTTTTATCATGATCGGCTGTTGCTTCTTCCATGGTGGTACCTTTCCCAACCACCAGAAGATCATCTGCTTTGTTAATGACTCATTCCAAGTCAGCCACATTGTTAAATAGTACCCTCTGAAATATCTCAGGAGCTGGAGCAATTCCAAAGAGCAAAACTTTCCATCGAAACCGACCATATGGAGTGGCAAATGTTGTCAAGCGACTGCTGGCTTCATCCAATTTTAGATGCCAAAATCCATCCCGTAGATCTAGGGTAGAGAACACTTTACTGTCAGCCAGTTCTGGAAGTAGATCGTCTAATACAGGTAACTGGAAATGTTCCCGTTTAAGAGCCTTATTTAGTGGTCTTGGGTCTATACATATTCGTAGTTTCCCATTTTTCTTGACCACCAGCGCTAATGCGCTTACCCATGGTGTTGGCTCACTTACTGGTTCAATCACTTTCTTTTTTACTAGTTTTTCCAATTCCTTTTTCACTTTGCCTTTAAGTGCTACTGGTATTCTCCGTGCAGCTGATACATGAGGCGTTACGTTTGGATCCACTTCCAAATGTATCTCTCCCGGTAACTGACCCAGTTCTTTCTTGAATACATCATTGAATTCTTTTATAATTGTGTCCGGGTGTTGGCTGCTGAATTCATCTGATTGAGATACTTTGGTAACCATCTTGAACTTGTCGTTATTGACTGTGATGAGGGCCATCTTCTGAATTGCATTTGCCCCAAGTAGTGGATGAAAATACTCCTTTACAATAACAAACTTTACCGCATATTTCTGTCCATTTTGGGGGGTTTTCATTTTAACCCGACACTCCCCTAATGGTTTCATCTCTGTCCCATTCCACATCACTAATAAGAGTGTTCAAGTGTTTGTCCCATTACATGCTTCTCATTCAATATATTGACTGATGCGCCACTATCAAGCTGAAAAACAACTGACTTTCCTTTCACCAATATTTCTGCTTTTATTATTTCTTGTCTTACAACATTGACTTTTTCCCTTATCGTTACACTATCAACCTGTCCATAATCCGAACCACTACTACTGCCATTGTCAGAACCCTCTTGTGTTTCGACTGTCCAAATATTCTTTTTTCTCGATGATCTGCATTTCACGGCAAAGTGGTTCTTCCCACCACATTTGAAACATGTTTTCCCAAATGCCGGACATGACTCTTTACTCGGTTCATGTCGCAATGTACATGCCCTACACACTCTGTCACTTTGTGCTGAAGGTTTTCTCTTGGGTTTGAACCCGACTCTGTTTACTCCATCGGGTCTCAGGATTCTGGACTGTAGCGTAGCGTTTTCTGACAGCTTACATATGTCTATGCATTTTTGTAAATCTAACTGTCTTATTTTCAGTAATTCTACTTGTATATAGGGATTATTTATTCCAAGAATTATCTGGTCTCGCAGTACTGATGAAACACAATTGTCACAAAAATTACACGTTTTCACCAACGCCCGAAGTGCCGTAATAAATGCTTCAACAGTTTCCGACTCCCCCTGTTTCCTTGTATGTAAAATGTACCGTTCGTATGTTTCATTCGTTTCTCCTACAGCGTATCTATCGAACGCCTGAATTATTTCGTCAGGTGTTCTCTCCTCTTCAGGAGTTAAGAACTGAAACCCATAATACACCTTCAATGCCTCGTCTCCCAGCGTATGAAGCAAAAGTGCCGTTTGGTACTGTACCGGCTGTCTCGACAGATACGTGATAATAGCGTAATTATGCCATTTCAGTTTTAAAAGTTTCCAGTTCGCCGATAAATTATTTTCCATGCATAGGGGTGGTGGAGGTCTTATGTCAGCCACAGGTCTGTTTGTTTCATTTAAGCCGAGCTCCGACATTTTATTTTCCTCCACGTGCCTACAAATTAAACTTGAAAAATTCACAATTAAACGCTACTTATCTTGGTTCGTCTTTTGAAATACATTCCTTTTCTCTTCCTTGCTTGGATATCCTTTCATCCCACCGCTGCCACCATGTTTCATTAAGTTTTATCTGAGGATGTTTATCGATAAAAGACAACACAACGAACACATCTGTTGTATATCATGGGCGTTTATTTAGGGGCCCGGAACCCGCGACACTGGAGATGGTCCATCACTCAAAACGGTGAAGACCCTACTTCAGTCCCTCATGCAACAATTAGTGCAAGTCTGTGAGAGTGAGTTAGGTAAGATTGAGAAACGTGACCCCACGAAATCATAGTGCTATCGCGGGCAGCTGAAACTGCCAACTGCCTTGCTGGATTTCGAACTGGAACTGTGTGTACTAATATGTGTGTCCCCACTTTTATAAGCCCCGCGAAAAAACGGGAAAGCATAGGAACATCACGTGATGGTCGCGTATTTCGTGAATGAATAAACACGCGAAACAGATGTAGCGTATGAGTATGTTGGTACATATGTGAGTGCGTCATATGGGTGAAGTGTGTGAAAATACGTGAATCCCATAGTTTCATTAAAATCTAACGATTATTTGATTTTTGCAAGAATTTCTAAATTAATGTGTTTTTCACCGGAAAAAAATTGAGTTACGTAATATTACATTTTCGATTGTAAACTTTCGTAACGATTTGGCTACCCGCTAAAATCAAAACAAGATTTTTTTACCAAATTTTCGAACGTGTTGAATTAAAATTCAATTTTTTTTTAAATAATTAAAAACTACTTTGATCTTTTCTCTTAATATTAACATAAACATACTGATGGGAAAAGTTCGTTTTCGTTGAGTTTCGGTCCTTTATTCTTCATGCTATGCTGTTTGTTTTTTGTTTTTTTTCTGTTTTTTCTGTTTGCTTGTTTGTTTTTGTTTTTTGTTTTTTTTTTTGTTTTGTTTTTTTTTGTTTCTTGGTTGTTTTTTTTTTGGTTTTTTAGCGATTTAATGACGTTACCTACTTTTGTCTTAAAGGTTGTATTGCCTTGCTTGCATTAAACAATTTTAAAAATGTAAGGGAGGTCAGTCACTCAGTCAAGTGCCATACGCGATACACGCTTCTGCGATCATGAAAGAGACATGACTGACTGTAGAAGATTATCCTGCGGTAGGTTGCCATTACTTCCTGCGGTAAACTGGTTGTCCGCCATAGCTATAGGACCCAATCTGTCCTGTTATTAAACTCACAAAAGGAGGGAAGAGACCGATCAATACCTTTCCTAAAGGTATTTGCGCGTAAGTGAAAGCAAGTAATTCAACTGGAATTCGAACTCGACTCTCCGATTTCTCGTTCCAAGCCGATATCCACTGCACCACAACGCACATAAGGGGGAGTAACTGATCTTATTAAATAATTACAGTTACCTCCCCTACATCAATAGGCATAAAAATTTTGCGTAGCCCTTCTTATTACAATAAATCTATAGAAATTTTTTAAACTCCCAAAACTAAGGGAGGTAACTAGAAATTTGTAACAATTATTAACTATTAAAATCTTTGCAATACTATTTTACTAGAAATTTTAATGATTCTTTGAGATAACATGAAAATTTTAACTTTACACCTAAATGCATATTTATAAATATGGAAATTCAAAAATACTTCATTGGATTAAAAACACTATCTATTTTTTGCACAAAAATTAATCTTCAAATAACATCTGATAAAATTATGAATAATAATTATTACTGCTATTAAAAACATTTGACAATAATTTTCAAGAGTAGAAAACTGCAAAAGTGGTGAAATAAAAGTGTGTTTTTCGTTTTTTATTTTTATTTCCAAGGAGTCAGAGACTGGTTTGATTTCTGAAAGTAAGTCCCTAAGTCTTCACCTTGTTCTAAAAATTGTTTTAATATTAGATTCCACTCATATATTCAACTGATAAAAATGGATAAAACAAACTCATCTAAATATTTATTCTTGATTTAAATTACAGAAATATGGCACATGTCCAGAAAAACAGAATGGAAGGTGGGATGGTCAAGTACTGACATTATACTCTCCAGCACGTGGCTATCACAACCGTTAATGAAGTAAGATTCCTTCAATGTAAACATATCCATACTCAAGGTCTAAAAACTGATATGCTGTTTTATCTCTGTCCTGTAAGCTATTTATATTCAAACAAGCTAAGCACATTTATACCAGGAATTACCACTACTTGGCTAATCAGTCTAGAAGTAGTGTTTATTCCACATATTAAGAGGAAAAGTCAATTTTAACACCCTGTATAGATAAAGGTAGACAAGAAATGGTGTTCTTCTAGTGTGTGGATATTCCTTTGACATGAAGCCTGTCAAAATCCATAAGCTTAAGGTCTGGAATGTCATGCATTTGAAATGTACAATTAGTTTCTCATGAATTAACATTTTATTTCAGAAGTTGTTTGGTTTGTTAGTCTTCTTCCTTTCATTTGTCTCCCATTGAGAGAAAGAGTGGGCAGGTGGTTTCAGATGTGCTGGTAGGTTCTTTTCCATCACACACCTTCTCCAATACATACACAGCATTGTCAGTATGTGAGCCAGTAGGACACTTGTTGGGGTGTCCTTCTTGGTGGTAGCCTTTGGTGTAAATAGAAAGGCAGCATCAGTTGTGGCCTGCAAGTTCTATTTAAGTAAAATGTGTATGTTTTCTTCTTTTTTCCTTTACTTATCTTCTCTTTTATTTTCTTTAAAGAAAGAATTCATAGTGGTTTGAGATGGTATGTTTGGCTCCAAAAAGTATAGCACAGAGTTGCATATCTGGAATGATTTGGACATTCTTTGGCAAGCCATGTTAGTGAACTGCTTCCTATTCCAAAGTGTTTCATAGATGCTGAGTGAAAGAAGCAGAAGGACACTAAGGTGTAAAGAGAGAACTTATGCCCCTGTTAGATTTAAGAAAAAGCTTACCGACAGATACACATTAACAAGGTATTATGGCCCTTTCAAACCATGCTGATCAAGGGCAAGAGGTTGTAGTACCCACTTATTAGAGGTCAGAAATAATACTACCTAAACATATTAACTTTGTCTTCTTCTCCCTCCTCTTTTCCAGGTACTTTCACCTAAATCACGAACTACTATTCCAGAAATCCCTCTCTCTCTCTCTCTCTCTCTCTCTCTCTCTCTCTCTCTCTCTCTCTCTCTCTCTCTCTCTCTGGCCCATCCCTACTGACCAACAACTAGTAGCAGTTCAGCTTTTTTTTTAGTTCCTCAAAATATTTCACACCAGCAACACGTGCTACTCCCGTCAGCGGACATTTTAGCCAGCCACAAGAAACTCACACAAGAATGTAGACGAAGTTAAATAAAGTTTGTTTTAACAAGTTAATATTTGTATCTCTTAATCATTATCCAAAACATACTAGGTACAAATATTACAATGGTGACCCCCCTCTTCAAGGATATAAACGAAACCTTCTCGAAACTCTAGGATAAATGCAACATTTCAACTTCACGTCGCAAACGTTTTAAAAGAGAACCTTCGACGTAAGTAGAAAAAAAAACATTTTCCTCTTTTCTTCGTCTACAAGAACACATATATATATATATATATATATATATATATATATATATATATATACACAAAATGGAAGAAGCCTATCTACAGCAAATTAATATAAAAACACCAGAGTTCATGGAAACGGCAGTGAATGGCTGGTTTTCCATTCTGGAAGCGGAATTCCACCTGCGCGATATAACGGCCTCCACAACAAAATTTTACACGGTCATATCATTTCTGCCTGCAGAGGTGGTAGCAAGAATACCTATAGCAACTTTAGAATCAAGAAACTACGAGGAAATAAAATGTTCATTAGTTGAAGCCCACGAAAGGACTAAGCCGGAATTACTCGACAAATTAATGTCAACAACTACCATTACCGGCCGCCCCTCAACATACTTACAGGAAATGCTATCCATAGCAAAACGGATAGGTATCAGTGAAGAAATTGTAATGAACAAATTCCTTCAGGCCCTACCAGCGACAATTTCCCCCGTCATTGCCTCGCAAAAGGAGTAAAGTCTAACTCAACTTGGAAAGCTAGCGGATGAGCTCATGCCTTTGCTTAACAACATCAACGCGACAGCGTTCACCGCTCAGCATAATACACAAAAAACTGATAAAACAAGAACAATGTTCCTATGCCGATAGGAATTAAACCTTATTTTCCTGAACATAAAACCAAAATATGTAGAGCACACCTCTACTTTGCCGATTAAGCGAGAACTTGCAAACCTTGGTGTAAATGGCCGAAGGAACAAAATATAAAAATACTACCAAGCTCGCGTCCACCCACACCAACACCAACAGACTCGGGGAAACTAGCAGCGCAAACCATGTCTGTCCCCTTGAGTTCGCCGCTATTACAAATCAATGCACGATTAGGGACAACAATATTAAAATTCATAGTAGATACTGGCGCAAGTATCTCAATAATACCAGCGTCTATGTTAAACGGTGTCTCATTAAACCCGAACACCAGTATCACTCACCACTGCTAATGGAGAGAAGATAAAATGCCACGGACAAGCAAACCTAGAGATTGTGATACCTAGTTTGAGATGGTCATTTTCCTGGATATTTGTGGTCGCAGATATCACCAATTCTCTCCTTGGATTTGACTTCTTAAATGAATTTGGTCTCATAATCGACTGCAAAAATAAAACAATTTACGCCCTATTAACAGCCAAAAAAAAAATTAATATTAAACTCGATATCTCCAGTAAACGTGGCCATTAACAAAGTGGAACTACCCACACTAATTCAAACCAGTCTGGATAAATACCCAGAAATCATCTCTCCACATATAAATAAAAATTACTACTGCGGTGTTTATCACAGAATTGATACAGGTAGCCACTTACCGGTTTTTGCAAAATCCAGACAGCTATCTGCTGAAAAACTAACGGCGACTAAGGGAGAATTTAAAAGATTCATAGACATAGGCGTGATAGCTCCTTCAGACAGCGAATGGTCAAGCCCACTACATCTTGTACCTAAGCAGAGTGGAGGATACCGCTGTTGTGGAGATTACCGCGCACAAACATCATCATTAAAAGTGATAAATACCCCATTCCCAATATAAATTAATTTACAACAAAACTTGCTAATAAACAGTTAGTTACAAAAATTGATTTAATTTCGGCTTACCATCAAATTAAAATGCACCTAGATGATATTCCTAAAACAGCTGTTATTTTGCCGATGGGTCTTTTTCGCTATGAATTTATGTCGTTTGGACTGAAAAATTCTTCAGCAACTTTTCAAAGATACATGGACAGAATTTTTCGAGATATAGACTTAATCTTCAGTAACGACGAGCAGTCTCACAAGAAAGATATAGACACAGTTTTTAGAATTTTATAAGAAAATAAGCTAAAAATATCATTATCAAAATCTATTTTCAATGTAACATCACTAGATTTCCTAGGTTTCAGAATTAATTCAAAGGGAATCACGCCAACTGCTAATAAAGTAAAAGAAATAGAATCTTTTCCGTGTCCTAAAGATGCTAAAAGTTTACGCAGATTTCTTGGTATGGTAGGATTTTACAGGAAGTTAATACCAGGATTTGCAAAGTTAGTTTTACCTTTATCTGAAAGAATGAGATTAACACCTAGAGGATTAATTACGTTGAATAATGTGGAAAAGCAATCCTTTTCTAACATTATAAGAATACTTGCTGAGCTAACAAAATTCTCCCATCCTCAACCAACTTGTACACAATATCAACTGGTCGCAGACAGCAGCAAATATGCAGTAGATGCTGCCTTACATCAGATCATAAATGGAAATCCAATATCAATAGTATTCTTCTCAAAGAAACTGACGTCAACACAGACAAGATATTCCACTTTCGACCGTGAACTTTTAGCTGCATATTTGTCAGTGTTACACTTTCGCCACCTCATAGAAGTATTACTTTTGACAGATCATAAACCAATATGCGGTGCATTCCACAATCTAAAACCTGCCAAATCAGATAGACAACAAAGACAGCTAGCAATTATAACAGAATTAATTTCAGATATAGCCCATGTGAAGGGTAAACAAAATATAGTTGCAGATTGTCTGTCTCGCCCAACATTTTCTGTACAAATAGATATGTACGATTTCCCAGCACTTGAAGATGCACAAAAATCAGACACTGAAATACAGCCCTTCCCAGATTTAAAGAAATTCACAGTATCTGGAAAAGATCAATTTGTGTTATGTGATACATCAACGTCATACCCTAGACCTTTTGTACCATGCACACTACGAAAATCTACCTTCGACAGCTTACATTCAGTATCACACCCTGGAACAAAATCATCTATCAAAATGATTATGGCTAGATTTTACTGGCCACACATGGATAAAACCATCAAAAAATTATGTGCATCATGCACATCTTGCCAACAAGCAAAAATATACAGACATACCAAATCGCCTGTACAAACGTTGGAAATACCATCATCAAGATTTCCTGCAGTACACATAGATATAATTGGACCACTACCACCAGCAAAATGCTCCAACAATCCTTACATCAATCCATGTCGGTATATTTTAACATGTATAGATCGAACCAGTCAATGGATAGAAGCACAACCTATATCGGATATTACAGCACAAACCGAAGCCTTTGTAAACACGTGGATTACTCGCTTTGGTGTTCCTCTCCATGTCATAACAGACAGAGGCACACAGTTTGAAAGCGAACTATTCCTCGAACTGTCAAAAATTATTGGATTCTATAGGCTACGTACAACATCCTATCATCCACAATGTAATGGACTTATAGAAAGAGCCCACAAAACTTTAAAAGCAGCTATTATGGCCCAAAAAGAATCTTGGATTTCAGCCCTAGCAATAGTTCTCTTGAGAATTCGAAGTATGCCCAACTGCTCCAATTTTTCCCCCTTTAATGCGGTAACAGGTGCACAAATGTTATTGCCACAACCAATGATACATACAGAAAATACAGAAACGGTTACACAAGATTTTACAAGAGAACTGCACAAAACTATGCCAAAATTTGATCTGACAGACTTTTCAAACAGAGAAAAACCAACAAAAAAAGCATACGTGCCAGATCAATTTCAAATCTGTGATAAAGTTTGGATTAGGATAGATCGCGTTCGGAAACAGCTAGAAACACCCTATTCAGATCCTTACATGGTACTCGAACGAACACCAAAATATTTCCTAATAGAAATTAACCCAAACACGCATACACAAGTTTCAATAGACCGTTTGAAACCGTACATTGAAAACAAACAAAAATCAAAATGTACGCAAAATGCAACCACTAATACAAATAAAAAGCCAGATAGTTTGCTACCTGAAAAAGTACAAGAACATAAAACGAAGACAAGAACTTCAGGTAGAACAGTTACATGGAAAAAGGATAACAAATACATTTATTATTAAGCCACGGAGTCAATTACTAAAAAAATAAAATAAATAAATAAATAAGATTAAACTAAAACGAGAACTCCGTTAACTGGTAGAGGAGTATTTGTAATACCACACTTACTACTATCCCAGAAACCCCTTCATATATATATATATATATATATATATATATATATATATATATATATATGGCCCATCCCTACTGACCAACAACTAGTAGCAGTTCAGCTTTTTTTTTATTTCCTCAAAATATTTCACACCAGTCACACGTGCTACTCCCACCAGCGG
Organism: Ascarosepion bandense; assembly: GCA_037127315.1. Taxonomy (NCBI): domain Eukaryota; kingdom Metazoa; phylum Mollusca; class Cephalopoda; order Sepiida; family Sepiidae; genus Ascarosepion; species Ascarosepion bandense. Next base: position 1,422,616 of record JBBBDQ010001567.1, on the reverse strand, counting down.
ACATTTCAGCCAGCTACGAGGGACTCACACAAGAATGTAGACGAAGTTAAATAAAGTTTGTTTTAACAGGTTAATATTGTATCTCTTAATTATTATCCAAAACATACTACGTACAAATATTACAAGGTATTGTCTCACACAATTGAGATTTGGCTTAAATGTTGTATCTCTCATATGAGGGCTATTACCGACTCTGGTCATGTCCAAGGACACATCAGTCAAAGATGCCTCATCAGCTTATATAGATTACATATTTTTCAATGAAGCTTTGGTTTGTACAGCATGAGTGAGTGACCATCTATCCATTTATGGATTTAGTTGCAAGAATCCAGAGAGACTGGAGGACAAACCAAAGTATTGGGCCTGCACATGCGGAGGGAGAATGGTACTCTCCAATGGAAGCAAGGAAGTAAAGTCCTGGACCTTCCCAAACATTATTTGTAGACTTTATGAATTTAAATACAGTACTAAATTTTATAGTTGAAATGGCGAGAAGTAACCATAAGTTCTTTGCTAATAGTTTTTTTTTCTTGCATTTCTCACTTGTGGTATTCACTCCTGGCTTCTTACTTTTCAGTTAACTTTGATTTTCAACAATTTAAAGGCAATGTCAATCATTATCTTCTCTCTTCCTAATTCCTGTTTTTATTGTTCTCCCTTCTTAATATTTTTTATCTTATATTCTTTCACACTCAGTAACTCCTTGTCTTTTTTTAATTATATCACCCCATGCAAGGCATTAAAGTCACTGAGCCACAAGGGTGTAAAAGAATAAGAAAAAAGAGAAATGGCTAAAAAGCTAGAACAATAGAAGAGTAGCTAAGATGACAATTGACATTGCATTTAAACTTTTGAAAATCAAACACGTCTGGGAAGCATGGAGTCAGAAGAGAGTTCCACAAGTGAATGGAAGTTTTATGATTTGCTTGGGGTGAAATGATTAAAAAATCATCAGTCATAAAATCTTTGACTTTGGCTTACCTAATCGGTGTTTGTACTCTACAAATTTATGTTATGGATTAAAGAAATAATGACAGGGAAAGAAATACAAATGTCTTTAGCAATTGCTCTGAACATTTGAGACAGATATCAACACTGAATAAAATCTTGCTTTGGACAATGGTTCAGAGATATTTTCTTTCTTTCTTCATTCATTCATTTTTTTTTTTTTTTTTTGGATATAGTAAATGCTTGTGAGTCATAAAAAAGAACTCCTTTGTTGATGTTTGCTTATCTCCCTTTGAACTTCGGTCATTCTGGGTTGTCTCCCGTTGTATTTGTTTAGTACATAAGCCGTAGAGAACAATTATGTGGCTTTGAAATAGCATGCAGAGTACTTTGAAGAGGACTATGGGGACGTCGATTATATTTATCAAACTGGCCTTGTGCCAAACACAATTTAAGATTATCCCAACAATTTAAGATTATCAGAAGGTTCGAAGAATAAAACTGTCTCGTCTGTCTAAATAAATTTTCATTTATTTATCGATCAACAAAACATCAATTTGTATGTATGATGAAATTATTAAACTGTGAAAATATTCTAAGGAAAAGAGTTTAAAGAATTAAAAGTTCGTTTGTTTAGCGAAATGTGATTTGTGCAAAAAAAGATACGTCCATTTTTTTGCTGTGTGTATCAACAAAGTAGTAGTAATGCCTTACTTTGTTCCTTTACTTCTTTTTGTGGACGGCGAGTAGGTGAAGAGGAAGGAGAGATTAAAAAAAACTACACGCGTGAAGGTGAGGGAGTACGAATGTGTGTCGCTGGGGCAGTTGTGTCCAATCACTGGTTTGAAAAATCTCTTGATACATCGTAGCTGTGTTGACTGTTCTCAGCGTCCTTGTCTCTCTAACTAAGCGACCGAAAAACGTGAATAAGTAGCCAACTCAATCACATGATCAGCTCCGAACGCAAACTTACTTTTGGGCGGCAAGAAATATTGAAAGTTATATTTGTTGTTTTCTGTGTGTTTGTAAATGGCTCTCTTTTCATTAGTTAAAAAAAATTTCATACAGGTTCGCGAAATTTGCCTTCGTCTTTTTTCAGCAACGAAGCCAATTCCTTTTTTTTTTTTTTTTTTTCTATTGATCAAAATACAGATCTCATACTGGCTCACGAATTTGCAAACAGTGAAAGAAAAGTGGGTTATTTTTATTTCTATCGTCCTCATCTTTGTTGCCATTTGTCCTACGTTTCGACCGTTGTACGCACTGGCCTACTTTAGGTGCTAGGAATTTCGAACCGAACCGTTTATTGCAATCACTGGGGTATATCATTCTTCTTCCTAGAAGCCTCTTTTGATAACCATGAGTTATCAACCTCTATCTCTCTAATCTGCTGTTGCCTGGTATGGAACTCACAACTCTTTGGGTCAAGTCACTGGAACTTATCAACGTGCCTAGTGCCCTTAAGGAACAACAGAATTTCTAGGACTTGTAATCATAATGTTCAGTAACCATTTTTTACCAGAATTTATATTGCAATCTTTTGATGTTAATGTTTTTTTCTAGTATTTGTTACCAGAGCTCATATTACAATTTTGACACTAATGACCTTTTTCTGGCACTCCGTATTACTGGATCCCATATTGTATTCATCTCTATGCTTGGTTGTCTTAGAAAATTTTTGTAGCCTAGCATATGCGCTGATTCTTTAAGTTTACGCAGTTTCCAGTGGCGTTCTCTATCTATTATTTCAGTTTCATCCATCTCTTCCTATGTGGTCAGCTACGCCTGATTTTTCTATCTCCCCTCGTGTTACAGCCTTGCAATGTTATTATAGCCTTACCTTGTTTCTCCTTTATATTTCTTTCCACAGCTACATCTAATGGCGTACACACAGTCCTCCCTCAGTCGTGTCCTCCTCTGTTGGGGGTCTTACTCGGGAAAGGTACCTGCGAAGTGTAGAATCACTTCTGAAGATCGTCCTGATGTTATATGGACCACAGATCCTTTGTATTTTCTCCGATACAGCAGCGGTGAACAAGTAACTTAGAGGGTTAGAGGGAGATAGCTCATGGCTACCAAAAGGAGCTTCACGCAAGGAATGAGAATGATATACCCCAATGATTGTAATAAAGGTTTCGATTCGAAGAAGGCCAGAGCGTACAAGGGCCAAAACGTCGTACAAATGGCAACAAAGATGAGGACAATAGTCCGAATAATGTAAATAGTGTATTTTTATTTCATATTCGCCACCGAACTAAGATGCCATCATTTCAGATGGGCAAGTTTTTTTTTTGTTTTTGTTTTTTGTGTTGTTGTTGTTGTTGTTGTTGTTGTTGTTGTTGTTGTTGTTGTTGTTGTTGATATTAAATAGCTGACTTATTTCTAGATAAAATTTGTGATATGGCCAACAAATTTTAAACTTTTATAGTCCATAAATTGTCAATGAATATTGTTGAAATTATAACTCTAAATGATTTTCTTCTATCTTTTACGTGCCGTGCTCATTCAGTTGATAGGCGATTATAGTCCTCCACATCTTCGTGACTCTTGTAGAACTTAACAATCTTTTTGTTATTTATCCCTAACCATGTTCTATCATTCGTGTATACATGTGTAGACCAAACTGGCCTCGCAAATTGTTGTGAGCTCGAGAAGTAGTATGCTTCTATTTTTATAAATGTAAAAGGTCTCAAAACCTAATTTCGCATAGAGTATACTTTTGCATACGTTTTAAATGATTATAAAATAATTTCACACTGTTTCACGAAAAATGTTTCTGGAATTTGCGAATTTGCGGGAGTGGTAAGGGAGTTATTATTGTTATTTTCTAAATTGTCCAAAAATAACATATAGTATGTCTACAACTATGTCTGCAAGTATTTTGGCAGTATTTATTCTTGTAATTATTGTTTATCCAACAAAATTTTTGTTGGGGAGTCACCTCTATTTACACATCCTATGGACTCTTCCATGGTATACAAATAATCCTTCCTACACAGAACGGGTTGTTGTTGTTGCTAGAGTTGGTGCTTGTCAGAGCAGTTGAACCACCGCTCGTTGGTCAGCAAGAATATAGATTTATTACCCGGACTTATTTCTTTGTATATATTTGACTCCTACTAACAAGTATTCCTGAATCTACTAACCGTGTACAGGTGGTATATCTTTTGTTCAATATAGTTACATTTTTCCTCTCATATCTGTTTTGTGTTATTTTTATATTGTGTGGTTTTCTAAACAAGAATCCACAACACCTTCTGAATGGAATTTTATTGGTTGAAAAATATATACATGGTTTCATTCCTATATAATGACCGGCAATAATATAAAATGAAGAACTAATTAATAAAATTCTGGAAATAAAAACCAAATCCCGAAAAATAATAAAAAATCAACTGCAAACTTCTTTGTAAAGTTTTAGGATTAATATTTTTATTATTCTATGAATTATGCAAACTAATATATTGTTTTTTGGTTGTTTTTGCTTGCTCTCTCTCTCTCTCTCTCTCTCTCTCTCTCTCTCTCTCTCTCTCTCTCTCTCTCTCTCTCTGTGTGTTTTGGTAGGGAAATGACATTTACAGCTGAAAAAACGTAAAGAACATATGAACCAAAATGTTGGAATAATAACCAACAATAAAGATTAGGACATTAGTTCAAATAATTAATTGAAGACTACCTTGTACAAACCAGATTCCAAAGGTATGAAATGGTTTTAAAATTGAATAAATGAAATTTTTGTGGAATATTTTCTTGTCCTAAGTCTTGGAAATTAAAATTAAAATAATAGAAACAAACATTTTGTTATATTTGTACGTACACTTATTTTGTAGGTACGCTTTATTTCCTTTTAAAGTTTAAAATAAGATGTATACAAGTGTAGTAAATATGAAATTAAGGATTAAAATCAACTTTCTTTGTCACTTTTACAAAAACTCACAATGACGAATGAAATCCTAGTTTTTTCCAAATAGAAAAAGGATTGACCAGGCGTTAAGGAAAAAGTCGAAACCGAATTTCGCAAGTCGGTGTTAAATTGATATTTGATCAATGGGAGAGATTTGCAAGACTTAAGGACTTCGAGAGTCAGTGCGAAAATCTTAATACTATAAAAGGACCTCGATCAGCGTCAGTTAGTTAGAGACTCAAATGGAAGCAGCGAGAAAGACAAGACCAAAATTTAACTTCAACTTCAAGTCGACCAAATCGATAAGGTCAAGTCGCACCTTGTTCTCTTTCTCCTTCTTTCTCATGTACTGATTCATTCTACTTCTTCTCCATCCAAAGACATTCCTACTGGATACATACATACGTACGCATATACTCTTTCAACAATTACTACTACGAACATTTTCTACAAATCTTGATACCCATAATAACTTTATCATTGAACACGAACTCTACCCTTAACTTCTTAATAATGTTTCTAATTGCACATTAACTTCTACAACTTATGTTATTCTTTCCTTTTAATAAATTTCTATTTTAAAATGCAAAATGTATATTTTATTCTTACACTAATTCACACATTCCAACCTGCAACCAACCTTCTGATGATGAAAACCTTCTGATGATAACAAAAATAACCTTCTGATAATAATTCTGGATAAAATTTGTAAGCTGTAGGAAGTTTGGTTAAGTAAGACACAAGGTCAAATCAAATAAACATTAACACGCTCCCTATAGCTACACAAGTGTCAAAAACTTATTGTTTTCTAGTTTCATGATTTTCTTGCAGGTGTTTTAATTGTCGTCTGTTTTATGGGATACATATTTTTTTTATTAAAATAAGCAACAGAAAAACAATAGAACATTCTAGAAAAATTGGATCAAAACAGCAGTAGAATTTAGATTACATTTTTATATTTCTCAACCAATCAGCTAAAAACTTAGAATAAGAACATTCTAGAAAAATAGGCTTGGAAGTAAATTAACACAAAAATATTTAGGCCCCAAAACAAAAATGTAAAATAATAAATCTGATTGGTCAGTAAATGTTTTCACACCCTAATGTTAGGAAGATTAGTTGATCCCCTATTAATGTATATAATACACATAGTGTTAGAAAAAAAAGTCAGTCACCAAGCAGTCACCAAGCAGGCCATTAAGTCCGCATGACACCGTATACTTTGCCGGCCATGTCATTTCTTCCATGCCAAAAGTTCGTGACCTCGCTCCAAGGACCTTAAAAAGAAAAAACCGACGAACTTTCTTTCAGACACGCGACACGCTGTCGCCAACTGAAACGCACCAAATGTAAGTAAAAAAGGCTTATTTACAGACTCTGCCAATGTAAACTTATACACGTTTTTGGACAAAAATTAACTTCTTGCCAAGTTTATATTTCTCAAAAAGGTAATTTTCGATTCATGTATTTTGTTGGTTTCTACATACCATTTTATTTGTCACATAATAAATTGTTTGTTGTTGAATGTCCGTTGTAAATTATTCCTTCACTTTGCGCGATTGCAAAATAGAGTGTTGTATTTGTGGGGGAAATAATCAACATACAACCCAGCAAATACCAAATCCCCCACAGTTTTGCGTACCTCCACTTATTCGCTGAAAAATAGCATATGACGTTAAAAGGCCCCATGCTTAATAAAAACAAAGTTTTATTGTCAAAATGTTTGTTATTAAGAGGAAAGATCAAACTATTTTTTAATATTTTTATTTATTCTTTTAATCCTTTCTAACATGTTCGAAATTTTGTTTAAAAAACTTGGGGGTTTTTTTTTGTTTGTTTGTTTTTTGTTTTTTGGGGGTTTTTTGTTTTTGTTTTGTTTTGTTTTCGTTGGCGAGTGCAAATTTTTACAAGATACTATAGCAAACGTAATATTACACAACTCACATTTTTGTCGGTGGAAAACATTAATTTAGAAATTCTTGCAAAAATCAGATAATGTTCGAATTTTGATGAAACATTCAGGACTAATTCCCAAATGAGTGAAATTATTTTTGAAATTATTATTCTTATAAACTCTCAGTAAAAAGTATAATTTTTTTTTTTACATATGTTACCCGCCTCCCACCTTTATTAATTTCCTGAAATTTCTAGAAATTTACTAGTGGACTGAAATTTTGTTTCATTAATTAAATGCAAGACTTCCTGGGGATTTTTTCTTACAGTTGATCCTTTTCAAAACAAAAATGCAATAAATAATGCCATTTTTTATTTAGATAAACTTTTAATTATTTTTATAAACAATATATACGAAGGATAACATAGATTGAAGAGAACAAAAGTTTTCAATGGATAACGGATTTTTACAAGAATTGTTTTCATTTTTATTTTTTCTTATAATCATTTATAAAGTTTCAAAAACTTTCTAAAATTTCTTTCAGTCATCGCCCGAATTAGTTTATTAAGTTAATAAGTGAATACTATATTTACTAATCGAAAATTAAAAAGTTCAATACAAATCATCACCCACCAAGATTTTTAAGATACATTGTTTTTTTATTATTATTTTTATTAGGGTAGGCCATATGTGCCATATCATTAAATGGTCGTGTGTTTCAACGGTTGTTTCCCTTATGAAACGTTAATTTTAGGTTTAATAAATTTATGTCAATTCTGGTGGTCATATACTTCGTCAGATGCGTAAATGATTGCTGACAAGTCTGCCTACTTGAAAGTTCAAAGATCAGAGATCCGTGATTAAGAAATACTTTTAAATTTCATGACATAAATAAGCAATATTATTTCAAATCAGATTAATTTAACTTTAAATTTGCTCATTTTTCAAAAATAAAGTGTTACAGATGTATATTTTATTTTTGAAAGATAAATAAGGATTAACTTTTGTTTACAAATGTATCAATAGCTCAAAAATAGGCAAAAAATGTAGATTATAATCAATATAATTTCTGTTTGAAATCCACCAGAGTATTTTGCTTAGTGGAAATAGTAAATTCAACCATTTAACTTTCAATTAAGTTAAAATGAAAGCTTCAAGAAAATTTTCTTTTTTTAAATTCAGTTTAAAACTTAGGTATTGAAAATGAGTGAAGGTATCTAGAAGGTTAATTATTGTTTACTTTGAGAGAAAACGAAATAAAAAGTAACTGATTTGTTTAATTTTCCCTCGTATGGTCTTTTCGTGAATATACAAATTGACTTGTATGGTCTTCTCGTGAATATGCAAATTGATTTATTTGAGTTTGGCCACGCTTGGAGATGTTCTTAAAAGTATTAGTTGTCACAAGTTAATCAAATTTTGAAAATTTGCCAGTATTAACGGTCACAAATGTAGTAAAGAAAATGGCGGCTTACTTCATCAATGTAAGTGACAGAACTTGCTAGCCGTGATTACAATAGTGGTATCGATGACGAACATGGACGGAAGTTCGTATGACATTGCCTTTCTTTTCCCATCAACTGACTGTGTTCTTTCGGCACTATCTAAAGGTCAAGATCAAGAGTGGCATTTCAGGCTGACTTATTGTTCTTCCGAGAAAAAACATGCCCACCCGACCCAGTTAGGTTAAAGTAGGAAAAGTTTTTTTTTTCTTTTTCTTTTTATTTTCTTTTAAAATTAATTAATTTGGCTAGGGAGTGAACGGTCATTTTATTCCCCTACATTTTCATTTTTCACACCCCGCTCTTATTCCCTTTTAAGTAACAGAAGGCATAGTTCTCTGGAGCAGTGAGAGCATTTCGTTTTCTGATTACGTTACTTTATTTTTTCCATCTTTCCACACGTTACCACTATATTTTTTCACCCAGTTACCTTACTTTTCTGCCATGATGCCAATGGTGATATCAACGACAAACATGGACGGAAGTTCGCATGACATTGCTGTGGCTGTCGCCAAGTTACCATAGAAAATAGGCCTAAATTATTGCAAAATCAGCAGGTTTGCCCTTGCAGAAATTTTTTATGTAGTAAGAAAAAATTCTGCTGTGAACAAAAGTAATAAAAAAAAAAATAAATAAATCAATACAACACAAGGGTTCAAATTTAAAGGAAATTTACAGCTTTATTAAAAACAGAGAGGAGTTGTGCGCTGACTGCAAAACAGGTCCGTTAGCAAAGGCTAGGTTATAACCTTGGTACCACAAGAAGAAGAAAAAAAATAAAGTCTTTCTCAGTTTACCTTCTTAGGTACAGCGTTCGTAGTTCGTTTCTTGTCTCGAGCCTGGAAAAAAGTGTTTGCTTTTTTTGTTGTTTTTTTTTTTTTTTTCTTTTTTGTTAAGTCTCTTCAACCCTTGTTGGTTGTGGGCCGACCTGAGAAACTGTATCCCTTTTCCGGAAAGTAAAATTTCTTTCTTCCTCTGGAAGAAGTGTCTTTCCTTAAAATAAATGTCCTTTATTCTATGTTTTGTAGCACTCATTAAAATTATTTCGAATACTACATAAATTATTCATATATCTTGGAAGTCTTAATTTTAATTGCTAAATACTTAGTGACACTAATTGCACACACACACACACGCACACAAACGCAGAAGGTCATAAATTAAATGAACAAGAGATATTGTCGCAGCCTACTGCTCCCACTTGTCATGATTCAAACAAAGGAGTGACCTTGATATCGCCTTTCCTTTTCCACCAAAAATCAGCAGCAAGGAGATATTGTTAACAGTTGAAACCTTATAATCAGCGTCACTTTCACTGTAAAACAGGTGCTTCCTTGGCTGGATCAAAGTGTTTTATTTGTGCATTATACATCATCCAGTCAGTTAAGAGCCATACGTGATACACGATTGCGCAATCATATCTCGGAAGAGACATGTCAAACTGGGCAGAGGATTTTCCCGCAGTAGGTTGCCTTTACTAGTTGAGACTGTTATAGAACCCATTCTGTCCTGCTATTTAACCCATGGCTGGAGGGAGAAGCGACGGGTTAATATATTTCCCAGGGATATTTGCGCGTAAGTGAATGCAACGTATTCAACAGGAATTCGTACTCGGCTCTCCGATTTCTCGTTCCGGGCCGATATCCAGTGCACAACACAGATACGTACAATGCTTGAATACTCCGACCGCCTCCAGCTAGACGTACGCTTCGTTTGCGATCCCGCTACCCGCGCTTAATTACTAAAGCGATTACGTTTTAGTTAGCAGCCGGTCCCGCTTTAGGTTCAACTCTGCTTCGGAGGTGGAACAGTCTAGTCCGCTTGTGATCCCGTTACCCGCGGTCGATCCAGCAAAGTAGATGACGACTATTCAAGTTCAATTGCCGTGGCTTTCGTATGTGCTAGCTAGCAGTGATTCCGTTTAACCGCGGTTGAATTCTGCAAAGGAAGCAAAACACGTGTCGGCACACGACCGAAGCATACACGTGCTAGCTCTTCCACCTGCCTGGAAATGAACACGTGCTAGACCGCAGCCGAAATCGTCTTCCTCGGACTACGTTCAATTGCAATCGACACTCAATCTCAACGTTCCAGCCTGTGCCGTTCTTGCTAGACGCTAACGACTTTCCCGACTTTTACCATTCCTGACAACCAACGACGACTTTCCGGCCTGTGCCGTTCCTGTCAGACGCTGACGACATTCCAGTCTGTGCCGTTCTTGCCAGATGCTGACGAGGTACGTTTCTGCAGACAGCCGACAACATTCCAGCCTGTGTCGTTCCTGTTAGACGGTGACGACTTTTTAGACTGTGCCTTTCATACCAGAACCTGATGATGTTTCTGCCGGTCGATATCGTCCCAGCATGTGCCGTTCCTGTCAGACGCTGGCGATTTTACCGCCTTTGCCGTTCCTGCCGACCAACGACGACTTTCCAGCCTGTGCCGTTTCTGTCAGACGCTGACGACTTTCCAGCCTGTGCCTTTCATATCAGACGCAGACGAGGTTCCCGCCGGTCGACGACAACGTTCCAACCTGAGCTGATTCAGCCAATCGCTGCCGACATTCCAGCCTTTTCCGATTTCCCTACTGGTTCTTCGTCGTTTTTATCACAATATAAATTGACGTTGAAATTCTACATCATCGCCTCCGTCTCATTATTGTCTGTGCTATTTTCACACGTACAAGGTTTGTGGATTCGATAAACTTATCTAGGTACCTCCAGTCATTTTCAATATCTAACTTTTAAACTGAATTTTTTAAAATTAATAATTTTCTTGAAACTTTTTATAGCGGTTGCTATGTGTTTTTCTTATCCACATTCGACGCATGTAATTTACTCGTCTACGATTGGCTTATAAATAACTACTGTTATTGTATAGGACAATTTAACAATCGCAGTTGCTTTAACTTTTCATCTCAGAAGCAACTTTCACGTGTGTTTTGTTGATTTTTTTGTTTTGTTTTTATAAAACATGCTCGTTTGATCCACTTTCTACAGATAAATAGCCGGGTTTTCGCAAGCTTAATCAGTAGACACACACAGGCCTAAAGGCTACGCTACACGTAGACCTCTCTCTACTCACCTCTGCATAACGGACACACGGACAAAGAACTTTCTTTCTCTCTGACATCTCTGCCTAAACGCAGACACAAATACAGACAGAACCTTATCTTCTGTCCGAAACATTTTCATCAAGAACTTTTGATCTTTGTTCTTTGAACAAAATCTGTACCATTTACAATTACATTCCAAATAATTGTATTTTATTTGTTCTTACATGAAAATCTTAACAACTGTAACAAACTCTTTTTTCAGCTCAAGAAAAAGCTTCTTTTCAACTTGCCTTTTGTCAACGAACAGATAAAGGGGAACAACTCTTCCCTCTTTACTTTACTGTATATGTACTGATATTACATGTCTTGTTTGTTGAATATATTTTAATTTATTGGTTACAAATTGGAGTTGTTGTTTTTATTATTTCTTGTTGGACGAATCGTAATATAAATCGTTAGAGGACTAAAAATCATGTACACTTTTATCTTGGTTTTAATTGAAAGCTAAATGATTAACTTTACTATTTCGAGTAAGCAAACTGAGCCTGATGATGTTTCAGCTTATATGCTTATGTTTATTTCTGTTTGAAATAAACTCTGGTTGATGTCAAACAGAAATTACATTGATTGGAATATAAAAGTTTGAGATTTTTTTCAATTTTTGAATTTTGCCGGTCGCCATTTTTGAGTGATCGACACATTTGTAAACAAAAATTAATTCTCAGTTTTAAAAATCTTGCAAAAATAAAATATACATCTGTGACATTATTTTCGGAAAATTAGCAAATTGTCTGTTAAATTCATCTGATTTACACAAGTTTTACTTATTTATAGCGTGAAATTTAGAATATAACTATTTCTTAGTCACAGATTTGAACTTTTTGACCTTTCCGCCATATATCAAACGTGTTGACAGATAAAATAAAAATGTATGGCGTTCATAATTTACAAAATTGTACTAATCTTTTTTTCGGGTAAGGAGGAAACTTTGACCTTTCCATTTGCACATAGAAATTACCATACAAAAAAAGCTTCAAATACACAACAAAAAATAGATTAAATTATTCTAAAAATATGAAGGCCAAACGATTTGTATTAAACTTTCAGTTTTCGATAGGCAATATAATTCAATTATTAACTTAAAAATCTAACCGCAACATATCTTACATATATGAAAATTTATAAATTATAATTTTTAAAAACATTAAAACAATTCTTTTAAAATTTCATTAGTAATCGAAAAATTATTTTTTCTTCGGACTATAATGTCCTTAATTTTTATTATTTATTCGAGCAATTAAAAGCTTATCAAATTAAATAATATCAGATTTTATAGCATTTTTTTATTTTACTCTTCGGAGCAGATTTTCAGATACGGAGGCCAAATTTTTAAAAAATAGATGATTTTAAAGTAAAATTCATTAAAATTTCATGGATTTACGTGGAGGTGGGGTAGTAGATATAAAAAATATATATTTTTGCCAAGATTTTTAAAAATAATAATTTCAAAAATAATTTAATTCATTTGTGAATGAGTACTGAAAACTTTATTAAAATCCGATAATTATTTGATTTTTGCAAGAATTTCGTAATTAATGTGTTTGTCACCGGAAAAAAAGTGAGTGATGTCATATTACGTTTTCCTTTGCAAACAATTGTAACGTTTTGGTTACCTGCTAACTCAAATCAAAACAAGATTTTCTGTCAAAATTTCGAACATGTTAGAAGGGATTAAAACATTTTTTTAAATTATTAAAAATTACTTTGATCTTTCCTTTAATAATATTTTGATGGAATAAGTTCGTATTTATTAAGTTTGGGTCCTTTTTTTATTCATACTATGCTGTTCTTTTAGCGATTTAGTGAAGGTACCCATACTCTCTTTACTTAACTTGTGGTCATATAGTAAGTACTGATATTTCAGTAGCACGTTAATATTCGTGATCTATTATCACCATGGAACAGCGCAATTTTAAGATCGCCAAATTAGATCTGACCGCCTCTTGCAGTATCTCTGGTGGCAGGCTATTTCAGCTTGACCGTATCATTCCATTGCTGGTCCCCATCTCACTTAATTTCATTTTCCACCCCAGTTATATTAAAAAGGCACAAAACCGGGGTGTTGAAGGCGAGCACAGGATTTCTATTCCCCACTCCTTATATACGACTTATCATCTCGACATGTAAGTAATATCATTTAACCATTTCGAGTGAGTCTTCCGCTCTTCAGATGATGGAAGGCGAGAAAACTCACTGACTGTTATTGTCTGCCTGTTCCTACCAGCTACCAGTAATCAGTAAACAGGAAATTCTCAAGGTCGAATTTTGACCTAAGGTCAAAAATCGTCAAAACCCAATGACAATATTTTGACTGATTAGCTTTGATAAACTCGCTTACTTCTACCGACAAAAGCGATTTGCACTCTTTGTATCTTTAAATCTGTATTTTCCAATTTTTTCACTTCGGCTACTTTTCCCGACAAAAATGTCTTCTCTAATTTTTAGAGAAATCTCTTCTCATTTTAAAAATCACTTAAAATTAATACCAGGTATCTGGAAATATGGTTACACAGATACTTCTTTATGCTACCACTCCTCGGAGAAATTATTTACTCATCCTCCCCCATTAAAGCGAGATGTGACACAAGGTCGTTTTTTTTAAGTAGGAACATCGGGTGGGAATGCTCAGTTAACTGGTCAAAGATTACCCAGCCCCTGCCTAGTGGTAACTGGGTACAAAGCTAGTCTTAGCTGGTCATTGCTTGTCGAAGCTGGTCATTGTTCCCTAAACCTACCCACCTGCCACCAAGAGGCAAGTGCTGCAGGCGAGCAAGAAGTGAGTATCTGAGAACAGATATTACACTTTGATCCTGCCTAACGTGTCATGTAGGGTTTATTTATCCTTCCTTACCCACTGAAGCAAGATGTGACACAAGGTTGGGTATTTAAAGTTTTCGGGCGCGAACTGGTCAAGATTACCCATCCTCCGCCTATGCGGTAACTGGACACAAAACTAGTCTTAGATGGTCAAAACTAGTCTTAACTGGTCATTGCTTATGAAAGGTGGTCTTTGATCCCAAACCTACCCACCTGACATCAAATGGAAAATGCTGTAGACAAGCAGGAAGTGAATATCCAAGAACAGATACTACACTCTGATCCTGCTGACAGATAATGGAGGGATTATTTACCCATCCTCTTTCACTGAATACAAAGCTAGTCTTAGCTGGTCATTGTTTCAAGGCGGCCGGCGAGCAAGACGTAAGTATCTGAGAACAGCTACTACACTTGAACCTGACTGACGGGCCACAGGAAGCGTTACGAAAAAAAAACGCTGATAATTAGGTTTTAGCAGTCAGCAACAACTCCTGGCTGCTGATTTTTGCATGTGATTTTGCATGTGATTTTTGTTGAAAGTCATAACAAGCAGGGGCAGTAGGCTGTGACAAGCTCATTTATATCCTAATAATGAGTACATAAACAAGAAAATCGAAGCTCACAGACAGACAGACAGTTTAACACAAGACAGCAATTGGCATGCAGTTCAGACAACAGGCAAGCACATAGAATCCCAAATGGAAAAAGGAGATCCCTGACCTCTGTGGAATGAGGTTGAAATAATAGACACCTGGAGAACATCATTGGAAAATATGAAACTTAAGGAATCAGTGCAAATGCTAGTCTACAAAAATCTCCTAATTCGGCCAAGCATAGACACGAATAAAAATATGGGAATCAGTAATTGTTAGCTGGCTGCGTTACTATCACTGCTGATACATACACATATATGTACTCAACATAATCTTGCTCTTGCATATTAAAAATTTCCATTCACAAAAAGGGGAACTTTATCAACATATACACTTAGATACAAATAAAAATAATTTGATATTTGGATTGTCACATTTCAATAACTAGATCACGATGTGAACATTTTAAAATATAAATAAAATTGTTAAATTTGTAGAAGTGTTTCCTCTTTGATTTTTCAGCAATTTTAATCTTCAAAAAAGTTTGGTGAACTACAAAAAATACTAGCAGATTTGAATAATTTGAAATCTGAAAGTAATTTTTAAGAAATTAATTTATTGATTTGAAAAATAAACTAGTTTCAAACAGTGACAAATCTACTGTGAAACAAATAAAACTTAACTTTCATTGCCCCTCATCTCAGAGTATCTCCTGACACAACTTTGTTGATGAGTGAATTTTTCAAGAAAATTGAAGTTTTGTTTAAATGTTTTGTTTTGTTGATTTTATTTATTAAAATAAGGCCATTTAGTGTTAAAATCATAAGCCCAGTGGATAATGTAAGAATGTAAAGGATACAAGGGACAAAAATCTGGGAAATATGGTGGTTTTTGTACCAGGGGAAATTTGTGCTTGACCTGGCTTGACACTGAAACAACCTCTGTGGTTTGGTGAGGCAACCTCTGTGGTTTGGTGAGACAACCTCACTCTACACACTGACCTTTAAAGCACTGCTATAAACAACAGAAGTGAGTCAGGATGTTATAACTTGGTGCGTATGCGCAATAGAGTTCAAAGTCAGTTTGTGCCAAGCGACTTCATTCTGCATACATACTTTTTTAGCATAACAACAGTCCCGATACATTTTGATCAGACATCGTATTTTAAATTTCTCGTTGAGTTTTTCTTTGATTAATTACAAATCAAAGGATTAGTTATTTTGTATTCATTTTATCGACAGTATGGTAAGCATTTTGATAGTGTAAACATTAAAGAACAATTACTGTTTATAATTTAAGAAAACAATTATGCATAATAAATAATAATGATTAAAAATAATAATCATAATATAATTATAATGTCATATGAAGAAGAAGTATCTAGAGATGCAAAAGTGAAAGAATGAAACACGTAAGTGAAAAATAGGTACCGTTATATAAAAATTAGTAATGTGTAAAGGGAGGCAACTCAATAATACTAGTTGTCTCCCTTGCAATTTTAAAAAATCTACAACAGCGATAAAAATTATTACCCTTACTTTGCAAGTAATACTTTGTTAAGTAATATAAACTTTTATCTGAACATATGAATAGACAAGAAAATCGAGCAACTAAAAATACTCTTAAGAAGCTTTAAGCACAGTAGACTGAGTGAGTCTTTATGGAAACTAATTCAGTCTAATGATAAATTATTAGATTTATTGTTGTGGGCCCAGGTTTTTTGCGGGAGCCTCAATAACAACAGACTTGAAAAAATTCTAAAAAAGTTTTAAAAAAAGAAGCTTAAATAATTTGTTAATGAAGATTGAAAATCTTTTACTTCCTGTTCTTTGGTAATTTTTTAAAAACAGCGAGTATCGTTTTGTTTTGATTTTATCGTGTGTATTTTTTGTTTTTATTTTTTAGTAGGGCACCAGGTAGTCAGTCAGTTAACTGTGCCATACGTGATACACGCTTAGGCGATCATGTCTCTTTCGAGACATGACTGATATGGCAGAAGAATATTATCCCACAGTAGGTTGCCATTACTTTCTGTGGTAGGCTGGTTGCCAGCCAAGGCTACAGAACCCAATCTGCCCTGTTATTTAACCCATAACTGGAGGAAAGAGACGGATTAATACCTTTCCCAAGGGTATTTGCGCGTAAGTGAATTCAACGAATTCAATTGGAATTCGAATCGGCTCCCCGATTTCTCGTTCCGATATCCACTGCACCACAACGCACATCCAAGCTGGAATAACTTTAAGTATCTTGCAAAAATCAGTTTTTAAAATTTAACAAAAAGAAACAAACAAAAGTTAACATAATCATTATATAATAATAATTTTTCTTTTTTGAATATTGGATAAATGCTTTAGTCAACAAAAACTAATAGAAATTGATACTAACTAAAAAATAAATACCAAACTTCGGCTAAGAAAAGAAAGGAAAATCAATCATTTTCGTATTATTCATTGTGCTTTTTTTTCTCAACAACCCATTCTCAATTCTGCAGAATTTTTTTTTTATTCATGGGGAAAGGAAACCCTAAGAAGAGTCATGGTAGTAAAAATCCTGCCGAAGTACAAAGATCGTCTAATCGTCGGAAAAAGTTACGGCAAGACAAATTTGATGGCCGTTTTTTTTCTCAAGGTTTAAATGAAACTTGTGAATGTGATGGTTCGTACTTTCAACTCAAGCGATTTTTAAACAGAATTCCAATTTTTTCAGTCCTTTTCATATAAAGAAATGTTTTTTAAAAATTTCCTTTTATTTTAATAATTCCTACTCAATTTGTTTTTAGTCTTATATTCTTGTTTAAAAACAATTTTCGGGAAAAAAAATTGAGACTCTTTAACTACGTACCACTTATTTTGTTTGACATTTGTTGATTCATTTTTAGTTTAACTAGTTTTCTTTCTTTGGATAGATTTTTTTTTTAATATAACAAATCTTTTTTAACACCCACCGATAAATTCTAGCAAATTTAACTTTTAAGGATATTTTTTTTGCAGTTACTGATCAAAAACATTGCTGTTTGTTGGAAGTTAAAAAAAATAAAACTTGGCGGACTCTGAAAGAGACTACCACCACCTTTAAATTTGTTGTTTTCCTTCTTTTTTTTTTCCTTTTTTTTTCTTTTTTTTAGTACAGTCTTATTCTTATCGATCCTTCATTTTGAAACCACTCACGTTTTCTTGAAAACTAGTCACTTAGTTGTTGGTCTTGTTTTTGTCTTTTTCAAGTTTTCTTCAGTTCTTACGGTGGCATCTTCCTCGGAAACTCCAAGAATAGCTTTTTTAGCTCTTATTCAAAAATTTCGCAAAGGATTCAGTTGAATATACGCAAGTAAAAACGTTAATTGCACATGATCGATTTATAAGGTTGTATGAAAAACTGAGCTACCACCCCCGCCAACATAAAATTGTTTAAATGTTGAAATCTTTACATGTTTTTTATCACTCGGAAAGTTTAGGATTTAATCGATAAGATTGCACTGAAAATTTTTTTTTAAATTGATAACCAATACAGGTAGTGGTAATGTTGTACTGGCGAGTGGTTCCAAAATGGAGAATCGATTTACTAAATGAAAAACTGAGCTGCCTAAAATTGTTGAAATATTGAATTTTTTTCCAATCGGAAAGTTTAGGGTGTAATCGATAAGATTGCACTGAAAAATTAGACAAATTCAAAGTTGGTGGTAGTCTCCTTCAGGTCCGCCAAAAAACTTATCGGTACTGCTTTTTAAACTACACATTTTGTTTATTGTTGTTAATTGATTTCTGTAATGTTCGCATACCAGTCACATTAGTAAAAATTTCGAAATCAATGTTTTTTTGTTTATATTTTTTTTGAAAATCCTTTAATCTTTCTTCTCTCTAAATAAACATGTTTTTTGTTGTTGTTTGTGACGGTAAAATTTGACTGCAGGCAGAAGGAACGCGGACCGTTAGTGCGGAACGAAGAAAATAAATACAGATGACAACAACAAGGAGGAGAAGAACGAGAACTGTTTCTGCACATAACACAATCAACGTAAACAAAGAGTTAAAAAAAAATAAAGACATTTTATTTGGAAAAGCTTTTTATTGTATTTTTTGTGAACATAGACATCAGGGGGAAAAAGATATTTCGATAATTAATTTTTAAGAGAATTATAACTTTTAGAATAAATTTATAAACTTCGAAATCTTTAAAAATTTGGTATTGGTTGACTCCTCTGAGCTTTGATGGCTGACAGAATGGTCCTCACTCCTCAGATGTCACAGTTGAGGAGTCACAAGTATTGATGTCCACATAGACGATGGTGACCCTATCAATATATATTAGATGTTTTGGTCACGGATAGTAAACTGTTTTAACTTAAATTTGTTAATCCTCGTACTTGTACAACCTTGACTACGAATCAGCCCAGCTTTACCATGGAATTTGGCCAATGTACCACAATCTGGATGGCATAATAGACACTGGTCAGATGGACACCCACTGGAATATCTTTAAAAACCAAAAACAAAAAAAAAACGAGTACTTGAATACCATGTGGCTAAGTACCTCCACTCATTTTCGATATCTTTTTAAATTTTTCAAAATAAATTTTCTCATTTTAATTGAAAGCTAAATGAAATTTACTATTTCCAGTAAGCAAAATACTCTGGTCTATTTACCGGACATTATATTGATTGAAATTTAAAACTTTGATTTTTTTTTTTTTCAATTTTTCGGCCATTTTTGAACAGTCAACACATTTGTAAACAAATGTTGATCTTTCTGACCTTTTCCCCATATTTGACATGTGATGACAGCTCAACAGATAAATGTGAGATTAGATAAGTGTATGGCGACCAGAATTGATAAAATTGTCCAAATTTTTTTCTTATAAGGGGAAGAAACCGTGAAAAACATGACCTTTTAATTTACACACAGAAATTACCATACAAAAAAAAAACTTCAAATATACAAAAAACAAAAAAGTTTTAAATTATTTTAAAAATACGAAAGCTTCCTTGATTTGTATTAAACTTTTCAATTAGTAAATATAGTCTTCACTTAATAATCTAATGTCTACAAGTTTTTTAAATATTTTAAAAACTTTATGAATTATTATAGTTTAAAAAAATGAAAACAATTTTTTTAAAGTTTCGTTATTAATCAAAAAAAATTTTTTTCTTCAGACTATAATGTCCTTAATTTATATTATTTATGAAAGCCCTTAAAAGCTTATCTAATTAAAAATGTCATAGTTTTATTGCATTTTTCATTTTAATGTTGGGAGCTGATTTTTGGGAAGAGGGGCCAAATGGTTGAAAAAAAGTAATAAAAAAATAATGCAACAGTAGTTTCAATTAAATGACTAAATTAAACTAATAATCTGATTGAGCCAAAATTTTGTCACATACCATTTGAAGGTTAGTACTTCATAAAAACCATATGGATTTTTTATTAGTGGTGCCATTTATATGTCAGGCCTGGGACTTATTAAGTGATATGTTATGCTGTTTTTTCAGTGATTTAGTGGATGTACCTAGTCTAAAAAAACAAGGTGCAAATATCAAACTCTACCTCAAAAAAGAACTTGGTCCTCTGATGGGTCTAATCCCATTAATGATTGTGGTTCAAAAGAATAAAAGGAAGGTCTTCCTAGTGTTAGATTACCACAAGCTAAACAATCATGTTGTCTTGTGCAGATGTTTTTGCTGAAAAATTGAGAGAATGGCCGAGAAGAGGAACAAACGTTTCTATACTTTTAAACATACTTACAGATAAGTGCGCATCAATCACACTATTTCAAAGTGTCTTTTATAAGACAAGCAGTATGGCTTCCACTTCACCAGGTCTACTGCTGATATGCTAACGACCATCACCGAGTATATATACCAGGCTCTCGACAAGAATGGTGAAGCCCGAACCATTGCCTTGGATATCTCTAAAGCGTTCGACAGAGTATGACATGCCGGCCTTCTATGGAAACTGCGAAGCTATAGCATAACTGGACTTTTGTTGGATCTAATCCAATCATTCCTCTCTAACCACACACTAAAGGTGGTATTAAATGGACATGCCTCTCAGAACTAGCCTACAAACGTGGGTGTCCCCTAAGGCTCTATCCTAGGTCCTACGCTCTTTCTAATCTACATCAATGATCTCCCCGATGCCATAAGATCACAAGTAGGCATGCACGCTGATGACACCACAGTTTACTCTTGCCTCGATCAAAAATCTGGTGTTGGTAACAAGGCGAACCTCGCTGCCGAGCTTGAAAAGGACCTCCAATTCGTGGTGGATTGGGGTAAAAAATGGCTCGTAAAATTCAATTTTCCAAAACGAAGCTGCTGTCAACCACCACAGACAACCACACCTCCTTCCCATTAGCATGGAACAGGCTTGCCTCCCAGAGAGTAAAACACTACACCTGCTTGGCCTGACACTCTCAGCGGACCTCAAGTGGAATGACTATGTTGAATCCATTGCTAAATCCGCTGCTATGAAAGTCGGCTCTCTGTGCAGGCCCCAGAAATTCTTTCCGTCTGAATCTATCCTGCACATATATAAATCTACCATCCGCCCGTGTATTGAATACTGCTGCCACATTTGGCCGGGTGCCCCTGCTATTCTCCTCAGGGTTCTTGACAAAATACAGCAGAGAATCTGTAATGTGATCGATACCAACTTAGCTGACCGCCTGCAGTCACTCTCTCACCGGCATGACGTGGCTTCCCTTTGCCTCTTCTTTAAGTACTTTCACAGCTTCTGCTCTGATGAACTTAAATCACTGGTGCCCCCTAGGTGTGAATTTATGAGATACTAGATTGGCAACTTGGTCCCACCCTTTTACAGTGAAATTGACGAAATGTAACCACAATTTCTACTCCAACAGCTTCTTTTCTCGCACTTCCCACCTGTGGAATTCCCTTCTGCATTCTTGCTTCCCCAACAGCTACAACCTCCAAGAGTTTAAATGTAAGATCAATAGACACCACCTAACACACGAACTCGCACACATTCTCTCCAACTCTCTCCCTATGTACCTCCTAACTCGTCTATCACCCTTTTTCTGACATTTCCTATACCCAATTGCTCTATGTAACCCTCTGCACTATAGTGGCAGTGGACTGCCTTGCTTGGGGGTGATATGATTTTAAAAAAAAGAAAAGAGGCAGAGGTACTGCCTGACAAGGATGGATTGAAAGGAAGATTACCCCAATTCATAAACAACATCCTAACAGGCAGGAATTTCAAAACACGGATAGGTAACACACTCTGGGACATGAAGATCCAAGAAATGGGTGTCCCACAAGGAAGCATATTATCCATAAGTTTAGTATAAAAATTAATGATATTGTAAAATCTCTCAAACCTGGCATTGAAGGATCCTTATATGTTGATGGCTTCTTGATCTGTTATTCACCCAAAAACCTGAACATAATCGAGCGACAATTACAACAGTGCCTGAATAAAATAAGTCAGTGGACAGTTGAGAATAGATTTCAAATATCTCGGACCAAAACTAAATGCATGCATTTTTGCCAAATCCGAAAAATACACTGTGACCCAGTTTTAAAATTGGACAGCATAGAACTTCCTGTAGTACAGCAACATAAATTCCTTGGGCTTCTTTTTGATTCCAAATTAACATTTATTCCCCATATAAAGCAACTAAGAGTAAAATGCAATAAAGCCATTCAATTAATGAGAGTGGTGGCGCACACTGATTGGAGTGCAGATAAAAGTACATTATTAAAATTATATAGAACATTAGTTCGCTCCAAATTAGATTATGGTTGCTTCATTTGTGGATCAACCCAAAAATCATATAAAAAAATAATAGAAACAATGCACCATCAAGGACTATGATTGGCAATGGGTGCCTTTCCAACATCTCCACTGGAAAGTTTGTATGTAGAAGTGAATGAACCTCCTTTAGCTCAACGAAGGTAGAAATTGGCACTACAATTCTATATGAAACTAAAATTATGCCCATTAAACCCAGCTCACAATATATTTAAACCAAAGTACAAAGAATTGTTTTAAAAAAAAGAAAATGCAATAGATCTTTTGAACTTTGAATGGAAAACATAATTGAAGAAGCTAACATTCCTCTCAAAAACATACAGGACACCATCAAACCAACTATTACACCTTGGAAAATAAAAAAAAAGTGGAACTGAAACTATGTAACCTCAACAAAAGCACCACACACCCACACATCTTTGAGGAAGCTCCAAATAAAATTCTGGAGAATTATCCCAAATATAACACAATATTTAGAGATGGATCTAAGGATAAGGACACAACAGGATGTGCAGTTGTTTATGAGAATCAAGTCATTCAAAAACATCTTCCTAAGGAAGCAACTATTTTTAGTGCTGAATCAAAAGTCATTGAATTGGCACTTAACATCATCTCCCACAGCAAAAGGAAAAAATTCCTGATTTTTCCAAATTCTCTGTCAGTACTGACAACTCTACAAAATAAAAAATTAGAAAACCCACTGATCATAAAATTATTGTGCAAATTAACATCATTGTCAGATACAAAAGAAATTATCTTTTGTTGGATTCCAAGCCATGTGGGAATCTGAGGAAATGATAAGGCTGACACAGCTGCCAAAAATGCACATAAAGAGCCCATTGACCAAACGTATAAGATTCATTCCATATACAGATTTAAAAGTAAAAATACAATCATATATCTAAAATAAATGGCAAATCCACTGGAACAACTGCAATCCAAATAAATTACTAACAATAAAACCCACTCTAGGTGAATGTATACAAGGTTACAGGGAATCATGAAGGGAAGAACTTATCCTTTCTCGACTCTGTATTGGACATACTAAAATAATTCATCTATTCATACTTGAAAAAAAAAGAACTGCCATGGTGCACAGCTTGTCATGCCCCATACACTGTAAGACACTTCATGATGGACTGCACTGACTTTTCATTTATACGAAAAAGTATTACAACACAAAAACAATAAAAGAACTATTTGAACACACCAAGATAGACCATTTAATGACATATTTAAAGAAAATAGGACTATCCAATAAAATTTAATTAATATAAAATATATACAATCTATTGTGTACAACCACTCTAATGCATGCAACAATTTCAAAATAAATGTGATCCCAAAATACGAAAGCTGACCCTTAAATGACTATAATGGTTGATGGTTTGTTAAACTCAAACCAAACCAAACTAATCTACCAAGGATATGTGATTTCTTTTTTTCTCCTCAGAATCGGAAATTAAGTTTTTGTTTTGAATAAATCTCTTTCATTTGAATTTTATTTTCAATTTTCTAATCTTCAGATAATGTTCAAAGAAACTTGCAAAGCATTCCCTTTCAATTGGCAATGTGGGATATGCAGCAATGTGATCCATCAAAATGTTCTGGAAGGAAATTGGCTCGACTGGGTTTTGTGGAAACATTGACTTTGCACAAGAGATTTAATGGACTTATTCTGACCCCAGAAGGAAAACAATGTGTTTCTCCACAAGACAAGTAAGGAATTCTTCAGTTGTAAATCATTGTTAATGAATTTTCAAACTTTTAGATAACATTTTTTTGCTTTGTCATGTATCTCACCATTTATTTGACAATTGTTGAATGCTTCAGAAAGACTTCTGTTTAAATAGTTTAATTGATAACCTTAGGTGAAAATAGATGTCTTGATTTTAATTAGAAAGAATCATTAAATTTATAAAGCTTCTTTTTTTCTTTTTTTTTTATTTGCTCTTTTTATATTGACATTTTAGTTTTTAAATGGTTTGGAAAAAAATTTCATGCTTCAAACTCCTATAGGTACCTCCACTAATTTGCTGAAAAAAGGTCCCTAACTTAAAGCAAAGTTTTAGTGTCAAAATGTATGTTATTATTAAGAGTAATGACCAAAGTATTTTATTAAATTTTTTAATCCTTTCTAGTATGTTTGAAATTTTGGTTAAAAATCTTATTTTTTAGCATCAGTGATCAACCAAAGATTACCATGTATGTTTCAGGGCCTTTTTCCTGGTAAAAAGCACATTGATTTGGAAATTCTTACAAAAACCAAATAATTATCATATCTTAATAAAACATTTAGAACTTATCTGTAAATGGATGAAATCAATTTTGAATTATTTTTTTTTTAAATCTTGGTTAAAAAGTTCGTTTTTTGGGGGTTTTTTTTTACATCTATTAGCCCCCACCCCCCACCCCATTTAAGAAATCTTGATAAATAAAAAATTCTGCCTCTTCAAATTTATATAAATTAAAAGCAGGACTTTTTGGAGCATTTAAATCATGAAATAAAACTATGACACTAATTAGAATGCTTTTGATTGCTTTTGTAAATAAGATTTATTATGGACATTATTGTCTTGAGATTTTTCTTTTTCAATAAATAATGAATGTTTTCAAGAATTTAATTTTTTTCAAATTTTAATTAGAAAAATTTATTAAGTTTTAATTTTTTTTTTAATTCTGTATTAATTTCCGCTATTTAGATTATATTAAGTGAAAACTATATTTACTAATCATAAATGGTAAAGCTTAATATCAGTCATCGAACAACAAGATTTTTAAAAGAATTTTAAATTTCTTTTATGTATATAAAATATCTAACATGCCAATTTCTGAAAGTATGGTTGACCATATGCAAAATTATCAGAAAATAAGAGCAATGACTTTAGCAAATTTAAAGTCAACATTCCTAAAATTAGATGATAGAAAATATATTCCAACATTTTTTTTAAGTTTACTGTGTATTTAAAAATTATATAAAATATGTTTTACAGATAAAGTTTCTGTAGAACAACAATAAATGTTACTGCTTCATCAAACACATACACATGGCTCCTGTCAGTTAAAAACACTGCTACTGTTTGCTTAAAAAATTAATTTCTTTAATATTTTAAACTTAATAATATTTGTTTCAAATCAGATTAATTATACTTTAAATCAGATAATATTCCTTAAATACAGTTTCAGAAAAGTATATTTTATTTTTGAAAGATTTTTTAATAAAGAGAATTACATTGTGATGAAAGATGACTAAAAAGTGGGTGCAGTAATCAGCTATTTTAGTCAAAAAATGATTCCAATCAAGATAATACTTTAGTATTTTGCTTACTGGGAATAGTAAATTTAATTCTTTAGCTTTCAATTAAACGTTTACATTTTTTAAATTCATTTTAATTAATGGAGATACCTAGCTTAATATTTCTTTCAATTTTCAAAAGAAAAATGTTTATATTAGCTTCTGTTTGACCACAATTTCTGGAAACCAAATTTTTAAAGTAACTCATTTCTTCTCAGCTACAAAATGATATAATGAGTTTGTAAGTATGAGTTTCTCATGATGTTTTGTAATTTAAAAAAAACTTACAGTTTATATAACCTTGCTATTATCGACTCTTTTAAACATTGTTGCTATTCTCATAATTAATCTTATTTCATATTCATTTTATTTTTCTTATATAGAGGACTTCAAGAATTTTAAGTTTGTGTTTTTTATTTACATGATTGTGTATACCTGTATTGTTGATTAATATTTCTCTAAATCATGAATGTGAACAGGAATGTTGTGCTAGAATGTGACATACATAATTTAAGATTTCTCAATTAACCAACATATATAATTCTTACTTTTTTTTTCTTAGGACATTTCAATTGATATACAATACTGGTCTTTTGCAAATCATTAGTCAACAGAGAGGAGTTATTGCACATGATTAAGTTGGTTGCGTTGTTTTTTTTAACTGAGATCATTACAATTAGTTGTCTTTTTTTACTGAGGGATACATGAGTGCATACATGTATTAAGATTTTTCATCTATCTTTTTTTGATTTACATTATTTTTAATTAATCATTTAATTTGTTCATCAACAATGTAATGTAAAGTCAGTATTAATGAAAAATTGTTTATTGTTTTTTAATTCAATGTAGAAAATTTTCACACTATTTACATTTTTCGGACTATTGTTCTTATCTTTAACGGCCATTTGTACGCTCCAACTTTTTTCAGGTGCTAGGAATTTTGAACCGAACCCTTTATTACAATCACTGAGGTATATCATTCTCATTCCTTGTGTCATGACTTATCTCAAGTTATTTAAGTTACTTGCTGTAGCCTGGTATTAAACTCACAACTCTTTGAGTCAAGTGACAGGAACTAACCAACGTCTATATCCACTGGGCCATGTGTCTTTATGGACAAGAACAACTGAATTTCTGGGACTTATTTTTTACCAGAGTTCATAAAGCAATTTTTTGATGTTAATGGTTTTCTCTAGTATTTGTTACCAGAGCTCGTATTGCAATTTTGACACTAATGATTTTCTCTAGCACTCCGTATAACTGATTCCCATATTGTATTCATCTCTATGCTTGGTCGGCTTAGGAGATTTTTGTAGCCTAGCATATGTGCTGATTCCTTGAGTTTACGCAGTTTCCAGTGGCGTTCTGTATCTATTATTTCCACTTTATCCCATAGGGATCGGTGATCCCCTTTCTCTCTCCATATGTGGTCAGCTATGCCTGATTTTTTTTATCTCCCCTCGTGTTACAGCCTTGCGATGTTCTTGTAGCCTTACCTTAAGGGGGCAGTCTGTTTCTCCTTTATATTTCTTTCTACAGCTATATGGAATGACACACAGTCCTAAGTCATGTCCTCCTCTGTTGGGGTCTTACTCAGGGCAGGTACCTGCGAAGTGTAGAACAACTTCTGAAGATCGTCCTGATGTTATATGGACCACAGATCCTTTGTATTTTCTCTGATAATCCCTTCATATAGGGTAGGTAGGCCAAGAGTGTCTTCTGAGAGTTGTTATCCTCATGCACCCTTCTTTCCATGTATGTTAGAATTGTTGTCATGTACCCTGGATAATTGTTTCATTGTAGGGCACTGCTTATACCAACCATTTCCTGTTCGTATGTCTCTTGGTTGCTGTTTATGACTTTTGTTTGATGTTGCTGTCAGTCAACGATCACCTTTACATTGTATGGGTGGTGGAAGCACATTGATATTGTCTGGTGAATATTGACTTTCGATATACAGATGTCTTGAACCCCACCTCTGTTCAAGCTATTAGCACATCCAGTAATGCCAGTATGTTGTCACTTTATATTTCCATAGTAAACTGTATGGATGATCTTATTGAGTTCACATGGTCCAGTAGCATCTGGACCTTCTCCTGGTATGGCTAGAGTGTGAAAGTGTCATCAACATATCTCAGCCATAGAGTTGGCTTTAGAGCTGTGGATTCTAGAGCCATCTCTTTGGAGTATTTCATGTATATGTTAGCCAGTGATATTGATAATGGCAAGCCCATTGCTAAGCCTTAATTCTGCCAATATATGCCTTATCCCAATCCAAATTGTGTTTGTGTGCAGAAAGTTAGCATCTCCATCAGGTTATCTTTTTTTTTCTTTTTTTTAATCATATCACCCCAAGCAAGGTGATAACGCCACTGATGCGCAGGGGGCTACATAAGGGTAAAAAGAATGGAAAAGAGAAAGCTGGAAACCACATCCTAAACAGGGAACAAGGGATGAGCCTCTTCACCTGTTCAATAGACGTGGGTGGAGTGTGAACCGGGCGATAGTTTAGTCTATCTACTCCAATTGAAAAAAAAGAAAAAAAAAAGAAAAGAGTGAAAAATGGAAAAGAGAAAACCAGAAACCACATCCTAAACAGGAAACAAGGGATGAGCCTTGTCACCTGTTCAATAGATGTGGGTGGAGTGTGAACCGGGCGATAGTTTAGTTTAGTCTATCTACTCCAATTGAAAAAAAAAAAGAAAAGAGTGAAAAGATTGGAAAAGAGAAAACCGGAAACCGCATCCTAAACAAGAAACAAGGGATGAGCCTCTTCACCTGTTCAATAGATGTGGGTGGAATGAAGAAAATTTTAAATTACTCTCTTTACTGTGACTGGTTAGAATCTTGGAATAGCATTCTGGAAGAAATGGCAAATTAACAAAAGAAAATTTCACTGCTTTGCATCATACAAACTATGCATTTCTAGAACTGACCAAGTATTTGCAAAGAATTGAAAATGCTATACATATTATCTGGCAAATTTCAAACCGATCAACTTGAGGCAAGATTTGGTTAGTACGTGCTAGATAGCCTTAAGGAATTCAGTTTAAATTGTAGACAACGACCATGGAGATGTGGACGGATTAATAACGGCATTTCATGTGGCTCTTTTTGACATGCATATGGACAGTCTCAAGGCTCTGGTAGAAGATGTCATGGCTGATGATAACATCCGGAGTAAATACGGAATGACACCGTTAATGTTGTCCAAACGCAGCATTAAACTACCGGCTGTATTATTTTTCTTAGAACATCCCATGTACAAGGTGGTTGATAAAATACAGACTATGGAAGCTTTACATGCCTGCTCTGTCCTTGATGGAGATTCAGATATTACTCATTGGATTTGCGCGAGATTGCGTACAGTAATTCAGCAAAAAGAATGAGATTTTGAGACTTCAAGACAATTGCATCTTGCATTTCAGATAGTCTTGAATCTCGAAAGGCTTTTATCAAAAAACTAATAGCATTTACATTCAGTCACTGCTGCAAACCGCTTTCATCGCCAAACAGAGAAACAATTGGGATAAGTCTCAAGGCTCTGGTAGAAGTCAGGGCTGATGTTAACATCCAGAGTAAAGATGAAATGACACCAATAATATTGTACGCATGGATTCTCAACCTGCCGGCTGTCTTATATTTCTTAGAACATCCCAGGTACAATGAGATTGATAAAATACAGACTATGGAAGCTTTGAATGCCTGCTCTGTACTTGGAAATTCGGATATATCTTATTGGATTCACGCGTTAAAAATGAGCCAAAGCGGATTAGACTGCCTCTCATCATTAATGATGCGCTAGATTGCGTTCAGGAATTCAGCACAAGGAGTAAGATTTTGAGATTTCAAGACAATCAGTTGCAGCCTACTTTTAAGACAGTCTTGAGTTTCGAAATTTTTTTTGCGAGAAGTTTACATTCAGTCACTGCTGTAACTGCTTTAATAAAATAAACCATGGGATCAGGGCCGTAGCTGATGATAAAAAGACACCGGGCACAGAGAAAATTGCCCGGATTTATTAGTTGACAATGTGATGATGTCATCAGTGTCATCCGTTTCCAGAAACTTTGATTTTTGCGGATTTTTTCGGCTATTCCAATGGAAATTAGGCACAGAACGCGAACGAAAGCAGGAAATCGGGTTCAGACTTTCTGAGTATAACTAGTCTTTTCTCTCAAAATTAATAAATAAACAGATTTTTACTGCGTTCATCCGAATGTTTTCTTCAGTTTTTCTTTCTTTCTTTCTTTGTGAATTGTTTAGTTTGATTTCTGACGGAGACATTTTTCCTTGCCCGGATTTTCACTATGATTGCACAAATCGACCCAGACCCGTGCCCGGTAGTCAGATACGGCCATGCATGGGATACGTCTAAACATCAGTAAAGAAAACGATCGGTTACTTGACGCGATTGTCGTGTTTTATCGAGTTCCCTCAGCGGAAACTCTCATTACAAAGAAAGCCATTGACTGAGTTGTCTTATCCCGTTGTTTTGACGTCGATATTAAAACTCGGCTTACTCTTATAAAAAGCATGTGATACGCCTAAATGCTTCGGTTCTTAGAAAGACAAACGCAACATATTTTATAGCTGGCAATCCTTAATGATTAACTAGAAAGTAATCTTCGATTAGAGAAAATGCTGGTACATCCAATCTGGTGTACTTCCAAACCAAAAATGACTGCTTATCTTTCTGGAAAATCTCCCTTGTTCAACACAGAAGTTACAAAGATCAAATAGTGGAATACTGGTACATTCTCCTAGGGATGAGTCTGGGGCCTGTCTGTCCCCAACTGCCAATAGTGCCTCCACCATGGGTACCTAAGATGAAGAATTATTATCTATTCAAATTAGTGTCTTCATCTTGACTGTTTTTATTCAAGATAAATTGTTCTCATTTTACTATCAACATTTTTAAGGTTAATTCATCTTTATGATACTGAACCCCTCTAACCACACACTAAGCCAGTGTTATTTTTCTTGTAGCATAAAAAAACACTCTTTTCTCCTATAAATTTTAAAGTTCTTAGTAGTTTCTGAATAATAAATATATTCTTTATTCTATGTTCCTCAGAGAACTTGTGTCTTCATATGGCATAGCTGTGGTGGACTGTTCCTGGGCAAAACTTGAAACCACACCATTTGGTTCAATGAAAGGGAATCATCTGAGGTTACTCCCTTATTTAGTTGCTGTTAATCCTATCAACTATGGCCGTCCTTGTAAACTCTCTTGTGTTGAAGCTTTGGCTGCCACTCTTTATATCACAGGTAATGTCTTGAAGTAATGCAAATCAGCCTTAGATCATAAGTATATCTTCTTTACATTGAAAAATGGATAAGCTAGAACTGAAATAGAGAAATGCAGCAAATCACAAAGTGAATTGTTGAACAACTTTTAAAACTAATTTCAGAGCATAGATCATACATTTCATATTAATGTTTTCTTGACTTTTTGTCACAACATGGATACATACTTTTTTTTTGTATACATTTGTTTTTGTATACATTTGTTTTTGCCATTAGTTAGGTTACTGAAGTAACCTAACTAATGGCAAATCTGATAAGTCAATAAATTGTTGGCCCATTGTAAGAGTAATATGTACTCAAATATAATTTATGCATAAGAACTTATTTCATTAATCCTTTCATTACTTTTGTAAATATCAGAAAAAATAAAAAGTGGCTTATAATGAGATAAAGTGTTATATCTAATGTTATGTTTTTACTTGACTTTTATTGAAACATTTTTTTCTGAAAAAATGCTTCCATGTAGAAATTAATGATTTCAAACAAAAAATCTAAAACAACCCTTTTAATGTCCAGACATAGTTTGGATTTTATTAACAGTTTAATTTTATTTTCAGGCTTTAAAGAAATTGGAGAGATTTTACTGAAGAAATTCAAATGGGGTCTAAATTTCTTCCAACTGAATGAAGAATTACTGGATACTTATGCAAACTGTCACTGCAATGCTGATGTGATTGAAAGCCAAAATGCTTATCTGAAGAAAATTGAACAAATCAAAAGAGAAAGGGATGACATTGGTAAGCATTTTTTTTTCTTGCAATAATGGTTTATAAGATAAAACTTTTCAGTGCTTAATTGGGTAAAATATTTGCCTAACTTATAAATCGAAATTCATTCTCTCATCTCTTCTGAAGATTTGTAAGAGACAAATGAGTATCAAGTGTATAAATACCTCTGCACAATTCAAGGTTGTCTTATGACAAAATGTAGCAATGCAAACATCAGTGGGAAGATTGTCAGACTTTTGGGATTTGTAGGTACATATGTATGTATTAGTATGCTGATGAGCCAAGCCATTACATAATATGGCAAGAATGACAGCTGCTGTCTCATAACAGCTATGAATATCAAGATCAGAGATATACACTGTCAGATTTTGTTATGCAAGTCTTTATTTGGTAATAAAATTGAGAGAAACCAATCTATGTTAGTAAAACTTTTAGGATATATTATAAATAGACCAGGTAAATTTCAGTTTCATATTGCAGATTATAAAAAAACTGAAAAGAGAAAATTGAACAAACAGAAACATTTGGCAAGAGAAGAATAAGAAAAAGCTATCTTTAAGAATGTCATGAAGATAAATTGGGGAGGAAAATGAAAGAGTAATAAGCAAGTAAAAAGGATTGGCTAGCAAACAAAGTAGCTTGTATTGTGCATGTAAACCTAGAGAAAAGATGTGGAATATTAAGAATATTGACTAAAAACTTTTACACAATCAAATTACCACCTTTACATAGACATCATAAGAAATATTTAGATTGGGAAAATAAGTATAGGAAAACTGATTTCTCAGTACAGTTATTTTTAGTGATGAATTTAGAGCTTCATTGGATGGACTTTGTCCTTCATAGAAATAATCAACGAACACAACAGGCAAAAGGCAGATTAATGTTTGTGGCTAGTATTCTAGGCAATAACATTGTAGGGTCCTTCAAAGTTGATTATTATAAATTTTTGTACAGGATATTTTGGGATACAGATCACAATCAATAATTTTTAAGGTAACAAATGCATTCATGTACAACAATACCACTTTACTAACTATTGTTCACCTTCATAAAAAATATATTTTAAAGACACCAACTTGATGGAATGAGCTTCCAGTTTCCCCAGATATTAATCTAAAAGTAATTGCGATCTATCCTTAAGAAAGCATATATATATATATATATATATATATAATAAAAAACTACATTTCTTGTGTCTTATCAAGTGATGGTGCTGATTGCAAGATGAAGAATTTTAAAAGGGTCTAAACTTGTAGCTGTAGATTGCATGTTCTTTGGACGTTGGGGATCACCAATGAAGCCATAGGGAGATGGTTAATGTTTATTAAACTGGCCTTGTGTGAATCATAACCAAACTCCCTACAACTTACTATTATTCACTATCATCAGAATTATCAGCAGGTGGATTAGTGGAGATGTGGAAGTAGTGGATTTGTGGAACAATAAAAGTATACCTTTTGCATATTGGAATAGAAATTTATTAATGAAAAGAATAACATAAATTGGTAGAAGTTAAAAGTTCATGAGAAACAAGTAAGGAGTTAAAGTTATCAAGAGTTTGTAGTAGTAATTTGTTGGAAAGAGTTTATGTGTACGTAGGCAGAAGCGTATGTATGTATAAGCGTTATTGTTGGATAGGAGTGTCTTTGAAGTTATCGCTCGCTGTGAATGGTGAAATGGCAGGAGGTGATTGGTGAACGATGAAGAAGAGGTGAGAGAGAAAGATAGAGACAATAATAATAACGATCACTTGACGTTTGTCAAGGGTACATGTTAATTGCGCATCATCTTAACTCTCTGACTCCAGTCAAACTTTGCCCGTCTTTTATTTCGTTTGGGAATTCACTCCTGGATGTGATTCTGGCCTTTCCATTGGATGACAAACAAAGTTTGTAATTCAAGAAAATTTGTTTATTTTTAACAAAATCGATAAGTCAGTGTTTAGCATTTGAATTTTTAAGTCTAGAATTTGTTTTGTTCACTACAGACTAACCAAATCCCCTCAATAAGGGAGACATAATTGCATTGTATGTAATGATCAATCAAAATGCTACAAGTAAATCCTAATTTGAAAAATATGGCAACATACCCTAAAAACAATTTGTTTGTGCATTAATGTTAATATTTAATTAAAATAGAAAGCAGTATTACTAATTGACTATTCATTTTAAAAAATTATTACAAATTAATGTTAGAAATTACCAATTTTATATTCTAAATTTAACTATCATGCCTACATTATAAAGTTATTCAAAGATGAAACAGGTAAGAGAGACAGATACACACATGCACATTCATATACATATTATTATTTAATAATTTCACCCTATGCAAGGTGATAATACAACTAGTATGCTAGGAATGAATGGGAATGAGAAGTGTAGTTTAAATGCAGAAAAAATGGAATGTTGCTTACTTCATGATGGGGGGAAAAGAAGTGGTGGTGATAGATGGCAATTTCTTTTATAGTATATTATTGCAGAAAAAGAGAAGAATTATATGAAAAAAGAAGAGTAATAAAGTTCAACTGACAATAAAAGTCAGGGGATTTTGTTTGTTCGTTTCGTACATGAAATGTGAGAGGAAAGAGATTGAAGAATAAAGAAGGACAATATAGATCCTGAGAGAAGTTTTTATTTTTTGAACTACAAGCTATTTCAGCACTTTGAAGTCTGGAATGGTGAGATTGGAGAGAGATGTGATACCACTCTCTAGCAGAGACACAGCACACAGGCTCCTTTCGGACAAGCAGTATGGTTTCCGCTTCACCAGGTCTACAGCTGATATGCTAACGACCATCACCGAGTACATATACCAGGCACTTGACAGGAATGGCGAAGCCCGAACCGTTGCCTTGGATATCTCTAAAGCAATCGACAGAGTTTGGCATGCTGGCCTTCTATGCAAACTGCGGAGCTATGGTATAACTGGACATTTGTTTGAACTAATCCAGTCATTCCTCTCTAACCGCATAATGAAGGTGGTATTAAACGGACATGCCTCCCAGAACTACCATACGAATGCAGGTGTCCCTCAAGGCTCTATCCTAGGTCCTACGCTCTTTCTGATATACATTAATGATCTCTCTGATTCCATAAGATCCCAGGTAGGTATGTACGCCAATGACACCACAGTTTACTCTCGCCTCAACCAAAAATCTGGTGTAGGCAACAAAGCTAATCTTGCAGCCAAGCTTGAAAAGGACCTCCAATCCGTAGTGGACTGGGATAAGAAATGGCTCGTAAATTTTAATGCTTCTAAAACGTAGCTACTATCAATTAACCATCATAGACAATCGCACCTACCTCCCATTAGCATGGACCAGGCTTGCCTCCCAGAGAGTAAAACACTATGCCTCCTTGGTCTCACACTTACAGCGGACCTCAAATGGAATGACTATATCGAATCCATTGCTAAAT
Organism: Ascarosepion bandense; assembly: GCA_037127315.1. Taxonomy (NCBI): domain Eukaryota; kingdom Metazoa; phylum Mollusca; class Cephalopoda; order Sepiida; family Sepiidae; genus Ascarosepion; species Ascarosepion bandense. The sequence continues at coordinate 1,387,321 of JBBBDQ010001567.1, read as the reverse complement.
CCGCTGCTATGAAAGTCGGTTCTCTGTGCAGGGCCCGGAAGTTTTTTCCGTCTGAATCTATCCTGTACATATATAACTCTACCATCCGCCCTTGCATTGAATACTGCTGCCATATCTGGTCGGGTGCCCCTGCTATTCTCCTCGGGCTTCTCGACAGGGTACAGCGGAGGGTCTGTAATATGATTGATACCAACTTGGCAGACCGCCTGCAGTCTCTCTCTCACCGGCGCGATGTGGCTTCCCTGTGTCTCTTCTATAAATACTTTCACGGCCTCTGCTCCAATGAACTTAGATCACTGCTGCCCCCTAGATACGAATTTGCACGAGAAACTAGATTGGCAGCTAGATCCCACCCTTTTACAGTGAAACCTATAAAATGCAACTGCACCTTCTTCTCCAACAGTTTCTTTTCTCGCACTTCCCAGCTGTGCAATTCCCTTCCACATGATTGCTTCCCCGATGGCTACAATCTCCAGGAGTTTAAATGTAAGGTCAATCGACACCTCCTAACACACTAACTTGCATCTATTCTCTCAAACACTCTCACCATCTAACCAACCCTCATTCTCGGTACCCTTTCTATCTCCCTCCTTCTAACATTTCTTATATCTAACCATCCTTTCCCATCACTCCCTCGACCCTATGTAACCCCCTGTGCTACAGTGGCAGTGGAATGCCTTGCTTGGGGTGAAACAATTAAAAAAGTCCCATGGATAAAGATAAAATTAGTTACCAAGCTTCAAAAAGTGCCAGACCTTGCTAGCTTCCTTCCACTTTTGCACTTCTCTCTACTTTGAAATGAGTGATAAGAACCAGTTGGACATTACAATAACATGATAGATCAAACTGAAGAAAGCATTCACTGATTGACCATTTCATGCTTATGAAAACTTAGTGGGCATCTTTGCCAATAATATCAAACAGTTGGTAGGGCTGACAGGATATTTGGGGAGAGGACTGTATCAGATGGTGAAATTAGCTTTCATGACTGACTTCCCAGACAGCGTATCTGTGCTGCAACAAGTATCTGGTGTTGAAAAAATGGACCTCTGCAAAATAATGCCAGCTGCAAGGCTCTTAGTCAGTAAAAGACTTTGGGAGGTCAGAACAGTGGCAGCAATTGCACAAAATGCAAAACCATGAAAACAAAGGTCATATAAAATTGTCAAACCTTGGGTGCTATAGATGTCAAGGATCGCACATAATTAGAGACTGTAAGGATCCACTAAGATCGAAAGTAAGATTGGAACATATTGCAAGGTATTTTCCTCGGGCTCAGGAAACAAGCAAGGGGGATGTTCTGTGCCAGTAGCTAGTCTGTCAACAGAACTGTCCTCTACCAATCATAGAAGTGTCAGTAGGAGGTGTGATAGTGACAGCTCTTGTTGATACCAGCTGCACAACTATTTCACTTAATCCTAAGCTTGTGAGCAGATAGAGTGGGAGTGGCACTGTGAAAGCAGTTGACCAAAGAGAGATAAAATGTAAAGAAATCCAGCAGATTGAGATAAAAGTAGATGGAAAGAGGATAAAAATGGTAACTATAGTGACACTGGCAAATTAATATGCCTAATTTGCATAAGTGCAAGAGAGCCTATATAACTCATCACTGAGAATAAGTATGGACAAGCTTAGCAATTGAGTTGTGCTAAACTTCACTTCACATCAATGGCATCGCCAATAGGATACCATTTGTTTTTAGAAGATCCAGATTTGGTAGAGGCATGTATTCGCTGTTTTTCTGCCAGTGCAAGAAGTAAAAGCTGAAAGACAACAAGAAGAAGGGAGGCGAAAATGAAATTACGGATTTATTTTTGGCAACAGTGGGATGTGAGGTGATAATGAAAGTCTCCACCATGGCATATCCCATAAACTTGAAAGACCTGACTTTCAAAAAAATAAGTCAGATTATAAGGAGAAATATGAGACCCAAAAAAAGACTGGTAGTGGCGGAAAGAACGAACTTCATGTCATTGATATAAAAAATTGACAAACCAATTATAAAATATCTACACCGTCTACGAAATGCAAGTAGATATTACAAATTTGGAAAACTCGGACAAGATGGACAAACTATTGAAGAGGACTTGATTCAATTAAGGTTAATTGAAGGTATATGCACAAATAATAATAAAAATGAAACAACTACAAATAGGAAATATGTCTTTAAATACATGCATTGACTTTATACAACAACAAGAAGTAATACAGAAATACAACCATCATAAACGTCAACCCAGCGAACAAATATCTACTGAAACATACATGGTAAAAAAGATAAAAAAATGTTTATATTGTGGACATGATCATGAAATAAAAAAGGAAAAATGCCTAGTATTTGGAAAAACCTGTAAAAATTGCTTAAAAAAGAACCACTTTTAAGTAGTATGCAAAGTAAAAAAGAAAAATGTTGAAACAGTTGAAGAAAATGAAACCAATATGGAGGTCTTTACAATAAAAAATAAGAATATAGAAAAAATTGAACAAAAGAAAAAAGACATTATATTAAAGATTAAAATTAACAACTACAATTTAGATATGCAAATGGATACTGGGAGTGAAGTAACGCCGATACCAAAAAATTTTTGGAATGCATTGGAAAGCCAGCCTTACGAAAGAGCAGTTTACAACTCCACCAATTTGATGGGTCAGTCATAAAAACTTTAGGATACTTTGAAGGTTCCTTGGAGTTAGAAGGTAAATTTGAAGTAATACCTATAATTGTCACAAGTTGTAAAAAGAACCACAGACTTCTTGGAAATGATGTGCTTAACATAAATTTTAAAAAATGGAAAACACCGGAAAGTTAAAAAAACTATAAAGCGAATTTAAAATTAAAAGAAAATGTCTCCCCTTCTTATTATGAGGCACAAAAAGTACCAGTACATTTGTTGCCATTAATAGTAACAAAACTACGAAAATTAATAGAACAAAACTTTCTTGAACATTTTTCCCCTGGGGGTAGCAAATGGGCATCACTCATTGTCGTGTTGAGGAAGACAGATAGTGATCTATGTATTTGTAGAGATTACAAAATAGGCGTAAATCATAAAATCTGTTCGGATTCGGATTCCATACCAAATGTTGAAGTTGCATTGCATGAGCGTTTTTGCAAAAATAGATTTAAAAACGGCATACCACCAAGTAATGATAGACGATAACTTCAAAGAAGTAACCATGATAAATACACCAATAGGGTTACTAAGATGGAAAAGGATGCCATATGGAATAAAAATCACAAGCGCCATATTTCAAAAAGCCATCAAACAGGTTTTAGGAAATATGAAAAATATGATTTGTTACCAAGATGATATATGCATAGGAGCCACTAATGAAATGGAATTAAAAAAGAAAACTGACATAATCTTGAATAGACTAGAATGACAATAAATGAAAAAAATGTGTAAGCAATTGTAGTAACATCTTTTTTTAGGTTATTCCATTTCAAGAGAAGGTATATCACCAGACCAAGCCTTGATAGACAAAAAAACTAAAAGTAGCTACACCTACAAATAAGAATGAACTGGAGTCTTTTTTGGGATTGGTAAATTTTTACTGGTGATATTTACCAAAATACACAGACTTGACTGAACTGTTTGCAAATTTAAGAAAAAAGAAGGTTGAATTTATTTGGTTTGGTCAGAAGAACAACAAAAAGCTTAAAATAAATTAAACAGATTAAAAATAATTATGGCAAAGAAACCAATAGTGAAAAAATTTGATCCAAAAAAGGACATGACATTATCCACAGATGCAAGCGAACATTCAATATCGGGAATATTATCACAAGAAGGGCATCCGAGAATGTATTTATCAAGAAGACTAACGAACACCGAATTTAATTATTCAAATATAGATAAAGAAGCATTAGCTATCATGTGGACAACTACTAGAGCCCGACAATTTTTAATTGGGAAAAAAAAATTTTTTTTAAAGTGATCATATATCATTAGGGTTTATATTTAACCCAAGGAAAGAGTTACCTAAAGTCACGACATCGAGGATACTAAGATGGGCAATAAGATTAATGGCATTTGACTTTGATATAGAATATATCAAAGGTAATTCAATTTCACACACAGACACACTATCAAGATTGTGATTTTACAACGAGACAAAAGATAAAACAGAAGAAGAATTTGAAGATGCATTTTTACATTAGGTAGAGACTGATGTTTTATCTTTAGGTAGAATCGCTGTGGAAACTAAACATGATCCAGTACTAAGTAAGATATTATCGAGAATAAGAAAAAATTCATGGGGAAATTGTTCTAGGGTGGAAAGACCCTACAAAGAAATAAGACAGAAATTAACGATAGAACATGAAGTGGTTTATAATGGGGATCTGGTAGTTCCCCTAGAAACACAAAGAAAATTGGTAATAAAAAGTGTACATGACAATATACATTGTGGAGTAGCAGCCACACACAAAAAAGAATAAAATTAGAAGCATGGTGGCCCAGATATTCAAGAAATGTTGAAGAATATATAAAAAGGTGCAAAAAATGTAAAGAAATAAGAAATTTTACACAGACTACTTTACATTTGTGGCCTAGAGAAGTGGAGCCATGGAGTAGGGTGCATATGGATCATGCGTATATTAATGGAGTGGGACTCTTATTAATTCTAATAGACTCTTTTTCAGGCTGGCCTGAAATAATCCAGGTGCCAGACAAGAAAAGTTCTATGATAAAACAGATTCTAAGAGTCATATTTTCCAGAAATGGCAAACCAAAAACCCTGGTATCTGACAATGCACCAGAATTTTGTGATGACAATCTTAATTTATGGTTAGAAAAAATAGGATTTAAACCGTATAAGACACCCCATATCACCCTCAGTCAAATGGGTTAGCAGAAAGAATGGTGCACACCATAAAAAAGGGACTAAAAGCATGCTCTCAGCAAAAAGGAAAAGTAGAAGTTTTTCTACTGAGGCTGCTTTTAAGTTATCACACAATATCACATGCTGGGAGACTAAAAAGCCCATCAGCTTTCATGGGAAGGCAAATTAGAGCTCCGCTAATGATGTCGTATTCCACAAATGAAAAAATGTGGTACAAAAAGAACAAAGAAGCGACTCTGGAAAGGGCAGAATTTATCATGCAAAAAGGCCACAAAACAGCTATAATAAATAGAGAAAATGGCAACAGTATATTAGCCCATGCAGATCAAATAAGGATTCAGGGTGAATATGAAGAGCAAAATGAGGAAGAAATGGATACAATTCCGTCCGTTAATGATTCATTAGAACAACCGTTACAGAATGAAACATCAGAAGACAAAGTAATGCAGGATCAAGTGGGCCAGAATGAGCTGGAAATTTCAGACGAAGATCAAATAATACTAGACAATGCAGATGATTACAGCTGGGCACTGGACAGATCTAGGTCTTCCAGAGAAAGAAATATGAGAGCAAAGTAATGAAACTATCATGAGAAGAAGTACAACTACTAGAGGTAAAAAACCTATACGTTTCAGGGAGATGTAGTGACACTGGCAAATTAATATGCCTAATTTGCATAAGTGCAAGAGAGAGCCTCAATACGCATTGATTATGTTGCTCCCAGTACGACACATTACATAACAGTTTACTCTTGAAAGTCAAATACTGGTTTAAACTTTTCCTTTGGTAGCTTGGACCACTGCCATCAGCAGTAGCATTCCTTTTACTTTACTTTTGCACAACAAAAGAAGTCCCTCTATAATCCATCTTTCTACCTTCATCTCAAACTCTACTCTTTTTTCTTCTTTCAAGGAATTCTTGTAGGACTCTACCTTATTTATTAATACTGGAGACCCTCCTATCCAATTCCATTCCACAGTCGATTACCTTCCATTGAACTCTGCTATAAAGTCCTTGTCTTCAATTTTGCAGCTACTCCAAGTTTCACTTCATTTTTTTTTTTAACAGTCACACCTCCCAGCTTATTGATCAAATCTATTTTGACAACAATGTTGATTCCATTGTGATGATACGATCAATGATAATTGTCACTGATGTGAAGTGAAGTTTAGCACTACTCAGTCGCTAAGATTGTCCATACTTATTCTCAGGGACGAGTTATACAGGCTCTCTCTTGCACTTATGCAAATTAGGCATATTAATTTGCCACATTATCCCAGGGGTGCATACTTGTTGATGATTAACTATGGCCCTGGGCGATTGGCAATATGGAGGGAATTGCATGTGGAAACGGTAGCTGTTGCTGCAAAAGAACTGGAGAATATTTCTTGAACGAGGTTCCAGTAGAGAAGGTGGTAATCAATAATAGCACAGTTTTCCACTCAGAACTTCTCCAACTGATGCTTGAAAAGTGGAAATAAGGTCCTATAGAGCAGTATACAGGCCAGGGGAAAATGTAATAGTGAAGCAAAACCATTGAACCGTAAATGTAATAGCTGAGAGAGGAGAGATATCACCTATAGAAGCAACGTTTTTGGTACAACATGGCACCTAAGGTTGGACAGAAAAAGGAGGCTGTATCGCAAAGGTCAGTTTTCACCTACAAGTGGCAGTACCCAAAAGATATATCCACAAATACTGAAGAAGTGCTGGCCAGAATTTAAATAGGGGAAGAAGTTTAGGTAAAGCTGTCTAATGCATGATGCCCAATGCAATGGGGGAGAGGAGTGGTGACTGGAGCGCAATCACCTAACAACCTGACTGTTGATGTTATGCCACAGCATATTTTGTATTTAAGGTGAGTGGTGCTTGCAGATGATGATGTGAATGCTGAACATGGAGGAGATAGAAATGATATGACACCAATACAAAGACAACAGAGAAAGCACAAAGCGCCAACCTGGGCACAAGACTATGTTGTATGAAATGATCATTTAGGATTACGGGGACCTATAGTTTGAAGAAAGAAGATTTATAGGAAGAAGAAAAGCAATAAAGCTTGACTGCAAATACAAGTGGGCAATTTTTTTTTTGTTTCATATGTGAAAGTTTGCAAGAGTGGAAGGAGGAGATTTAAGAGTAAGAAAGGGTGATAAAGATCCTGGGAAAAGTTTTGTTTTTGTTTTTTTTTATGACAGCATTATCCCATACCTGAACAAATGGTAGTTTTATAAATGTGCAAGAAACTTTTGACAGTGTACGCAAGCAGGTATTCTGACTTCAAGTATTTCATTTTTGATGTTTTGAATGTTGCAATTATGGACAGGAAAAGAGATTTGAGTGATACTGATAAAGGCCTAATCATTATGGTAAGAAGACATGGCCACTGCATTATCTAAATAGCTCTGAAAAGATCCAATCTAGTAATCTTAAATTAGGTTCTTGATAAACCAAATATATTTTCTCTCATTAATGAATTTGTCTGTTTTTTCTGCCATCTCCTTTTTTGGTTTGACAGATAAAGCTGCTTTAATCTCTTATGGATTTCATGAATTTAACTGTCTTGAAGAAAGAAAAAACATGTACAAAAATTCTTGTTATATTTGGGCCTGATGACTTTTATTACAAAAAGTTCAAGGAAAAAATAAATTTAAGTTTCGTGCTCTTTAAATATATATGCATTCATCATCCTGAACAGAGAAAGGGCCAACACCAAATAGAAGCAAAACCCTATCTCCTTTTCTGGTATCTGCATTAACAGAGGAAGACAATTAGCATCTATTTCCTTTCTGCTTCTCTTTTCCGTTCTTACTTCTCCCTCAACAATTGTAAGAAAGCAGACTATTATTTTTATGTCAAAATTGCCTGCAGATTCATTTTTTTAAACAACTTTTCTAAATATTTTTTTAATAAATTTACTCCTCACTGTATTTTATCAAATATTAATATGTAAAATGTTTATATGCTAATTTTAGTACAAAAATCTCTAATAATAAAAGATTTCTAATACTTTCCTATCAGGAAATACAAGAAACCATAAGATTTTTGCATAAATGTTTATTTTTATTTATAGTTATTTTGAAACACATTTTTTTCTAATATATTCATTATGAAGGTACTTACTGAATAAATCAGTTCAACAATTAAAACTTTGAATTTTCAGAAGATTTGAACTTTATAAAAATATTTGGGATCACTTATTATGTTTTTATGATGGTCTGCATGAATAATGAACAATTCCACTGCATATAATCTTGGAGAGAAATGAACTAGTGCTGTGCCATCTCTCTTTTTGTATTATGACCATGTGGACCTTATGATCATTCTCTGGTATTAATACTATCACTCTACCTAGGTACCAATATGGTCTGGGTTTTAAAGGACTGTTTTATTAGAACACTATTTTTATTATATGACAAAATTAATTTTGTACAAATCTTTACATTCTTCTCTCAGACGTATGACATTTTTGATACCAAATGTCACAAAATTTACCTAATTTTAATTGATTTATCCAAATAACATCAACTGAGAGGATGCAAATTTATGATTTTTATGATCCGTATCCTATATAAATAACAGACTCTCATTAACATCAGAATGTAAGAATCTATTGGGAGTAATTATTTTCTAATTAGAGTCACCAGAACATCTATAGGTGAGAGGGGTCTGGAATTAATTGCAAATCACAGTAGTTAATCATTGAAATGACCAATTGTCTTGTAAAGACATGGCTTTATAGTTCCTATCATACATTCCCAAGTACTTCTGAATCAAACTAGAATACAATGGCATAGTCAAATGTTTTAAATTTTACTTTTCAAATTTGTCAGAAAATTAACTTGAAGTAAAAATGTTAATTAACTCACAACCTGCTATAATTGATCTAGCATTGTCACTGTGTGTGTATAGGAATGCCATATATATTCATCATCATCATCAGTCCCTTGAGTGGTTCAGTTGTCAGAGGAGTGAGTGGGGACAAAATAAAACAGAAAACTTTCTTGTTACATCTGCTGTATCTCACAGTTTCAGTACTTAATATGTGGTACACCATTACACTTGACATAATCCAGTTGAAACGGTGGCTTAGCACTTAAATACAACTCAGCTCATTTGCATAAGATACCACACACTTCCTGAATCAGAGTGGTCATATCCCCTTGTTTTTCTTTTTGCTATGCCTCTTGATTTATATAGTTCTTGCTTTTGCTCCTCTCTTCTACTTTTTATTAGCAACCTTGGTCTTTCTTCTTATATTCTAATGGCTTGTGGTTCAACTTTAGTAGAAATTTCTTACCTAGTAAAAAGATTTTGTGCTCTCTCCATACTCCAAACAATTGCTAGGGCCACTTTTTCAATGTTTGAGGAATTTATCTCTGCCATTGTCAATCTCCTAGATAAATACATTATCAGATGATCTTCCTGTGATAGGACAGCAGCAATCGCTTTTCCGCTCACATCTATGGTTAATGTTATTTCTTTCTTAGGAGCAAACACCTTTGTTATAGGTTTTGTTTTTTTTTGTTTTGTTTTTTCATAATTACTTTTAGTTTTTTTGTTGTTTTTTTTTAAATCATTTCACCCAGAGCAAGGCAGAAATGCCACTGATGAGCTGGGGGCTACATAACTGTAAAGAGATTAATTAGAAAAGAGTGAGGAGTACAAACTAGTTAGAAAGGAGCAATAGAAAGCTGAGAATGCAGGTGCGATGACAGATACATAGGTGGAGAGAAAGGGAAGGATATAAGGGGGGGCTAGAGTCCAGTGGTTAATAGATGAGTATTGACATTGCATTTAAATTTCTGGAGGTTGTAGCCGTCAGGAAAGCAAGAATATGGGAGAGAGTTCCACAGGTGGGAAGTGTGAGAGAAGAAGCTGCAGGAGTAGAATTGTCATCTGCATTTGGCTAACCTGACTGTGAATGGGTGGGACCCAGTTGCCAGTCTGGTTGTACGAGTAAACACCTGTTGAGGAGGCACCAGTGACTTAAGTTCGTCCAAGCAGAAGCCATGAAAGTATTTATAGAATAGACAAAGGGAGGCCACATTTCGATGGTGGGGAAGTGGCTGCAGTCGAGCCGCCAGATCAGTACCTATCACATTACAGACTCTCCTTTGGAGCCTCTCAAGAACGGCAGGGGCGCCTGACCATAAATGGCAGCAGTACTCCATGCACGGACGGATGGTTGACTTGTATATATGCAGGATGGATTCAGGCGGAAAAAACATCCTGGATCGGCATAGTGACCAACCTTCTTAGCAGTAGATTTAGCTATGGAATCAATATAGTGGTTCCATTTGAGGTCTGAGGAGAGGGTAAGGTCGAGGAGGCGTAGTGTGTTGCTCTCAGGGAGAATCGCTTGGTCCATGTTTATGGGAAGCAGGAGAGGTTGCCTGTGATGGTTGACAGACAACATCTTGGTCTTAGACGCATTGAAGTTGACAAGCCACTTCTTGCCCCAATTCACCACAGAGTATAGATCCCGTTCAATGTCAGCAGCGAGATTATGTCTGTCCACTACGACAGGTTTCTTACTGGTGCGGGAGTATATTGTGGTGTCGTCTGCATAGATGCCTACTTGGGAACTGATCTTATCTGGGAGGTCATTGATGAAAATAAGGAAGAGCGTCGGGCCCAGGATAGAGCCCTGTGGGACATCAGCATTCGTGCTGTAGGATGAAAAGGCATGCCCATTCAAAATGACCTTCATTTTGCGGTTATTTAAAAAAGATTGGATTAGGTCAAGCAGGCGACCGGTAATACCATAACCCCATAGCTTGCATAGGAGGCCAGAGTGCCAAACCCTGTCAAAAGCCTTGGAGATGTCCAGAGCAACCACGCGAGCCTCGTCAGACTGATCAAGGGCCTGGAGCATGTACTCTGTTATGGTTGTTAGCAAATCGGCCGTGGACCTGGCAAAGCAGAAGCCGTATTGCCTGTCAGAGAAGAGTTTGTGGGCAGTAAGATGTTGGACTATTTCAGCGTTGATTATGGCCTAGAATACTTTCCTGAATATCGGTAGAAGACTGATAGGACGATAGTTGGTAGTATCATAAAAGTGGTACTTCATCTTTGTGTCCATTCAAACTCTATGTTCTTTTTATGCAACTCTGACAGTGGTTCAGTTAGTTCACTATATTTCATGATGTATCTACTGTAAAAGTTTATCAACCTTAAAAAGGATTCCAATTCCTTTTTATTGGTTGGAATCGCTACCTCCATAATCTTTTTTGTTAGCCTTTCGTCAGGGCTATACTATTCTTTAGTATTTGGTAGCCCAAATATGCCAGGTTCTTGCGATTAAAGTTACATTTGTCTCCATTAATGGTTAATCCAGCCTTTTTCAGTCGTCATAATATTTGATTCATTTTTTGTTTTAACTCTTCTTTGGTCTTCAAGCATACCCCTATATCATCTTGTGGAGATTCTCTTTAACGATTCGCACCCAACAGAAGCCATAAACAAGTCCATTATTTGGTTTTGTCCACCTTTTGTTTTTGAGCCTTTGAGATTAAGCACTCTTGCTGTAGCCACAAAGGCTTTTATCCAAATCTCAACAGTATCATCCATGGGACCCAAGCATTCTATCAACAATGCCATTTGGTATGTCGGGTATATCCCATAATTTCAGTACTCAATACATGGTACACCATTATATGTTACTTAATCCAGTCCAAACAGCAAATTAGCACTTAAATACAACTCAGCTCATTTACATAAGATGTCACACACCTCCAGGCTAATCTATTAATGGTGGCTCACAGTAGTTCTGGCATTGTCATGTCCATCCACTCTGATGTTGTCTGACCAACTGTTGCATTGACATCCCCAATTGCATCCACATTCAACAGTGCCTTGCATGATGGTTTTGCAAGGGCTGTCATGCCATGGGATGTGGCTAAACCATGTCATCTTCTGGTGCATAATAGTGACAAGGAAAGATTCTTGTTGACCCACAAGATTTTCGACCTTACTCTATACATAGTTGTTAGTTTTGTGCTCTCAGAGGAGCTTTCTCAGGCAGGTGTTTTTAAATGCCTGGCTCTTTTTTCCTATTTCAGGCAGAAGTCTCTAAGTTTCACACCTGTAGAGGGGAATGGAGTCAACCAGCTGGCTTGGATAAGCACTTCTAAGTTGAATTCTCTGAGGACATGTCAAAGGCTATCTTGTCATATCCAATCAAATGCTGTCTTAAAATCACTGCCCTGTCGGCGGGGCTTCAGAATACGTCAACTGCAGAGGGTAAAAGTCTGTCAATGAGGCCACCTGTTGGCCATGGGTGGTGATCTGTGTCGTCTGGGGACGGGATCCTGGTGATTGAGCAGGCCATGGCCTGGGTTCAAAGAGGTCATGGTCTTGCAACACATCACTTTGGCCCTTACCCAGGCTAGACAGGCAGTCAGAGAGGCCCAATCCGATCAATCGGCTGGTCAGGTCAAGCCCTAATGTCTACTTCCAAATGAACTTCCAAGAAATCAAAAATAAAACTAGAAATATGAAACAAACACTAAAATGAAAAGACTTCCCATCCCCAAAAAATTAAATTAAATTATAGAATATTTCAACTAAAAGAGTAGACGTTAGAAGGCGCTGGCTGAGGGTCAGTCATCATGTGAAGAACATGAGCCCAAACATGGCTGCAAACCAAGCTATTTATTCACTAAAATTTTGGGTTGTGTAATGAACATAGTGACAGATGCTTTGGGTGTCTCACATGAATGAGTATACTGTTCTGTGTAACCCTGACCTGTCAAGGCAATTGGGTTTCCCCCTTGACAGGTCCCAATAATGGGCTCCAAGGCGGATGGGGAGCACAGACAGCGAAAGAAAAAAAAAACAAGATACATGACAAATCAAAACAAAATGCCCAAATATGCCCTATCTGACTCAGATAGTGAAAAAGAAATTAACACAGAATTTCCTAGATTCTATGTGATAGAAGCCCTGGGGGAAAAACCCATGTCAAAACTATCCCCTTTCCTAATAGAAAAAATATTAAACAGTTAAGAAAACAAGAGATGGAAACCTAATGGCAGAAATCGAAACAAAAAATCAAAATGAGAAAATAGAAAAAATGAAAACCTTTCACGACATCAACATCAAAGTATAAAAAATTAAATCAATCAAAAGGAGTAGTCAGAAGCAGAGAATTATTGCTTGCCACCCCAGAAGAAATCTCAAACTCAGTGAGCAGTCAGGGAGTTATCAACCACAAAAGAATATTTATAAAAAAAAATAATGAAAAGATACCCACAAACACATATATACTCACTTTTAATACACCTCAAATCCCTCCAAAAATCAAAATAGGATACAATATAGAACCTGTAGAAATATACATTCCAGATCCCCTAAGATGCTTCAAATGTTATAAATTTTGGCATCATAAAGATATCTGTAGAGGACACTCCACATGTGTCAAATGTGGCTCAAAATAAACAAACCATGATGAAGAAGAATGCCAGGAAATTAAATATATAAATTGCCAAATGAACCACCCAGCTTTCTCCAAAACATGTGAATGCTGGAAGAAAGAAAAGGAAATCCTAGAAATAAAATATAAAAGAAATATTCCTTTCCCAGAGGCAAAAAAGATAGTCGAAGGATATATGAAAAATAAATCTTATGCAAGAGTAGTAGAAGGGATAAATACAAATATTACCCATCAGATAGACAAATACAATGAACTCATAGAAAAACTAATAATTTAGAACCTAACGGCCAAACTTTCTAAAAAAAATTTTTTAAAATATTACACCTCCAAAAAATTAGAGAAAACAAAAACCAAAGAAGAAACCAACCAAAGTTAACTCCTTCCCCAACCCAAACTTCCCCTCATAAAAACAAATCCTTTGAAGAACAAAGTTCACAAAAACCAAATATTCAACTAGAAAAATATATAACTACATCTCCAAAGAAAACAGAATCAACTAAACAAAAATGGGAAATACCTATTCAAAATAAATTTGAACTTTTTAATGAAATGGAGATAGAAAGTTCAAATCAACAAACAGAAGCAAGGAATTTGGAAATTAGTTGCCGATCACCAACAAAACAAGGGAAAAAACAAAATAAAAACAAAACATAACAGGTCTCAATCAAACTCAAAAACCAGAATCTCAAACAATAAAACTACCACAAAAGATCCAGTAAAAGATAATCCAAGTACAGGAGAAAAAACGAAAAAATTAGAACTAGATGAATGCACTCAACCCATCCCCCCCCCCAAATAATTCTCACTTTACACCAACACCAAAAACAAGAATCCAAATGGAAAAAAAAAATTTAAAACACTAGAGGAAATGGACATAGATGACAAAAATCATAACTCAAAATGATCTATAAAACTGTAATGACAAAGTCATACAACAGAACAGTAGAGACATAAAGATAACTTGAACAATAAAGAACAAAACTAATGTCTGTCCAAATTAAAGCCAAACCAAAACCAAATGACAAACAAAATCCTCCAGTGGAACATCAGAGGTGAAAAGGTTAATCTTGCTGAATTACCACTCTTAATCAACTCATTCCACCCAGCAGTTATATGCCTCCAAGAAACATACAAAAAATCAAATGACACATTCCGCATTAAACAACATATGACATACGATTACATATACAAACAAGGGAATAAAGCTTCTGGTGGCTCATCAATTATAATCGATAACAATATTATTCAAAGTGAAATCAAGCTGAGTACAACACTACAAACAGTTGCAGTAACCGTAACACTCAGAAAACCATTAACTACCTGCTCATTATATCTCCCACCTAACGAGAATCTAAGTAAGACAGAATTAAACGAACTGATTCGTTTATCTTAATGGGAGATTTTAATAGCTGCAATGAAATATGGAGAAATAAAGAGACAAATAGAAGAGGAAAAATAATAGAAGATTTTTTGAATGAAAACCACTTATGCCTGTTCAACAATTGAGCATATACATATTTACACCCAGCTACTGGAACATACTCAGCTATTGATTTAAGAATATGCGAACCCAGTATCTACTTGGATTATCATTGGAAAGTACATCACGATACCTGCAGAAGTGACCACTTTCCAATCAAAGACATCAAAGTACCTCGATGGAACCTTCAAATGGCAAACTGGCAAAACTTCAAAAATACTTGTCAAATGAAATTGACATCAGAAGCTAATATAAGAGAAGAGGATATCATATATTTTACCATCACTCTAAAAACAATTGCAGAACAAAATATCCCCAAAAGTTCACCATCACCAAAATTTAATAACCCCTGGTTCAATAAAGAATGCAAAGAAGCTGTCAGAGCCAGATGAGCAGCTCTTAGAAAATTTAAAAACCAACCAACTAAAGAAAACTTAGAAAATTATAAAAACGATAGAGCTAAAGCACACAGAGCTATTAAAGAAGCCAAACAGACAATATGGCAAGCATATATCAACAAACTAAATTCAAATACCAAACCAAAAAAAGTATGGGATATGATTAAAAAAAGTTTCAGGGAAAACATCAAACAAGCTTATAAGCAAATCATCCATAATAACATTAAAATCACAAGCCAAAAAGACATAACTGAAATTTTAGCTGAAAATTTTGCTAAAAATTCCTCTTCAACCAACTGAAAAAAAAGAATTTCAAACCATCGAAAATCGTGAAGAAAAACAACGAATTAACTTTAATTCAGGTAACTCTGAAAACTACAATAAAACCATTACAATGTCTGAATTAGAAGAGTCGCTTAAAAATGCACATAATTCAACTGTTGGACCAGATGAAATCCATTATACTTTACTAAAGGAATTGCCCAGAAAATCAAAAGAATACTTACTTGAAATATGTAATAGTATCTGGACAAATGAAAAATTTCCAACTGTATAGAGACAAGTTGCAATAGTACCCATGCCCAAACCTACAAAAGACCTCACAGACACAACGAATTACCGTCCCATTGCACTCACGAGCTGTATATGCAAGACCCTTGAGAGAATGATTAATAAAAAATTAATCTGATATTTTGAAACCAATAATCTAATTACCAAACACCAAGCAGGCTTTAGAGAAAATAGTAGCCCCATCGACCACGTTATAAAGCTGGAAACTTACATACAAGAAGCTTTTATCCAAAAAGAACATGTTGTAAACTTATTTTTTGATTTAGAAAAAGCTTACGATACAACATGGAAATTTGGAATACTAAAAGATTTAAAAGAACTAGGTCTAAAAGGAAGGATGCCAATATTCATTAAAAATTATATGAGCAACAGGAGTTTTTGAGTAAAATTCGGAAATGTCTTTTCAAGCTCCAAAAAAAAGGAAATGGGAGTCCCACAAGGAGGCATATTATCAGTTACACTGTTTAATATAAAAATTAATAATATAGCCAGAAATATTAATTCTGGAACGGAATGTGCCATGTATGTGGATGACCTCATGATAAGTTTCAAGGCCAAATACATGAACATTATAGAACGACACCTGCAAATATGCCTAAACAAAATAAATGACTGGGCCACTATAAATGGCTTCAACTTCTCACAAACAAAAACAAAATGCATTCACTTTTGTCAAAAAAGTAAAATGCACCACAATCCTGAACTAAAACTTGGCAATAACAAACTAACAGTAACAGACCAATACAAATATCTTGGAGTCATATTTGATAAAAAACTCACCTTCATACCCCACATAAAATATTTAAGAAAAAAATTTAATCAAAGAATGCAACTGAAAACCATAGCCCATACAAATTGGGAAGCTGATCGCAAAACCCTTTTAAAGCTCTACCAATCACTCATAAGATCTAAACTTGACTACGGTTCTTTTGTCTACGGTGCATCTAGAAAGTCTTACATCAAAGAATTTGATACAATACATCATCAAGGACTCAGACTAGCACTGGGAGCTTTTACCAGCACACCCATAGAAAGTCTATATGCAGAGGCAAACGAACCATCACTAACAATGAGAAGAGAAAAACTTGCTCTCCAATATTACACAAAATTAGCATCCCATACTCTACATATTAGTGCGTTTTTCTTCCCAAACACAAAAATTTATTCAGTAAAAAAGAAAAGGCGATTAAGCCATTTGGAATACGTATGGAACAAATAAAAAATGAAGCTAAAGTGAACATTGCTTCAATACACAAAGCTATCTGACTAAACCACCCACCATGGCTGTCCTTAATTTCAGAAAACCCACACTGGCAAATAAATCTACCTATATTATTACTAAACCTCTCCAAACACCCCAAAACCAGCACAATCAAATCTACTTATATGGAAGAAATATATGACATCCTCCAAGAGTATCCTAACTATGAACATATCTATGGCTCTAAAATCAATGAAAAGGTTGGATGTTCAGCTATACTAAAAAACAAAACCATCTCAAAACGCCTACCTGATAAATCTTCAATCTTTAGTGCTGAAGCCACAGCAATACACCTGGCCCTAAATATCATAATGGCTGACAAAGCAAATAAATTCATCATTTTCGCTGACTCTCTATCAGTATTAACATCACTGAAAAAAAAAAATACAAACAATCCATTAATAACTAATCTATTAAACAGAATCAACAACATCAGCAAAAAAAACACATCATCTTATGTTGGATTCCCAGTCATATTGGCATCCATGGAAATACAAAAGCCGACACTGGAGCCAAAAAATCACTAAGCATAAAAAACTCTAAATTAAAAGTCCCCTATACTGATTTCAAACCAATCATAAATTCATACATTAAAAACAAATGGCAGCTACAATGGAACGTGTACAAAAAAAACAAATTGCAAGAAATCAAACCCATTCTTGGAAAATGGAGCCCCAATTTCAAACTAACTCGAAAAGAAGAGGTGGTCATTACAAGAACAAAGATTGGCAACCAAAAACATCACCCACTCATTTCTACTGAAGGGAGAAAACCTTCCTGAGTATATAACATGTCAAAAGGCATACACAGTAAAACATTTTCTAATAGACTGCACTGTCTTAGCCTCCACCCAACAAAATACTATAATTCAAAGAATATAAGAGAACTTTTAAAAAAAAAACAGATGAAAAAGTCATATTGAACTACTTGAAAGAAGTCAATCTCTTTACAAAAATATAAAACCTTATATAAAAATAAAAAAATACTACACCCATTTAAAGAAAATAGACACCATAGTAATAAATAACCAAGGCTGACATTCTGAAAAATAAAAACAAATTTATTTCTCCATGGTACTCGAAAGAAAAAAGTATTACCACCCACAAACTTATAAACAACAATAAATCTTTGAAAGAAAAGGTATTACCAGCAATAAATAAAATTTACTTGGCAATAAATGACCCTCTGAGGTTGATATGCCATAAAACAAAACAACCAAACCAACCATCTTAAAATCAATAAAAGTGTAGAACAGGACCCTCTGATTTTGCAAATGTTTCTTGATGAGGACCCTACAGTTTGTTCCACTGTGCTCCATCCAGTCATAAAACTTGCCTGCTCTTCTGACTAGTTCCTGAGCTTTGGATTCCAGATGATTGATGATAATTCAAATCGTGACCTTGCTGTGCTTCTGTTCCTAAACAGCAATAGAGCTGTTAAAGCCTTAACAGTTTCTTTACCTCTATTTTTCATCAGTTCAGACGTTACATTGTTCATTCCAGATGACTTGCCAAATTTCAGGCTCCATGCTGCTGCTTCTACCTCCCCCTTGAGTATTGGCAGACAGTCCTCACCTTTTGTGGGGTACTGGTCTGCTTGCAGTATAGAGGTATCCAGATGGAGTTCATAATTGTACAGGCCATTGCAGTATCAAGTCCACCTCTTCAGAATTTCCTCTCTCTGTCAGCAGCTTGCTATCTTTGTCATCTATGCCAACTGCTCTTGGTTGGCTGATCTTGTAAAGGATTTGAGGATACTGTAGGCCTTCTTGCTGTCACCTAATTTTATACCCTTTTCAATGATGGTACTTCACTGCTCCTCAATATACTCCTCTTTGGCTGCTCACAAATTCTGACATTTATGTGCACATTTTGGTACTATGTCTGAGCTTCAGCACTTGAGCTCTTGCCTCTTTTTACACAAATCCAATACATCTTTCATGAGCCACGATAGATATCCTGCCAAATGACACATTTTCTTAACAAAATTTCTCGTAAATAATCAGGCTGTTAGAAATATGTGTGTGTGTACTGTTTAATTAAAAACAGAGTATCTACTCAAATACAAGTATTGATTAAGAATAATGTTTAAACAAATTAAATGTGTCAGTTGTTAATTTCATTTCATTAATCTTCAGAACTTTCTGTAACATTGTCTGTTTACATTACTATACATTTCAGAGCAGAGACGATTATTTCAGAGAAATTGAAAATTGTGTATAAGGCTTGATTTGACTTCGTTTAGACTGTGAAATAATTCATGGTCAAGTGGTCTAAGATGCACCAGGTCAATTGGTGGCTTCCTCTATGTTGTTAGGGGCTGCAGATTTGAATCCTGATGAATGACACATTTTTTTTAACAAAATTTCTTATAAATAATAAGGCCACTAGAAATATATGTTTATATATAAATATACTTTTTTTTATAATCATATCGCCCCAAGCAAGGCATTTTACTGCTACTGTTTTGCAGGGGGTTACATCAGAGGAAAGTTATGAGAAAGAGTGACAGGTTATGGGGGGTGTCAGGAACTGGGTAAGAGAAGGATGAGAATACTGATGAGAGTGGAGTGGACAGAGAAAGGAGCATAAGAGAGAGGATGCAGGTTAGTGAGTTAGGAGATGACAATTGACTTTACATTAAAATTCTTGGAGATTGTAGCTGTTGGGGAAGCAAGTAAATGGATGGGAATTCCACAGGCGGAAAGTGCAAGAAAAAAGCTGCTGGAGTAGAATTTATGTTTATATTTTATTGGTTTCACAGTAAAAGAGTGAGACCTAGTTGCTAATCTTGTAGCTCAAGTAAATTCATATTGAGGGGGCACCAGTGAGAAAGTGACTGTATCTGAGCTGCCAAGTCAAGATCGATCACATTACAGATTCTCCATTGGATTTTGTCAAGGACACCTAGGTGGATAGCAGGAGCACCCGAACAGATATGGCAACAGTATTCAATACACGGGCGGATGGTAGATTTATATATGTGCAGGATTGTTTCAGACGAGAAAAACTTCCTGGCCCTACGCAGAGAACCGACTTCCTTAGCAATGGATTAAGTTATGGATTCTATAGAGTCATTCCACTTGAGGTCTGTTGTGAGAGTTAACCCAAGAAGGCACAGTGTTTTGCTTTTAGGGAGACTAGTCTGATCCATGCTAATGAAGGGTAGGAGTGATTGTCTGTGGTGGTTAATAGATGGCAGCTTCGTTTTGGAAGCATTAAAATTCCCAAGCCATTTCTTATCCCAGTCCGCCACGGATTGGAGGTCCTTTTCAAGCTCAGCAGTGGGGTTTACTTTGTCAGCCTCAGCAGATTTTTGATTGATGCAAGAGTAAACCATAGTGTCATCAGCATATATGCCTACTTGGGATCTTATTACATCTGGGAGATTGTTAATGTAGATCAAGAAAAGCATAGGACCTAGAATAGAGACTTGAGGGACACCCACATTCGTATGATAGTATTGGGAGGCATGTCCATTCAATACTATCTTCATTGTGTGATGTGAAGGGAATGACTGGATAAGGACAAACAATTGTCCAGTTATACCATAGCCTTGCAGCTTGCATAGAAGGCCAGCATGCCAGACTCTGTCAAATGCTTTGGAGATATCTAGGGCAACGTTCTTGTCGAGAGCCTGGTGTATATCCTCAGTGATGGTCGTGAGCATATCAGCGGTAGACCCGGTGAAGCGGAAACCATACTGTTTGTTAGAGAAGAGTCTGTGGGTTGTGAGATGTTGAACCACCTTGGCGTTGATGATGGCTTCGAACACTTTGCCAAAAATTGGTAGGAGGCTAATAAGGCAATAATTAGAGGGGTTAGAAGGTTCACCAGTGTTTTTATATATTGGAACCACGGAGGAGGACTTCCAGCAGGCAGGAAAGCAAGAAGCAAAGAGGCAGTAGTTATAGAGTTTGGAGAGAACAGAGGGGAGTTCAGGGGAACATTTCTTCAGGACAATGATTGGGGTTTCGTTGTCGCCGCTCACTTTATGGTGGTCAAGCTTTGAAATTATGTTAGAGACCACCGAGGGGGTAATGTGGTAATATACTGTTTAATTAAAAACAGAATATCTACTCAAATACGAGTATTGATTAAAAATAATATTCAAACAAATTTTTAAAAAACTGAAAAATCTATGAAAGTATTTTTTTGATGTTTTTAATGTATCTACACCAAAGAATTCATTGAGCATACAAGTACAATTTCCAGAAAAAAGAAAATCTAAATGTTGATCCAAAACACAAAAAAATGCAATGTTCCGTATGTTGGCAAACTCTCCAGAAAGAGGAGGGAGTGATTACTAATAAATAAGATTTATTAATTAAAAGAATTCTCAAAAGAGATGTGGAGTAAATAATACACCCCCAATGACAAAATGAACTATCACTGGAGTTTACTTAAGTGTCTAGAGACACTTAAGTAAACTCCAGTGATACAAAAAAATCTTGGAGTCAGTCTTTGAAGTATTTCTTGCAGATGTCATAGTGAGTACCTAAGCAAGAAGTAATATTATTACTGCTAGAAAGCGAGTTATAATAGATTGTCACCCAAACACTCAGAAATGTTCTTATTGAAGCTTCCAGCACAAATACCAAGCAGTACAGGATGCTGTTTCAAAATTTCTGACAGAGCAAATTACATCATGGTGCTTTGTCACAGATGGTTCTCAACTGACCCTACTATAATGTGTAGTTGACAAAATTAAAAACAAACAACACACATGTATATAATTAGAAATATAAAATGGCAAGAATTTATTTTTCACAACCTGTCCCTGCAAAAATTTATTTAAATATCTATAATATTTGCAGTGTTGTTCAAATTACCCTTTGTTCAAGGTACATTTTTGGTATCTAATAATAAATATTGAAAAAGGAAAAATAAGTTACAATATCTTGAAAAGTTATATTTGCTTACTCTTTTTACACAGTGTCATGGTGATTACAACAAAGAAAATACGATAATTAAAAAGTAAAAGAGAAAAAAGAATAGATGACTCAATGTTTATGATTTGAGAAAACAAAATTTATCTTTACAATTCACAAAGAATTAATGCAGATTCTTAGGCAATCAATAAATTAAGATTTAAATTAAAATTGAGTCTAATTAAATTAATATCAGATTAATTGCACACGTTACTATTAACATTGTTAGACTAATTTTGAACTGAAATTTTTATTGTAATGTTGAATGTATATTAGTAAAATTCACCACTGAAGTACAGTCAAGGAAGGAAATTGTTGAATAATATTTTTGTAAAATGCATTTTGTCATTACACACAAAAGATCACTTGTTGGATGGAAAATGGTGTAACACCTGTCTTTCTGGGTGCATCTTATTTGTCTGCTTTGAAAATTAAGATTTAAAATCTTTTTTTCTGAGCTCAAATATTTATTGTTAATGTCATTAAACTGCAACTATCTCAGACACCAAGCACATGTTGGGTAAATAAATTACATTAAGTTCAGCTTAATCCAGCACAAGCTTGAATGAGGAGAAAGTCATAAAAATGAATTAGTGTCACTTTTCAAGTGGAGGGGGATCCACTTGCCTTAAAAATCATCATTTAAAATATGTAACTCTGAACCACAAAGTTTGCAATTTATATATATATATATATATAGAGAGAGAGAGAGGGAGAGAGCAAGAGATTATCTTGATTGGATAGTTTGGTAGAAAGTAAGGTTTTCTCTCTCTCTCTCATATGCTTGTTTAGATAGAAAACAGTATTTGAATCTCTTTG
This sequence comes from Ascarosepion bandense, assembly GCA_037127315.1. NCBI lineage: Eukaryota > Metazoa > Mollusca > Cephalopoda > Sepiida > Sepiidae > Ascarosepion > Ascarosepion bandense. Next base: position 1,364,581 of record JBBBDQ010001567.1, on the reverse strand, counting down.
CTGACATATCTTCAACTATTCTTTTCTTATTTATGTTTATCACAGATTTTCATTCTATGGTCATTCAGCAGCAGCATAGATCAGAAGTAGAAGAAACAGGTGCAAGTCTCACCAGAAGCCTATTATTTATTTCCGCTGTATACAGCTTACTGATGCTCATGAGATGATGATCTCATGATGAAAAGCAATAAAAATCAGATGCAATGTTATTAAAAAAAAATTAATAATAAAACCAATTCCTTTGCATATTTTAAAAAAAAAATCAATGCATAGAAATATAAGATTGAAAACTTTCATGAGCTTGTTTAATGTCATCTTATTTAATCATACATAAAATAAGCTGAAATGGAACATTAGTAAATTGAAATATGGATTGTAATCAGTTTTATTGTAATTTGTGTGCAAAATTATGGATCAGTTACTTAAATTGTCTTACTGTTTCAATTCTATTGTAAATAATTGAGCCTTGTAATTATAAAAGATGTTATATCTTTAATTTTCTGTTTCAGATATGTTTGATACGTCTTTAGAAAATTTCAACCCTAACAGAGGAATCAACAAACCTTACTTAATGTAAGTATCAAGAAAATGAATAAGTTAATCAGGCATTTATAGAAATATTTGATAATACAATACTTAGGCAGCAAGAATTAATTCAGAAATGTGTTACTGAAATCAACCAATAATATTTTTATTACATTTTCTCAGTTTGTATGAATATTGTTTGAAGTAAGAAATTTTTGTTCGTTTTCGGCCTAATTATTGCTTAACTTAAAACTTTAATTGAAGGATTGGCTTTGTTTTTCAGCAGAAATTCCTTTAAGTGTTGGATTCTTTGTCTTTATTTATTTTTTCCCTAGTCTCAGTCACCCTTTCTTTCTTTCTTTCTTTCTCCTTTCTTTGCCGGCTAGTGTTTGGGTCAGGCCGCATGTCCCAGAATTCCCTGACCAAAAGTTAAAAATTTTTTTTTTTTCAACTCACCAGCAGAAGTGTGTGTTTATGGGGCTGGATTCAACTGACATGAACATTGTTTGAAATAAGAAATTTTCGTTTGTTTTCTGCCTAATTATTGAGTAACTTAAAACATTAATTGAAGGATTGGCTTTGTTTTTTAGCAGAAATTCCTTTAAGTGAACTTAAAATAAGTTAAAACTTAGCAGGTCACCAACACTTTTTTTTTTCTCTCCCAACTGGAGAGATAGACTAAACTATCACCCGGTTCACACTCCACCCACATTTATTGAACAGGTGAAGAGGCTCATCCCTTGTTTCCTGTTTAGGATGTGATTTCCGGCTTTCTCTTTTCCAATCTTTTACTCATTTCCATTCTTTTCCTCTTCTTTTTTTTTTTAATTGGAGTAGATAGACTAAACTAAAAGTTTAAACGTTGACATTAAGGTTGATATGCCATAAAACAAACTAAACCAATCTAATAGTAGGTGTCCCAAAGTGCCCTAGTTTATGCTCAGAAAAGGTATCAAAATAGTGAAATTTCCTTCAATTTCAACTTCTGATGTCTTATTTATTTTCAGGAATATTTTGGTAAAATTAATATATAAACAATTAATCTTCTCTCTTTAAAAAGATGCAATTTTTTTTTTTTTTTAAATCATATCACCCCGAGCAAGGCGGTAACGCCACTGATGTGCAGGGGGCTACGTAATAGTGAGAAGATTGGAAAAGAGAAAGCCAGAAACCACATCCTAAACAGGGAACAAGGGATGAGCCTCTTAACCTGTTCAATAGACGTGGGTGGAGTGTGAACCGTGCGATAGATAGATCTATCTACTCCAAAAAAAAAAAAAAATTTCACTCACACAAAAGAATCCATGATTTGATTAATATCTCTGAATATATTTGGCTGGAGTTGGAAGGCGGGGAGGATAATAACTATATGAATAAAAACATTCCAAGAAAAATTGTCTGCCAGAATAATATATCTATTTGTATCCCAACATAGAATAAAGTTTCATCCAGCGAGTCATCTAAATTATTATAGGTACCGCCAGTCATTTTCGATACCTAAGTTTAAAATTGAAGTTTTAAAAATAAAAAAAAGTTTTCTTGAAGCATTAATTTTAGTTTAATTGAAAGCTAAATGATTAAAATTCCTTCTTGTGTTGTGATTTCACATATCACAATTATATCACTATTTCATTGACAGGCATTTCTTTTTCTGCATTTTCAAAGCTGACTATTTCATAGTGGGTTTTTTCAAACATGTAGCATACCCTATGCATATCAAAATCATTCCATCTTAAAGAAAAAAGATACACATGAATTTAGTTGGCTTAAAATAGGGTTTGTTTTTTACAAATATTTTCTAAGTTGAAAACTTCACAGAAACATACTTAGGGTTTAAAATTAATTTTAAAAAAATGAAAAATCTTTTTTGAAGCTTTTCTTTCAGTTTTGATTTCAAGCTAATAGGTTAAATTTGATATTTACAATAAGCAAAATACTTTACTGTATTTCAAAACTAATTTAAATTGAGTGGAAGGAATTTTCATTTTTGAACTCACTGAACATCCCTGATTTAGCATCATTTTACTTATGTCATAACATAGTAATTTTCATTATTAAAAGAAATCATTAAAAAACAAAGTATACTTTTCTGACACTTTATTTGAGGAATATTAGCTGATTTAAAGCTTAATTTGATTTCAAATATCACAGAAATGCATTTTCTATCATGGTGGTAGATATTTATTTAAGGTGTTGACATCTTGACTGACAGATGGCAGTTTACCTAATATTTTTCTATTGTGTTTCTGTAAAAATTACTTGTGTAATATAACATGAGAGCCTTTTTTTTATATATAATTTTTAACTACTCGGCAACCTTAAAAATTTAGGAAGATATTCTTTGTAATTTAATATTTTATTAAATTTTAGGTACTTTAAATTTATTATAGTTATTTTTGATAATGTATGTGCATTCATATTTACAAAAATCTGCTCATTTATACATATACAAAAAAAATTTTAAAAATTTTTTTTAAATATTGGTGATTGGAAAATTGTAATAAGCTTTTCCATTTGTGATTAGTAAATATTTTTCTTAATAACAATAAAAGGACAAATTAAGACAGAATTTTAAGATTTAAAACTTTATGAATTATTATAATTAAAAATTAAAAAAAACGGTGAACAATTCTTAGACACTATAACTGAAAGTGTTGTTTTACAAAATGGCTGTTTTAAATTCTCCAAGGAACTGCTTTTAACTAATATAAACATAAGTGCCACAAAATTTATTTTCTGGAAATTTCATAAAATTAAATAAGTGTGGAATAACTCCCACACTTACTTAATTTTATGAAATGTAAAAAAAAAATGTATATATATATATATATATTGATCACAATTTTCTTTAAAAATTTCTAAAATAATTTCATTCACTTGTGAATAAGTCTTGAAAGATTCATTAAAATCCAACAATTATTTGATCTTTGCAAGAATTTCAAAATCAATGTGTTTTTCTCTGTACAAAACTGCTAAAATTTCCCATACTCTTTAATAATAAAGATTTTGACGACAAACTGGAAGTACCTACTATAGTAGATGAAACATAAGACAAATTCAGCTCTTTAAAAAAAACTTACACCTTCTAGCACAATGTTTCATCATTAATAATCTTTGCACCCATACAACTCAAGGTGCACATGAATTAAAGAGTGGTTATACTACATTAATTTTGTGCAAAACCATTGAAATACATTGAAATTTTTATTGCTAAGTGAATGACCATCATCAGCTGAACCCCAATTTAGATCAGACTAAGTGGGAGAAGTAGGTAATAGAAGATCCCAAATAAAAATAAAACTGTGTCCTGATGGAATAGACATTACAGATATATTTCTTTTAATAGAGCTTTATCCCTACCTATAAAAGAACAAAGGAAAGAAAAGCTACTCAATGAATCTGAATATTCAAACAGCTCTAGCATTTGTGATAAAGAAGAACCACTTCAAATGTGTGATCTTTAGACCAATGGGTTGCAGTAAAGTACTATTCCAACTTTTATTTTGACCAAGTCATTCATATTACATCTCTGCCTAGTACTGTAATCGACATTTTAGTTCCAACTAATGAAAAAATTTACTATTTGTTGGATAATATTACACAAGTGGCATCAACATTTGTCTTTAGATGGGACTTCCTGTAATACCACTTTCAAGTGATGATAGAGTATGGCGTGTTCCTGGAATATTGACTTAGCAGTGGCTTATTAAACAAGTTCAGACTGCAAATCACCATTAGAAGAAATGCAGGCAGACTATTCCAATTGTCAAAAAAGTTTCATCAGTTTCAATAAATTTGAAGGAATAGACATTATAATGATATAACTTTTAAAAAGAACTTCATCTCCACATGTAAAAGAAGGAAGAAAAGGTATTCAGTGAAACTACATATTCAAACAACACTAGCTTTTATTATGAAGTATAACCATTTCAAACAATTTTCAGTTACAAGCATCATAGCCAATGGGCTACAGTATATTATTACTCTAACTTTTACATTGTCTAAGTCATTGCTATGACATCTGTCTAGTGTTGTAATCAAAATTTTAGTTTCTACCAAAGGTAGAAATGATTAATTTTTTTTTTTTTTTTTTTTTTTTTTTTTTTTTTTTTGTCTTTGTTGGATGATATTACACAAGTGGCATTTGTCTTTAGATGGGACTTCCTGTAATACCACTTTCAAGCAATGATAGGGTATGGAGTGTTCCTGGAATGTTGACTATAGCAATGGCTTATTAAACAAATTCAGACTGCAAATCACCATTAGAAGAGGAAATTGCAAGAGGACTGTTCCAACTATCCAGAAAATTTGTTTTAATAAGTATATTTTTTAATCATTTCACCCCAAGCAAGGCAATAAAGCACACTAAAATACAAGGCATCATTGGGTGTGAAAGAATATAAGAAAAGAAAAAATATTATTAAAGACAGAGAACGTTAGAAGAACAGGAATTAAGAAGACAAAATCACAAATGAATTATAAAGATCAAAGTTAACATGAAAGCAAGAAACCAGATTAGAGTTCCAGTAAATTTATTTTTATTCATTTGTGTGTTTTTAGTTGAAGATAAATGAATTTAAAGCCTTACAATAAGCATTTGTTAGAAGAATTAACCAATGATTAATTTCATGAAGCAAATTTCTTAATTTTGTAATCATTACTGTCCTGTTTTGATAAGTTAAAAATTGCATTATTTCACAAAAGTTTTCTAAATTAGATCTATAACAAAATGTATTCCTATAAATGGGCTGCAAGCAAATCTGAAGCCAGTTCACTGAATCAGTTATAACAAGATCATTTCCAGCCACCGAATTGAGTGTAAACAGACACTAACCAAAAACACTCTGCATTCTCATGCAGCTACATATTGAATCAGGGCTAGTGCCCTGTTACATTCATATTACAAAGATAATAACTGTTTTCCTCATCCCAAAATGAGTAAAGTTTTAAGCATGTATGTCCAATGGATACTTTTTTCTGCCATGTTCAGGATCGCATACTTTTGACCTGTTTTTGTCTTAGTTAAATTATACAGAGAGAAATCATAAAAATTAAAGAATTAAAATTAAAAAAATCACAGAATTACAAAGTAGAGTTAATAAAAAAGTGAGAATCATTTAAAGAAATATCAAAAACATGTAATTGAAGCTTACATGGCACTTGATCCAGAAAAAAATTAATGCAGTTTAATTCTGCGATTATCATGATGGCTGACAAATTTGTCAACAAAGCATTCCAAGTCTATTCCTTCAGATCACAACATTTTTATATAGCAGTGCAAGGTCACTTAATTGGTCATCATTCATTGAATTTCTCAAAAATGATTTTTTTTTTCATTTTTGAGAAGCTTCTTTAACATGAAACACTTGTAACTGGGAGTGTCACTGATATCAACAACAAATTGCATAAACAGTCAAATACTGCTTTATATCTACACAAAAAAGAAAGGAATTTTACAATAGATTTTGGTGGGTCATGTTATTTCAGTAGTAACTTGTAACAAAAGGAATTTCATGTTGTAAATCACCTGCATTGAGTGAGTAATCATCAGCAGCATAATCTTTCAAATTGTCTGTTAATAAAAATGTATGCCCTCTGAAATGCCATGAAAAATGACTGAAGACTCATTAGAGAAACAGTTGTCTAATTCATTAATCAAACAGTCTAAAATTGGTTAAAAAATATTAATATAAATATCACTTGATGAAGATATTGTTGGCCTTTGATCAGTGGATTCTGAAACAGTAAATTTGTCAAGCTGTTTAGGTTTTCTTTGCTAGCATGAAATTGTGAGTGAAATGTTACATTTCTTGGATAGTTTTTGTTACTGTTGGGTAACAGAATTATGTGAAATAATACAAAACAACATAATAGTATAAAAGTAGGTGTATTGACAGGAAAGAGAAGTATTTACAAAAGATGAGGATTAGTAGAATACAGAACAAGGTAATTAGTATGCAGTATCCTTGTAGAGACATGATAGATTGACTAGTAGAACACTTCCGGTCCAATACCGGAAATACCCAACTGACTCGCTCACTCAAATTACTTACTCGACATCCTTCCTCGAGGTATAATCACTACTATTTTATATAGTGATTCGAATAGTCCATTTCCGTGAAAACACCCCACCTCCTAAGATTTTTTTTTTTTTTTTTTTTTGACATTTCTTTTAGTATTTGTTCCTTTTCAGATCTATCATTAGTTGGTGGGTCACATTTCTTTTCCTCTGGGACCTTCTTTCTTTTACTTCTTCTTGGGGCATTTGTAACTCAAAGGTGTCATATAACTCCTCTAAATTTTCTTCTTCCATTAGCGATGTGTCTGCAATTTCCTCCATTAGTCTATTTTTTTTATTTGGTTTAGGTGCCGCCTATAAATGAATTTCAGTCCTTTTACCATGTATAACATGTTACCCACTCGTTCCTTAATTACACCTGGTTCCCAGGATGCTACATTGTTTTTGTAATTTTTCAAGTAAACTTTCTCGTTTATGTTAAATTTTCTTTTTGGTGTGATCGTGGTGGGCGTGTGTGCCTTTTTGCTAGGAATTAGTTTATCGAATACCGATCGAACCTTCTTAGCAAACACGAGTTCGGCAGGCAACAACATTGAAGGCGCGGCTTTGTTGGGTGTTATCCTGTACACTTGTAAGAACAATTGAAGTGCCTTCTTTGTGGGCGTACCTGTTGCTTTTTTTAGTGCCCTTTTAGGATATCCACAAATCTTTCCACTAATCCATTTGAACGTAGATGATATGGTGGGCTTTTTACGTGTTCCACCTGGAACGTTTCACAGAAATCCTTAAATTCTTTGACAGAGAATTGGGTTCCATTATCACTAACTATGGTATCCACTACACCAAACCTGGCGAATAGTTTGTGTAATCTGTTGTGTTTTCAGCCGTGGGTCTTTTCATCTGGAAGATTTCTGGCTATTTGCTGTAACTATCTACTATTACTAGATAATAAAGGTCGTCAATTGGACCTGCAAAGTCTATGTGCACCCTTGACCAAGGTCTATCTGTCTTAGGCCAGGGTTTCTGTAGTATTTGCAGAGATTTTGCAGCGAGAGCGCATCCCTTACATTTATCAACCATGGTTGTAATATCTGTGTCCATTCCTGGCCAGTAAACATAAGACTGCATTAAACTCTTCATTCGGTTAATTCCCGGATGACCCGTATGGAAGTCATTTAGAATTCTTCTCTGCAATACCTTTGGAATCACTACTCTTTCACTGTAGAGTAAAACATTATCGCAAAGCAAAAAAGTTTCTGATGTCCGCTCGTCCTTTTCAGCTAGTTTTGATTTTATATCCTTAATGTATTCATCTTTTTCTGCTTCCTTCTTAATTTCTCTCAATGAAACCGGTAATTCTCTAATTGTGTCAGAGTGTTCTCTACTTCATCTTCTGACCTTAACATGGCGATCACTCTGTCTTCTAGTGGTTCTACTGGTTTAGGGATAAGTCTGGACAGGCCATCTGCATGTCTGATCTTGTTCGATAGTAAATGCTGAAGTTTGAAATTATAATTGAAAAGGTATTGTACCCCATCTTAACAAACAGTTTGCAGTATATGTGGGGAGTTCCTTTTTAGAACCAAAAATCGTTAGCAATGGTTTGTGATCCATCTGCAAAGTGAAGTATCTACCATGGATATAGCGATGGAATTTCGTAACTGCAAAAATTATTGCCAGAGCTTCTTTCTCAATCTGCGAGTAACTGCGTTCTGCAGGAAGCAATGATCTGCTCGCATGCGCGATTGGTTTAATCAATCCGTCATTCCACTTGTGTAGAATACATGCGCCAGTTCCATGCACGCTGGTGTCACAGGCTATTAATATTTCCAATTTAGGGTCATAGTGTGCAAGGAATAGACCTGATGTTAACATTTCCTTGATTTTTTCAAATGCTTGTTTGCATTTGTTTGTCCATAGCCATGCCTTGTCTTTTTGTAACAATTCATTTAAGGGCGCTTGCAAATTATGTAAGTTAGGGATAAAATCCTGGTAGTAACTTACTAGCCCTAAGAAGCTTTGTAAAGTTTTTACATCCTTAGGTTCCGGCATGTTACGAATCGCTGAGGAACGGTTTGGATCGGGTTTTTTAGCGTCCTTGTTTATGATATGACCTAAGTATCTTATTTCCTCTAATAGAAAATCACATTTGTCTTCTTTAATTTTAAAACATAAAACCATAATTCCGTAACCTCTCAAACACTTTATGTATATCTGTCTTATGTTCCTCGACTGTTGCGCTCTTGATCAATATGTCATCAAGGTAAGCGATGACGGAGTCCAGCCCCGACAACATCGTGTCAATAATTTGCTGAAACACGGCTGGCGCCATTTTTACTTCAAACACCATACTTGTACAGCCCCCTATGCGTGTTTATACATAAGAGCTTTGAACTTTCTTCGTCCATTGGGATTTGCAAATAAGCCTCACTGAAGTCAATTTTCGTGAAGTATTTGCCACCTCTGGGCTTGGTAATGGATAATGATAATCTTGAATGGCGTTGTTTAATCCAGGTGAGAAATCTGCGCCTATTCGAATATCATTAGTTTTTTCTTTACGTAGACTGCTGGTGTGGCCCAGTCACTATATTCGATTTTTGAGAGAACGCCTAAGTTTGCCGGTTTATCCAACTCTGTGTCTATCTTTTCGATTGCTGCGTATGGAGTATTCCTTTTCTTTTTAAATACTGGTTGAGTGTCTTTTTTCAGTCAGATTTTAGCAGCCATTTTTGTGCATCTCCCTAAGCCGTCCAAAAACACTTCGGGGAATGATTTTTTTATGTCTGACTTTAATTTTTTTATTTCGTCAGTTTTTTCATTAATGTTTTTGCAATACGAACTTATTGGTAGATCCCACAAGTTAAACTTGTTCATTCAGTCCATGCCAAACAAGTTGTTGGTACCTTTCATCACGAACATTTTTAATTTTTTTGTCTGATTGTTAAAATTAACGTTCAAAACCAGTTCACCTTCAAACTTGATTTTTTTTCCTGTTACAGTTCTTGCAATCTTGTTTGACTTCATTAAAATTGTTTTTTTTTAAATTTTTTCCACGTTTGGACGTTTATTATTGAAATGTCCAAACCAAAATCAAACTGCATTTTTATTACTTGATTTTGAATTTTCACTTGTAGGTATTTCCTTATATTTTGGCTTAGTTCTTCTGTTCTCATTATTTTTACCTGACTCTTATTTTTGTATCTGTATTTAGACATTTTGTTTGTCCTTTTCTGTTACAGTTTCTACAAATGTTGAATTTAAACGGACAATTATTGTACCAGTGCCATTCACCACAGCCATAACAAGCACTGGGGGGGGGGGGGGTCTTTTTCCGTATTTCCTCCCAATTCTGATAGGAAAGTGACACTTTCGTCTCAGAGACAGAGATCGACAACGTGTCTTCCTTTTAATCCTTTTTACAATTGCTACTCCAGATTCTTCAATTTTTTTAGAATCCTTCTTGATACTGACGCATTGTTGTCAAAAATCCGCTAGCTTTTGTAGTGAAATGCTTTGTTCATTTTCAAGTTTGGTTAAAATTCTTCTCCTGATTTCGCTGTCTTTATTAGATTCCAGGCCCTGCACGAAGACTAAGCATTTAAAATTATCTGCCGTCAATTCAGATAACCGAAAATCGTCACATGTTTTATTTACAATCGATGCGAAGGTTGTATAGTCTTCGTCTTCTTTTTTCTGAAGGTTTAAGCACTTCCACCTTTTATGGAATAGTGAAAGTCTTGGGTTGAATAATTCTTTGAGCAGACCTACTGCTTCGTCTAATTCAAGATCTCTTGTCCTTGGCAGAATAAAGTCTGTGAATTTATTATGCTCGTAAGTGCCTAGTTTCCTGAGGAGCAGTCTTATTTTCTTTTCGTTTGACCAAGTTTTGCAGTCAATCTCATAGATGTCTTGATAATGATGGTAATATCGTTCGAATGTTTTATCTTCGTCTGGGTTATATGTGAAGTTTTCTATCGTCGACCAGATTGCATTTTGTGAAAAGGTACTGTCATCATCTATGTTTTTGTCTTTTGTGAGAATAGCTTTATGTATAAGTTCTTGAACCTCAATATATTTTCTGGTATTCTTTTCTTGTAATTTCTGTTGTTTTTTCTCACTGTCTACTTGCATTTGTAACATTTGTTTCCGAATATTTTCCTCATTTTGAATCTGTCTTTCATGTAGTTCTAGTTGCTGTTTGCGAAACTTCTCTTCACTTTCTTCCTGTCTTTGGATTTGATATTTTATGAGTTCTAGCATAGAAGCTTGAAATTGTTCCATTATATTTTTTTTTAGAAGAGAGAAAAAAATCTTTTATGTCAATATTTTTTTTTTATAGAAGAGAAAAAAATCTTTTATGTCATTTTTTTTTTTTTGGTTTGCACAGAGGGGAGGCTCAAAATTTTCAACACTTTTTTCCCGGCACAACAAATTTTTTCGCAAGAAAAAATTATCATTATAGACCAACAAAAAATAACTTACAATTTCTGACTGGGTATATGGCTTTTTTTTCTTTTTTTTTTTTGTGTATATTTTGTGTTCGTCGTCATTGCTACAAACTAATATTGACTTTTCCTTGTTTCCTCCATGTGTGTTCGAATTTCTCGTCACCACTGTTACGTCGGGTAACAGAATTATGTGAAATAATACAAAACAACGTAATAGTATAAAAGTAGGTGTATTGACAGGAAAGAGAAATATTTACAAGAGGTGAGGATTAGTAGAATACAGAACAAGGTAATTAGTATACAGTATCATCATAGAGACGTGATAGATTGACTAGTAGAACACTTCCGGTGCAATACCGGAAATACTCGACTGACTCGCTCACTCGACTTCCTTCCTCGAGGTATAATCACTACTAGTTTATATAGTGATCCGAATAGTCCATTTCCATGGAAAGGTGGAGAGTGCCCCAACAGTTTTATAATCAAATCTGAATAAAGTTGTCAAGTTCGAATTCCAGATATTAACTAGATTTTCATGGAGCGAAGAAATCAGTTGTGCAGCTTGTCCTATAGCTGCAGTAATATGCAAAAATACCTGAAAAAAATGTAGGAGATGAATTCATTCTGCATCTATCTGTAAAAGTAATCCTCTTGCTGATATAGCATGAGCTCCTGTTTCATTTGCAGATGTCTCCTCCAAGAATCTTATAATGGCTTCCAGTTGCATTTTCACAGTATATAGCCCCAACAGCACCATCGTGTATCACTGAGATCTTGCAGCTCTTGGACTTGTTTGTTGGTAAACCTTTCTCATATTCCAAGAAGTCTTTCATGGACAACAGGCTTACTTACAAAAATATACAAATTTTCAAGTAGGCCAAAGAAATTGGCAGCACCAGGAATATGTTTTGTTACATTGATTAACACTAAATTCAGCCGGTTTCCATAACAGTGCACGTAATAAGCAAATGGTACTTTATCACAGTTTCATTTTTGAACACCTCTCAATTGACTCCCTCATATTTTCTTCTATTTTCTCCCTTACCATAGATGCAAAAATTGCAATTATCTCGTATCTGTATCACAGGACTGGTGTATTTGAGGCCATCTCTGATATGGTTAGAAACAATTGCATCATGTTTCGCAACAAACTTGAGAATTTTACTAATATTTCCTGGGTTGAGTTCATTGTCTCCGTCTCTGTGTCCTCTCTGAGCAATTTCCTGACTTCCTGTCAACAGGATAATTTCTGTGATGGTCTTGATGTAATGTTGATTCATTTAACTCCTTATTACACTTTCTCTTGGAACATTTACATAGTTAATAATTCTGCTTTCTACAAAATTGATGTTGTTCTGTTCTGTAAATAAATTTCCACATCCATTATATATGATGATGGGTGCAGAGACTTTATTTTAGAGCTGTCATATCTACATCTTCTAATTTAAGAAAAATGAAACATCTTTAGAAATTGTACTTTTTTTACTATTCTATAAATACAACCAATAACTAAAATTTATTATTATTTTTAAGAAAAGACTTTCATTTGAACATTTTATTTATCTTTAAAGAGACTCTGATATTGAGGAAAAGAATGCAAGTGAAGATGAATTGGACAGCAATGAAGATGATGATAATAGCGACTGCAGTGAAGAGGAAGAGGTCAAAAGAAAGCAGTCAGAAAATGATGAAGAGCAAATTTCTGAAAGAGAGTATATAGAAAGCAATGCCATAAGTCTTTCAGATAAGGTTGCTTGTTTATCATTAAAGGAAGCCTTGGATGAATGCTAAATCTTAAGAATAATGATATTTTTTTTAAGAAAAATTTGATGAAACTGGCTGGTAATAAAAATTGAATGTTTGAAATATTTTTCAATTAATGTCAGAAAATTGTACATATTTTGATATTTATAGAAGAAAAATAAATGTTTTTTTTTCCCCTCATTGAAATTTTTTTTCTTTTTTTAGTTCAAAGTTGTCTTCTGTAAAAAAAAAAAATGAAAAAAATAGAATGGAATCAAAAGAGCAGAAAGTCTTAAAGACGTTTTTTTAGGTAAGAGTCTTTTTGGAAAATACAGCATCCTCTCTAAATGGTGTAAAAACATGATTTTGTAAAGTTGTAGTAATAAACCTCATCAATGTGGAATTGTAAACATTTCAGCTTTTAAAAAGATAAACATATCACATCTTAACATATCTCTAGTCATTCTAAAATCTTTGATCACAAAAGAATGACTGGTTGTGCAACAAAGTGAAAATTTTCAGAATTATCTCAACTTTCCTCCCGAGATTATGGTGGATCATGAGTTAAACAAACCTGAACTGAGGCACTTTTTAATTTCTATGATGAGTCACTATAAACTTGTAATTTGTAATACTTGTTATTGTATCAAAAATATATGAAACACTTTTGAAAATGGAACATGTTACTTCTTTTACATAATCGCTAACCATTGTTCATTTAAAAGCCATATTTTTCATGTGAACATGATTTCTTGGAATGATAATCATTAGTAATGAGTATCTCATCATAGAGCAATGGTTAACAAGTCTTATGGAAAATTACAATTGCAATTTGATCTTTACTGAATACATTACACTTGTGGTTTTGTGATAGAAAATAATATCAGTCCCTGATAATTGGATTAATCAATTGTACCTATGTTGATTATTAAGTTATGAATGCAGTCATTTATTTTTTAAAATACTTATCACTGTCTTTATGTATCAAACACAAGAGCAATATTCTCTCTTACTAGCAAGATTACTCAGCAATGTCCAGAACAAAAAAATTACTTGACTAATTTTTCAAATAAACTTAATATCTTAATGTTTGTTTAAATATTTTATGGATATGAAAACATGTGTACAACGAAAAGAAAAGATAGAATTATTTCTTCCTAGATTCTTGCTAAACTATAGAACAATACCACATGCTGGAAGATCAAAAATCTGTCCACACTCATGGATAGACAAATTAGAGCCTCATTGGCCATGTCCTATGCCAGCAATGAAATCTCTGGTATAAAAAGAGGCAAGATTCATAATGCAAAGTGGATAGAACACTATGATGATAGAGAAAATGAAAATGAGATATTAGTGCATACAGACCAAGTTAGACATGATAGTAATGAAGAAATGTACAATGACTCAAAGAGTAATGAAGGCAAAAGTGTCAAGACAAGACAAATTAGACATTGAAATTGAGACCAGTATAGACACTGAAAAGGAACAATTGTTGGAGGAACACTCTTATGAAAAAAGAAAATGATCATGATCTCCCATATCTAGACAATCTCTTAGAGAAAGGGAAGAAGATATGAGAAAAAGCTCCCAGGGGAAATAAGGGGATAAAACATTTTTGGTACATGAAGATGAGATGACTCATTTATATATGAAGTCACAAAAACTATATAAAGCTACAGCTATTTCAAGTGAGGCAGTTGAGTGTCTACTACTTCCTACAAGTAGGTAACACTACAAAACATTACTCTTTAAAAGTAACAGCTGCTACCTGGGAATTGACCTCTTTTGTCATAATCACCTCTTTGGTTGGTTAGTAGAGAAATGAACAATGTACAAGAACCTTTTAATTAAGAAAGAACATTAGGTCTAAAACTCAAAAAGTCTCTTAGCTGATCAGAAAAATTAACACAAATAGACTTTTGATGTTAGCCAAAACCAAGCTTCACATCAGAGTCTGGGGCCCTGTCAAGAGGTTATAAGCTCACAGCTAGATGAGGAGAAGGGACAATAAGAGAAACCATGAAACAAGAGATGCAACTATCAGAAAAAACAGCCATGCATGAAAGAAGACATCTGCTAATGATGTTTCCTGGCCTTATTATGGCCCAGAAAAACAGTAGATTGACGCTGACCTATTTCTAAAATGGCTACTACTACTAGCAAAGTCTGATACCGGAACTACCCATTACCAAGCTGAAATGGACTTTCTCCTGGTAGTAATAACTACCAAAATGCGCCTTATAAACGAACATTTTGTTCCACCGAATATCAAAATACTCTGATCTATATGAAATGAATAAAATATATATTATTTATTTTGAGTCAGTCTGTTTTATTTCAAAGTTTCCAGTAAATAAATACCAAGTGTTTCTGACTCCAAACATGACAAGTACCACCCAAACCCTTCATCTGTTGTAGAAGTCAATTAGTACAAAAACGTTAACACTCACGTATCTCTTAGAAATAAGCATCTCTCAGTGTCTCAAGATTAGAAAAGAAGAAATTGGAATGAATTAACTGTTGCAAGATTTTTCACATTTCATATGAAATTGCTGATAATTTTTCAATGTCATTTCTTTTGTTGCCACCTTTTTACAGCCAGATCACTCGACATTGAAGAAGCAGTACAATCCAATTATCATCTGAACAACAAAGCCATGACTTGTCATTTCAGAAAAGTAAACATTACAACAACCACTAGATGACACAAACTCCAGTGAAGGACAAATCCGCAAATTTACGCAAGTCTCTTAACCCCATGATATAGTATTCAATGATAGGGAGTTCAATCATGCTTATTAAATTGGCATTGTGTCAAACATAGCCAAACTTCCCACAAGTTAGGATTATCATCATCAGAAGGTTAGAATATAAGCATTTCATTTGTACATTTAAGTAGAAATTTATTTACAGAACAGAATAACATCTATTTGTAGGAAGTGAAATTATTAAGTAAATGTTCAAAGAGAAAGTGTAGTATGTAGTTAAATGAATACAGAGTTCATAGTTGTAGAAAAATGTGTGTATGCAGACAAGGATTAACAGGGTAGTAATAAATTTGAATGTAAGGTCAATACCCATCTCTTATCCACATGACTCCAGTCCTTTCTACATCACTCCATAGATCTTGTTCCTTTCCTTTCTCTCTACCTTCACAACTGTCTTCACACCTGTTCCCATCCTTCTCTTGCTCTTTTTCTGACACCCCCTGTAACTGGTTCAACTTTCTCTTCACTCTCCTCCTGTCTAAACTTTTATTCTTATGTAGCCCCTGCACATCAGTGGCGGTACTGCTTTGCTTGGGGTGAAATGATTCTAAATCTTGGTTTCTGTTTACACTGATTTTCTACATTCTTTCATTCTTTTGGGTCAGTTTTTATTGATCTTAAGAGACAAAAGTTTGCGGTACAGTGGGAACATGCCTAGTTGATTTAGAACAGCCTCATAGTCAAGCAACGTGTAAATGATTTTATTGGCATCAGAAGTAGTTGGTGCTTTATGACTAGCAATTAAGTCAAGATATTAGAGCTTCAAAGCAACTATCTGCTCGCTGTTCACAGATAAGGAAAATATGAAATAAAATAAATTCTTGAGCAAGTATATAGGGAACTATGCTAATGGGCCACATTCTAAATAATAGGAGTCAAAAACAGTCCGTGAAGATGGGATAAGGAGCAGCAAGGGTAACAAACGAAAACAAAAATCTGTTTCTGTTACTAGTGAAGCGGAAAGAAAAGGAGTCATTTTAAAATAAAATTATCTGTGTTACCAGTATAGTAGTTAACCATAGAATATCTCTTGTAGGCAAGGGAGACAATGCTTGTGGGGCGAACATGTCTGACCTCAAATATAAATCGGTTGTTTGTGCACTGACCTCGTGTTGAAGTTGATTGACTGAGAAGCCACCGCGAACTGTTTGTGAAATGCCTTGAGGGTTGTCAAGCGGGTCTTTTAAGCAGTGACTGTGAATAAATGACTCAGCATTTTCTTTATGTTTTTACGTCAATGGCAACATTTTTGATTAGCTTTAATGTGTAATATTTATTTTGGATTTCTTTTCAGAACCCCGAAGCAGAGAGCAACATTTTATTTTTTAATTTTGCTTTCATAGCATTCCCATCCAACCGAATGAAAAGAAGATGTTGAGTGTCAAAGTTGCCAAAGTCTGACAACTTTTATGTGGTTTTTGTTACAGATCAAACAATCTCTTGGGTTGCTGTGGAATTGTTGTTGATTGAACAGTGTCCACTGTGCGCAGGCTTGAGTCATCAGTTCATGCAGCTAGCAGTTTATAGGCTAGGGAATGTGGCTTGCGTTGTTAGTCGTTGCTGCACCAGGATGATTATATTGGTTTGTTGAGTGTTGCTGCAGTTGGGTGGCATAGCTTGCACTAACTGTTGAAGTATGGGTTGATCCAGTGACTGGCATGTAGACTACATTAGCAGTCGATGGTTGATTAGCCCGGAGTCGAAGTAAGGTTGCTACACTGAAGATCGCTGGCTGGTTGCTGGACTGCTTACTACGCTGAAAGTAACTAGATCGTCGCCGGATTGGTGCATATAGTGGTAAGATTGGTTTTCTTGCCCTGAAATGGGCAGTTCTAGTAATTCGAGAAAAGGCCTGTTTGTTGTCCTGAATAGGACAGTTGCTTTTGTCCTGAAAGGAAAGTTGCGGTAGAAAGGAAAGTTGTCGCTAGAATGGCATCGTCCTTCTTCGCATAGTCGAACCGAATACTAGAGAAATTTGGCTTTAGACTACTGCTTTTATGCGCCTGCTTGTAAATCACAGTTGTAATGTGCCTCGTTTTCGTTTCGCTGAGCCATGATCAGGTGATATAAAAACCAGAGATTTGAGGGGAGTAGCCTGGGGTTACGATAGAGTAAATTAGAAAGTTTTTGCTTCTCAATGATTATCAACAGTTTTTGCCAAACGAGCATATTCAACATTTAAAAACAGTCGTTAAGCATTTCAAAAATATGAAATTGTTATAAATCCAATCAAATGTCAGTACGGATTCAGTGAAGTCATCGTTATAACCAGTCCATAACCGGGCGTGGTCTTAACGTTGCTGCGTAGTTGAGCACTTTATCATCTCCTTTCATATGTCTCAGTTATGTTTCAATGTCTGAATGTCTATGAATGATCTTCCAATTCACTCAGTGAAATTATCAGATAATTTTTCCTCTGTCTTTGCTTTCTTCTTTTGATAATTTTTCCTCTGTCTTTGCTTTCTTTCTTTTCAAATGTGAAATGAGTAGACCTTGCCGTCCATTTAGTACTACATAAAGTCGAAGTGTAAAAGAGGAAAGGTGATTAGAATGATTACCATGAAATTATATATAGAAACGGCACAGAGAAAATACGTTACAGCAGCGGGAAAGTGACTGAAGCCGAGATTGCAGATTCTTCTTTGGATTTTATCAAGAATCTCTAAATACTTAACAGAAGAACCATACCAGATGTGACAATAATATTCAATGCATAGATGAATAGTAAACACGTGTAAAATAGATTCTGGTGAGAACGTTTTCTAGCCCGAATTTTCTTTCACCTTGTCTCGCTTCATTCGTAAAGGTTGTCCACTTTCGCCTATGTTGTACGTTCTTGCGCTGGAGCCCTTCCTACGCAAGCTAAAGGCGAATCCAGTGCTTCAGGGGATCACATTGCCTGGTGTCTCCAGACTGGCCAAACATTCCGATGTGCCCACGTTCGTAAAGAACGCCACCGAGGTACATGAAGTCGACAAGGAAAATTGCAGGTATGAGAAGTTGGCAGGGGCCAAGTTCAACTGCAACAAGTTTGTGAGTGGGAGGGAGTTTCTCTCCCCGGGTCCTTCGCCTGGACAGACGGGTCGGTCACGATGTCCGTTTTGGTCCCGGCCTCCATCTGGAGTTGAATTGGTTGGAAATTCAGAAGCGGGTCGGGAAACAGTTCGACTGTGGACTCGAAGGAATCTTTCCTTGAAGATGAGAGTGGAGGTGTGTAGCTCGCACATCTACCCCCTCATCCGTTATCAGCTTTCCGTTCTTCAACTGCCGTCTACCGAACGAAATCGATTCGTTATAGACTTCTCCAGTTTCCTTTGGAGAGACAAGTCTTCCCTAGTAGATTTCCAAGTCTGCGGCCTCTATCCTGGATAGAATTTCCTGGATCGGATGTGTACGCAAGAGGTAGGAGAAGAAAGCGAACTCTGGAAGGAGGACGTCCGCCGATCGTTTCCGTCCTTGGAAAGTGTAAATACAGGTGAGACAGAATCCAAGAAATCTCCCTCGGACGAATGCACATTCTTCAAGGAGTGTCGTAACGCGCTAAGCTGCCCATCCAGTCGTTGTCTCCTAAGTCATTGTCTCATGTGATAGTGAAAAAACAAATTTCTTAACAAGCTCGGCCTTGCAAACGAGAAGTTTCACTCCGCCTCGCCTTGAGCGCCCTGGTTGAAATGTCGCAACAACAACGAGGTATCACTCACCCAGCTGGTGATGCGAGAGTCTCTCTGGGTCACCAAAATGCTTTGCGCTGCGAGGGCTGACAATTTCCGCCGCGTGCTTGCGCTGCGCTAATTGGGAGGAATCTATAGGTCATGTCTTCTTTCACTGCAGTGTAGTACGCCCGTTGTGAAGGCTGATCGAAGGCTACATGGTTCGCGTCCTGGACGGAAAGTTCTTTGTCCTGAAAGCCAGTAACCTCTGTCCTAATGTGGTACCGTCAATGAAAAAGGATTAGCACTGCTCTTGTGTTTGCTAGGCGTTATGCTTTTCGTGGCGTGGACGACACGACTGAAGGAGTTTCATGGAGGCGAGAAGTTCTCTTCTCAGCTGAGCGCTTGCTTTAAGCACCAGCTTAAAGTGAAAATCAGAACGTAAAGAGTGCAACTCTCTTCATCGGAATTCGGCAAAAGGTGGGTGGGTGTTTCGCGCTTGGTGCATATGAGAGGTACTGACTTGGAGTGGTTGTTGGATGCTACTCAGGAAAGAGGATTTTGGTCCTCTAATTGAAACTTAGTCATTCCAGCCCTTGTTTTAAGGTAGATTAGGACCTTAATTGTGAAACTTTTTTACTTTCCTGGGAACTTAGTGTGTGAATGCTTAGGTCCTTTTTTTTTTTTTTTTGTCCCTATTGTTTGTTTTCTCCTTCCCCTCCCTTTTCATAGATGACAGATAGCTTTGTTATCTAGCAGTAGGTGCCGGAATCTCACCCAGGTTACTGAGAACTTCTGCTACACACTGATTGATTTGGTGGTTACCATTACTAATATTTGATCATTTTCATTTGTATTCCATTGTAATATTATTTGTAAATAAAGTTTTCATGCTAGGGCTTTAACTGTGTAAGTGGATTTTTTGTGATTCTAGTGTGACAGTCATGTGTGTACGCGTTATGGTGGATGAATTAATGTCTGTATGAATGGGTCAGCGAAAGAGACTAGCTAGGTTTAGATTAAGACTAGAGATTACCGACCCATTCGCCATCCCCATTTAGCCTTTGTAGCACATATTTATCTTGAAAATGTATTCAATAAATACTAGGATCAAAGTATAGTATCTGTTCTCAAATACTAATTTTCCACTCTCTGGCCACCTCCAGCTAGGCGTATTCTTCGTTTGCGACCACGTTACCCGCGGTTGATTACTGGAGCGCATTACGTTTTAGTTAGCAGCCGGTCCAGCATTAGGTTTTTCCGCTCGAGATCTGCGGTCGATTCGGCATAGATGACGGCGACTGTTCAAGTCCGATTACCGTGGCTTTCGCACGTGCTAGCTAGTAGTGATCCCATTTAACCGCGGTCGAATCCTGCAGAGGAAGAAAAACACGAGCCAGCCTACGGCCGCTGTGCACACATACTAACTCGCCCACCTGCCTGGGTATATACACGTGCTAGGCCGCAACCGAACCTGTCCTCCTCGGACCACGTTCACTTGCAGCCAAGTCTCGACCTCAACGTTCCTGCCGGCGCCGTTCCTGCCAAACGCTGACGACTCTCCAGCCTGTGCCTTTCACACTAAACATTCCCGACGACAACGTTCCAGCCTGGGCTGATCCTGCTAATCGCTGACGACGTTCCAGCTTTTTCCGGTTTTTGCTACTGTTTGTTTGTTAATTTTGCCTCAATAAAATTGACATTAAAACTCAACATCTTCGCCTTCGTCTCCTCATTGTCTTTGCTCTTTTCACACATGCAAAAGGTTTGCGGGGACGATACGTTCGCCTTATATTGGCTACGCAACAAGCTTGATGGTCCGAACAGAAATGCATATAATAAGTCAAAGAAATTTTTTGTAGGAGACGAGAAATCGACACTTAACTGACTGACAAATGAAAAAACACAAACACTCTTACTCCGGTGTGAAATTTATATTTAGATAGATATGCGGCCAGTACGAAAGAACGAAAACAAAAAAAGAAGCTACAGCTGTGAGGTTTCTTTTCAGGTGTTTTTCTGCATATTACAAAGGTCGAGGCTAGAATGAAAATCAACAGTCGGTCATTCATCACACGCGCATGAACGTATTCAGCCGCATGCTTTGTACATACCATGAATACACTTACTATTCGTAGTTAATTTTGATGTGACACCCACACAAATAGTGATGTAGGGCTTATTTATGCCCAGATCCTACAAACTAAAAAGTTTTTTTTATCAATGTAAAGAACCCGAAAAGTGGAATCCTTCCGAAACAGTCATGAAAAAGAACGGTTTTCAAAAATTAAGTGTCATATTTTTATTTTATACTAAAACCAATTAGTTAATTAGTACTAAAAAAAAAAAAAAGAATAAAATCATGAGACAAACCAAAACAAAAGGGCCTTCTCCCTTTTCAAAAAAAATTAGAGATCAAAATATGGAATGGGTAGAAGAATTATTGGAGCCTAGGACGACACTGACATCAATGAAAGCAACAGGGACTCATCTTTGCACTTGCGTTTTCATTGGGATCAACTCCAAAAAGTCCTTTACGACAATAATGGTAAATTTAGCACCATTTTAAAGAATATAAAAATCCATTTTTGCAACTCTTACAACTTTTGAAAAAAAGCAAACAATTTGTAAGAATTAGGACCAATCTTTTCTCTTCTTTTTTTTTCTTGTTTTTTTTTTTTTTCCTTGAAACAATTTGCAACTGTCCCATGATTCTTTCTGTATTTTGATTCTATTACTATTTAACCATCTGGCGTTATCGCTATTGTGAACATCGCTAAGAATTTTCTGGCATGAAGAAAACGAGGAACATTAACATTTTTAATTCTTTCCTTATGGAAATAAAAATTTAAGAAGACTAAGAGCAACAAATTGACTAATCATCAGCGCAATCGATTATTTATTATACAGAACCCAAAATAGAATCAGGTAGGGATATAGAAATTTTTTCCTTGTAATAATTTTTGTTTATTCGTTTAAAAAGAAATTGAAAATTAACAAATATTTTAAAATTTTAAGAAAAGCGAAAAATGTTTCCAACGCAAGCGGACATAATCCACAGTTAACACGCGTTCACACATCATTTATCAACTCCGTACAAGCGTACCTACGATGCTGCCAAGAAGTAGTCAAGTTCAAAAAACAAAAGATGGTATACTTCGTTAAGAAGCATAAATCTTAACAGTCCCTTCAAACATACACTTCACTTTATCAATCAACCACAACAAAAAATTATACACAATTTTAGTTTAAAGAGGTCACTGAACGAAGCATACACATAGTGCACAATTAAATGTACATTGCATATACAACTGCTGCTAAAGAAACAAGAAAGTTAAAAACACAAGATATACAATTCAGACATATTGGTCACAAACATAATGAGTAACAATACAAAAAACAAATCATACAAAACAGTAAAACACACAGCTCGTTACTCATTTTTTTTATTTTACTTTCAGATTACGAACACTAATTCGGACAAACAAAACTCATGGTCGTAGCTCATTTGCTAAAAGCACTACTAATTATGATAAACTGTAAACAGAGTTGAGTTGAAACAAGTAAAACAATTGTTTCTTTGAAGGGTACTCGCAACATGTACTGTTCAACAGTCAGTTAAGTGCTTGGACGATCATGTCTCGAAAGAGACATGACTGACTGGGCAGAAGTTTATCCCGTAGTAGGTTGCCATTGTTTTCTGCGGTAGACTAGTTGCTAGCCAAGGCTATAGAATCCAATCTGTCCTGTTATTTAACCTATCGCGGTGTGCCCGATTACCACTCCTACTTTGTGTAAACGATCACGGATACGCCTGTCGGCAGAAAACGGTCACGAACCATGTGTTCTAAAAATAGCAACGACCTCTTTTCAAACAAATAAAAAAAACACAAAAACTTAATTTTAGCCACGAAACAAAAAAAAAAGACATTTAATTTCGAACCAAAATTAATCTAAATACAGTCAACAAACACCGAATACACTTGTGACTGTAATTAATACAGCCTGAAATGAATTATAGTCATTTATTTGTTTAGCAAGCTCGCTGCTGTTGTATGAACGCGTTTGTATGAATGTCAGCGATTTCACAGTAAGCGACCTTTCGGCCCTAGGCCTTACGGCTGGGTCTGAAATGACCAATTAATACCGGTTTAGACCGGTTTTGAACCTATTCACTGCGGTGGATAGGTAATGTTTTGACCAGTACCTGGGCGTACGCGCTCAGGTTCTCTACATTAAAAAAAAGACCTTGTGTCACATCTCTCTCAAGTGGGGGAGAAGAATAAATATCTCTCGGCTTGAAAGGCATCGTTCTTTCGGCTGGGTCCGAAATTACCAATTAAGACCAGTTTAAGACCTGTTTAAACCGGTTTCGAAGCTATTCGCCGCGGTGGATAGGTAATATTTGACTAGTACCTGGGCATACGCGCTCAGGTTCCCCGTATTAAACAAAGACTTTGTGTCACATCTTTCTCAAGTGGGAGAGAAGAGTAAATAACTTTCGGCTAGGGTGGCAAAGAGCCTTGCTGCATCGCGACTTTGACGCGCCCAGTCTAGTCGACCGAGCCGAGTAGCATCCCAGCTCACTCCGACAGTTTCCAGCGGCTTCCTGTTCACTTCTGCAGTTTCCAGCTCACTCCCGCAAACCCCAGCTAATTCCTGCAGCTTCCTGGAACTCCGGCAGCCACTAGCTACCTACTGCAGCATTCCACTGACGTCCGACGACCTGTTCCAGCACCCACTGACGTCCAACGACCTGTTCCAGCGCCCACTGACGTCCAGTGATCGGTTCCAACGTCCGGATACCGCTCCCGATACACGACCTCCATCGCCACATCATTCACCGATCGCTTAAGAAAAATAAAGACACGATTTTTATCGTCTCCAACTGACCATCTGTGTTTGTCATCCTTCTTTGCTATTGCTGCCTCCTTTCTTTGCCTTTGTGTCCACTTTCTTAGTTGTACGGTCGATTGGCACTTACACCTCTCGACGCCCCTGCAACAAAACCATAACTGGAGGGAAGTGACGGATTAATACCTTTCCCAAGGGTATTTGCGCGTAGGTAAATGCAAGGAATTCAACTGGAATTCGAACTCGGCTCCTCGATTTGTCGTTCCGAGTCGATATCTACTGCACCACAACGCACATGTTCAACAGTACATTATTGTAAATTGTAGCACACATACACGCGCGCGAACTAACCTAAAGAAAAATGTATCACACGAACAATACTCATCGATACACCTTTTACTTTAGTTTTTAAACATTCAAATTTTTGTTTTTACCTTGAAAAAGTACAAATGCCTTTTTTACCTTGTTTAAAAAGATATTTATTTCATTTTCAAAATTACACCGAAATCTTTTCATTAAATAATAATTTTTCTCATAAAAAATAAATGAGCAACTTCGAGTGAAAACAGGAATAATCAGAAAAAAAAAACTGGTTTAATTTTTAAACTTTACTCAATTTCAAGATTTTTTTAATAATTTGTTTATATATATATATATATATATATATATATATATATATATATATATATATATATATATATCACTCTGAGTGTTGTCTGTTTCAATTGATAGGATCTACTGTCGCTCGTTAAATGAAACAGTAGAAAAATAATGTTGGGATACATAAGGCGCTTATCTCCCTTTGGTGGATACAAGTCACGTGGATCACATGACAATCGCTTTCTGACGTCACTCTATACAGTTACACAAGCTCTAGTCATTTTTCAGTTTGTGGATAACAACTAAGCGAGAATGTTACTTTCTTTTAGCCTTTAGTGGGTTATCCATTCTTTTCCTGTTTATAGTAGGGAGTCCGTTCTAGTGAAGGGTAGTTGTATATTGTTGCAGGTTAACGGAATTGGCCTCGTTGTAGATAACCCACTATAAGTCATAAAATGATTATAAATGAAGAAAAGCAATCTGAGTTGAAAAATAACATTTTATATATATACATATCAATTAAAGTTTTTACAATTAAAGTAATCCTTTACATATGGGTCCAACGGACGTTAAAATGTTCATGGAAATAAAATGCTGAAAAGAGAAGTAATGCTTAGGAATGTGGGATCACTGTAAGTAAGGAATGTCTTTGATGTATTAGCTCCTTGGGTCAGTAAGTAGTTTTGAGACAGGGAAGAAGGAAAGGAGAGGTGAGCATAGTAAGCCGCTCGACTTGGGTCAAGGGAGCTACTAATTACTCTCGTCTGTCTGGGTGTGCTTGCGTCGGTCTGTCTGTCTGTCTGGCGATGCTTTCTGTATCGGCTTTTTATATCTTATTTTTGGATCGGAGCAGATCATTTGGGAATTCATATCCGTATTTGATTCTGGGCTTCCCATTGGCCGATAAATAAAATTCGCGTATGCTCGCGAACTGGAAATTTAATATTTAATTAATTTTTAGTTTTCAACCGGAACATCTGTGTAATTGCCATTGCCACATGAAACGTGCGTGAGAGAACTGACAAACTGCGGGTATATATTGTAAAAGGTTTTATTTCCTTTACGGTGCTTGTGCAGCTGTGAAAACTGCAATTAAAATCAAACAAATAACATGAGCACATGGAGGAAGAATGTACACAAGGATAGATAATTACAAAATTCGAAAAAATAAGAAAACAATGAAATTTACATAAATAGTTGTAACAAAACAGGGAAATTATAACAAGTGTTTAAATCAGCAAAAATTGTTTGAATCGCCAAAGCAATACGTTTTTACAAATTAAGGAAGAGTTTAAAAGGCAATAAAAACTTTAGAAGAATTAAATACATTAACTATAAAATTTGTCTAGGGTTTGCTGAAAATTGAATGGAAAAAAAGGTTAATTACCTCGTTGGCACCTCGTGTGGTCTATGGCAATTGAATTATTCCCTAAACAGTACCGAACGAATATGCTGCCACTGGAGATAACAAATTTACGTCTGCCCTCTTAGAAGGTCTCAATCCAAAAGACTGTTAAGGGGGTTTCTATTTCTTACGCAGAGACTAAAAATCCTATATTTTAGAAAAGGTTGCCGTAAGACAGTTTATTTGTTATATTTTTATTTACTCATTTTAACTTTTACTGTTTTGTCTCATACTTCTCATTTAGACTTTATTATTGTTTTACGTTATCCTAAAAAATAAGGAACTATATTTTCTGGCCACATTGTCCAAAGGGGTGACAAGGCCATCGGTCAAGAATACAGGGCTGGCTTCGGCGAGAAAACGAACCTGCTGATTTTTACATTGGGTTTAATAATTAAGCAAATGGTGCCTGGCGGCAGGTACAATCTGCACGAAGCCAGCTGCGCACCGACGACTTATGGTCATTGCTTTTTCGTCGTTAGAGTGCAAATATCCGGTCCCTCGCTTTTGCGGTCAGTATCACCACAAGCCTGGGTACTTCGGCACAGGCTGAGGCTAAATCTACCTCCCCAGCAGCTTACAAGCACATGATGCTGTTTCTATTTGGGATATAGACGAATCCAACCCGTTTAAATCTGGTGTCATAAAAATGGCTTCCCCAGGTCAGAAGTATCTTCAAACTATAAACAAGACCTTTCCTTTTGTCCCTCATTATACTTTGCTTTGCGGTAGAAATATATGATATATATTTCTACCTGTGGGATACTTCTATATATGTATAGTTTTGTGTACGTTGTATTATATAAAAGTTTATCTAAGAACAAAGCAGGTATGTCAATCCTATCAGCCATTCCGTTCCGCTCCCTCTGTGAGCTGTGGGAGAAATGTAAAAGAGAGAATAAATCTTTTTTCCAAATGGTCTCGTTACACTGGCAACCCCGCGACACGGTATTATTTTACCTGACATACTATCAACTGGTAACTGTCAAACACAACACCGTAATACAAACAAGCAAATATGAAATGTTAATTTCTCGCCCAGCACAATGCCTGTAAGATAAAATGCACGTAACGTTTTCCATGTGAAAAGATACATTTCAATAATGGTACAGCGATTTATAAAACGTGAGAATTTTCGTCACTCAAAAATAACTACATAGATTGTTGTTCACAATGTCTCAATTAGCCTATGATTTTAACACGTATATATATATATATATATATATATATATATATATTTTCATTACGGTAAATGTCGGCTCTGTAAGGACGATATTATTGTCACAGAAAGTCTTAGTAACTGAAAGACCTTCCATTTGTCTGATAAAAAGCTAAATAATTACCGCATTACCATTTCTGGACGTTTTAACTAGCGTGTTCTACGTGTGATTATTTTCTCCGTCCGCGTGTTCATGCAAAGGTTGAATATAAAAAATAACTTAGTCCACCTCTGACTTCTTTACATACATACGTATTTTGCAGCCGCTCGATTTAAGTCAAGGGGAGGCACTGATAACTCAGTCCTATCACCGTCTGTCTGTCTAATGATGCTTTGTCTCTGCTTTTTATATCTGTCTTTTGGATCAAAACGCAGCTCGTTTCGAATTTCATCCTTGTATTTGATTCCGGGCTTCCCATTGGCTAGTAAATAAAATTCGCGTAGGCTCGTGAAATGGTAATTTGATATTTGATTAATTTTTATTTTTCAACCGGAACATCTGCGCGAACTCGGATGCGCACGACGAGTTTTATTCATTTGCTTTTTAGTTGTTGTAGAGCAAACATCCGGTCTCGCTTTTGCTCGGTCGGTATCACCACAAGTTTCATAACACCGGACATTCATTTGGCAATATTTAATCGAAATATTTTTTTTACATGCATTCACCTGGACTTGCTCAATATTTTATTGTTCGCTCATACTATTTTCCAGAGATATTTTCCTGCATTGAAGAATATTTAATTAAACCATCATGTGTACGGAAAATTTTACGATGACACCAGTTCCCAGAATTAAATTGTTCCATGTGGTTGAATTGTATCATTGTTTCAATCAAGCATTTGTGTTTCGCATTTGACGTTTCTTTGATGAATAGTAAATAAAAGTAACTCTCTTTTCTTCGCAGTTTACAAGTTTGCGAGCCAGTGCGAAAATGTTTTTGACAAATAGAAAAAAGGATTAGCTCCGTACTGAATGCAAGTTTCACGATCCTGTATGAAGTGATTTTCTGGCCAATGAAAAGGGAGCAATTTACAAAACTGAAATAACAAGTGGAATTGTTGATTTTCTGCTAAAGACACATGTACGGTCTACTATGCATTACACGACAAGCAAAATGACTAACAGCTTCAGAAGAATTTTTTGAAGACTACTTAGCTTCTTGAATTTTTCAAATATCGATGTCCTGAACACTGATTTTGAAATCGTGCCCGTCTTAGCCAAGTCAAATGCATTCCAGCCACATATGAAATGATATTCAAGATCCTGCAAAGGCATTTAAATTTTTAATACACACGTTAGCAACGCAAAAACAAAATTTATTTGGACAAGCTTAAACCAGCCTTTCTGGAGGCTAACTGACTAAATGGAGACACACCAATCACTACATCATCCTCAGTAGCAGCAGATTTACAAATTGAAACTGAGACCAAATCAGGGCGTCATTCGATTGCCGAGGAATTTCTTTATATCTAAATTTGTTTTCCCTTTTTGCAGCACATATTTTTCATGTGAACTTTTGTATTATTCTAACACAGAAAGGACTTTTTGTGTTATTGAAATGACATTGTTTCAGTTGTCTATAAAATTTTAATATACATTGCATGCATATTCTTGCTTATATTGAAGTTTGTATAAAATATTCCCACGTTTCTATTATATCAACAAAAAACAAGGTAAAAGTGACTCCGCATTGCAGGTTTGAGAACTTGTTTAGGAGGGGTCTTTTTGGAATACAGAAGGCGTTTATCTTTCTTTGGTGGAGGTTAATCACATGGGTAACATGACGGCTGCTTAATGCCGTTTCCATTTGGAACATAGACGAATTCAGCCTGTTTAAATCTGGAGTAATAATAAATGGCTTCTCGAGGTCAGAAGTATCTTCAAACAATATGCAAGACCTTTCCTTTTGCTCCCACTTATATTTTGATTTTTGGTAGATATATATTTCCCCACGTGGGACACTTGTATTGTTTTGTGTATGTCGTAGTATAAAAGTTTCTCTAAGAACAAAGCATGTTTGCCATTCTTTTTCCTTTCTTCCATTCCGTTCTGTGAGCTACGGTGTTAGTGTTATGATATCACGGATATAACAATGCTTCTAACAGGAGACATATAACAAGGAAAATAAATCTTTCTTCCAAACAGTCTCGTTGCAATAATATAGAGGATTGATTGAAAAAAATAAAATAAGATCCGTCAACCTTATCTGTGGGCAAAGATATAAAGCTATAAAGATTTTGGTTGGCTTAGAGAATAGCAGATTAAAGGAAAAAACAACGATAAAAATTAATCCAAAATTCTAAAAAAAAATTAATTTTATCATAATTTATGCAAAAAAAAAAGTGATGACATTTGAATTAATTGATTTTTAACAATAAATACATTGTCAAAGAGGTGAGTGGAAAAGAAAGAAGAAAAAACTACTTTTTCATGATGAAAAATAGATAAAAGATGAATTTTAAACATTTATTCACATAATAAATATTTTTCTTTTATTTTTTTTAGGCATTTCAATATTTAATTTAATGTTATTAATTACAGGAAAAACTGAAATGGTGATATTTTGTCAATTTTTACAGAAATGAGGAAGTCATTTCACTTAAGTGGATGAAGAATGAGAACATTATAGTTGAAACCCGTCTTTTAGAGTTTGATCCCAGAAACAGACAGACTGCGTGCAGCTCATTTATACTGAAGTGTAATGTTTATTTTATTCGGCCTTGTGTCATACTTAACCGAACTCCCTACAGTTTACAAGATTTATGCAGAATTATCATCATCAGAAGGTTTTCATCAGAAGGTTGGTTGTCGGCAGGTTGGAATGTGTGGAATTGTGTGGAATAGTGTATTTTAACATAGAAAATATGCATAGAAATTTATTAAAAGGAAAGAATACCAAGAATTCGTGGAAATTAATGTTCAATGAGAAAGTTAAAGGTATCAAAAGTTGAAGAAAATGTTCATAGTAGTAATTTGGTTGGTAAGAGTTTACGCGTGCGTACGTACGTATGTATGTGTTTGTTTGGTAGGAATGTCTTTGGAAGGAAAAGAAGTAAAATGAATCAGCACACAAGAAGGAAAGAGAAAGAGGACGAATGTCCGAGTTGACTTGAAGCTTCTCTCGTTACAGTTTTGCAGTGTCTCTCACCGCTCCCATCTGAATCTGACTGACTTACGAGATCATGAATTTCGCACTGGATAGCTAACTGAATTTCGCACTGGATAGCTAACTGAATTTCGCACTGGATAGCTAACTGACTCTTGCAAGTCGCTCCCATTGGTCAAAAAATCAATTAAACTCCTACTTGCGAAATCTGGTTTTGACTTTTTCTGTAAGCCCATGGTCAATCCTTTTTCTATTTGGGAAAAACCAGGATTTCACACGTCATTGTGAATTTTTGTAAAAGTGAAGAAGGTTGATTTTAATTCTTAATTTCCTATCTCTACAATACCTCTCTTTCAACCTTTAACTATATTGCATTCTATTCAATGTGTTATCGACTGAAACTAAGGAAATGCACATGTCCCTCACCACAACCACGAAGAAAAATAAAAGATGGGTCATTTATTCAGAATTTTTTTTTTTTCTGTTATTGTGAAATCTTGGATTTTCAGTTAGCCGCGGTTCATCTAGTAACGACAGTGGTACGTTTTTTTTTTTAGACAATTTTTTTGTTGATTCCAGCTTGATGTATAATTGTCATCCTAATTATTTTAAAATTTCCAATGACTTGTTGCGGAGTTCTGCATTATATTTATTATTTTGCTTTAATCAGAAAGATTTGAATTAGAAAAGATTGTATGTAAAATAAACTCCACGAACAACATTTATTTTGCACGAGTCAAGAAAATGTTTCTGAATAAAATTACTGACACAAGATGAATTATAAATCAACAATTTATAGATACAAATATATAATACAATTTTGTGTGTAAAGAATGAATGTGGAGAATTTTTATGTGCAGTTCAAGTTTTATTAATAACAATGGTGAAATATTCAATGTTCATGTATCAAATTAAACATAAAGTTAATGTTTCAAAATATATTTTAAATACTTGTTTAAAAAAGGTGTTACGCAAAAATATTAGAAAGCAAGAGTTCTCTACCTTTAAGCGTTATTGCAGGTTGAAATTGTTTTTAACTCTGAATAAGTCTTCTGATGAATTTGACGATTTTTGACTTTGTACTAAAATTGATGGAGTCGTCTTGTAGAAGTCTTTTTTCTTCCTAGTAAGTGAAATTTTAATTCGCAGAATTTGAAATTATCTTCAATTTGTTTGATGCTGTTTGTTTGCTGAGTGAAAAGTTTTAATACTTATATTAGTCAGGGCCGTGCTTAGGGACCCCGCAGACCCCGCAATTGGCGGGGCGCAAGTTCCCTAGGGGCTACAAGGCCACGAGAAGCCGCAAGGCTCCTTTGCTCCGCAGATCTATTGTAATGAAAAAAAAAATTAACAAAATAATTATGAGGATTAACTGGAAAATTGTTATCATACTTGTATGTTGAAGAAATAGACATCTATCAACCCGTCTCGCTATCTCTCTCTTTAATCTTTGATAGGAGCCTTCCGGGGGCTCGAAGAGTCCGCAAATCATTAGTAATTTTTAAAAAATGAACTTGAGAGAGAAATAGATTATAGATATCTGTTTCAACATACATACAAGAACATAACATGTATATTCAAACTTTCAGTATGTCATAAAACGTTTAAGAAAATCTAGCGAATCTGACCACGACCACCGAAAAGGAAGGTCAACTCTATCGTAACGTGACATCACAAAAGTAGTCCTACGTAGGTCTTCGGTCGGCAAGACCGGCAGTAATGAATGATTGTATTGTAAACTAAAGAAAAAGTCTTCGAAAACTTTTTAAAATTACGTTTAAAAATAGAAAAGGTAAATTTTAGTTTTAGGTCCCGAAGGCTTTTATCCCTTCAAATTTTTCCAAAATAGCTTTATTTCCATGCAAATGTATATGCTGAACTCCAATCAACAGTTAGATATTGAAGAAACCTACCTTTTTTGATGTTGTTATTGTTAACAACCAGAAGAAAAAATCGAACTTCTCGCTCTTTTTGTCACTCACAACCGGCATTTTGAGATGTTATTCGCTGCTGAATGACTTTAGGCGTAGGAAGCTAATTTCGGCCTATTTACTTCCTTTTCTGAAAAGTCTTTGAAGAAATTACTACGCAATTTATTTTTTTCGGAACTCAATTTCTCAAAATGCCGGTTGTGAGTGATAAAAAGAGCGAGAAGTTCGATTTTTTTTTCTGGTCGTTAACATAAAAAAGGTAGGTTTCTTCAATATCTAATTGTTGATTGGAGTTCAGCGTATACATTTGCACGGAAATAAGGCTATTTTGGAAAAAATTGAAGGGATAAAAGCCTTCGGGACTTAAAACGAAAATTTACCAAAGAAAATATTAACAGGTTAAGATTGTATAATACTGAACTTTAATAATATCATTCTTTTCTAAATAATAATAATAATGTGTTGCTGAAAGCGGTGTTAAATATCACGTTCAGTTAAGTGGCATACGTGATATACGCTTGGGCGATCATGTCTCGAAAGAGACATGACTGACTGGGCAGAAGATTATCCCGCAGTAGGTTGCCATTGCTTTCTGCGGTTGACTGGTTGCCGGCCAAGGCTATAGAACCCAATCTGTCCAGTTATTTAACCCATAACTGGAGGGAAGTGACAGATTACCTTTCCCAAGGGTATTTGTGCGTAGGTCTAAAATTCATTCATTATTTTAATTATTTTAAATTTGAATTTTTTTGTTTTAGAATTTTAATTTGCATGTTTTTTTATTTCGATTTTAACAATTATTCTGTAAAGTTACAATAATTCTCTTTCAGCTTATTATTTGCCATGAATATTTTAACCTCCGTTGGACCTATATTCAAGTATTACTTTAATTGTAAAAACATTAATTGATATTTGTATATATATAAATGTTATTTTTCAACTCAGTTTGCTTTTCTTGATTTTATAATACTTTTATGACTTATAGTGGGCTATCTACAACAAGGCCAAATTCCGTTAACCAGCAACAGTATACAACTACCCTTCACTAGAACGGACTCCCACCACAAACAGAAAAAGAATAGATAAGCAACCCACTATTATACCGTCTCTAGCTTCATGACAACGTTGATAATCACAAAGTCGTTTTTTAATAAAGATTTTAAAACTTTTTAAAATGTAACAAGAAAAACAAAAAGAAAGACACATGTTTGGATTTATACTGGTTTTATTAATTTTAATTAAAATGAAGAAAAGCAATAATTAATAAGAAAATATAAACATCATTGTTGACTACTGACTACTGTCGGTCGTGTTTGTAAATAAACAGTTTTAAAGACAAAATGTTTCGTTTATTCGTCTAAATTCTAAAAACAATTTAACAAACACTGCTTAAATTTTCATATTTTTAATTTAATTATGAAAAATCACAATCACTTGTTTTAATTGCAAGAATTTTAAAATCAGAATCATTCAAAATAGCAATCAAGCAACTGTTATTGTTTATAAAATGGCGAGTGTGCTAAAAATAGAAAAAGGTAGACACACTAACGCCAAGAATTCAAAATTTGGCGACAAAATAAGTTAACGGTTTCTTTTGGTAGGAAGACTAGTAAGAAGTAGGAGTAAGAAGTAGGAGTGAAGGACAGTAGTTTGGTGGAGGGATTTGAAAAGAGGAAGACGCTGTCAGTTGACCACGAGAGTCCAGAAGGGATAGGCGCGTTGACTACTATCCTCCCAGACTGAAGAGAATTCAGCTAGACTGCTCCTGTATCCACACACAACAATTAACGGTTGTTAACTTGATGTAAAAACTTAAAGTTTTATATATATATATAAAAAAAAAATAAACGACATTAATTCAAGTTTGTGTTATCTTCTAATTATACAAAACCAAGCATTCCAACAGTGGTGACCAGGACGTGAGATGAACACGCATAACGCAACCTTCTCCCTCGAACACGCATAAAGGCATTTCAACCAGATAAATTGGTAAACCCAACGTTACACCAGATAAACTGGCGAACCTGAAGTTTCCCAGATAAACTGGTGATAAACCCGTGGATTTTCAAGACATATATATACACAAAGACATCTTCTCCAGGCCAACGCACCTACCTATCTTCTCAACAATCAAAATGAAAAGCCTAACGCCCGTCGGACTCACAACTAAAAACTCCATACACGTGGTCGAAGAATAAATAGACACCCGGCGCAAACAATTAATGATAAAAAAAAAAAACGAAAGAAAGGAAAAGCAAAAAACAAAACAAACAAAAAAACAGAAAAACAACTGAAAAACATAAAAAAATAAGAGAAAAACACAAAAAAATACAGTCGGATAGTCACTTGTGAATTTAAAAGAACGAAAACCCCACCATAAAATTAGTGACTACTCGGCGTGAGTTCAACACCTATATATGTATACACACGAATATTTTTGTTTGACCTTTCAGTGAAATTTGAAAATTTCTCTGTAATACAAACTCAAAACGGCAAAGATGCTGAAGAAAATTCAACTAATCAGAACTAACCTACATAGGGCTATTCCCAGATTAAACAAAAAAAAAAAAAGAATTTGAACTTTCAGCGAAATACGAATATTTCCCTGCAAAACAAATTCAAAATGACAACGAACAAAAAACAAATAAAATAAAAAAATAAAAAATAAAAACTACAACAAACCAAAATAACCCATAGCTAGTCCCACAAAAATTCATTACCAATCCCTTTCAACAAGAATCGAAAACCAAAACATTCCTTCGAATAAAGACGGGATTCGAATACTCCCCTCTTCTACGGAGGAAACAAAATTCGGAAAAACGGTTAAATGAAAAAAAAAAAAAAAAAAGGAAAGAAAACCAAACCAACAACAAGAAAACCGCTAAAAAAAAACGAAAAAAAAAATCTATTAAAAAAAAAGTGGAGACTGAGCAAAAAAAAAAAAAAACAGACGGGAGGAAACGGACGAGCTGATTAGTTTCCCCTTGACTTAAGTCGAGCGGCCACTGTTCTGACCTTTTTCCTTCCCTCGTCTCAAAAACACTAATAATCCCTTTTCAGTAGTATTATATTTCCATTCAGAAAATTTAACCTGGCCGTCGTACCCTTATCTTTTTTTCAGCATTATATTGGTCGACATGCCACAAAATTTTACAGGCCGTTGTACACTCCGTTCTAAAGGGGGAACTTCTGTTATGGTTTATAAAATGGCGAGTGTGCTAAAAATAGAAAAAGGTAGACACACTAACGCCAAGAATTCAAAATTTGGCGACAAAACAAGTTAACGGTTTCTTTTGGTAGGAAGACTAGTAAGAAGTAGGAGTAAGAAGTAGGACAGTAGTTTGGTGGAGGGATTTGAAAAGAGGAAGACGCTGTCAGTTGACCACGAGAGTCCAGAAGGGATAGGCGCGTTGACTACTATCCTCCCAGAGTGAAGAGAATTCAGCTAGACTGCTCCTGTATCCACACACAACAATTAACGGTTGTTAACTTGATGTAAAAACTTTAAGTTTTATATAAAAAAAATAAACGACATTAATTCAAGTTTGTGTTATCTTCTAATTATACAAAACCAAGCAACACAACCATTAGCAACAATAAATAAGCAAGAATTATTAATTAAAAATATTTAAAAAATGCAACAATTTAAATTCAAGCATATTAATTCAAACTAAATAAGTTTAAATTACTGTTTTTTAATAATCAATCTTATAAAAGTCTTTTTAATGTCTCAAAATTCAGTTGAATGTTTGAAGTTTTCTTTTTTTAATTAACTCCTTACAAGTAATATTATCATTTTCCTTATTTAATAATGCATTAGAAGAGCTCCAGACAATCATTTTTTTCTATTTTTTCAATGCTGAGACCTTCACCACATGAGTCAACATGAAAAAGAAGTTCATAATTAGCCAAAGCATTCAATGTTATGTACATAGACAATTTTCTTTGATTCATTGAATGAAGAAAAGAAGGATTCTTTATAAGTTTACCAATTGTAATAGTACTAAATTTGTTGTTACATCATTGGGATAAAACAGAGAACCTCTAATTCCTTGAAAATAACTGTTTGTTTTATACCAGGTAGCATATCATCTCTTCCTGATATTAAACTTTACGGTCTTGAGAACTTTTTTAATCAAAAGAGAAATTCTGCTAAAAAAACAACGGAGTTGGAATTTTAATATTTTGAAATATTTTGAATCCATTGTTAATCCTACTGGATGAAATAAAAAGATATTTTTTTACCTTTCAAAAAAGATGCACTTAAAAAATTCTAGGATATTTGGTAATTCATTACATTTTTAAAATATTTTAATAGTAAAAAATGAAAAAAAGAAAGTGAAAAAAATTAATGTTTCTATTTCATTTATGATAGTTAAAAAAGCGGTAATACTTTTTTGGTACGCCGGTACGCCAAATTTCAGTCCGCCATTTTGGTACGCCAAAATTTGTTAGGTATCATGTGACGTATCCAAAAAATTTTTTTCTACAGGAAAAAAATAAATAAAATCTATTTTTACAAGTATGTTTGTACAATATACATT
This sequence comes from Ascarosepion bandense, assembly GCA_037127315.1. Classification (NCBI taxonomy): domain Eukaryota; kingdom Metazoa; phylum Mollusca; class Cephalopoda; order Sepiida; family Sepiidae; genus Ascarosepion; species Ascarosepion bandense. Next base: position 1,327,766 of record JBBBDQ010001567.1, on the reverse strand, counting down.
CATCTAGCGAATAGACATGAAATTAGATACAAAAAAACTACTATAATTATTTTTAAATTCCTTCTTAATATGTCCATATTCCAGTATAATAAAAATGAAATGTCGTTCTGGCGTACCGAAAAAATATTTTTTTAAGAATAAAAACGAATAAAAATTATTTTTCTGAGAATCTTTATTCATTTATCTAGCGAATAAACATAAAATTACACATGAAAAACTACTTTAATTATTTTTAAATTCCATCTTAATATGTCCATGTCCAGTATAATAAAAATGAAGAAATGTTTGTTTGTGTGTTGTGTCGTTTGGCGTACCGAAAAAATATTTTTTTCTAAAGAATAAAAACGAATAAAAATTATTTTTATGAGAATCTTTATTCATTTATCTAGCGAATAAACATAAAATTACATATGAAAAACTACTTTAATTATTTTTAAATTCCATCTTAATATGTCCATACTTGTAAAAATAATTTTTTTTTTTTCCTGTAGAAAAAATGTTTTTGGATACGTCACATGATACCTAACAAATGTTGGCGTACCAAAATGGCGGACTGAAATTTGGCGTACCGGCGTACCAAAAAAGTATTACCCGTTAAACAAACTGTTTACAAAAAAATCATTTTTTTGCAAAACTCTTTTTTGGTTAATGTTTACTTACTAATTATTTTTTTAAGGATTAAAAAGCCCTAAACCAATCATAAAAGAATTATTCTTAAGTTAAAATTCTAACTTTTTATTTTGAATTTTTTATTTCCGATTTTTTTTAATATCGATAATTAACTTTCAAATTATCCAAAATAGGAAAAAAATGTTTGGAAAATATTTTTTGATGGTGTTCATTTTGTGCTAAATATTTTCTAAAAATTAAATATTTAAAGAATTAGGTTTTAAAATTCAAGTGTGGTGTGATTTAGGCCTTGTTGTGTTTCAAATAAATTCAAAACTTATTCAGAAATAATAAGTTTAAACAAAGTTTAAATCATCATTTTGAAGTTTAAATTTTCAGTAATAGTGACTTGACTTTTTTGTAACAAATAATTTCACAGTTTTCAAATAAAAGACCTTAAAAATAAAACAAATTCTTTTAAAATTAACTAAAAAATAATTTTTTGTAGTTTTTGTTAATACAAGAAAAAGAATGAAAAAAATTAATTTAGGAATATTTTTTCATGTTTTAAAAATGATTCATAAAGTAAAGTTGCAAGTATTAGAAAAGTTAAGTTTTTTTCGTTTTCTAAGAATTTTTTAAACATATCATTGAAAAGAAAACACTATTTTCTTAAATAAAATATCAATAAAAAATTAATTCAAATATTTTTGGAAAATATAATGCTTAACAACTTTTTCCGGCTTCAGTTTAAGTTTTAAAACATTTAAAAAAAAACAAAAAACTTACGAACGAATAGCCATATTTAAATTTTATTTTTTTTAATTCAGATATTTTTTAAGATAATTCTTATTTCAATTTTATTCAAAGAAATAAAAATAATATCTTATTTTATTGTATTAATTTAAAGGATATAAACAAAGTGCTTTCTTTCTTGTGCTACGGCAAAACTAATTTTTTAGCAAATTTTGATTTTAGCGACTGTTGAAATAAATGGTGATAAAATTTTAACTACTCACTTTGCTAAATGGACTTGGGGTAAAATTCTCCCTTTTGATGGCATGTTTCCATTTACCAAATAAATGTTTATTTTTTGGAAACGAAAAACAATAAACTTTCGGTTCATTTTTATCATTCCCTTTGCAATTTGGTACCACACAAGAGGAAGGCATGTAACGTTCACGCACGCCGTGTAGTAAATAAAACAGAACTCTACTAAGTGTGACGTCAGCAAGTCAACTTTAATCATAGGACAGACCCTGGTAATAGCAGAGGTCGTGGTAAGGCCCGATCCTAATGTAAACAACTTGCACTACTAATAAAAAAAACACGTAGATAGGTAGGTAGGGACGGGTAGTCCCTACCTACCTATCTACGTGTTTTTTTTATTAAATGATTGAAATAACGTTTTTGTCGGTCAAACTTCACACACACACACACACACACACACACACCCACACACACACACCCACACACCCCCACACACACACACGCACACGCACAAAATAAAATAAAAAATAAAAATAAAAAAAATCTCTGTCTGACGTTGAGAGACTGGTCATTCACAAGTTAACTCCTCCTCTTAGTTTTTGTGAGCATCTACTTGATTTCAAAGTTTTTCACACCTATGTGAGTAATCTAAGACATTGACATCAGTTCTTTCTTTTTCATTTTACATGTTTCTGAACTGAATGTTCAAAAGATATAAAGGGTGAGTGCGTAGTAGAATGCCATAAAATCAAAACTACTTAAAAAGAGAATTTTTAGTTATTATTAAAACAGATACATTTTCATTCTGGTAGAGTCAACTTCTTTCAGACTAAAAACTGAAAAACAAAAGAAAGGTTGCAGTCCATAAATTATAATCAGGGAGCTATTTCTGCTGTTAAATATGAGACAAATTTTGTTGTTTTGGGGTAAGTTCAGACAAGCACCAAAAGTTGCATCGAAAAAACTTCGCGCATTTTCTTTAAGACTTTATAAGTTATAATAAATCTTTGTGGGGGTGTTGGGGCCTTTTAGCACCTAATGACTTTCTCCTACATCATGACATTTTAAAATGACTTGGTTACTTTTTAGCAACATTCCGTTACTACTAATGTTTTGATTTATTCGTTTTTTCTCCCCCCGCCCCACTATACCAACACTTTCTGACACTCCTCTCCATTTTTAAATAAACGCCTGAAGTCTATTTTTTGACAGTATATCAAACTTTCTGTAGCAAAATGCTTTTGAAATTTTGGTTTAAATTTTTTGAAAATTCCTTGAAGAAACCTGTAGAGAAGATTGAGAGCCGAAACAACTGAAATGGCTATAAAAATAGCGAGGAAATCACAAAAAAAAAAAATAGCTAAAATTGTGAAAACGTTTGTAATGTATAGCTTCAAAACGCAAATTCCGCGATTTCTTCCGTTTTTTCGTGATCAAGGAATATCTGCGTTCCGTGAGTATGTTATTTTCAAATTTTGTTTAAAGTACCATTTATTGTGGATTCTGATTAAGTATGTTCGAGGGCGGGGGCGCAAGTTGCATTTTGCGGGTAGAGAGGCTGCAAGGCACATTCTGCGGGGGTGGTTCGCGATGTTGCTAAGCACGGCACTGATATTATTGTTGAACTGGTGTTTTTGACGTGTATTTCCGTTTGCAGAGAATTTTTCTCTTATGTTTGAATTTCAGTTCTTTTTGAGAGTTTGTTGCTGGTTCGATCTCGCTGGCTGCGCTGTCTTTCCTTACTGGCGAATTCTAGGCGTACTTTTGTTTATATACTGATTTCCTCACATTCTGTAACAAAAGGATTTTTGGCGGTTAATTTCCAATTCCTGGAACGCTGAATTCCTAGAATGGTGCGATCTCGAATTGACCAATCAGTGGCGATTGCTACTAAGGTTTATTACGCTACCTATTCACCTGGAAACAGGTTTTGATGTACGATTGCCGCTGGATGCTACTAAAACAATTAAATTTATAATTTTTAATATTTTTTCATCTTCACTCATATTTCGAATTCAGGATGAGCTGTAACAGACTCAATCAATTCGTATTGCGGGTAAAAATAAAATAAAAAAAACTACTTAATTTCCAATTCCTGGAACGCTGAATTCCCATCACTCAATAAATCCAGGGCCTTACTAATAAATCAACAAAAGGCAAAATTCGACTTTATTCATCAACATAGTCTCCTTCTAGGGCGATACACTGATTCCAACGCTTCTCTAACAATTCGATGCCTTTTTTGTAAAACGATTTGTCTTTGGCCTCAAAATACGCCTCAGTTTCCGATATCACTTCTTCATTGGAGCCAAATCTCTTTCCCTGAAGCAATCTTTTGAGGTATGCAAACAGCCAGTAGTCGTTGGGGGCCAGATCTGGAGAATAGAGTGGATGCGGAAGCAGTTCGAAGCGCAATTCATGTAGTTTTACCATCGTTGCGATCGACTTGTGACACGGTACGTTGTCTTAGTGATAGATAACTCTTTCCTTCTTCATTTGTGGCGGTTTTTTCCGATTTCTTCCTTCAAATGCATCCTTCAAATATCAATAATGCTATATAATATTCGCTACTGATGGTTCTTCCTTTCTCAAAGTAATCGATGAATAAAATATCTTGCGCTCCCAAAATACGGAGGCCAAAACCTTGCCTGCTGATGTTTGCGTTTTTGGTCGCTTTGGACGGATTTCACCTGCTGCTGTCCACTCAGCTGACTGGCGATCTGACTCTAGAGTGAAGTGGTGGATTCATGTTTCATCAATTGTCACATATTTACGCAAAACCTTTATCTTGTTGTATTGAAAAACTTGCAAACAAGACTCTGAATAGTTGTTTTTGATAGACTGTGAGCAAACGTGGCATTCTCTTTGAACACAGCATTCTCATCGACAAATGTTCATGTATAATGGTGAATACACTGCCTTCTGGTATGTTCAACTCATCTGCTATCTCACGCAACTTCAATTTACGATCGGCTAAAACGAGTTTGTGGATTTGGGGGGGGTGGGGGGGGGGTCCGAGACAACTGCCGATTTTGGGCGACCTGAGAGTTCATCATCATTTGTGTCTGTACGACCGCATTTAATGTCCGCAGACCACCACTTAACCATTGTTTCCAAAGGAGTAGAGTTCAAATGACACTTATCAAGCCATTGCTTTGCTTGAACACTATTTTTTCTCATCAGAAAGCAATGCTTTATCAACACAAAAATTTTTCCATTGTTTTAAAATTTGCAACAGTATCTTCACATAAATAACTGTAATTTGTAAACTTGAAGCGTAGGGAGCTGGTTAATGTTTCTTTGATTCGGCCTTGTGTCTTACTTAACCAAACTCCCTACAGCTTACAAGTTTTATGCAGAATTATCATCAGAAGGTTTTTCATCATCAGAAGGTTGGTAGTCAGTTAGAATGTGTGGATTAGTGTAGAGGAGTGGAATAATAAAATATACATTTTGAATGTTAAAACAGAAATTTATTAAAGGAGGAATAACAAGAATTCCTAGAAATTAATGTTCAATGAGAAAGTTAAGAGTATCAAGAGTTCGTTCAAAATGTTCGTAGTAGTAATTATCGAAAGAGATAAGGAAAAAGAGAAAGAGGATAATGTCCGAGTCGCTTGAAGTCGAAGCTACATTTTAGATGTTTGTCTCGCGTCTCCCAATGACTCTCTGACCGACTGACGTTGATGAAGTCGTTTTATTGTAATCTAGATTTTTCGCACTTACACGCGAAGTCCTTTTGGTCTTGCAAGGACATGCATCAAAAATTATTTTAACACCTACTTGCGAAATCTGGATTCGACTTTTTCCTTAAGCACATGGTCAATCCTTTTTCTATTTGGGAAAACCAGGATTTCACACGCCATTGTGAATTTTTGTAAAAGTGAAGAAGGTTGATTTCACGTATCATTTGAAGGTTAGTACTTCATAAAAATCATATGGATTTTTTTTTTATTATTGGCGCCATCTATATGTCAAGCCCGGGACTTATTGAGTGATGTGTTACCATGATAATTATATTATATACTGTCTCACCTAAGACATTTTTTGCAACCACCTCCCTTCGATTACGTCATTCCATAACCAAAGTGCTTGCTACGATTGTATGAATGAGTGTAGCCTCTGTTCCTGCTATTTTAAAATTAATTTTTTTATTTAATGTATATTTTTATGTCGATTCCTTTTTTAAATTGTTATTTTCATGTTCTTTTGTTTAAAGTCTTTGCATAAGTGAGTGTTTACATACGTCGTGGAGAAGCTACCCCTGAAATCGCCATCGACGTATCTGATTTGTTAGACGATATTCCTACTGAAAAGCCCTTTGATGTTCTGCGAGAAGCTATAATTTATCGCATAGGAAAGTCCAAAGAGAGACGAATAAACGACTTATTCAATACCCTCCAACTAGGAGATAATAAACCAACTCAATTGTTTCCGCGTATGAAAAGCTTGCTAGGACGTAATTCGATGTCCGACACTCTATTGAAGAAACTGTGGATAGATAAACTGCCAACTCATGCAGCAGAAATATTGACAACACTCCCTGACGACTTAGATTTAATCAAAGTAGCTGAAATGGCAAATTTCCCACCTAGAACAGAGGTTCAACTGAGTAATATATGCATAACCCCGTCTCTGGTCTCAGACGTCATTTCTAAATTAGATTCTCATAAGACAAGCGGAGGTAATGGAATTCCAACCATCGTCCTGAAGAAATATACCCCTGACCTGGCTCAAGTCCTCTACAACTATTGCCTCTCTACTTTCTACTTTCCTGTCCTTATCTGTAGTTCTTGTTTTTGAGAACTTTGGTGAACCCTCTGACCCCTCTAGCTATCGACCTCCTACCGCTTTTCAGCAAAATATTTGATGCACTATTCAATGCTGAAGTGGTTAAGCATCTCATCTCTCACGATCTACTCGCTCACAAACAATATGGTTTCCACTTTGCCAGGTCTACAGTTGTTATTCTAATTATCTTGAAAGCATTTGAAAGGGTTTGGCTTGCTGGCCTTCTTTGTAAGCCCCCGAGCTACGGTATTACTGGACGACTGTTTGATTTAATCCTATCATTCCTATCAAATTGTGAAATAAAGGTCATTTTGAATGGGCAAGCTTCCAGATCCCTCAAGGCTTTAGCCTATGTTATACGCTGTTTTTACTCTTCATCAATGATCTTCCTGGTGTCATCAGTTCCCAAGTAGGCATCTATGCAGATGACACTACCATTTACTCCCGTCGCAATAGGAAATCTGTCAAAGCTGACCAAATAAACCTGGCTGCTGCTCTTGAAACGGACATCCAATCAGTGGTTAACTGGGGCAGGAAATGGCTTGTAGATGCCCCCAAAACAAAACTGCTCTCCTTTAACCACCGTAGACAAAATTCCCTGCCAGTCATTAGCATGACTGATGCAAGTTTCCTTGAGAGTAACGCACTGCACTTTCTTCGCCTCACTTTTTCAACCGAACTGAAGTGAAATGACTACATCGAATTTATAGCTGCATCTACCGCTAGGAAAGTGGGGTCTCTGTGTCTAGCCAGAAAGTTTTTTTCTAGCCAGAATCCATCTTGCACATTTATAAATCTACCATTCGTCCTTGCATTGAATACTGCTGCCATATCTGGTCAGGTGTTCTTGCTATTCATTTCAAGATTCTCGATAAAATCTAAGGGAGGATCTTCAATGTAATTGATACTGACTTAGCATCATGACTTATCACTTTATCACAGACGTGCTGTGGCTCCCTTCTGTCCTTTCTACAAATATTTTCATGGCAACTACACTGATGAGCTTTTTTTCATGGTTCCCTGATCAGATGAATTTAAACATGCTACTAGCTGAGCATCTAGGTCCCACTCTTTTGCTATTGAAATAGTGAAATGTAACTACCACTTCCATTCCAACAGTTTCTTTTTACATACTTCCCGTCTGCGAAACTTCTTCCCGTTTACCTGCTTCACTGATAGCTACAATCTCCAAAAATTTAAAACAACATCAGTTGCTATCTATCTTCCTGAATCCTGTTCATACTTTGTCCTTTCATGAATACCCTCTTTACCCAGGCTTTTTTCTTACATTTGCTTGAGGTGAAATGATTAAAAAATGTTTTTTTAATAAACTTCATGCATACATGATTTAAAAACAATTAACCTTTATGGTCTATAACTTTGAAAAAAGTCAGTAATATTCCAAGATTTGTTTGAACAATTAAAAAAAAAAAATCTTTGAATTGTTTAATGGTAGTTTTGATTCATAAGATTTTCTCTTAAATTGATTATCATTACTAATAATAGCATGTGTTTGGTCCTTATGATAGTTTTATACTTTATGTTTTTTATGTTTTATGCAACTACTACTTATACCTTATTTCCAGTACTCTGACAACTGAGCTATCATTTAAGACAAGAAATTCATGAAAAATTAATCTCAATCAAGAAAATTACAAAATAATCATTTTGGAGTCATTGTTCCTACTTTTACCTGTTCATTTTCTTTCTAAAGATTTTGGTTTTCCCCTCAGGAAGTGAAATGTAGCTAATGATGATCAGATCTTGCAAAGAAATTACCAATTCATTGAAAGAATGAGTCTTACATGAAGACATGATTAATATTTATGATATTTCTATAGAAACGCAGAAAATTAGTTATAGGACACTTGATTAACTCCATCCAATGATGGATCATGAGTTACTACAGTAATTCAAAAAGCAGTAAGCTTCTTCTTCAAGATCATCTGATAGAGAAGCATTGGGTAACTGATAGATTTTTTAATATTATGATTTAATGGTAAAGGCATAATCATATAACACTTGCATGCTCCCATAACTAAAAGTTATCCAATTTACTTTTAATTAAATATAAAAAAGATTTGATTCTCAAAGTAAATTTTGCAACATACAAAACTCAAACCTGTATTTATTTGCCTTTGCATAAAAACAAATTCATCCCAACATCTGGTTAATGTGAAGTCTACAAGTGAGTAGAGATCAAAATTGATTTTTCCTCTGTTGTCAGTTCTACAAAAATGATCAAGATGATCCACAACATCTCTCTTTAATGCAATGGAAATCTACTGCCCCAGAGTTGAAATCTCCAGTTCCAAGCATACTTACTTTAGTGCGGTGTCCTGCTCAAAGATAAGATAGCAAATCCTCACCAAAAGGTTTATAAAAGTTGAGAAGTTAATCCATCATATGACAGACAAATGTCCATTCAAAAGAAGCAAATAAAATAATAAACAAAACAAGTTTCAGTGTCTGTTAGTTTATCTCACATTTTTAAATATATATTTTTCCCTTCATTGCTGTCCTTCATATTTTAAATGTGTTAGTCTCATATCTCCCCACTCTCTTGGGCACAAACAATGATTAATAAATTAATTAATCTATCTATCTATCTATCTATCTATCTATCTATCTATCTATCTGTTTGTCACTGAGGTAAAACTAAAAGATTGGTAATTCAAACTATATTCATAATATAAATGGTGTATATATATATATCTTCCTCCTATCTTAACATCCTAATATAATATAAGTTATTTGTCTCTTTTTTGATGAAAACAACTAAGACACTATCAAATATTTTACTCTCTAAAGAAACACATTTCCACACCAGCACAGTTCAAATATTAACTGAAAAAAATAAGAGAAACACACAAAAAACATAAATTGATACAATTTTCTTTAAAAGAAGCTGATTTTTATTGTATTTCACAAATGTACACAAATCTTCTACAAGGTTCTCTGCAGGTTGGATCATTTTAAGACTTCATCTCTACTGTGTTTGAAATTACTTTTTTCTGCCAAGTCAAACCATAAAGCTTTGATTATTTGTCTCTAGTAGATTCCACACATATATATATACACATTTATACATGCACATGTACACTTTGCACAAAATTGGAAATTGTATTTTCAGTTTTAAATATTATTTAAAATTATTTTAAAACATCTATGTCTGTTATAAAAAAAGAAAAAATAGCATTAATTTTTTTTAATTTCAGAGATGATTCCACATGAAAGGTAATTTCCTTTTTCTGCTTTTTTGTTTCATTTGCTTGATTGTCACTTTAATAACTTAAATTTTGCAAGACTAACTAACAACGAGTTACAGTTTTTACTTGTAACTAAATGCAGATTGTGTCCAGGAACATCTGATGCTTTGATCTAATTTAATTTATGGAATGTTATGGCTATTACTGCTGGGTTGGTTCTTTCGCCTAAACATCCAGAACTTGTTGAATGGCTTTCACCACTGAAATAAATAGGCAAAGAGAATAGGAAAGATAGAGAGACACTAGAGGGACAGTTTGGACAGTTTTTTTTTTTTTGTTCCAATGACCTCTTGTTGGGGAAATTCCTTCCTAAACAGTTTGACACATGTTTACCATCTAAAGTCCAACAGAGAAAGAGATCGAGTTTATTTTTGGCACCAGGAGGCCTCTCTTTTTGCGCATGCGTCAATTGTCTTACCTGTCAGAGGACTCCTGGGAGATTTTTATGTTTATTTTATTTCAAACTTTTATTTTATTTAGTGTTTTTTATTTTATTTTGTATTTCTTTTTTAATCCCTACAAATTTCATATCTTACAGTTTGAAATACCACCGGAATCTTTTATGAATTTGGAAGAATTATATATGTTGAAAAATACTTGGATGGTAAATATGAGTTTAAGTACTGAATAAATTATAAATTTCCAGACATCATATAGAAAATAATATGTAACATTTCATAATTTTAACATAAAGTGAAAATATTTAATATTCAAAAGTCATTTTCAAAACCTCAGTACAAAACAAACAATAACCTTTTTAAAGAAATAATATTGGAATTGATAGATTTTCATCATAAATGTTTCTTATTTGAATTAGATTTATTGATATTTCAAAATAATTTTTTCCACAGTCCTATGTAAACATGTACTATTTACACATTTCTTACAAGGACTATTGTTATCATTTTCTCATTAAATGATCACAGTAATAGTAACTGGTTGGGTACACTTGAATTTAAGTGACAGCATGTTACCTCAATACTCCAGCCTTTTTTTCAGTATCATAGCTGTTTTCAATAATGATGTCATTTGAATTGTTTTAATTCTACTTAAATTTTTTTTTCTTGACTTTTTGACCCCAGTGCCACATTCATATTTCACAAATTCATCAGCTTTCTAGCAAGGTTGTGATATCTATCATTTCACTTTCTTTCAGATTAAACTTGGTGGTCTATCAGAACAATGAAATCCATAAATGTGATTCACTCTCATCTTTATTTCCCCAAAGTTTATATTTTCTGTTTTCCTGTGCTAAAGCACTATTTTATTCTTGATATATAGTTCATTCTTATGAAATTGCTTAGGCCACTATCAGAGTGACTAAGATTTTCCCTGACTAATTATGGCCAGGTTTTCTGAAGTAATTATTTTACTTCCCATTTTTAAGTTCTCATTGTTCAGTTTCCTGGGTTCATTATAGTGAAGTTTTTGGCTGTGTTTTAGTTTTTCCTGAATCTCTCTTGGTAATCCTAAGTCCATTTACTGTGTAGTCAATACAGTCCTTGATACTGATTAGTTCTCTTCCTCTTATTTCTTTGATATACTGTTAACATAATCTTTCAAGTATAGTGCCTTATGCATTGTTATCAATTTTCTTGTCTTTTCTTATTCAATTCAAGAATGGTTCACAATAGAAACTTTTTAGGCTTTATTCTTTTAAATTTCTGCAGCAGAGTATGACCCAAACCGCCCTCGGTCTCAAGCTTGCCTGTATGTATGTTGCATGCATTAAGTTAGTCACACCTGAGTCTGCAACTGTTTGCTTCTGTTCTTTCCCCAAGTGATTGAAGATATCAAATGATCAGTCAAAATCCTTTACTTGCCCTGCCACATTGTGATTTCTGATCTCAGAGAAAGTTAAGGACTCGAAGTGGGGAGGCAGTTATCTTCATGCTGCACCCCTCGACAACTGAAAATCAAGAGATGGTTGGGTGCATAATGCGGAAATAAGGGAAACAGACAAGGACAAAAAAAAGATAACAAGACATAGACTGGTGAAGGCCAGTCTATGTGGACTAATGATTATATTGTAACTCTTTGTACAGCAAAAGAGAGAGTTAAAAAACAGAATTATAAGAAAATACTATCCAACTTCTTTCAGAGTTCACAGATGCTGCTACTATGTCTATTTGTTGTTAGAGGTTCTCCTTAGAAGCAGTGGACATGTCTGCTAGTATGGGAGAGAGAATTTTTGGGTCTTCACTCCAACGCGTTCTTCTCCTCGGGTTCTTCTGACATCTCTCTCTGACTTCTCTGACTTGTTTTTCAAATCTGTTGCCTTTTTGTTGAAACCATTTCAATATGGTGTGGGTTGGTAAGTATTCAAAATGTTTCTCCATAAAAGTCTAATGTCAATTTTGTGTATCTGGCTTAAATCACCTGCTTATGATTTCACACTGATGCCTGCTAATCTAGAAGTTCAGAGACAAAATTCTGTTGACTTTGTACATTCATCTGTCAATGTTAATTATAATTCCATCATTACATGGGTGGTCTCTTTTTGGGATCCACCGACAATTCCGTTTTCAGTCACTCCTTTATTGCTTTCTTTGAGAGAGAAAGGGAGAGAAACAAACAAAGGAAGAAAGTAACAGTTCTCTCCTTTCACAAGGTAGACCTAGCATCTGGTCATTGTTCAATTGTTATCATCTCAGTCAATGTCATTTCATGACTGCCTTGTGTTTCACCTCCCTTCTATCTATTGGCCAACCCAGCACTCATCTCTTTCTTCCTCTCTTTCTTAGCTCTTCCTAAAAAAAGAAAAAATATATTCTCCAAATATCTATTTTGGGGTTAGAATCCAGGGTCCATCGTTACTTAGTTTAACATGTGTGAATAAGGAACACTTACAGTATTACAAGTGTTTAGTCTCTAAAAACTTTTATTTTTCTGAGATATTCTTTGTTGATTTTTTTCTTTACCTCTTGCTTGGTAGTAACATCTTCCAGAATGCCTTCATATTTGTAGTCATTCTTTTCATTGAGTGTCCTCATGATTTCTAATTTCCTAATTACATCGTTCAATCAATTTGGTTGTTTTCCTTTTTCCTTTGTTCATTACTAGTATTACACATTTTTCAATGTCAATATTCTGATTGAAAATTCTGTCTATTTGTATAAGAGTTTCTAGTTTAATTTTAAAGTCATCAGAAGTCAGACATTTTAAGGTCATCCATATATATGAGGTGGATCACCTTCTGAATCTGTAACATTCGTTACATTTCTTTAATATATAACAGCAGTATCATCACTATGATGAACTCAACTTTCTTATTTTAAGTGCTTTCAGTTTTGGTTTATATATAGTGGATTACTCATCTCTTTGGGGTTTTTAGGGCATCCTTTCTGTTCCTTAGAAAACAGTTCTCAGTTCTCAAGCATGTTACAAATTTCTTTAAACACTTGTTTTGTTAGGATTTACTATATCACTTTCATGCAAGTTATTTGTCTGTAGTTTCTTTGTATTTTTCTTTCTTGTCTTTTTTTCTGGATCAGGTAGTTCTTCCTTTCATTATCCATTTGAGATTTGTTGCTGTATTCAAAGATTTAGGAAACTGTTGTGCTACACTATTATGAAGTCATGAACCCCTTGAACCAGGAGTTATGGATCCCATCATGACCGGTCACTCTCCAATTGACAATTCTTTTAAAAATTCAAGGTTTGCAAATTATTTTCAGTTTCTAGTCAGTTATTTGTCATATCTGTTGCGCTATTATTTCTGTTCCCGTTGTTTCCTCTACAAGTTTTTTTTTGTTTTTGCAGCATCCAATTATTATATTCTCCCCTTTCTTTCTCCATTTGCTTATTGGTAAAATTTTCTTTCATTATTCTGGAATTTTTTATTTTTTTAATACTGAAGTTTATGTCTTTTTTAACTTTCTTATCTAAGTTCTTTCAGTTTATTTCCTCAACTTGTTTTGCATTTTTTACTGCTGCCACTTGTGTTTATCTTTATATTTCATATCATATATAATTGGGGGAAAAGTCTTCACTTTTTCACTTCCTAATATCACTTTCTTCCAGTTTTGGTTCTTCAATGATACTAGCAAATTTTGCTTTCTGTCATTATTTTTAATTGTCTTTATTATATCAATTTCATGTGTTAAAGTTTTCTGTAGTTGTGAAGTAGGTTAGCTCTGGGACATCTTTGTTTTATCCTGTCTGTTTTCTGTCATTTTTTTCTACCTACTATTTTGCATATTTCCATCTGTCCAAAGCTGGAGAACCACTTTATTTCCAGTACTTAATCAGCAAGTTTTTAATAGCAGACAGAAAATATCAGTAGTTGTGTCCCATATTACAACAATTTATTTCTTTGAATGACATTGCTATTAGCAGTAGAGTAACGAACATGTTTGTTGTCTTCTCTGTGCTATTTCTTTTTATGGTCACCCTTAACATTAGAACAGGCACACCCTCACAGAGTCCATGAAAGTGAACACCTGTAATTAGAGTAATTTACACATGATAACAACTAGGTTCTTCTAGTTGATTATCAAGAGTGAACTTGTTGATCATGTTTAAATCTGTAATTTGAGTTTTATGTTTTGGGGATGATGATTATTATTATTATTATTGTTGTTGCTGCTGTTGTTGTTTTTTTTAAATCATTTCACCCCAAGCAAGGCATTCCACTGCCACTATTGCACATGGGGCTACATAGGGGAAGGTAAAGAGGAGGAGTGGTTAGATGTAGGAAATGTCAGAAGGAAGGTGATAGATGGGTAAGGATAACGAGGATGAGGGTTGGGCAGATGGGAAGAGTGTTTGAAAGAATGGGAGCGAGTTAGTGTGTTAGGAGGTGTCTATTGACCTTACATTTAAACTCCTGGAGATTGTAGCCGTCGGGGAAGCAATCATGTTAAAGGGAATTCCACAGTCGGGAAGTGTGCAAAAAGAAACTATTGGAGTAGAAGTTGCGGTTGCATTTTATCGGTTTCACTGTAAAAGGGTGGGATCTAGTTGCTAATCTAGTTTCTCGTGCAGATTCGTATCTAGGGGGCAGCAGTGATCTAAGTTCATTGGAGCAGAAGCCGTGAAAGTATTTATAGAAGAGACACAGGGAAGCCATGTCGCGCCGGTGAGAGAGAGACTGCAGGCGGCCTGCCAAGTTGGTATCGATCACGTTACAGACCCTTCGCTGTACCTTGTCGAGAAGCCCGAGGAGAATAGCAGGGGCACCCGACCAGATATGGCAGCAGTATTCAATGCACAGGTGGATGGTAGATTTATACATGTGCAGGATAGATTCAGACGGAAAAAACTTCCGGGCCCTGCACAGAGAACCGACTTTCATAGCAGCGGATTTAGCAATGGATTCGATATAGTCATTCCATTTGAGGTCCGCTGTAAGTGTGAGACCAAGGAGGCATAGTGTTTTACTCTTTGGGAGGCAAGCCTGGTCCATGCTAATGGGAGGTAGGTGCGATTGTCTATGATGGTTAATTGATAGTAGCTACGTTTTAGAAGCATTAAAATTTACGAGCCATTTCTTATCCCAGTCCACTACGGATTGGAGGTCCTTTTCAAGCTTGGCTGCAAGATTAGCTTTGTTGCCTACACCAGATTTTTGGTTGAGGCGAGAGTAAACTGTGGTGTCATTGGCGTACATACCTACTTGGGATCTTATGGAATCAGAGAGATCATTAATGTATATCAGAAAGAGCGTAGGACCTAGGATAGAGCCTTGAGGGACACCTGCATTCGTATGGTAGTTCTGGGAGGCATGTCCGTTTAATACCACCTTCATTATGCGGTTAGAGAGGAATGACTGGATTAGTTCAAACAAATGTCCAGTTATACCATAGCTCCGCAGTTGGCATAGAAGGCCAGCATGCCAAACTCTGTCGAACGCTTTAGAGATATCCAAGGCAACAGTTCGGGCTTCACCGTTCCTGTCGAGTGCCTGATATATGTACTTGGTGATGGTCGTTAGCATATCAGCAGTAGACCTGGTGAAGCAGAAACCATACTGCTTGTCCGAGAGAAGCCTGTGTGCTGTGAGATGCTGAACCACATCGGCGTTGATAATGGCTTCGAACACTTTGCCAAAGATCGGAAGAAGGCTGATAGGTCGGTAATTTGCGGGGTCCGAGGGTTCTCCAGTGTTTTTAAATATAGGAACTACAGAGGAAGATTTCCAACAGGCAGGAAAGCAGGAAGCAGATAGGCAGAAGTTGTAGAGCTTAGAAAGTACAGAGGAGAGTTTGGGGGAACATTTCTTTAAGACTATGATTGGGATTCCGTCCCTTCCGCTCGCTTTGTGAGGGTCAAGTTTTGAGATTATCAGAGACAAGCGAGGGTGTAATATAGACGTCATTCAGTTGAGCCTCAGTTCTAGGTGGGAAGTCAGGTGTAGAAACTCCAGACGAGTCCAGTCTCGAATTATTCGAGAATCTGTGGGCAAAGCATTCAGCCTTGTCAGCTGGGGAGGTGAGGACCTCAAATTTGTTTATTAGTGGGGGTATTGTGGACTTGCTCTTGTTAAGTACTCTTTTACAGAGTCGCCAGTAGTCTTTCGTGCCGAACTTAGAGGATGCTATGCATTGCTTCATTCTGGCAGCAAACAACATCTTAGCTTCGTTAAGTATTTTTTGCACTTATTACGAGCTGAAGCGAAAAGGCGTCTGTTTTGGTCTGACGCGTAGCTACGATAGAGTCGGAAGAAATGATTCCAGTGGGCAATGGCGGCCGAGCAAGCGGGCGAGAACCATGGAGACGAATGAGATTTAAGCTGAAATTTCCTGGCAGGGATGAAAGCATTGATGCCAGCCCTAACCCAGGAGGAGACCTCGGATGCACATTCTTCGATGGGAAGACTAAAAATGTTGTTCCAAGGGACGTCATAGAGGAAGTCTTGGAACGAATCCCAGTCTGCTCTTTGGTAGCAGTAGGATATTCTACTTGTCTGGGTTTCTTGGGTTGGGTGGGAGTGGAATGAAATGTTGACGGAAACTACGGTGTGGTCAGAGTTACCAAGTGGGCAGAGTTGTCTGGTAGGTTACTGTTGTTTGGCCCTCATGAGTTGATAGTAATTTCTTATTGCATTAAGAAGAAATTTAGTATTCCCTGATGTCAGTGTTTGCAATCATTGTGTTAGAATCATGTTTTGAGTATTTTTAAATACTTGCCTTTTAAAATACCATATACAAATGTGCTGGATGTAAACAGTTTTTATTGATAAAAATGAAATCACTTGGAAACATAATATTTTGTGGCTATTTTTTTTTTTAAGAATTTTATTCTTTTTTAAAAACTAAGAAATTAATATGCACACTTGGATTTATATAATTCTCTTTTAATCAAGAAATCTTATGTGAATCAATATAAATAGCATGTGGTGAATAGTAGTAAGCGTATTGAAATATACCCTTTCCTCTTTGCTTATAGAATGACAGAAAACTCTGCCTCTCTCTCTTTTTCTCTTTCTCTATATATCCTTTCTTTTTTCAATAACCCAGACATAGCTTACTTGTTCACTGATGACATGCAAAAATCAACTAATCACTAATGCTCCTGCCAAAACCAAAGCAAAAATGTGTAGGCATTTGGAGAATATAAAAGAACAATGAACAACATGTATAATTCTCTTCTCTTCTCTTCCCTCTTTGCCTCACACACTGCATGCATACATGTGTGTGTGTGGAACTTCACAAGATTACTATCGAAGATTCAACTAATGCAACCAGTTAAAGGAAGACATGTGGAAATAATATCCACACAAGAAAGATACACAGAAAGCCCAGAATTAGTTCAAAAGACAATCTACACATTTAAATTCCTTAAAACATAGATGAATTGATGGAGCTGAATAGATAGATAGATAGATAGATAGATAGATAGATAGATAGATAGTGATAACGAAAGCAGTTTCAGTTAATAGTTTTCTCTTCCACTTTTTATTGCAGATACATTTTGACTTATGCTTAAAGGATTTCTATTGAGAATCAGAAAGTTAACTGTTTCTTCATTTTGAAGAAATATATTTCTATTTCAGTCTCTTACCAATGCCAAATAAGGACAATAAAACTCTTTATGATGTGTTTAATCTTTCTTGTAAATCAAATTTTACATCAATTCAGTCTGTAATTGACTGAAATAACCATTTCTTCTAGATTATTTTACAGAATTGACAATTTCCCAAAACAGAATAGAGATCACCTCATTAACTAAGTGATCACTACATAATGATAAAGCATTTTTAGAAACTGAAGAATAATTTCTCTGAAGTTCTGACATGAAGCATTTTCTCTATTCAACAAACACGATTTACATTTTATGTTGTTGTCTTCATATTTATTCTTTTTATCATAATTTTTCTGCTAATGTATTTTTAGATTTGTTACATGAAATGCACTTTTTCTATTTTCTTCTTTTTTATATTCTCAGCCAGAACACAACAGTTCATGGAACCAAGTGTCAATGTCTTATAATTCTATTTTAGTATACTGATTTCTGTAAATTTGTTAAGTTGTAAGCTTCTTATTAATAAGAGATAAAAAATGAAAATTTTGAAGCAACTTTAAAACATTTAAATGTTTCATGTCCTTGAGAAAGGTCAGAGGTCATACTGGCCAAAAGACAGGGATAAAAATAACAAATATGAAGATATTAAGCTGAATATTTTGAAGTTTTACATGTGGAGTAAGATGAACAAACAAAAAGCTTATGCTGAATACTTTAGGATCAAGTTGAATTTGGTTTATTGATTTTTCAGAAGGCCAAACAGTTAAGTTTTCATCTCTTAAGCATATTAAATAATGAGTAAGGTTACATAATTCATGCAAATGACATTTATACAATGTAAAGATTTATCACAATCCCAAGAGGATTACAATAAAGTTTCTTCTAAAGGTATGAAATTTCAGCTATTACTCAAACTGAATATCCAGTTATCATTAACAAAAAAAAAAAAAAATGATAAAATTTATATTTTGCTTGTAATCTTGAAACTCTCAAATTTTCTTTCACTTGCAAGGTTTGGTTAAACTGTGATCTTGCTTTCAGGCACTTTTCAATGATGGCACATGCTAAGGTGTTCTCCCAGGTAGTTTATTATCAAGAAGTCACCTTCTTAACAAATTGATAATGGTGAAATTTCAACTTGGGTCTTATGGTTGGAATTCTAATGTTCTAACCACTCTCACTATATATATATATATATATATATATATATATATATATATATATTTGAAAATATAATCAGTTGTCCAAAATTTCATAAACACCTAAAACAGACAAAAATATTTATTATTAACCACTCATGATGATAATATTTAGAAAATAGAATTGAGAAATTGCCTCATTAACCAGTTTTGAATTTAATTAAGAGTTTAATTGAGGTTAATGAAGAAATAACTATTGTTAACTATATATATATATATGAGGTGATAGTTTGTTTTATGCTTGGACACAAACTTCAGATCATGTGTGTTGTGTTTTAGCTCGAATATTTATATATGCAGGTCAATGGTGCATTATTGATAATAAGGTCTTTTATATTGTCCTAATGATTATTGGATAGGTGGTAATAGTTATTTTAGAGACTACTGAGTTGTAATTATTACAGACCTGAATGTAATTATTTGTAGCTATTTTATAGTGTTGTTTATTAGCTTTTTACTTATTTTTTATTATTGATTACTTTATCATTTGTTGTTGATTATTATTATCACATTTACTTGTGTTTATTTGTGGATCTTTAGTTTATTAATTTGTTTATCTATTTAGATTTTTTGTTTATTTTATTTTAAGAGCTTGGTTATCTTATTTGTTTAGTTTAAAGTATTGGCTTTGTCTAAAGTATGTTACATTGTATTGTTACGAACCCATTTGGGTCAGCAACACATATACAATTTGGTTGGAAATATGCTGAAGGGAATGATTTAAACTATAATGCAAGATAATTTTATAAAATAGGAAATTTATTTTAACACACAAAACTGTTTAGCAAAACACAGGTATAAAGTGACAGAACTATATGATAACAGACACTAGAACGGTTCAACTTCATATGAGTTTTACATAATATTGACTGGAAAATAACAGGTGAGTCTAACGAGGAAGATATTTGGAGGAAGTTTGGGCAGAATGGAAAGTGATCATTTAACTCGGCTAAAGAATATATATATATATATATATATATATAATTATACAAAGCTAGGGTTTGGTCAGAATGATTAACAAAATAATCTTTACCTTTCATGGCAGCACATAGTGTATTCACTGGATGTTGAGGAAGAATGGAGAATTTCCGCTGGTGGCTTGATGAAAAGTTCTTTTGATGCCGGTGAGAGGTCTATGCCTAGCCACCTGGCCGGTAGCCCAACAACTCTGGGGTTTTCTACTATTTCTTCCTTTTTATATAGAAACAGGGGCCTATATTCATTGACCCTCTCTTTCTCTGGTCTTTTCCTTCTTTTCACTGTAACCATAGTTACCAGGCTAGGTAATCTCTTTCTGGGAAGGGTAGAACTCATACTACTCTCCTTTTTGGGGTGGTAGAACCCTGACCGAATGATCAGTTATTACTTCTTTTTGGGGGGATTGGTGACAACCTGACTAAATAACCTAGTTACTACTATTCTTATGCTAAGGACTATTTTTAGTCATGACCCAAGGCCTTTGTGGCAAAAAAATGCTTGTAACTTTCTCGTTACACTTCCCCTCTTTAGAGTAAAAGTTTTGAATTACAAATGAAAAACTTTTATAGAAAAATTTAGTTAAGTTTACACATAATAATATTTTTTTTTTTTTTGGGGCAATCAGTCCTAACACAAGTTTTGTAAAACAATAAGTCCGATTTGTAGCAAGATTATACTACCACAATTTGTAATATTATACTCTGGATAATGCGTCTGCAATAACATTGTTCTTTCCTTTAATATGTTTTATTATAATGTTGTCTTCTTGTAGGAGAAGACTCCATCTTGTCAGTCTCTGATTTTTGTTTTTCATCCTTTGAAGAAAAGTTAGTGGATTATGGTCGGTAAAGACCAAAACAGGATACATAGTGACACTGACATAGAAATCAAAGTGTTGTAGCGTTGTTAACACCGATAAACACTCCTTTTCAATGGTAGAGTAATTCTTTTGGTAGGTGTTTAACTTTTTGGAGAAGTATCCAATTGCTCTGTCGATACCTTCATCATCTTCTTGGGTTAAGATACCACCCATTCCGAAAATCACTGGCATCAATTTGTAATTTGAATTGTCTTGCAAGAGCTGGGCCCTCCATGAGTGTCGATTTAATTTTGTTGAAAGCCGCATCACTAGTCTCACTCCGTTTGTATTTTACATCCTTTCTAAGGAGATCCGTGAGAGGACTTGCTATTGATGAGAAATTTTTACAAAATTTTTGGTAGAAACCTGCCATGCCGAGAAATCTCATTAATTGTTTTTTGTTGGTTGGAATAGGATACTCTAGGATAGCATCCACATTTGCGGTGATAGGCTTAACTTGTCCTTGACCAACAATATGGCCCAAATAATTCAATTTTGCATAACAAAATTCACTTTTGTTTAGGTTCATACATAGGTTTGCCTCTTCTAGTTTAAGGAAGAGTTGTTTTATGATACATAAATGTTCATTCCAAGTCATACTGTACACAATTACATCATCGATGTAGATATCACATCCTTGAATGTCATGTAGAAGAGAATGCATCATCCTTTGAAATGTTGCCGGTGCATTTTTCATTCCAAACGCCATAACCTTGTATTGGTATAGTCCGTCAGGAGTCACGAAAGCTGAAATTTCTTTGGCGTTGTCAGTTAAAGGTACTTGCCAATAACCTTTCATCAAATTGAATTTACTGCCAACTTTGTCAATACAATCATCAATTCTAGGAATTGGATATGAGTCACATTTGGTTACTGCATTTACTTTCTGGAAGTCTGTAAGAAATCTGTAGGTACCATCAGATTTTGGTACAAGAATACAAGGAGAATTCCACTGACTGTTATTTGGTTCAATGATGTCATTCTCCAGCATATACTTCACCTCTGCCCTCAACTGTTGAAGTTTGATGGGATTTACTCTGTAGAAATGCTGCTTGATGGGTTTTTCGTCTCCAACTACGACATCGTGCACTGCAAACGCAGTTATACTTGGAACATCAGGAAAAAGATTTTTGAAATCACTGACCAAACCATCTATTTCTTTTCTAATTTCATTTGACAAATGTTCAATTTTTACATTCAAGTTAGACAGTATTTCCGAGTTCTTTAAATGATTACTTTGACCTATTTTCCCCCTCCCTGACAACAGTATCTTCCTCGTTATCTAAATCATGATCAGATGAATTTATTTTAGTAATGTTAGTTACTGTTGTGACTGGCTTAACCATATCTTTTTTATTTCTGTCAATGTAACCTTTTAACATATTAATGTGGCAAACTCTTTTCTTTTTCCTTCGATCTGGGGTGTGGATGATATAATTTAAACCGTTTATTTTCTTTTGTATTTCATACTGACCAAAATATCTTGCTTGTAGGGGATTATGTGAAATTGGTAAAAATATTAAAACTTTGTCACCACTTTCAAATTTTTGATTCTTACTATTTTTATCATATCCAGACTTCATTCTTACTTGGGAGTTTTTTAAATTTTCTTGTACTGTTTTTAAAGCCCTGTGTAATTTCTCTGTAACATTCGATACATAATCTAAGAGATGCATTTCATTTTTCTCCGTTAACCATTTTTCTTTTAAAAGTCTTAGGGGTCCCCTCAAAGTATGACCAAACACAAGTTCAAAAGGACTAAACCCAAGAGAGTCTTGTACAGCTTCTCTAGCCGCAAACAGAACAAAATGAATGCCTTCGTCCCAATCTCTTTTATATTGATAACAAAATTTTCTCATCATGGACTTTAGGGTCTGATGAAAACGCTCAAGATCTTCCTGTGATTCAGGGTGATAAACAGTGGATTTGTGCTGTTCAATATCCATTTCATTTGTTACTTGTTGAAATAAACCAGACATAAAGTTTATGCTTTGGCCATTTAGGCTGATGGAATCCCAACTAGCCAGAATAACTTCGTTAAAGCCTTAACTATAGTTCTAGTCTTAATATTTCTTAGAGGGACAGCCTCTGGAAAATGAGTCGCCATACACATAATTGTTAGCAAATACTGATTTCCTATTTTTGTTTTATATTACACTAGCATCATAGCCCGGCGTTGCTCATGCAACTCATAATATTTTAGTCGTAGAAGATGCCAATGAGAGGAGTAGATGGAAATCATTTATTGAAAGTTGGAAAGGAGAGCTGAGGCTATTAGTAACCATTTTCAGCATTAAGAAGAAGGCATTGAATGCATGTTGCTGTCGTATTTGAACGGAGTATAAAATGTAGTTTTAGTGCTGGTCATACTTTTGTCTCCTTCTAAGGGGGGGGGTCTTTGATCTGGAAATGAATAGAAAACATTTGCAGGAAGTGGAGTTAGTAATAAGATTGAAGTTTACCTGTTTTAAATGTAGTTAGTCAAACTGAACACAGTTTAGCAATCTCAGTACCGCTGCAGTAACACATGTATAAGGAGTTTGGCCAGTAGAGTTTTTGGCTACATTCTGTTCCTTTCGACATCACTCCCCTACGCCTAACTGGTCTTGGCACTAACACACAAAGTATCATCAAAAGGAGATTTCATGTAAGGCACAGTCGGTTATGTTCTGATCACAAGTAGACTTCAACTATGGAAAATTATGTTAACCTATGGAAAGGGACTTGGAAGCAGAAGTAGGCAGAACATAATCCCAGTCTACAAAACTTCCCTGTATACTATGTTACACGTTATTCCCTCACATACAAACGCGAAAAGGGAAGCCTTGCTTCCAACACAGGAACAGGCCACGTACAGATGGCCATGGGTGACGCATGACTCGCTTAAAAGAATGCCCGTGGTGGTAAACATCTGTCCCTGAGATTTGTTGATGGACATTGTGAAACATACTTTTACTAGACATTGAGAATGCCAGAAGCAAATTGGTGTGGCCGTTGTTGATGGCTCCAAGTGCATCCAAGGAATAAAAACAGTTTCCCCTTTCCTGCATCCAGTTACAACTGTTGCCATAATTAATTGTGAAGATAATGATCAAACGACCAGGAGGGTACTATTACACTGCATAGGAGGAAGCAAATTCCTGGTTAGCATTATAGGTGAGCTGACTTTTAGCCTCAGCATATGTGGTGGAAGTCCAGTAATTTCTAAAGAGTTCAAAAGCTCAATAGGGTAGTTGACTGTGTTATCAGGGTCCACTGTCCGATCAATTGATTTGAACACATGTGAATCGCCTGGGATTTCATTCAACAACTGGTCATTAATTGCACTAACCACAGCATTTTTAGTGTAAATATAACCCTATCACTGAGCCACTCAACATCCAGGTAATTCCTTTTGAGGTCTGGAAAAACCAATGTCTTAAGATCCATCAGATTATCAACTATGGTGCACACATTTGAGATTGATATGTTTCCAGCGTCATCCCTTGGGATTCGGTCCTCACCAATGGGTAAAAGTGAAGCTGCAAAATCAGAAGCTGTGTTATCACCGAACAAATGGACGCACATGTTCATGCTTAGGTGCAAAGTTTGCACCTCGGGCCATAGATTTGAGGATTTAAGACATGATCTTACCTCATCCGCCCTGGTGCCTCTTGGAACAACGAGAAGGGTTTGCCTAAAATCACCGGAAAGGAGTAGGGTTAAACCACCCATGAGTTCGATTTAGTCCCTGACATCTCTGAGTGTCCAGTTGAGAGATTCAGGTGCAGCCTTATTAGCCACAGTACATGCATCCCAGATGATTAGTCGGCATCTCCTAAGAAGCTCTGCATCGTCAGAGTTTTTGGTGATATTACACATAGGCACCTCTTCTCTGTCTAGGTCGAGCAGTAGTCTGAAAGTGGAATGGGCCATTCTTCCTCCTGGCAACAGAATAGCAGCAATGCCTGTGGATGTGATGGCCAATGCAATCTTCCTGCTGTTGTAGATTTTGGCAAGAATGAGGCGTGTGACGAAGGTTTTTCTCGTCCCTCCAGGAGCATCGAGAAAGTAAATACCCCCATATTGACCGTCAGCGGCGGTGCAGACGGTGTCGTATGCCAATTGTTGGTCAGGTAGCAACTTCTGTTCATTGGTACCGATATATTCTGTAAGACTGTTAATATCGTAAGACATTTCACGAAGAACTTTCGATGAGAATGTATTGTTTGCCTCTTGCACACACAAAGGAAGCCCAAAAGTTTGCTAAGTGTCATTGCTCAATTTCAGTCAGCGTTCTGCTGTAAATCATATTATTGTAGTCAACTTCAATTCCAGGCAATTCAGCCTGTGCGAGCCAAAGGAAGTCCTTGGACATGTCGTTCCTATACTTAGTCCACAGAGACAGCGGCTCGAATATATTGCAGTAGAGTAGAAAAGTTGCAAACAGTTGTCTGAGAGCATGTGGCGCTTTCCGCAAGACACCTTCCACCATTGCAGAGTCCCATTGATTGTCGTCTTCCACTGAACCACGTTTGAAGCAGGCTTCTCTAAACGTGTCATATTGAATGCCATCGACATTTTTCAGATCTTTGAAGCTTCATGTAGGAGAATCTGTAAGTCAAAACGCTTCTTTTGAGACGATGGCACAGTGTACACGTGCCATCGTCAATCTCAGAATTTGATACGTTATCCCTTGTTTGCGTCGTGACCATGAACTATTTTTAGGAAGGTACTTGAGGATATAAAAGTGTTTTTGTGAAGGAGTCTGACTGGCATAGTTTGAAGAAGCCTGTCAAGGTGGTGTCCTTGTGGGCAGCAGTTGATGGGGTAGCAGTCTGTTCGTTAAAGTAAACGCGTTCCTCATTCTGTAAATGCACTGTGAGATGTGTGATGGGGGGGGGGTGACACATCAGAACATCAGAGCCTTTATTAGTGTACTTGCAGAGCATCAGAGCCTTTATTAGTGTACTTGCAGATATAATGAATTGCTTTAACGGAACTGCAAAATTCAACATTAATATGGGCATTGAAAATTTTTAACAGATGTGGGCTGTAAGGGACCACCCACCTATTGTCAACCTCTTGCCCACGTACAGTTGCTGTGTGACCACCATTTTCTGGTTGCCTTTGCCTGTACACAGGGTATCCATCTACATTGATTTGAGTTTCATCGATAAAGTTTTTAGGAAACCCCTTGTGACATTTACCATTCTTCATGCACCTGTGGTGGCCGTCAATGCCCAACCCACATGGACTGTGTAACATGTGGGTGGAAACAATATCATAAATTTCCTGATCTACAGCAGGGTTCGGAATTTCTGCAGAGATTATGGAGTCAACTTCGTTAGCGTTTATTTTATGTATAAGCCAAATCAATATATGTACATGTGGAAGCTCTCGCTTCTGCCACTCCACAGTATACATGTCACACTGTACTGACCCCAAAATCTGTCCCTATTTAATAAAAGATATCAGCTTTATTAACTTTAACCTAAATACCCTTGCTACGATGTCGTGTCGGTGAGTTGGCTGTTGACCTGGATAAAGTTTCTGCAATATTTCGGCCTACTTGGTGTTGCAAGTGAAGCTAATAAATAGATCCGGTCGGCCGTAATGACGAACAAAAGTCATTGCATCCTGTGTCCGCTCATGCATGTACCGCGGACCTCCTGTGAAGGTAGATGGTAGCATGATGGCCTTTCCAAGATTCTTGGGATCCACATCATGGCTTAGTCCATCTCTTAAGTGGGCATAGCTGTCACATCTGAGTTCAGCCTGGTGTGTTCGGATGGGCCTCGTAGTCAGAAATGAAATAAATTTGCAAGAAAGAGTGCTGTTGGTCGGTTCGGGGCTCCAGTGACCCGATGAGATGGTAAACTTGACCTTGAACTTTAAACGTAGGCATCCAGCCTTCCTCTCGAATAACCTTGGCCCCAAAAGATGTCATCTGGAAAGCGCAGTTGTATTTCCTTATAGAATTAAGGAACTCATTCAACTTTGCAGCAGATCCATCCTAAAGAGCCTGCAGTGGAGGTGGTGGCTTCTGTGGAGGCGGCAGCTTCAATTTACCATTGAAACAGCAAAGTCCTGGTGGCTCCAACAGCCACTTCTTTGCCTGACAATGTGGACAAATGAACTCCATCCTGCCGATCGAGATATCAGAGCGGATGGAATAGTTGACAGTGGGCTCGTAGTTGAAAGCCTTCATAGACCAGTATGAACTTTCTGGAGTAATGGAACCTCGCACGGCTTCCCGTCGTGTACGGTCGATCTTACAACGCAAACTTCGCTCAATCGCTGACTCAGCTTCCCTGGCAGCAGAAGTAGAGCTCGCATGTCTAACCAACCGAGTAGACTTTCTATCAGCTGTCTCGGCATCGCGTGCCGCACATGTTGCAGTTGCATCACGGACACATCGGGAATGTCGCTCTTCTAGTGTTTCTGCTTTGCGTGCCGCACGTATTGCAGTGGCATTACAGACACACCGGGAATGGCACACTTCATTTGTTTCTGCTTCGCGTATGGCTCTCATTAATGTGGCGTGTTGCGATTTCTGAGCACTTGTAGTCTCCGCCTCAACATTGGTGCTGGATGCAGCAATTGCCTTTGTTGCCCTGACTGCCACAGCTTTAGCGGTCATCCGCCCTAACCGTGCTCTTTTTTTAGGAGGCATGTGAAAAAATCTACAGAAACTGAGCATACCTAGTGTGAGTGCCTGTTACTTTAATCGAAGATGGCTGTTAAATTACTTGGAACGCAATGTTTACAATACTAACACAAACATCAAATCTCGTGATTCAATAATGTTTTAAAGTTTATAATATTAAATGGATAAATTCCTTTAAAACTCGGTTATATAAAAAATAATTATATAAAACATTGTTGTTTAAAAATTGTTGAAAAATTCCATTAAAAAAATCTATTTTCTTTAAACTTTTGTTTTGCGTAAACGTGATTTGATGTTTTGTGTGACATTGTAAAACAACATTGTGTTTGTTTTGTTTTTTTCAAAATTACGGAGGAAAATATTAAAATTTTTTGTTGACTAAATGAATTTAACTGAAAAATAAAAATTATCTATTTTGTTTTACTGAAATTAGAAATATAAAAACTATTACACTCTCAGTTCAGAAATTTTCAAAGAATATTTAAAAATGTAGAGACATTTTTAATTTTAGAGGAAAAAGTTAATGCTACACAAATAACAGACAATTGATTTTCTGCATGAAATATTTAGCGAAAATAATTTTTTTTAATTTTATTTTCTGAAGTATGAAATGACTTAAATAATTAAATTAACCATTGGCATTTTTTTTTTTTTACTTATTTTGTTTTTGCTTGAAAAAACACTTTTTATTTTAAAATATTTCTTTTGTTTCAAATTTATGGGGAAAAATATTCACATTTTTTTGTTGACCAAATGAATTTTTAAAACATTGGAATAAAAATTAAATATAAAGGCTCATTTTTTTTTAATAAAAAAATATTTTAGTCGTATTTGACACGTGTGATTTGATTTCTGTGACATATTTTAGTCGCGTTTGACACATGTGATTTGATTTCTGTGACATATTTCAGCAAACATCTTAGATCTTTTACAGAAATAAAACGTCGTAATAAAAATTAAAAGCTCATTTTTTTTTTAATAACAAATATTTTAGACGCGTTTGACTCGTTAGATTTGATTTCTGTGATGTAATCCAGCAACCATCTTAGATCTTAGATGTTTTGCGAAGCAAATGTAGACAATTGGCCCCATTGGCCAAAAAGTGCGAAAGGAAAAATTGCTGAACTTAAAACTCAAAAAGTATGTGTCGACCTGGCTTCCCTGGAGATATGTGTCCCTAGAAATTTTGAATGGCATAGCTTAAAAAATGTAAGCATGCATAAGGAACAGTCACATACAGACTCACAGATTGCCTTTCATATATATAGACTAGCATCATAGCCCGGTGTTGCCTGTGCAGCTCAGAATATTTTAGTAGTAGGAGAAGATGCCACTTTTTATTTTACATATTTTGTTTTTGTTTGAAAAAACGCTTTTTTTAAAAAAAATATTTCTTTTGTTTCAAAATTACAGGGAAAAATATTCACATTTTTTTGTTGACCAAATGAATTTTTAAAACGTTGGAATAAAAATTAAACATAAAGGCTTATTTTTTTTAATAAAAAATATTTTATTCGCGTTTGAAGCATGTGATTTGATTTCTGTGACGTAATTCAGCAACCATCTTAGATCTTAGATGTTTTACAGAGCAAATGTAAACAATCGTGTCCAATTGCCAAAAACTGTGAAAGGAAAAATTGCTGACTCACAGATTACCTTTTATACCTTAAGGTATCCATATTCCAGTCTGATTATGCCTTGATAAACATTAGATGCATCCTCTTCCATCAGATATGATATCTGAAGAAAAAAGATAATCTTCATTAATAACTTCATAAGCAATATTCCATGTAGGCTTTTCAACTAATTCCTTTGCAGTTTTATGATAATTTTTCTACCATTTTTCAGACTGCTACTTTTTTCTTTCAAATTCCTCTGGAGTGCCAATGAAGATTCTTTTTTTCCCCACCAGATTTTCTCCCACCTTATCTTTTCCTAGCCAAGCTTTAGGAAATAGATAGATATGCAATGGTGTTTAGACACTTGTGTCAGATGGGCCTGGCTGAATTACAGTATTTGAAGGGAATGGAGCAAGTCATGTGAAATTAGGAGTTGTTTCGTCTGTTGCAGCAGATGATTCATCAATATCTAAAGGAAGATCTGTTCCATCAAAAAGAAGGAACTCATCCTTGATGAAGATGTTCTCGTCGAAAGGATAAATGCCGATTACTCTAAAACCTGACTGGATGTTGGTAGGAGTTATGACTTGAGAAAAATCTTTCTATAACAATACAAGAATTTCATAAATTATCATTTTTCCTATGTTTTTGTTCATTTATGCTTCAGCTGCAAGGTTATAATAGCTCTTGAAAGCCTCCAAAACTGCCTGTCACATCTTTTGTGAGCAGTGAGAAGGAAATGAAAATATCAGATCATTTTTTCAAACATAGTCTATAATTTCTTCACTGATGTGACTCTTATGATTGTCAAGAATTAATAGCACAAATTATGTGTCACAAAATGCTTCAGAAAATTAATAAAATTTGTTGCTTTCATCCACATTGAAGGATGTGCTACACCAATAGAACCTGTTGGTGCACCATGCATGGAATGGTCCTTAAAATAAACATAAGGCTACAGAAACATAAGAAGAACAGTCTTTCCATTAGCACAGATAACATAGCAAATGGTCACCAATTGATATCAGTCTGTTGATACCATTGCACCAGTTTGTTTAACAAAAGAAAAATGATCACTAATAAGTTTAGTGACCATGTTTCCTGCTGAATATCTATTTTCATTGACATTTCAGATTTTATTTGAATAGAACCATTACATTTTAAGAAGATTCTCATAGTTATTAAAAAATGACTACATAATGATTATTGAAGCTAGTTGCACAATTCAGAGAGGAAGCCTTAAAGTAACATCATTGTCTGTAATACTTTCCATAATAATTCTGATCAACATGTTTTTTACTTGTTTTGTTTGTTACCTCTTCCAGCTCTTGTTGAGCATCACAACTTTATCTGCTTGGCAATTCAGATCACACTGTAGTACCTGTTGATATTTCTTTTGAATCAGCTATTAGACAGGGGCCTCCTATTCACAAGATTTCTTTCAGTTACCAATGTACTGATTGGGATTCATTTCATGACTCTTTTCAAGATACCACCTGAATTGATATTCTTAACATTCTGATTGAGAATTGTGCCACAGAGGTTTCTTCAATGCTTTAGTATCTTCTTGGAAATACCAGATAAAACCGCAATCTCCTCCTTGGTTTACACCTACTTTTTCAGCTGCTGTAGAATGCAGGAATCACTTTTTTCAGATGTACCAGCATGATAAGTCTGAGCATGACAGATGCTTTTTTGTAACTGCTCATAATAATTGTAACATGCCCTCAAACAGGCTAAGTCTTTGTTTGATGACAGAATGTTGCACTGTATAGTCTCTAAAAAGCTTGGTTCACTGTCACTATAAGCAGCTCTGTAATCGTATCTTAAATAAGTGTATATATTCTATCCTTTCTCTCTTCACTCAATTTGAGTTGTTATCATCAAAGCATGTTTTCATTGTAAATTCTCTGTAAATTCTACTCTTGACTTATGTTATTATCTTCTTAAAACCAAATCTTCTTCTGATTCATGTTACACAAATTTCTACCACTGGCCAGATGTGAACACTCTGAAACCCAAGACTGAATTAAAAACTACATCAATTGCACATAGGCTCTGCACATAACTTCCTTTTTACTTACACACTCAAAAATAAATACAATCCAGAATTTTCACCAATACCACCCACTAAAGAAACAAAATAAAAATTGAAGCCAATCTGAGATTAAGAAAAGGATATAAAAACCGATCAAAGGAACTTCTTTGGCAGTCAGTTGACACACCCGTTTAGATGTAACCACCCATTTTCAATGACATTCTCCAATGACTGTCACTACAGTAAATCACAACTGACCTGCCTTCTTCTACTGTACACCTCCACAGACAACCTTTGTGTCTCTACTTACCTCTTTCTCTCAACTAGACATTTACACCAATTTACTATTTGTGTGACAAAGAGAGAGTCACACACACACTCACACACACACACACACACACACACACACACACACACACACACACACACACACTTTTTTTTAATTAAAAAATGGAGTAAATTTGAATAGTGAAATTAAACCAGCACATTTTGTTTACTGATAGGGAAATCTGATCTAGGGAAGAAGTTGTACCCATTGAATCTGGGTCATGGAAATAAACAAAATAATTTTATCGATTAAAAATTGAAATAGAGCTGAGTAAGTTAGAAGGAACTTTGGAATTCACATGATTTTGGCTGAAGCAGCCACGATAATTGCATGCAAAGTAGTATGACCAAAGGTCAGTTATAACCAGCTGGGTTTTCTATATAAATGCGTAGTTATGCTGAAAAAGTGAGTCAGACCACAGCCGTGGAAACGTACAGTTGAGTAAGATCAGGTCTCTCTGATGGAGTGGGGTTGCTGACAACTCTGACCAAACAACCTCCTAACCGCATATGTCTTTGCATGAAAAAGAAAAGTAAAATATATTTTATATTTTACTTACATCCTATTGTTTCAGACAGAGGCTTTTGTTGCAGATCGTATTTGTTGTTGCTGATGGTGACGATGAAAGGACAAATAAAAGAAGATTATGAAATGATTATGTGAAACTGATTTTTGTGAAGAAGTCAGATTGAGTGGTTCCTGACAAAGTGATTCATGATTTAAAAAATTTAATCGTTGCCCGAAATTTGAGAAGTATCGTCATCGTAGTGATTGCAATGAAAACCGCTGAGTATATGAAGCTTTATGTTCATCACCAGCCCAACAACCTTGGAATTGCATCATCCATCATTTGTACCAGCACCTTTGATCAAACCAAGTGGTCCCAGCATTTTATTTTAGAAGAATTATTTCTGTCAATAAAAAAAAAGCATTGGGAGGAGGAACGCCACTATAACTTTAAGCTCCGCACAGAAATCTTTATCCCTCCATTGCAAGAGTCGATTTTCTGAGTCGATTTAACAAGTTACTAACACACACACTCTCTCTTTCTCTGTCTAGAATCCAGTGCATGAGTTTTTATGTTAAATACTTTTCTTTTCTGTAACCCTTTTTTTCTACTATTCTTTTCTTCTATATAAAAGACGTTAACACAGACTCCCCAGCCGTATGTACATTTTCAGTCAATTGTGAATGGACTAACAACACTTCTGCTTTCTGGATCAAACAATCACAACATGGGCAGGAAGCAGATTTAAACCTGCGGACTGGTTCGACTAATCTACGGATGCTCAGGGGATCTACGGCCAACTCCTTAAGTTTGGTTAGGACCGAGTAGACACCTCAGCCCAAAGAGGAAGACGCCGGAGGTTGAGGGGCTAGGGGAAAAGTGTTAGATTTGGTATATTTTTTGTTAATACAATTGTTTATTTCTTAAACTTCTGTTGTTTCTTTTTTCTGCCACCATATGCTTAATATAACAACTACTGTCAGAAGCATGCACCTAGAACAAAAAAATGGATTACATCACATTTACTCACTATGAAATGCTAGAATTAATTGAACAGCAAGCAACCATTCTCAAACTGAAAACAGACCCGAAATCTACAAGTAGTTACAGGCTGCTGTGGGTAGTGTTGCAGGACATCAGGCTACCTGCTGACATGCAGGGCATTTCCCCCATCCTATTCACTGCCATGATTGCCCTACAACTATTATCATTTCCAGGTCTGGCTAAATCATCTCAACTTCAACACCAACCAGGTACAAGCCTTCCTCATAGTCAACACCATCACCTCGGTCAATCCAACAGTACATCATTTCAAAGACATCAAATCCAGCAGAGTATCATCTCCTTGGTGATACCGCTAACTACCAGCCTTCCTCAATGTCAAATGCCATCACCTCAGCAAATCCAAATAGCATTTTCTCTACAACACCACCCAACTACAAACCTTCCTTGTTGCCAAATGCTGTCACCTCTATCAGCCAACACTGCCACCTCAGAACAGAATATCATCTTCTTTGACAACACCACCCACATGACTGCTACTACCTTCAGGACTGTCAGAAAGCAAAGACTCAGATTTCACAAGCAAATTACTTTGACTCCGCAAACAGCAACTCCAATTCTACATGCAAACAAATCAGACATGTAGCCAGATTTGAAAACTCCAAAACCAAAGACTAAACTAAAAATTTTGTCAACTGTACATAGACTCTGCACACAGCTTCCGCTTCACTTACACACTCAAAGAAAAATACAATTTAGAATTTACACCAAAAGCACCCACTCGCCTAAAGAAACAAAATAAAAGTTAAAGCTGATCTGAGCCTAAGAAAAGGATATAAAAACCCTTTAAAGGGACTTCTTTGGCAGTCAGTCAGCACACCAGCCACAATTCACAATGCATGTCATGATGGGACCTCTCATCTTCAATGACACTTGCCAATGACCCTAACAACAGTAAGTCGCTACTCACCATCCCTCTCTTCCTGTACACCTCCGTGGACACTTTTATGACTCAACTTATCTCTTTCTCTCAACAAGAGACATTTACACTGATTTACCAATTCCATTTGGATTTTTTTGTTAGTACAATTATTTCTTGAAACTCTGTCGTTTCTTCTTTGTACTGCCACCATATACTTAATATAACACTCATCTGGAGTATCTGTCTGATTTTCTATTGTGTGGTATGCATGTTCATGGTTTCTATTATAATCTCTAAACTAGATCTCTACAAAGCATGGTTACTTAATGATATTTCTGCAATTGTCCTTAAGAAGTATGATCCTGAATTGGCTTCTGTTCTCTCTAAATTCCACAATAAATGCCTTGCTGCTTCTTGTTTCCTGCTTGTTAGAAATCCTCTTCTGTAGTTCCAATCTTTAAGCATTCTGGTAAACTGTCTGATTATTTCTATTGACCACTTTTTGGCAAAGTACTAACAGCTCAGAATTGATTAAGCATATTACATGGCATTACATTCAGATAAGCAATATGGCTTTCACTTCCCCAAGTCAACTGCTGATGTATTAACATTTATTGCTGAAAGAGTCTATCAAGCTTTAGATAAGAATGGTGAAGCATGGGCCATTGCTTTGGATGTCTTGAAGGCATTTCACAGGGTTTGGCATGCTGGTTTTCTTTACAAGTTGAAAAGTTATAGAATTTTTGGATTCATTTTTTAACTGATTCAGTCCTTAAAAAGTTGCAAAATATAAGTTGTTTGAAATTGACACAGTTCTAGATCTTTTTATATTAACACACATGTCTCCATCTTAATTTTCATTAACAACCTCACTAATATCATCAATTCTCAACATGCTATCTATGCTGATGACACAACTATTTACTCCTGTAAGTCTGATAGGTTCAATAAAGTTAAACTCAAAAATGACTTACAGTCTTTTTTTTAACTAGAGCAAAGAATAGCTTGTTAATTTTAACATCTTCAAAACTAAACTACTCTCTTTTAATCATCTGAAAGAACCCTTATCAATTTTCATCAGTATGGGTGCTGCTAACTCCTAGGAGAGTGATTCATTGCACCTTCTTGGGATAACATTAGTTAGAAATTGAAACATGAAGGGGAAAGATTATCTTGAATCCATTGCTATGTCTGCTGCTAGGAAATGTGGTTCACTCTATCATACTAGAAAATTTTTCTCATCAGAATCTATCTTACTTATTTATAAGTCTACCATTCATCCATCATTGAATGCTGTAGTCCCATATGGTTTGGTGCTTCAAATACAAAGAAGAATCAATAATGGTACTGGTCTTCACCTGGCATCTCAGCTTCAATATATCTTACCTGAGCCTTTTTTTTTATAAATATTTTCATAATTTTTCTTCTTTGGTACTTTATGAATTCATTCATAGTGCTAGATTAGCAGCAAGGTCTCATCAGTTGAATAGATATAACTGTAATTTCTATGCTAAACATTTCTTCTCACATTTTTCACTTATAGATCTTTCCCAGTTTCTTGCTTTCTTATCAACTTTGATCTTCAAATATTTAAATACAAGGTCAATCATTATCTTTTTTATTTGTTTATATTTACTCACATCCAGTAACCCTTTGCAAAGTTGACTCACATATTTAAATGCCCAGCTCCTAATTTAGATATAGTCCATAATAGAGGTTTCATGCCTTAAAAATAAATTTTACCAAATGTTCCTCTGTATGTGGTTGAAAAATTATTAAAATATCTGCACTACTCTATTTTCATTTACATGTTATCTGGTTAAAGACTAAACTTGTATTAGGTTGTTACAAAAATAATTGCCAATTTCAGAAACATAATATTATTCTTGGAAAATTAACTGTAGAAATGTTGAAACTAGTCAAAATATAAGCCTTGAGCATCTATGCACCCCTGCCATTGATCAACAAGATTATTTATTCCTCGTTGATAAAAAGTTATTGGCTGTGATGCAATGGAATCTTTAAAAGTTCATTCTATGACTGGTTTGAACCTAAAAGTTTTACCATTTACAAATGTTCTTAAGTGCTTGAAAAAAGGATAATCAGTGAGTGAAAGATCAGGAGAATATGGAAGATGTGGTAAACTCTCATATCCCAAGTCTGTGAGTTTTTGCAATGTCATTCTTGCAACACATGGCCATGCGTTATCGTAGAACAGAATTGAGTCACATCGTTTCACCAATGAAGGTTTCATTTTTTGAAGGTGTGCATGCATTTCAGCAAGTTGATTGCAGTAAAGCTCTGCTTTAATGCTCTGATTGGCTTACAGAAAGCTGTAGAGAATAACACCAATTGCAGATCACCATACAGTCACCATAATCTTTTGCTGATACAACTTTGGCTTTGGGAAATGTTTGGTGGACACATCATGATGAAGCTGACCTGATCATTTACGGTTATCATAAAGGATCCATTTTTCATCACAAGTGACTATTCTGTCAAGAAAAGGGTCATTTCCACAGAAAGAGCATCAAGCACACTTTAAAACACCTAAGCTTTTGATTTTCATTGAGATCATGAGGAACCCATTTATTGAGCTTTTTCACCTTGCCAGTACACTGCAAATGATCTGAGACTGTTGCAGTGCTGACACCAAGCATCTGATATATTTCTCTGACACTTTGACGTGGGTTTTGCTCAATAACTGCTTGCAGTTGTTCGTTGTCAAGACTGCATGGCTGTCTTCTACCTTCTTCATCTTCAAGGCTCTCATCACCAGTACAAAATTTCTAAAACCACCTTCATACTGTCCAATTACTTGCGGACCCATTTCTCCATGATCTGTTGATATTAGCAGAAGTTTGAGAAGCACAGTGCCAAAGTTTGAACACATGCAAGAAAAGTAAACAAAGATCATGTTTTGTCATGTTCATAATTAAGGGCTTCTATGCTTCAAGA
The DNA here is from genome assembly GCA_037127315.1 of Ascarosepion bandense. Taxonomy (NCBI): domain Eukaryota; kingdom Metazoa; phylum Mollusca; class Cephalopoda; order Sepiida; family Sepiidae; genus Ascarosepion; species Ascarosepion bandense. The sequence continues at coordinate 1,291,082 of JBBBDQ010001567.1, read as the reverse complement.
ATATTTATCTGCGAAAATAAGTTAAGCATTATTAAAGAGCACACATTAATTATTATGTATAACAAAATTCACCTAATATATACTATGAATACTATGTTAAAATGGCTTTTCAAAATACAACACTTCAAGTGGTCATTATTTTTGGAACAACCTAATACTTCATAAAAATATCTTCAAGTGGAAATGAGGTATTTTAAACTCATTTACTACTGTCCAGGATAGCCTTGTTTTTATAAGCACTGTTTACCTTACTCATTCTTTAAGAGTCATCCTATGATCAATTTTTTCTTTTGTAGTTATGGTCCTCTTTCACTAAAGAAATGAAATAAATGTATTTGATTAAAAAGAAAACTACACACCATGTTGTTTAAAAAATAGAAAAGGAAATATAGTATTTAAGCACATGTTTATTAAAACATTTGAGAGTAATGTTTTGATGTATATGTGGTAAATAGTAGTGTTAGCTGAAACATGATATAAGAGTTTATTTGAATGGTTCTGATAGCCCCTCTTGAAAAGTTCTAACTAGTCCTATGTGCTAATATTTTCAACACAGGTGGCATGCACAAACCTAAACAGATTTTGCAAATTTACATTTCCATTTCGTTATTTTATTTGCTACAAAACAATCAATGAGCAAAATTAAATTAAAAAATGATTTGATGATTAGAAATAAAAATTCTTCTTAAAGTTTTAATGTTAGTTTTAATTCCAAGCTAGATTAAATTTAATACTTTAAATTGATTGGAATCTTTGTTTATACTTATCAGTAAAATCTATAAATTCATCCATATTGACAGATCTATCAACACATAATTATTCTGTTTATTAAAAAATCTTTCAAAAATTGAATATACTTTTTGGAAACATTATTTGAGGCAAATTAGCTGATTTAAAGTTTAATTAATCTGAATTAAAACAATATTAGTTACATTTAGTTTAAAATATTGCAGAAAAGCTTTTTTCACAAAGTCGTGGTAGTTTCCTTATGTATTGAGTGATTTGTTGACAGCCTGATGTTTGAGATAAATAAGGGGAACATCACATCACTGAACATAACTTGATGAATACAATGTGAACACCCATATTTTATATAATTAAAAAAAACAGTAGTCTTAAAAGTATAAAAAATATTGTAAGTAATCTAATACTTTATTGAATTTTAGGTACTTTGTCTTTAGCCTTAATTAAAATGGCACTTGTTGAAAAAAATGTTAGAAAATTATCAAAACATTTTCAATTTATTGCCTGTACCTCACTTATTTTTTGATAATGTTGTATAGATGTCCGTATTTGCAAAAATCGCTATGTTTATACACAAACAAAAAATAAATCAAAAATTATTTTTAAAATGCTTAGGGCTCACTGAATTACAGGGGCTTTTCCATAATTTATAATTAGTAAAAATACAGTTTTAATTTAATAACACTATCACTTAACTGCTATAAATTAATACAGAATTTTTAAAATTCAAAAGTTTATATCAATTACTAAAATTAAAAAGAAAAAATGAAAAGTCTTGTAAAAATTAATTATTCATCTGTAGTGAATAAAACATGTTCTAGATTTAAAAATTCAAATGCTAAGCACTTACTCACTGATTTTGTTAGAAATAAGCAAATTTACTCAAATTACAAACTTTGCTTAACATGCACGAAACTTGTAAAATTTCACACCTTGATGTGAAATGTTTTTTGGCCAATAGAAAACTAGGAAACATTTAAAAACAAATAGAAAGGCCAGAATTACATCCAGGAGTGAATTCCCAAATGACCTGTTCGGAGCCCTCACCAACGAAATAAAACGTCAAGCAATCATATTATTTTTGTCTCTATCTTTCTCTCTCACCTCTCACCTCCTTTTTTTTCACCATTCACTCTGAGTGATAAGACAATCCTACCTAACAATAAACACTCATACATACATACATACGTTCCTGCCTATGTACACATAAACTCACACTTGCAAGCACTACTATGAACTCTTGATACCATTAACTTCTTAATACTGTTTCTCATTGAACATTATAGTGGATCATAAGTTCTAGTGAAGAGTAGTTGTGTGTTGAAACAGATTAATTGAATTTGGCCTCGTTAGTAGATAGCCCACTATAAGTTATAAAAGGGGTTATAAAACAAGAAAATCAAATTGAGTATAGAAACAACATTTTATATATACACAGATATCAATTAAGGTTTTTTTTACAAATAAAGTAATGTTTTTTGGATGGGTTCAAAGGACGTTAAAATATTTATAGCAGTAAATGCCGAAAAGAGAGTTTGTGCATAAGTATGTGGGAGCGTTTGTCAGTTAGGAATGTCTTTGATGTTTCTGCTCCTTTGCTCGGGTAAGTAGCTCAGGGGACATTGAAGAAAAAGGTGAGAGGGAAAGGCGAGGCGAGCATAGTGGATGGCTTGACGAGGTCAAGGGACGTGCTAATTATGCTCGCACTTTCTCAACTCTGGCGATGCTTTCTGTGTCAGCTTTTTATTTCGTTTTTGTGGGCCCCAGCAGGTCATTTGGGAATACACCCATAATTAATTCTCGCAAACAGGAATTTGATATTTAATTAACTTTTGGTTTTCTGCCAGAACATATGCATGGAGCTGGGTGCGCAAAGACCAGTTTTGGTCATTTGCTTTCTGGTCCTGAGAATGCAAATATCCGGTCCCTCTCTTTGCTCAGTATCACCACAATATTAACTTCTACCAATTCATGTTATTCTTTTCCATTAAAAGAATTTCTGTAATATAACAATCTGGCCCCACCCGAGGAAGGCTGATGCAAGCGAGGGTGTTTCCGGTCGTTGAAAGGAACGGATGTCGCTTTGACCTTATTTCCGGCAGCAGCGGAAATAACTACAGAGGCAAACAGAACAGGTGTCTCTGAGAATTAGGTGGGCGTGCGTGGGCGAGGCAAAACCGGAAGAAAAAGTCTCGGTTCTGGACGATTATAAAAAGACCTCGGCGCACGGATTCGCCAGTAGTAGTAGTAGTAGTAGAGGAGCGACAGAGATCGGCCGGTGAAGAGAGACACAACAGATAGGACTACACTTTCGTCAACCCAGTAGAAGCGCGCTCTCTCAATTCTCTGTTCGCTATTCTAACCGGCTCAGTCACAGACGAATAATTGGTGCCTAGTGACTTGCTGTTTTGAGACAACAAAACAGTTAGATGCGAGCTGGTTGCCACGGCGACGATTGAAATTCAACGGACTTAAAAACTACCAGATAGAAGACGAAAATAGTAAACAACAAGACGACAGCAGCCGCACGACTATAGACATCAGCCAAGGTAGGTGACTCTTTGATTTGATAGTGTGTGTGTTCTGCTCTTGTTTATAAGTCTAGTTAGAAAAAAAAAAATGGAACAGCATACTTTTGCCGATCTGACCCTAGAATTGAGAAATGTGGATTGTTCGGTGTCGAACACATTAAGGGTAGAACGGAGGGGGTGCAGGACTACATGCAGAGAGTAGTACGCCTAGCGGAGAGCGCATAGGGGGTTGACGGGAGGAATAAAGTTGAGATATTTACCTATCTGTAAGTATAAAACATCTGAGTTAATGATTTATTTTTTTTGTTAATATTTTACCATATATGTGAAGTGAGTTTACTGGTATGTTGCTTAATTAATCTTACTTTTATTGAGTAAGTGAAATGTAAAATCATGTAAAGGAAGTTTCTTCTACTCTTTAAAGTGGATAATTGGATTAACTTGTTGATAACAATGTTTTCTTTGGTTTGTGCAGTGTTAGGTTTTCTTTTTTTTGGATTTCTTTTCAATGACTGTACACTACAAAATGATTTACATTTCTATGTTTGTGAATTATGCTTTTGTGCAGGTTCCCATCAATTCAACACCCTCTGTGAATTTTCATTTATGTGACTTGGGAAATATCTTTTGAAGATATATTAATTTCTGAAAACTTTATATTGACACGGATAGACCTGCAGATTCCACAGTTGATCGAAACATTGATGAATCATGTAAATGATGAATTTAAGCAAATTGTAATAGAACGTGAAAGGCTGTTGCTAAAATACAAAGATTATAGGTCTATGACTCGCAGAACTAAGCGGTCCGTGTTGCCCTTTGTAGGGAAGCTACAGCTCACACCCATAAACGTCTCTGGTTCAGTGGTTTGGTCCCCAATTACGCAGAAATTTCCCAATTTTTCAGTGGACACCATGCCGGTAGAATTGCGCGATATGGAGGAGATTCCTATCCGCAAACTAGTAAATACCTTGGAACAGATAGATATGGAAAGATTTAGTGAAGGATATGAAGAACTCCCGAAGAAGTTGACGATAGGAGTCATTGCTGGCATAGTCGGCGTTATGATAATCCTTGGAATAATAGCTAGGAAGCGGATTTTTAAGTGTGAAAGAAGCAACAGTGCTTCGGGAAAGGAAAGGGAGTTATCCGTTGTGAATAGTACTCCGGGGTCAACGGGTGTTCAACACTCAAATGTCTCTGCGTTAAACAGAGAGATGTCAACAAATCAGATATGCTTGGATTCGAATCCAGAGGAAGTAGTTCAAGGAATAGAAAACATTGTACAAACTAAGGAACTACGAGTCACGGGTCCATTTTTTTAGACTAAATTAATATAGATGAAACCTCTAATCCTCCACAAGTAAATTGCATGCGGATTAACGTTGGAATCAGGGTAATTTTCTTCATTTTCTATTGAACATTTCTCGGTCAGACTATGAATGATATGTACTACAGATAATGGCCATTTTTCTGTGTTCAAACATAGTATGTTTGAAATTAAATTAAATTAAATGAAGTTACATGTGTAACAATAAACTCGAGCAGAAACACGCATGGTGTTGGTCAAAGGTCATTTACTCGATGTCAGTTTAGAAACTGGGGCGCGGTTACCGCCTAATGATCATGTGGTTGTGCATCGAGGCGTCTACGCTTATGGACAGAGTCGAGAAAGAAAATGAACATTTTTAAGAACTTTGCCCAATTCTGTGAAAATGGATATTAAAAAAAAAAAAAAAAAAAAAAAAGAACAATGAAACATCGAGCTGGTAGAACAATTTTCACGATGGACACGAACATTGTTGGGTCGCCGATGTAGGCTCCCCTATATATTTTTTTGTTGTTTTTTTTGTTTCGGCATGCACATGTTTTGTTGTTTTGGCGTGCACATGTTTTATACAATTGTTGGGCTTGTGTGGCATGGGGAGGAGTGTGAGGGTGTTGCGCTTAAAATGTTCTTAGGTGAACATTTTGGAAAATGGGAGGGCGAGGAATGTAATATAACAATCTGGCCCCACCCGAGGAAGGCTGATGCAAGCGAGGGTGTTTCCGGTCGTTGAAAGGAACGGATGTCGCTTTGACCTTATTTCCAGCAGCAGCGGAAATAACTACAGAGGCAAACAGAACAGGTGTCTCTGAGAATTAGGTGGGCGTGCGTGGGCGAGGCAAAACCGGAAGAAAAAGTCCCGGTTCTGGAAAATTATAAAAAGACCTCGGCGCACGGATTCGCCAGTAGTAGTAGTAGTAGTAGAGGAGCGACAGAGATCGGCCGGTGAAGAGAGACACAGCAGATAAGACTACACTCCCGTCAACCCATTTGAAGCGCGCTCTCTCAATTCTCTGTTCCCTATTCTACACGGTCCATCGTCATTAATAAAAATATAACTTCATATTTTTATATATATGCGTGTTTGTTGTTTGTCGATATACAACATTTCTATTTAAGCATACAAAATGTTTACTTTTATTCTTCTACAAAAATTTATCTTTTGATAACCTTCTGTTAATTCTGGATAAAATCTGTAAGTTGTGGGAAGTTTGGTTATGATTCACACAAGGCCAATTAAATAAACATTAACCATCTCCTCACGTCTCTACACATCAAACAAAAATTTTTTTTTTTGTTTTTTTTCTAAAGCTTAACAATAAGTGTCTATATTTTATTCATAAAAGCAATTAAAAACCTTTCTAATTAAAAAAAAGAAAACGTGCTTGATTTTTTTATTACATTTTTACCATTCCAGGCGGATTTTATACGACAGTGGGGGATATTGCTTAGTTTAACGGTTTTTAGTTAAACTTTAACCAAAAACATTTGATTTGATGATTTAAATTCGCCAAGGATTTGTCCATATTGTTATAAACACACACATACCTGTGGAATCACCACCTACTTGTGGAAACACACACACTTATGCAATCACGCAATTGTATGTATTAAATTCTGTACGTAACCATTTTATATTTGAAGCTGCTTGCTGATTGGTTTGAGCTAGCCAATCAGAATCAAGGTAAGTGAACTACATTTTTACCACCTAATTGTGAGGGTATTTGAACCCCTATATATATACAATTTGCCGCACATTTTCAGACAGTTGTCAGCAGTTCCACACCAGGTGCCGATTATCTCAGCAACTCTGAGTTTTCGCTTACCTGGTGATTGGCTCAGAATTGGTTGTCTCTCAATGACAAGCTTTTCATATGGGACCTGGTGGATTTGCCAGATTGTGAACGATGCAACCTTGGCTTGGAAGAAATGGCTTCGCACACCTTCTACCATTGTTACGGGTTCGCCCTCTGTGGGAGGGTGTCAGCGAATTGACTTCTCGTATCGCGCTGTGTGAGTTTGTGCTCATTGAGTGTGCATTCACCTGCGACAATGTGTCACTCTCATTCTCTGGGATGAAGCATATGGTGTTTCTGTTGCTGCTGGCCACGGCTCAAATGGTGACATGGACAACACGAAAGGAGGAAGTCTTGCGAGGTCAGCGTCTTTCACATCAGGATCTGATCCGATATTTTGAACACCAGCTCAAAATGAAGATTAGAACTGATTGGAAACGTTTGACTTCAACAGACTTCAGCAAAAGGTGGGTATATGTGGCAAGCCTGGTTCATGTGAACAGGGCTAGCCTTGATTTTCTCTTTTAGATCTGCTAGTTGCATCGGGGTGGATTTCTTTAGAACCCTCTTCTGGTTAAGGTAGTTCTTTCTTGTGTACCTAGTTAATGAATGGGTTTCTAGCCTGTACCCAGCTCTCTCTTTTGTTATGATCCAATTCAAGATTCCCAACCTCCCCAGTTTGTTCTGGCCTTCTTTTATCTCGGCTAGGTCAGCCTCTAATTTTCCCATTCCATTAATTATTTTTCCTCCCCCATTCCCTTAGTGAGTGTGCATCTTGATTTTGCCGCTTGTTAGAATACAGCAGCCATTCTTTTTTGTGGGATGGACGGGTCTTACTAACATTGTTTAATTTTAGTTTTAAAATTATGTTGTATTATAGTGTATTTTGGGGGGGGGGGTTCACCCCTCCCATCATCTCATTTTTCATTAAATTTTATATATATATATATATATATATATATATATATATATTGTATGCATTTTTATTGTCATGTGTTTATTTTCCCTATGTGGTATTGTGGTGTGTGAAGAATTGACAGATGATGGATGGGTTCTTGTGGTGAGTGTGCAAATTGTGAGTGATTGGGTCGTGATAGTGTTTAGCTAGGTATAGGATAGATACTGAAGACCACCCTCTACTCATCCCACTTTTCGGCCTTGTGCCACAATTTGTGTATTTTTTACATGAATTCAGTTGGCAGCAGTTCCAGATAACACCAAGCAAGACAGTGACAGTGACAGCTGCCTGCGATAGCAGCATGCTATCGCGTGGTTGCGTTCTTCAATATCAAGTAATTCTCTTACACACCCGCGCTAATTGCAAGACGCAGTTATATGTCTTTTATTTCTATGAATAACACATGTACAAATTATTATAGTTGGCACCAGAATTTCTTACGCACACATCATGTCGAACTATACGAGCTTTAAGTCCAACTCACTCCCTCATACAATTTCATTATTTTGTACAACTACAAAATGAACGCTATTTATGAACTCTCAGATTTGAACAATTCTTTTTAGCAATAATATTCCTTACACAAATAAATTTCTTATCACACTGATAAATCTTACAACAACGATGAACATTCAACTTACGTTTAGAAGCTCTAGCACAAATTTTCATACAGTCCATGGAAGACACTTTCAAACAATTTCACATCATATTCAACATCTATGTATTCTTGTTAAAATTTGTTACACTGAGTCACTGCATCGTTGCAAATTGATGCTTTGTCAACTTCATTCCACTTTCTATTTGCTTGTTTAATGAATGATTTTCAACGCTTATAAAAAATAATGGTGGTTTGTAAGGATTTATTTTAGTTAGAAAGTTCCTTTGGGTAGTGGCCTTGTGCCATGTGAAATCCAACGGAGAAGTTAATCCAAATTAACCTTGCAGAAGATTCCCCCACAATATAACAAATAAAACGTTACAAAAAGGAATTTCTCGAAATTTCATAAAAAATAAAAAAAATAAATTTAATTTATTTTTCAATAAGTCCTGAAAATTTCATTAAAAATAAAATCTGACAAGAAGTATCTGACTTTTGCAGGAATTTATAAAACATTGTTTTTAACGCAAAAAAAAGCAAATTTCCCATACACATCAAGGCCCTGCGTTAATGCAGAAAAACAAGCTTTAAAAAAAATTCATGGTTATAAAAAGGATTTTAAAAATTTTGACTCGAAAATTCCTTTAAACACAAAAATTTTGCTGTCCAATGAATGTTTTTTAAAGTTTGGGTCATTTTTCCATACCTCTTCTTTTTTCCGTTTTTTTGTCAGTTTTTTTACTTTCATTGTGTAGATAGATAGATAGATAGATAGATAGATAGATAGATAGATAGATAGATAATCATTTATGTTCAGTTGTAAAATAAATAAATAACTCTAAAATACTGGCTATATAAAAAATATTTTTCTTAGCTAATTTCTCAGTCAATCAATGTTTCACAAAAAACTAAAAAAAATCTTTTCTTTAGTAAAGAATTTTAATTTAACTAGTAAAATTTAATTTTTAATTTAAATCACTAATTTAAATTTTGACAATTTCAAGGTATTGTTTTAGCTTTTTTTTTTCTCTCTACCTTAAAGTTTCCATATTTTTTATTCTCTACGACATACGTTATGTTCACATTTGGCATTATTTCCGGATTTCATCAACAACGACAGCTTCCTTCCACATAAGTGAGTGTATGTCACTTCATTTCTTTACAGAGAGAGAAGAAAGAGAGTAGTGATATGTCTAAGCATCTCCTTCAGACCAGCAGTGGAGTCCGGTGGAGAGCAGACGATTTGAAGAGTGAACATTATTTCCAGTCAGCAAAATCCATAGAAAATGTGGCATTAGCAAGCACCTTCTAAGTTTTAAACTGTTTCCTTTTTTTTTTCTTTTTAAATCTCACTGAACAATCAAAAACATCTACATATTCTGCCGGTTTAAACAACCTGGCACAAAGTGACAAAGCTCTTTACAAATTTTTAAATTAAGTATACACATTTTTTTGTCTTGCTTCTTTACGACTGTGTAAAAACACCCACACACCCACACATCGCGTGTTCACAGCATAGACTAATAGACATATATTTTTCAGAGAATAAGACAGCAAACAAAAGTATAACCCAAGGTTCTAAGCCATTGTCAAGTGACTATGAGTAGTAGAATCATTACTTCTTTTTATAGTTTCTTTATTTTAGCAGTTTGAGTTGAAAAATGTTTACCTTCCCCTAGTGATGTAAGACATTCAAAGTACTTTTTTATTTAACAACTTTCAATTTTTATATTAATTTATTTTTATTCATATTTTATGGTTTTGTTCTTAGTTGTATCTTCTTATCAGCCACATGCTTGTCAGTCCATACACACACACAAAATATAAACCTAAGGTAGAGTCCAACCAACACATCATTATTTGCTCATCAGGCATGTCCCTAGCACATAACAAGACTGCATTATTTAGTTCAATTCAGTATATCGAGCTATGACGAAATTAAAAATAAATTTGTTATAGGCATCATTTGTTAGAAAGTAGTGCAGATCAGTACTGTTCATAATTTTATTTCAAACCAAATATGAAGATAGTTGAATTAAACAAGGAAAAACAAAAACATTCATATTTTTATTTTTAAAACAAAAAAACACCTTTTCATTTTATACACAAACGACACCTTTCCAGTATCATACGACAGTGTTGCAGTCGTATTCGCTGTTAAACCATTCATAGTAAACTGGAAATATTTCACGTGTTATTATTTTAACAAGTGTGAGAAGCAGTTCCCTCCCCAACTCACGAACAAGAACTTGTTGAAACATTATTATCGTCAGGATGTGTCAAGCAAAACGACTCTTTCCGGACAGTCTCCGTTCTGAATTTAAGCTTCGTCTGCTCAAGTGAGTTTTCATTTATCTTTTTACACTTGTATTAAAATTACCGCGATGATTATTTAACTTAAAAAGGCATTTTAAAATATTGAAAATATGACAGTGGTGTGTGCGTGTTGTCTTGCTTCTTATTTTTTTTGTTGTTGTTAATGTTAACAAAGAGAGACTTTCGCCCCCAAAGGTTGTTGCTCATCTTTCTTCTTACCTACTACAACAAAAAATGATTTAAGAAAAACAATTTCCTTTCTTTGTTTTGTTTTAACTTTACTTTCTTAACGTTGTTATTGAATTGCTACTTTTTTAAAATAAGTTAGCATTATTTTTTATTTTTTTTTAAAGTTTTATGCATTTTTTCATGAATTTCGTATTTTTATTTCTGAAAAATAAACTTTTGGATTATAGTAAGAAAATCGAATTTACTTACACTGATTTTCCTTTTTAGTCTAGGTTGGGTGGAGAATGGAAAACAAAACAAAATGGGTTTGAATTTAAAATACATAAAATTTTTATTTTATGAAAAAGTTGAACTAATAATTAAATAAAAATTTCGTTTTAATTACTACTTTTTACAAATTCTTACTAATTTATTTAATTTCAGTTTTTTATAATTTATTTTTTGCTCACGGTGATTTAATTTCGTTTTTTTTTTTCCGTGGGCTATATTTAGATTGGATTGGATTAAAAAAAAATTTGCTGTTTCGTTTGTGAAGAAATTTTTACATTTTATTCAACAAATTTACTAAGCTGATGATAACATCTCTTTAAAAATTTAAATCTCCGTGAAAATCAAATAAAAGTACTTTTTATTTTTTTCTCATTTCTTTTCAAGTAAAACAAACAAAAGTTTGTTTGTATTGAAGCTAACATCGTTAGTTAACATTAACAATGACCCCGCCAACCTGTTGGTCATCTTTTTATGGTTGATGATTTTAGACGTATTTTTTACAAAATTCCACACACACGCACGTTTCATAAATAACTCTGCTAGGTCGACCGTAATAAGGGGAATTGGGTTTCTTTAAACTGACCCTTCATTTCTATCTCTTTTTTTGGTTATTTCGAAAATGAAAGATTTGAGGAAAAATTTGATCCCCCCAAAATACTTTGTTGAAGTTTTTAAAAAATATATTCAGAAATAAGTTGTTGTTAATTATCTTTCCCATATTCTTTTTTTATTTAATTACTCCCATTTAAAAAAAATATTTTTTTATATTTCATTTAGACGAAAAGAAATTGAACAATTTCCATTTGATTTCTCACATCGAGCTTAAATCATTTTAACATTCATTATTAGCTTATTTGAAATTTTGAAAATATGTTTATTTCCTAAAGTAAAGAATAAAAAAAGCCTAACCTTTTGAAGGCTTAAAGAAAAGTGTAAGACGTCAAAAAGTCTATTTTTTTCGAAAAATTAATGAATGCCTCAATCAATACAATAATTGTGTAAACATTAAAAATGTTAATTACATTATTAAAAAATCAACATGTTAATTAAACTTTTTTTAAAATTAAATTATTTTATTGCAATTAAAAGTTCAATTATTTTTTATTTTTTGTACCGTATTTTTGTTTTTTAGACACCATTTTTTAAAGAACGTTTTCTTTTCTTTTTAATGTTTGTCAGTTTGTGTGATACACTGCAATTTTTTAATTTTATTTTGTCATTCAAATCAAATAATGATGAATTAAATGTTTTCTTATCTTTTGCAATGGCCATTTAGTCCAAGTGATCTCAAAAATTTATTTGAAATCTGTCAGAAACGAATTTCACATCGTTTTACTTCACTTTAATGTTCGAAAAAGTAAAAAAGTTTAGTTTTTTTTGTGTATTCATACTATTTTTAAGTACTATTTGTTTTATTTTTTTTTGAATTTGGTTAAAAACAGAACCTTGCTAAAAATTTATAAAATATTATTTTATCGCATTAAAATATGAAAATGGAGCATTTGTCAAAACACTGTCATTAAATCAAGAAAGTAAAAAAGAAAGACGGAAGAAAAATTCATTTTTGAAATTTTTTCAATGATTCCTGAAATGATCAGTAGGAAAAAATCGTGCATGCTTTTTTAGTTTTTTTAAAGAAATATTTTATTTTGATTGACCATAGATGACTCTCTCCAATCAATCTTTCAGTTTAACCTGAACAAATTTTCACTCAGTTAGGCACAGAATAATTGTTTTATTAGAAATATTATTTTCTTGAAAATAACATCAGCTCTCTTGAGTGTTCAAATACAGACAGAAATAATAAACAAAAAACTTAATTTCAAAATAACTCCAAGTGATTATTTTACTAAAATGACTGCTAGCAAAACAAAACTAAAGTGTTATCCACTTTTCCAATTAACCAAAATAGCACACTATCCTCCTTGAATATTAATCTGATCTCTTTTAGTCTTTATGAATGGCTAAAAAAGTCAAAGACCTTCAAAGGAACTAATACATTTAAAGATGGGTCTATTGATTCTCTTGATCATCACTGAATGTACCCAACTGGGAAAATAAATTGTCAGACTGAAAGTGAAAAATATACGAATGAATGTAATAAGATTGAATAATAGAATATGACAGTTTGTCATTTTACAACTAAATTTTTAAAATGCAAAAGAAAAAAATAATTTATGCAGCATTGAAGCAAACTGTTAGTTAAAGTTATGTTTTGTTGAGTTGCCAGGGATTTTTTTTTGTTGTTGTTTTTCTTTATTTTTTAAATTGTTGTTTTTGGAATAATTTAATGAAATAATAGCAAAACTTTCATGTTTGATAGAGTAAAAAGAAAAACTATATAGTAATAAAATAAGAAATGCCCAAGACCAGTGATATAGAATTTATAATCATTTCTATTCTCTTTAGTTTGTTAGAAATATTATAAGTACGAAATGTTTTTTCTTGTATAAATATGCATGAACTGTTACACATGAAATACTCTGGAATAGTAGGTTTGATATTAGTGTACTAAACATGTCATTTGTCAGATTTTTTAAAAGACTCTTTTATACAAGATTGAAGAGCTACTAGCAAGATAGTTATTGAATGAGATTGTTATAAGGGTATAAAAGGAGGAAGTAATGAGTGCATGTTATGTAGGATAGATAATGGTTGACCCTAGATTTGAAGAAGTTAAAACTGTAGTGATCATGAAAGCATCCTCTTGGGAGTCAGTTCTACGCTGCAGCAGTTCTTAGTGGAATATCTTCCTTAAAAACACTAAAGCTAATGAGTAATGATAAAAAAGTGCATTTATTGCACACAATAAATATATTTTTTAACATGATTTCTTTTTTTATCAATCTACTTAATTACAAAAATCAAATATATTAAATTTTCAGATCAGATTTCTTAATAAATGTCAGGCTACATCCTTATGTTCACTCTTTTGTGCTACATCAAAAAACGACATATACATGTCTCATTTTTTATATATAGCTTTTATTGCTTGTTTAGAATTTTCTGCTTATGACTGTGCATAGAAGTTTTGTGTATAATTTGATGGCTTCATGAGCTTAAAATTCCTCTCTCTCCAAATATCATATATTTATATTCATGTATTTATATCGATGAAATCCTCATCTCCCTTTAATGTATTTGTGTATGTGTAAATCTTCCAACTTATCTGCTTTGCATGCAAGTCATTGTCTTCCTGCTCATTATTTATTTCTGTTAATGAGTTAACTTTTCACCTGTCTCTAGATTGATCTGATTATTCAGGATTAATTGATCAATAATTATTCATTCTCTACCCGAAATTACTTTTTCCTTAATTACCTACTGCCATTTGAAATTAGATGAGAATTCAGCTTATATGTGCAGTTTAGATTTATTATTATTTCTTTTCTATTTACAATTTTATTAAAGGTTATGGAGAGACACACACTGGTGCAATTAATGGTAACTTGGAAAAATAATGGATTCTCATTGCTGCAATCTTTCATATTGGGAATGATATGAATCTTGTTTTCCATGACTCTTGTCCTATTTCTAATTAATACAAGTGTGTCAGTATTTTTATATGAAAATATTATCTATTCGATAATTTTTTGTATTTCTAGAATTCATTTCCTCTTTTATAATTTTTATCTTCCACTCTTGCTCAAGTCTTGTTATTTAATTAACTGTAGTTCAAAAAATAAAATAAAAATCTTCTTTCAGGATCTCTATTGTCCTCCCTTAAATCTCCTTCTCTTGCAACCTTTCATATACAAAATGAACAAACGAAAATCACCCAGTTCGTATCTTCAGTTAAGCTTTTCTTCTTTCCCATAATTCTCTTCTCTTTCTGCAATATCTTTCTATAAAAGAAATTACCACCTGTAGCTGCTGCTTCTCCCCCACCACACAGTAAGTGACATTCTGTTTTCTCCTTCATTCAAACTACATGCAAAAATGAAGGCAATGGATGGCATTGGTCCTTGAACTCTGTTTGCTGATTTCTCTTTCCACTCTAAATAACCATCACACTACTTGCACCTCAAATCCAGTCCTCTCTCCAGCCCTGCTAACCTTTTGATATTATTGGTATAGACATCCACTAATTCCCCAGTCCATTTCTCTCTTTAGAGGTTTTCATAAGCTTCAAAAGGTTCTTCAGTGAACACTTTCTTCAGTTTGGTCTCTATCTTTTCCTCGTCCAACTGGTCCCCGTCACCCATTTCAAGATAGAAGGCAAGCACATCTCCTTGGAGAAAAAGAGAAAGGAAATTAGCAAGGTCTGGCACTTTTTGAAGCTTGGTGACTAATTTGACCTTCTTTATCCATGCAACTACATCATCTTCTTCACTAGACAGTTGTATTACATCTCTGCCCAGTCTCACCATTCCAGGCTCCATAGTGCTGAAATAGCTTGTAATTCTATAAATAAATTTTTTAAAAAATTCGAGGATCTCTCCCTTACTCCTAAATTTCCTTCTTTCTCCCTCACAACCATTCACACACAAACGAACAAACAAAAATCATCCAACTTGTATTTCCAGTCAAGCTTTGTTGCTTTTCTTCCTTTGCATAATCCTCTCTTTCCACAATATCTTTCTATAAAAGAAATTGCTACCTGTCACCACTTCTTCTTTTCTTCCACTAAAAGGTAAGTGATATTCCATTTTCTCTTCTTTATTCAAACTGCAATAGCAAATACAAAAAATTTCATTAAGTTCTTTCTCTATATTTTCAATAAAATTATTTACACTTGTTTTTTGTTTTTTTTCTATTATTATAGATATTTGCATTCAAATGAATGTTTTGTAGGTTAATTTTAGTTTTGATAATCTAAACACAGTAGCTCTTTAAATTTCAAAGAGCAATACCAAAAAATATGAAGAAATATGAAAAATATGCTGACTTCTTCATTGTTTTTCATTCCTCATTGGTAAAGATCAAATTTATTTACCTGGTTTGACTTTCAAGCCACTTTGGGAAAGGATATTTTGAATCTCATTCATTGAGGTGATATTTGAATCATCAAATATTTTTTTTCTTTTTTATTCTTTTATTTTGCCGATTTCATTTTATTTTTTTTAGTCATATAATTAATGTGATTTTTAATGATATATTTTCTATTTTATCTCATATTTTAGTTATTTTTAATTTTGTTGTAGTGGTTGGTTAGTGCTATCACTAATTAGCATATGTATACAAGTAAACATTATATAAGGTAGTGGAATGTTACTATAGAACCAATACTAACTGCATCCATCTGCAATCCCTACTTGGAATATCATGACAATGTGGCAGTGCCAATAGCTTTGTTACATTATTTTGCTACTGGTCACTTTGATTTTTGTTTACATTCAGCTTTGAAACTAAAAGCAAGCTGTTGCCATGTATATTTTAGATACCTGAGATAGCAGGCAAAGAAAATCTTCTATCCAAAATATTTTCATGCTTTAAAAATGCAAAGAATAAAATTAAGCAAAACTCAAGCTATTCTGGTAAATATGAAAACAAATAATAAAATTAATTCTTTAACTGAAATAAATTAACAAAGAAAATATTGCTTTTAATCTTTGTAATGTTACATCCATGGTGAGGACATTCTTCTCCCTAAAGCTATACAGGTATAGTGTCACATATGAGTTAGGCTAAAAAAAAAAGCAACAATTGCTGCTCTGTGTTTTATGTATGTACATGTATTGATCAAGAGAAAAGACTGTGGTAAGTCTGTATGATAAAACTGTTTTAGACTAATAAGGAACAGGAATTTTGTAATTGGTTGGTTAGTGATGCCACTAATTAGCATATATGTATGAGTAGATGCTATTTATAGGCTCCCTACATAAGGTAATGGCAATGGTACTTGGACTGTAGAACCAATACTGACTACATACAATTGCAAGCCTTGCTTGGATTATCATAACATATAACATTGCTAATAGGATCTTTGATGCATGTAAAATACACAGACTTTGTTGAAACTTGGATAAGATGCTTCACAGCTCTTTCTTGAACAAATAAACTACAGGACAACAAAATATGTGTAAACAAAATGACAAATTTATTTCTGGTAACAACTGTTGGTGAACTTATTAGAAAGATTTTGTTGATGACTTATCAAAAAGTCAGAAGATTTGACATTTAACCAAATCAAAGAGATTATTTTAATGAATATTTGACTGAGGAAAAGGTTGGTCATTGTTGAATAAACCAAGTTCTTGTCCTTAAAACAAGAATGCAAGGAACCCATTAAAAAATTTCTGTACTGGCTATAAGATGCCAGCAGATATTGTAAATTTCAAAGTTCAGGACAAGAAGATATGTCTATTGAAAAGGAATTAATTCAATTAAGACTGATAGAAGGTATGTACAATACTGCACATACATTGAAAATGTTAGAATGCTTGAAGTTAAATCAGATGTCATTAGAGGCATGTATAAATTTATACAGCAGGAAAAATGTATTAAATTTATACTATAAGAAAAAAAAAATCAACCCAAAATTTTGGATACATACATGATAAAGAAAACATTAAAATGCAAATATTGTAACTATGAACATGAACCAAACAAAAAATGTCTGGCATAAGGACAGATATGTAAAAATTGTAAACAGAAAAATCATTTTCAATCAATGTGTAAATTAAAAAAATAAAATATGAAGTGTGTTGAAAAAATGAAACACACTTTAAAAAGTGAAACTGATATTTTCTCAATACAGAAGAATAAGAAAAAAAATACCTTTCTGGAAATTAAACTGAATGGAGGAAAATTTTAAAATGCAAATTGATATCATTGTCAATGTTATGCTAATTCTAAAAAATGGATAAACCAAAACTATAAAAGTCAAGGAACAGATGAGCTTAAATTTAACAGCATATCTCTAATTCATGGTATGAATTCAGATAATCCTGAAAATGGAATGTTAAGATATGAAACAAGTATTAAATTAAAAAGATTGTAACCCATCCTATTGAATTTTGCAGACTTACAATTCACTTATTACCCCTGGTAGTTGTGAAACTATGTAAAATGGTTGAACAATATATTTTAGAACATGTTCTCCCAGGTGGAAGTGAATGGGCATCACCTATTGTAATTATGAGAAAGTCAAATGGTGATCTTAGAATCTATAATATAGCTGCAAACCATAAGATTTGTTTAGATACTTATCATATCCCAAACATTAAAAATATATTACATTTGTCAGTAGGAATGAAATGCTTTATGAAAATTGACCTAAAAAGTGCATACCATCAAATTTAAATTCATGATAAATTTAAGGAAATCACTAACTCCACCAATTAGTCTGCTTATGGGGACTCTTATGGCTACTGGAGTGAAAACAAGAAGTGCCATCTTTCAGACAGTAATAGAAAGGGGATATAAAAAAAATATATCAAGATTATATATATTTGGGTGCAACCAATAAAAAAGTTAAAAACAAAAAACAATCAGATATTAAATAGACTGGAATTATTAAGATAAATGTGTATTTAATTGTAAAAAATATATCTTGGGTACCAAATTTCAAAAGATAGAATTTTACCAGACTGATGTTTGACACAGAAAATATTAGAGGTGTCTTCTATCAATAAAAAAGAATAACAATTCTTTTTGGATATAGTTGATTTTAGGTAAGTATTTACTATAGTAAATAAATATCTAAATATTCAGAACTACTTCAAGCATTTGCCAAGTTGTATAAAAGGAACATTGAATTTAAATGAACTCATATAGAACAAACAGCATTTCATGATTTGAAAAAACCCCATGATCAAGATTTTTTACCCTTGATAGGATGTTATATTAACTATGAATGCTAGTAAGAATTTCGTATTGGCAATCTTATCACAGTAAGGACACTAAGTTACATATTTTTCTCGAACATTAACTGAATCTAATTAAAATATAGAAAAAGTAGCTCTTGCTATAGTTTGGAGCACTTGTAGGGCTTGTCAATTTTTATTGGGCAGCATATTCTTTTTGAAGATTTATCATAATTTCCTAGAAATCTTTATTAACCTGAAGAATAAGTCACTGAAAGTTACACCTTCTAGAATATTAAGATAGGCCATAAAGGTTTCTGATTTTGATACTGAATATGTAAAAAAAATGCTATTCCCAATGTAAATGCACTATTCTGATTACATTTTAAAAGCAAACAAAAAGACAGTATATTAGAAAATATGGAAGATGAATTTTTGCAATGGGTAGAGACTGACATTATACCAATAAATCAACTTGCCTCAAAAACATTACAAGATTCAATATTAAATAAATTGTATCTAGAGTAAAACTAAATGGAATAATTGTTCAAAAGCTGAAAGGCTTTACAATGTAATTAGACATAAGTTAGCTATAGGAAATGGTGTTGTAGATTTAATAGTATTACCTGAAATAAGTAGAAAAGATGTGAATGTTACGTTTCCTTTATTTTATTTTATTTTTTTTTTTATTATGATCACTCAGCTATAAGGAAATTTCTATATATCTAGAAACATTGATTCGACTAATGATCTTCAGCCCAGAGCTCTTAACACTGGAGCTATTATACTTCTAGATGAAGCCATCTGCTACTAATGTTTCTTTTAGTCTATTTTTAAATAAAATAAGCCATTCATTCATTATAATCCAATAAAAATCTAGTGTTGAGCATTTATCAGTAGACACATATTGTGTATCTGATTCCTTATTTTTGCCACTACAAATGGCTTATTTTATTAAATCTTATATACAAGCATTTGAGTAAAAAGTAGAATACTTTTTAATTTAAATTTTTTAAGCATTGAAAAATGAGGAATATTTTTCATTTAATGACCTACAATGAAGTTTTTATAAGATCTCTTATCCATTTTTTAGAGTAAAATTCTTGACAATAAAAACAAATATTAAAACACATCCTGTCTGGCAATAAAAAGTATGACAGCCAAATGTAACTTTTTTAATATAAGTTATAACTGGTGTCTGACAGCTCTGACCACTCATGAAATAGTTCTAATATTTCTTCCTTTCTTTTTCTTTTTTTGCTCAATACAAGGCCCAAGAGCTAGGGGGTTACTAAATGAAGTTGTTATAAAAGCATACAGTAGGAGTAAGCAAGAGGTACATAGGAAATATAGGGTTTTTAGTGGTTGATCTTAGACTTGAAGATGTTAAGATAGTAGTGATCAGGAAAGCACCCTCAATGCAGCAGTTATGAGGAAGAAGCTGTCAAAGTTGAACATTTTTCTTACCTATGGAATTTCCTTTATGAGGATGAGGCACCTTGGTATATGTGGACTGGCAGGTCCTCACTGTGAAGTAGTGAACTGGTGGAAGCAAGGAATGTAGTTTTCATGAACATCTGCCATGAAAATAGCAATGGAACAGTGATAGCTAGCATTGTTTTATCTATAGGAAAGGGACTGTAGAGGGGAAAACAATTTATCACCCTCAAGGCAGCACAAACGCTTTTGAACTCTGAGGTCATTAATTGATTGGTAGCCCAGATGTGTCAGCAAAATATTTGGTCTGAAATAGCTCTTGTAAACATGGAACATGGCAGAAGGAGTAAGGTACTTTTTAGTGTGGTGCTTTTTCAGGAACCTTATTGATGGATCATATGTATAAGTACCACATGAGGTTTGGAGTGAGCTTGCATTCTAGTTTAAGTTCAGACAAAGAGCTTCATTGTGAGTCTAACCATTCATCATGACTGGAGAAAACTCAGTGTCTGCTCTGTGATTATGAAACATTACAAGATTAATTTTGGGATTGAATATGACAAGCTAGTTCCTTCTCCATTGCCCTATTGCTCAGTCCTTACTCCTCCCACTTCCTTTGAACAGGATTAGAGGCTCATCCTTTGTTTCCTGTTTAGGAAAGGGTTCCTGTTTTATTTCCTCTCCTCAGGTTTTAATAGTGATGTTGTTACAAGTTTTTTGTGATGTGTGGATGGTGGCAACATCTCTTCATACTGAGGGTACTGGGTTGGCAGTTTTCAGGTTGCTGCTTTTAACTAGTAGTTAGGAAACCAAACTATTGCATAGCATCTTGAGAGGCTGCTCTGATCAACAGTTGAATAATATCGGGGTTCTTTTAGTGCCATGTCGCACATGAATGGGTGTCTCTGCAAGTACCTCTGGTGAGCAGCCCTGAGGCTACATTATGCTGCAGTCTGCACCATTTCCCTTCCTACACATGTTGCATTTTATGACCTACTGCTATTCAAGGCCTCTTCTTACTGAAATAACTATAAATTATGACAATACACAAAAATACAAAACTAGACCAGTCAAACAAAAAACACTTAAACGCCCTCAACATCTCTTTCTGTTGTCCATGGTATCTGCACCAACTTTTGCAGTGTGGAACTGTTCCTCTACTAAAGGTCCTCTGACATCCTAGTTCTCTATGAAACCAATCTCAACTCTACAATTCCCTTCTCTGATTTCTTGATTCCTGTATACCTTCCTCTCTTTAGGAAGGACTCCAATGTCCACATGCATGGCATGGATGCTTGTCAGCAAACATCCCCCTCTGGCTAGGGAGATCTTTTTTAAATCTTCTGTCCACTCCTACCTGTGTCCCTGTCACTCTGTGCTATACTCAGTAAGCTATCACTTCTTTTTTTTTTTTTTTTTTTACTGATCCCCTTTCTCTCTTGACTGCTGCATGCTAGATAGTATTTCAGAAAATACAGACAAGTCCATTTCCCTTCCCCTATTCATTAAGGTATTTGTGCTCAGGGTTTTCAATGCCCATCATGCCAAGTGGCTGGAAAACTGTCACTTATCTTGCTGGAGTTCAAACACTGAACTTCTCAATCACTCTCTTACACAAGTGGTAAATTTCTCCATTCATTTTGACAGTAACCACAATGGGCACACTTCTCTTGTAGATCTCTTCCTTACTTTTATTCCAGACTCTTACCATGTCATGCAGCTCTGCCCTCTTGGCAACTCTGATCATGCTGTGCTGTTAGTAAATGTCTCTTTCTATTCCCACTTCATCTAGGAACCTACTACCAGCAGAATCTTACTGCTACCAACAAGCAGACTGGGACTCATTCTGTAATTTCCTTGCAATATCTCTTGGAACAAAGTTTTTAGTCTCACTGTTCAAGACTGTGCTTCTGAAGTCTCCTTGTGGGTGATGCTTTCATCCCAGCTACAAAATTCTGACATAAAACCTCATTCATCTCCTTGGTTCACTCCTGCTTGCTCGTCTGACATCACCCACAGGAATCACTTCTTCCAGCTTTACCAGAGCGACACGTCAGATCACAATAAGCGTCTTTTTTGCCTCTGTTCATAATGAATGTAAGCATGTTCGAAATAATGCTCAGTTGTTGTTTGCTGATAAAATGAAGCAGCGAATATCATCTCACAAGTTTGGTTCCAAAGATCACTGATGGCTCTACAAGAGTGTATTGAACAACAGAAAACCCTCGATCCCTCCTTTATTCAAACAATTCAAAGTCCTCACATCCACAGCAGACAAGGTTGAATGCTCTGCTTACAAATTCTCATCCAACTCCACACTTGGCTCATCTGGAGTACCCTCACCCAATTTCCTACCTAGAACTGAGGCTAGAGTTAGTAATATTCTTTGATTCCATGTGCCTATGGTTTAAAGGTTAGTGACTCCGACTGACATCAAATTGGTTGAGTTTTGATCCCGGCCGAAGGCAAGTGGATGTCTAGCCACACTGATGAGCTATGATACAGCGAAACAGGCTTGTATGTGGATGACAAATATATATATGTGACCCCATCTCTAGTCTCTAACATAATTTCTAAGCTTGATTCCTATAAGGCAAGTGGATGGGGATAGAATTTCAGTCATTGTCCTAATGTGCCCTTGATCTGGCTCCAGTCCTCTCCAAACTGTACAACTATAGCCTCACTGCATCGTGTTTGTTGGAAGTCCTCATCTGGAGTTCCTGTTTTGAAGAATTCTGGGGAGCCCTCTGACCTTTTTAAATTATCACCCTATTAGCCTCATCTCTTTTTAGCAAGGTATTCAAGACTATGATCAATGCTGAAATAGTTAGACATCTCACATAGCACAACACTGGTGTGCTAACAACCATCACTGATTATGTATATACCAGGCTCTTGATAAACTCTGCAAAGCTCAAGCTGTTGCTCTTGATATTTTGAAAGCATTGGTATGCTGGTCTTCTGTGCTGCATTTCAAAAGGACCTCCAGTCTGTGATTGAATGGGGTAAGAAATTGCTCGTAAATTTTAATGCCTCCAAAATGAAGCTGCTCTTTTTTAACCTCAAATGAAATGGCTGCATCTACTACTACTTGTCAGAATCCATTTTGACATTTATAAATCTATCATTCGCCTGTGCATTGAATACTGTGGCCATATCTGGTCAGGTGCTCTTGCTATTCATCTTGAGGTTCTTGATAAAATCAGGAGGTCCTGCAAAATAATCTTAACTTGGCAGCCCGCATTCAGTCAGTTTCTCACTGACATGATGTGTCTTTTCTACATATATTTTCATGGCAACTGCTCTGAGGCACTTTTTTTTCTTGGTCTCTTAACCACATCTATTTACATATGTTACTAAGGTCCCACCCTTTTACCATTGAAATAGTTAAATGTAACTACTACTTCTAATCTAACAGTTTTTTTCTTATATTTCCTGTTTGTGGAACTCTCTTTCATTTGCTTGCTTCCTTGATAGCTATAATCTCCAAAAGTTTAAATGCAATGTCAATTGCCATTTTCTATTTATTTGATTTTCATCCATTTCTTATCTTTTCTTTGGCCTTATTTTTTTTTAATTTTCTTTCACTGTAACTCCCTGTTTACCAGTGGCAGTCCTGCCTTGCTTGGAAGTGAAATGATTAAAAAAAAATGTGAGCAAAATCGAAGGAGAGATCAGCTGCCATAAATGGATCATCTAGAGTGGTGCTTCCATGGGATATCATCTGCATATATATTTACTAATAATATGAGAATATTCTTAGGCGTGTCATTAATAAATAGCAAAGGAAGAGTAGGACTGAGGAGAGAGCCTTGGGTAACACCAGAAATTGATCTCATAGGCTTCAATATTCTGATCATTGGCAACAACCTTCATTGATCTAACCATAGAAAAGACATGATAATGAAGAATACTCACTAAAAAATGCCATAGCTGTGTAGCAGCACCCAATGCTACACTTTGTCAAAAGCCATTGAGATATCTATGGTGATTGCTCTCATGACCTATCTATCCATGTAATATCTACATATATATTATATATATATAATATATATAATATATACATATATATTATACATATATATATATATATATATATATATATATATATATATTAATGATATGAAAATATTTTTAGGAAGGTTACTAATATATAGCGGAAAAAGAGTCGGACTGAAGAAAGAACTTTGGGTGGTACCTGTATTAATTTGATGGGCAGGTCCACACTGTGAAGTGACAGCCTGCTTTTGAAAGCCTTTGAGATATATAAGCTGATCACTCTTATGACCTATCATTTCTACCCATGGATAATCTAAGGACAGATGCAGGTGCTGGAAGGAGGTGCTTTCTAGCAAAAGAGTAGTTAATGAGAAAAAGAGAGGTTGATAGGAGGATGTTGAAAGGGAGGTAGTTGGGTATTGATGGCCTAAAATATCTTTAAACTACAGGAATAACAAATTAAAGTAGATAGACCCTACTATTGCCCGGTTTACACTTCTCCCACCACTATTGAACAGGCATAGAGGCTTATCCCTTGTTCCCTGTTTCGGAAGTGGTTTCCAGCTTTCTTCCTCTCCTCAGACCTCAGTATTGGTGCTTTCATGATTTTCCTGCAATGTGCATGGTCGGTGGCAACGTCTCTTCATTGTGAGGGTACTGGGTTGGTAGTTTTCTGGTTGCTGCTTCTGACTGGTAGTTAGGAGTCCTAACTCTTGCATAGTGTCAAGAGTAGCTGCTCTGATCAACAGTTGCATAATATCGAGGTTTTTGCAGTGCCATGTTGCGCATGGATAGGTGTCCCTGCAAGCGCCTTTGGTGGGCAACCCCGAGGCCACACTCTGCTGCAGCCCATGCTTGTTCCTTTCCAGTGCATGTCACAACTAATGACCATCTGTCTCCTCTACTCAAAGTCTCTCTTCATAAACACAAATATGAACAACCATATCTCAGCTAAAAAAGCTAAACCGGGCAAAGTAAAATCACCTAAACCTCTTAACATTTCTTTCATTCATATACGGGGTATTCATACCAACTTCTGTAGCATTGAATCTTTCCTCCATGAAAAGTCCCCTGATATCTACCCCTCAATTCCCTCCTCGATCCCTGGCTACCTTTCCCTCTTAAGGAAGGACTCCACTGTCCATATGCATGGGCTGGGGATTTACGTCAATGAACACCTCCCTCTAGCTAGGGTGACATCTCTCAAATTCCCTGACCACATATGTGTCTCCATCTGTAATTTCTAAAATTGGTAGGCTATCTTTTCTTTCTGTACCATTCCTCCTCCTCTTCTGACTGCTCCTTACTCAACAACATCTCTGACAATATAGATAAGGCTACTTCCTCCTACCCATTCAGTAACATATTTGTGTTCAAAGATTTTAACGCCCATCATGCCGAGTGGCTAAAAGAATCTGTCACTGATTCAGCTGGCATTTACACCATGAACTTAGCTATTTCTCAATCTCTTACGCAAGTGGTGGATTTCCCCATGTGCTTTCCCAGTATCCCTTCAGGACATGCTTCTTTACTAGATCTTTGCTTCACCTCTGTATCTGACTCCTGCCAAGTCTCACAGCTTTGCCCTCTCGGTAACTCCAATCGTGTTGTTGTTTCTATTAATATATCTCACCAGTCTCACTTCCCTCAGGAGCCTCCTACCAACAGGACCTCCTACTGCTACCAAAAAGCAGACTGGTATGTGTTTTGCGATTTCCTATGCAACATCTCTTGGGGAAAAGTGTTCAGTCTCCCAGTTCAGGACTGCACCTCTGAGGTCTTTTCTTCTTGGATGAAAGCTGGTATTGATGCCTTCATACCAATCAGGAAGTTCCATCCCAAACCTCATTCCTCCCCCTGGATCTCTCCTGCCTGTTTGGCCACCATTGCCCACAGGAACCACTACTTCCAACTATTTGGAGCCATGCATCTAACCACTATAGGCGCCTATTTACCTCTGATTGTAGTGAGTGTAAGAGGATCCTGAATGACGCCAAGCTGTTGTTTGCTGAGAGAATGAGGCAATACATAACTGCCCACAAGTTCAGCTCCAAAGACTATTGGTGGCTCTGCAAATATGTACAAATTCTCCATCCCTCCCTTAATCAATAAATTTGATGTCCTCACAGCATTTGTAGACGAGGCTGAGTGCTTTGCTTGCAGATTCTCATCAAACTCCACATTTAACTCATCTGGGGTACTCGCACCTGACTTACCTCTTAGAACTGAGGCTCAACAGACAGATGTTTACATAATCCCGTCTCTGGTATCTAAGATAATATCAAAGCTTGACTCCCATCAGGTGAGCAGAGATAATGGGATAATGGTCATTATCCGGAAGAAATATGCCCCTGAACTCTCCTCTGTTCTCTCTAAGCTCTATAATTACTGCCTTCTGCTTCCTGTTTTCCTGCCTGCTAGAAGTCCTCCTCTGTGGTTCCTGCATTTAAGAACTCAGAGGAACCCTCGGACACATCCAATTATCACCCTATCAATTTTCAGAAAAGTATTCGAGGCTATTATCAATGCTGAAATAGTTCAAAATCTTACTGCCCATAAACTATTTTCAAACAGGCTTCCGCTTTGCCAGGTCTATGACCGATATGCTAACAACCATCACGAAGCATATATACCAGGCACTTGATAAGTCCGACAAGGCTTGTGCTGTTGCCCTGGATATCTCCAAGGCTGTAGTTGGTAAAAAAAACACTGTCGTATACAGCGGTGCGACACCCAAATGAACAAAAGACTTTTTGAACCTGACCGAATGAACACCTTCTCGAATATGAACAAACAAACGGCAACCATGACAGTTGCCACCCAACTACCAAATGACTCAGGCGTCTTCTTTTTATAGTCCTCAGTTGAGTCCATTATGATTCTCCAAATTGTGCCCGACAAAAGCATACACACGCAGTTTGAGGACACTTCCGCACATTGGTAAGATTTGGCATGCCAGCCTTCTGCGCAAGCTAGGAGCTTTGGTACCACTGGATGCTTGCTTGATCTGATCCAATCTTTCCTATTTAACTGCATAATGAAGATCGTCTTGAATGAGTATGCTTTCACATCCTACCGCACCAACGCTGGTGTTCCCCAGGGCTCTATCTGATCTTCATAAATGATCTCCCAGACATGATCAAATCCCAAGTAGGCATCTATGCAGATGACACCACCATTTACTCCCACATCAGTAAGAAATCTGGTGAGGCGGTCAAACATAACCTTGCTGCTGATATTGAGAAGGACCTCCACTCAGTTGTGAACTGGGGTAAGAAGTGGCTTGTACATTTCAGTGCTTCTAAAACAAAACTGTTATCTGTCAACTATCACAGGCAATCTCTCCTGCTCCTCATAAGTATGGACCAAGTGAGTCTCCCTGAAAGTAATATACTGCACCTCCTCGGCCTTACCCTATCTTCCAACCTCAAGTGGAATCATTACATTGAGTCAATAGCTAAGTCCACTACGAGAAAGGTTGTGTCACTGTGTCAGGCCAGGAAGTTTTTTTCTGCCTGAATCCATCTTGCACATATACAAATCAACCATCTGACCGTGCATAAAATACTGCTGTTATATCTGGTCAGGTACACCTGCTGTTCATCTCAGTGTTCTCAACAGGCTTCAAAGGAGAATCTGTAATGTGATTGGTCCTGACTTGTGAGCGCAACTCCAGCCACTTTCTTACTGTGGCTTCCCTCTGTCTATTCGACAAATATTTTCATGGCTTCTGCTTGAACGAACTTAGGTCACTGGTGCCCCCACCACAAGAATTTAGTCATGCAACCAGACTGGTAACAAGGTCCTACTCTTTTACAGTTAAATCAACCAAATGCTGCCAACAATTCTACTTCATCAGCTTCTTTTCTCACACTTTCTGCCTGTGGAACTCCCTTTCGTATACTTACTTTCCTGATGGCTACAACCTCCAGAAATTTAAATGCAATGTCAATTCCCATCTCTTATCCACTTGACTCCACTCCTTTCTACATCACCCC
Organism: Ascarosepion bandense; assembly: GCA_037127315.1. Classification (NCBI taxonomy): domain Eukaryota; kingdom Metazoa; phylum Mollusca; class Cephalopoda; order Sepiida; family Sepiidae; genus Ascarosepion; species Ascarosepion bandense. Next base: position 1,263,171 of record JBBBDQ010001567.1, on the reverse strand, counting down.
ATGTATCATGTTCTTTTCCTTTCTCTCTACCTTCGCAACTGTCTTCACACCTGTGTTCCCATCCTTCTCTTGTCCTTTCTCTTAAATCTCCTCCTACCTAAACTTTTACTCTCTTTTTTATAATTTTGCTCATACTTCTTTCACAGTAGTCATTTACTAATTTTCTCTGTTGATATGATCATATGTGAGAGTATTTATTTGCCTCTCCACAAAGATACATTTGACACAATCACATGTGTATTTGGGAATAGAGGCAAAAATTTAGTTCTCTCAGCCTTGACTTTGGTATGCCCTGACCCAACCCCTTTCAATGCAGTGGAGAAGTGCAGTCTTGGCAAATGGGTCTTCTGGTACAAGATATTGGTGTGAAAAATTTAACTCTGTTAGCCACAAAGCAAGCCAGATGTGTCTATGTTCATCAGAATTGAATTTGTTTCCGCAATAACATGGTAGATATGGATTTGGATTGTCGTCACTGATAAAAAATGAATTTCTCATTGGATTTAAATATTTTCTGTTTGATTCTGTAATTTTATTTGATTGTAAAACACAAGAATGACTGCTTGAGGTAAGAAATCATCTTTTTTTGCTGTTTGAAATAATTTTTCTCCTTTGTTATTAAAACCAACAAACTGGTTTGAAGATCTGATAGCCAGCCCTTGTGATTAAGAATGTATACCCTCTCATTAAGTTGTTTCAGAAAATTCTAAAATATAAGCACTGTTTCTTTATAAGTTTTCTTCATTACTTGGGGAAAAGTAAGTAATTAAAATACTAAAAATTGATCTCAACTATTCAAAGAAAGAAAACTGACTCAATACAGTCATGATATGAATGTTAATTTGCCATGAAGCTTGGTTTTTTTTCTTTTTTTGTTAAATAGTTATCACACTTTGAGAGTTGTAGGAATTGGAGTTTTGGTTTCTTGAGTAAATAAATAGAGCTATTGAAGAAAATGTAACTTCTTCTTCTATGTGCCCTGTCCCTTCAGGACATAGGCGATCATGGTTCTCCACATCTCCCTATCCCTTGTGGCTCTTAGTACGTTTGCTCCTGTTGCTCCTGGTAACCCCCGTTCCGTCATCCACCTGATCAGACCCTGCAAATATGTTATCTGCTGCTTTCCTCTGTCTCTCCTTCCTTCTATCTGACCAGTCAGTATCAGGTTCTCCAGGCTCTCCTTCCTCATTGCGTGTCCCAGGAACTTCAGTTGTCTCTTCCTGATGCTCAGCATCAATTTCCTTTTTGTTGCCATTCTTTCCAACACCTCATCATTGCTTGCATGCTCAGTCCACGATATCCGTAGCATCCTTCTATAGAACCACATTTCGGCCACTTCCAGTTTTGTCCTCATTTTCGATGATATTGTCCAGCATTCACAGCCGTATTGAAGAACTGACATCACGTAGCAGTCTAGCACTCTTTTCTTCGTTTCTATTGAGATCTTCCTGTGTGTTAGTATTTTGCTCATCTTCTGGAACGCGTCCTTTGCCATGCCAATTCGCCTTCAGATCTCTGTGTCGCACTTTCCATCTTCTGTTAGAACACTTCCTAGGTACTTAAATTTTTGTACTTGCTTGATTCTGTTATCTCCCGCCTGTATTTGGCATTTTGGGTTGTATCTTTTGCTGATGACCATGCACTCAGTTTTCTTAAAGTTTATTTGTAGTCCCTTTTTGTCACTCTCCACTGCTACTTTCTGTATGAGGTCTTGTAGTTTCCTTTCCATGTCCGCAATCAGCACTGTATCGTCCGCATACCTTATGTTGTTCAGGTTGTGGCCTCCAATAACAAATCCTGGCGTGTCATCTAGAGTCCTCAAAATATTCTTACTGTATAGGTTGAACAAATCCGGTGAAAAGACACATCCTTGTCTTACGCCTTTTTCTATCTTTGTGTATCTACTGAGATCGTTACCTGTCCATATACAGGCCATTTGCTGCCAGTAGAGATTCTTGATTATTCTTATGTCTTTCCCGAAAATGTCGAGGCTGCCTAGCATCTCCATCAATTCTTTGTGTCGTATTTTGTCGAATGCTTTCGCGTAGTCAATGAAGCATCGGTACAAGTCTTTCTTCATTTGTAATGCCCTTTCAGAGAGCATCCTAATCATGAATATGGCGTTCCTTGTTCCAGTGTCTTTAACGAACCCGCACTGTTCCTGTCCTATCTCTGGCCTGATTCTGCTTCTCGATCTATTCATCAGTTTTGTAAAATGTAACTAGCCAACTCTTTAAACAAATCACTGAGCTAGTCATCACTTGTTACACTCTTGATTTTTGGATACAAAATCAAGCTTAAGCCTATATTTACTGCTTAGAAATATTTTACCCTGGTGACACAGTGTCTGTCAGCCTGGACTGTAATTATCTTTTTCATGTAATTTATCTATCCAGGGGCAGCCAACTGGGAATAGGAGAAAGCTGATAAAGTGTTTATTAATTTTTGTACTAGTTTTACTTTTCATCTTATTTATCTGGTTAATAACACTATTTCATCTACAAAATTCAGACAACTTAGAAATTGTCAGTACAAGTGAGGATAATTTCTGGCTTAAATATTTTATATATTCTCATTGTACTGTCAAACAAATATTTTTGACAGTCACTCATCCAGATATTAGTGATTGTCTCTTGTCATTTGAATATTACTTTTTGTTTTTTTGTTTTTTACTAAATTTGAAAATGAACTTAAATAGACATAAAATAGTACCTTTTCTGGGATTTCAAACACTGCATATATTTAAAACTGGTATTCTCATTTTGTTGGTAACAGCAGGATGCTTAATGGAGAAGATAATGTATTCCCTCCTCCACCTGCTAAAAAAAGCTTTTATCTCCAAATAAAATTCTTTTTAGAGGCTGAAACCCACTTCAGAATTAGATAAACTCTTTACATGCATTATTTTTCTAATAGTCACTTTGATTTTTGTCTACGTTTAGCTTTGAAACTAAAAGCAAGCTGTTGCCATTTATACTTTAGATACCTGAGATAGCAGACAAAGAAAATCTATCAAAATATTTTCATGCTTTAAAAAAATGCAAAGAATAAAAAAAATTACCTTTTTTGGTAAATATGAAAATAAATAATAAAATTAATTTTTCAATGGAAATAAATTAACAAAGAAAATATTTGCTTTTACTATTTTTAATGTTACATTCATGGTGAGGACATCCTTCTCCCTAAAGCTATACAGGTATAGTGTCACATGTGAGTTAGGCTAAGAAGAAAGACAACAATTGCTGCTCTGTGTTTTATGTATGTACATGTATGGATCAAGGAAAAAGACTGTGGTAAGTTTATATAATAAAACTGCTTTAGGCTAATAGGGAACAGGAATCCTATGCATTTGTAGTGATACCCAGTGGCAGCTTGTACTGCAGAACTGCAGCACCCTCATCTTTTTTTTTTTTTTACTTGATATTATTGATAACATTCAGTATAATGAGTCTTTTTTTTTCTCTTTAATACTTTCTTTATACGTGTACATTATATAATTCTTAAGCTTAATGTCAGTAGCCATCCCATTGTTCATGAAAAATTACAAAAATTCCAGTTATATGGTTTTTGGCTGTTGTGTACATGAACACATATCCTTCAAGAAAATTGACAAAAACTGATAGCTCAGTTATTTGATGATGCAAATGTCATGAAAAGCAAAAAAGAAGTTCAAACAGAAATAAAAGCAGTTTCTAGTAGCATACATTTCATTCACTGTCATGCATATCAACTTAATTTAATAACAAGAAACGCAGCAAGTATTACACAGGCAATTAGTTACAAAAAATACAAGTGTGTGTAGTGGAAGTGTCTAATGAGCTTTTTATCAACATCATTTATCTTGTGTACTTAATGCACTTAATCATTTTTAGAGATCTAACTCCTGGCCATAACAATGCTTAAGAAGGATTTAATAGCAGTTGATTTACTTTTACAATAAAAGACAAAACAGATATATGGGGAAGGTGGTGTTGATAATATTCAGAAGTTTATCTATTTCCAGATTTCAGTGCATTCATCTACCAAATCAACTTGTAGATATCAATCAGTAGCAAGGCATTGTTTGAAAGACAAATCTGTGATTCATGATCACCTAAAAAATAAAATGCTGAATTCACTGCAATATAATAGGCTACTGAAAAGTTATCAGCCTAATCCAAAATAAGTTTCTTATGTTTGATCAGATTTTGGAAACTGGATTATGTTGACAATTTTTCAGCACTTCTCACTTATTTTTTCTTTCTAAACGATTTCATATATATTTCAAATAAAACAAAAAACAAATATAAAAATATTGATGATTGTTTCACAATATTGTGAATATACCTTATCTTATTTACAACTTTTGACAACATTAATTCTGATAAATTTGTGAAAAAAAAAACCCAGAAGGAATTCCTAAACTAATCAAAATAGTATCTTTACTTTAAATGCAATTAAGGAAAAAAATAATTAAAAAAATTGTCATCTTTAGAAAATCTTTTTTCTTAGTAATTTTCAATATTTCACCTGCATTTGTCAAAATATATAGTATTTTGGTTTTTGATTTTGATCATCCTAAAGTCTGTTAATTCTCTTTAAATTTATATAAATACAATGAATGATAAATAATTAATTAGAAACACAAGCACCTAATTTATTTTACTTGACAAGTTAAACTTGCAACTTAAAAGAAAAATTCAGTCTTCACAGATTTGTTAGTGACTCAGTCATTCTGTTTTCAGATTATGAGAAGTATCCTCATCTTTGTTGTTTTGATTATAATTGTGACGAGGAAGTTAGAAGCATTTTTTTGCCTCAAAAGCCTTGGGTCATGACTAAAATAGTCACCTTAGTAACAGTAGTAGTAACGGGTCATTTGGTCAGGGTTCTACCACTCCAGAAAGGAGAATAGTATGAATTAGGTCACTGGGTCAGGTTCTACCCTTCCCAAAAAAGAGATTAAATAGCCTGGTAACTATGGTTACAGTGAAAAGAAGAAAAAGACCAGAGAAAGAAAGGGCCAATGAATATAGACCCCTGTTTCTATATAAAAGGGAAGAAATAGTAGAAAACCCTAGAGTTGTTGGGCTACCGGCCAGGTGTAGACCTCTCTCTGGCTATTTGTTCAAGGTGTTAAAAGAACTTTCCATCAAGCTACCAGCTGAAGTTCTCCACACAAAGACCTTCCTCAGCATCCAGAGAATGCACCATGTGCTGCTGTGAAAGGTAAAGATTGTTTTGTTAATCATTCTGACCAAACCCTAGCTGTGTATAGTTTTATATATATATATATATATATATATATAGCCAAGTTGACCTTTTCCATTCCGGCTAAACTTCCTCCAAATATCTTCCTCGTTAGACTCACCTCTTATTTTCCATTGAATATTGTGTGAAACTAGTACAAAGTTGAGCCTGTTCTAGTGTCTGGTATATTATAGTTCTGTCACCTTATTCTTGTGTGTTTGCTGAATATTTTTGTTATAATAAATTTCCTTTCTGGATGAAATTATCTTGTGTTATAGTTTAATTCACTCCCTTCAGCATTATTCCAACTAAAATTGTATTTTTATGTGTTGCTAACCCAAACGGGTTCGTAACAATAATGTTTCAACAAATAGACATTTTTCATATCAGCCGAGAGGTCGTTATAACATAAAGGGCTTTTCCATTCTTTTTACATCTATGTTTTTTGTAATTATTGTTCATTTTATTATGAAATGTTTCATCCTTGCTTTTAAAGCAGACATCAAGGAAAGTACTTTTAATTGAAATAACTCCTCAAAACCAAAATAATTTTGAATTCAGGAACCACTATCCACCAACATAGAACTCATATAAACTCTTCATTTCAGAAATTCAAACAAAAAAATAAGAACTTTTTGTTTTTGTTACTCTAAAATTATGTAAAATGTTAACCTGATTATTTGCTTGAGAGTATAACAAAAAGTAGCATCTTTTTTGTTCAATTTGTAGAAATTTTCTTTCCTCATTAGAATTCTTGAAACAAACATTTCTGGGAATCAGTTTTTCAAAATATCAACTTTAAAATATCTCATCAAAAATTCATGTCAGCTTTCATTGTTATGAAGGAAAGTGCATTTATTAGAAAGAAAATCCTGTCATCTTTAAAGATGGAAAATAAACTAATGCTTCTTTGGTCTTAATTGCTATACGGAATCCAGATAATATTTCCTTTCATTATTGATAACAAAATCCTATCTATTTAGCAAATTGATTATCCCATTTATTTTTTAGGTTTTTAGGCAAAGAAACACTGAACATCAGTTTTAACCTCTTCACAATTAATAAACTGTTTTCCCTTTAAAAAAAATATTTCAATAATCTGAAAAGATAATAGATAAGCAAAATCAGGAGAGTAAAGCAGATGAAGCACCACTATAATGTTATAATCTTTTCCTGAGTGACTCAGGGAAATATGCAGTTTCATATTATCATGTAAAAACCTTTTACACAATAAATGCATTTATGATTAACCAATGAGGGGTACTTTTACTGTAAAATTTTATGCAATACTTTCAAGTTACAACAAAATCTCTCTATTAACTATTTCATTTTGATTTAGCACTTCATGATAGCTGACACATAACTTTTTTCAAGTGTACTCCTGGTCTTTGTCATTTTGATCACTGGAGATTATTCTACTCAGGACATGTTCAGTAGCAAATCAAATTAAATGATTCAGTAGCAAGTCAAATTAAATGATCAACAAAAGGCAACTCTTTGATTAAGCTATCAAAGGATGAAGATCCCATTGACCAAGTTGTAATACCTTTCTGAGGTCATGAAAATGTTTCAGGATTGAAGTGTAACTTCTTTTGAACTGTTTTCTTGGTTCTTGTACAATTTACTTTGGATTTCCTTCAACTACAATTTGTAGAAAATCAATATTGACAGAACTTGGACATCCAGGCTAAGAGAAAAATTTCCAGATTGGAATTTCCCAAACCATCATTGGCATGTCTGGACATGATCAGAAAGCAAACATTCTAACCACTCAGACATGTGCAAGGGCAGTAGTGTGAAGTAAGCACAACAAACTCGGTTCACTGATTATACTTTCCACATGAATAACTGTTATACTATCTATGCACTCTTTAAACATTAGGTAGATGTTCATTTCCCATTACTTTTATAAAGAAGTTGTCTCAAGTAGAATATGGTGACATATGGGTTGGAATCATGTTGTTATTTTTTTTTTTTTATTAAAATTCCTTCTAATTTAAATAGATAAACTAGAAACAATTTTATTTAATCAAAAATGAACTTATTAGCTAACATTTGAAATGCACACTCCTGCATTTCTGTTTGAATTTCTGTAATGAGGAGTTATCTGCATGTGAACTATTATCCTCAACTTTATGATTATAATATTTTGGCCATTGTGCCTCTAGATGTCACATGCTCTAGATAATCTTCAGTAGTAGCAGCACTCATCAGTAGGTAGGTTAGGTTTAAGGCTCCCAGTTCTCTACTCAAAATAGTCCCACACAATAATAGCTTAGTAGATTAAAGGATTGTTTTATGAGTTTAGTGACACTAGGTAGTGTATACTTGGACTCGGTGGAGATGAGATATCCCTAGATACAGTCCGAATTAGAACAATCTACACAATAAAGAAATACTTTAATTCAAAATTCTCTAAAGTTTATCGATATTGACAAATACTCTATGAAGGTTAGAGGATGCAATGACCAAAACTTAACAGAAAATGAAGACAATAGTTTGTGTATAAATAATGAGACACATTTCTCTATTTTGTTAATTCTGTTTTAGTTTTTTCGTCATTTTTCACTCATTTAAACTCTAACAACTATCCTTCAACCTGGATGTGATGTCAGCACATTTGTCATCACCTTCCACTTTTTCTATTCAGAGCCTCAAACAAATTTTCCATACCAAACACTGATTTACCTCCCTTACACCAAGTACATATATTTTTTTCTTTAATAAAGTCATAGCTGTCAACTAGAATTTAGAAATGAAACAGCCAGATTTTGGAATTCCAATAGTGAATAAATATTTGAGATATATGTTCAAAAATATTGAATTATATTTCAATAGCTGAATATAAATTATGACATTTTGAAGCTACATTATAGACATGGGAAAGTGGCTGATGCCAGGTCAGGATCGATAGCACTGCAGATTCTTTGGATTTTATAAAGAATCTCTAAATATTTAGCAGAAGCATGTGTAAGAATGATTCTGGTGAGAAAAATTGTTTGGCACAATATGGTGAACTAAATTTTATAGCAGCAGACAAAGCAAATGAGAAGGCACAATAGGTCACTCTCCTAGAGATTATCATCAACCATGCTGATTGAAGGCAAGAAATGTTCTCTAAGATGATTAAAATGCTATGTCCTTCTAGGAGGTGGGCAATCATGGCTTTTCACACCTTTCTGTCTTTTGTTACTCTTTTTTTAATCCTTTATCATTTCTCTTTGTTTCTGTTCTGAAATTCATTAACTGAATCTTGTTAAGTATATTATTATTTTCTTTCACATTTTTCTTTAGTATCATTTCTGTTACTTCAGGTTTCTTCTAAACTTGTGAGAATATTTTCCAATTCACTGCTGCATAGAAGAATAAATATTACCTAGCAGAGGTAACCCCCGTAAGTGTTCATATTAATACAAACACATTTTAATATGTTAATTTACTGCATGTCTGAGTATAACTATAGTTTAACTACTTAATTAATGTTACTTTTCTGTGTGTATCAGATTATGTGTCAAATTACATCTGATTACTAATGGATTATGTCTCTAAGGATATAACAATCCAAATTCTAAAATTTATGTTGATATTGGCATTAGCTGATGTTAAGTCGTGCATCAAAATTCAACATGTAAATTCAAAAACCAAAAGAAAATTAAAGACAAAATGTGAAAAAAATTTTTTGTGTGTGATGCATTTTGTCTGGGTTGTGCCCCACTTGGCTTCAACAAGACACCATTAGAGGGTTAGGGCTAGACAGTTATAAAAATGTTGATTTCTTAAGCACAGATTAGATGTGGAACAAGGCTGAAAGTATTGAACATTTGGGTTTCAATCATACTTCAAACTAAGTAGTCAATGGGATTTGGCTCTTGCCAGTGAATAAACATAAGCTTCTGGATCCTACACAAGTCCTTAAAAATCAAACATTCATTCTACTCAGCAGAAGAACTGACAGCAGTCAGGAGACACAAATCAACCTTGTCATCCTGTCTTTCTCACCATAGCAACAGTGATCTTGTCTCCCAACTCCACTTTCTCTTTTTCTTACAATAGTAGTCTTGGAACTGGAAGACTACTATTGTTCATTTCATTACAAAGAACATTCATTTCAAAATAAGTAATTACAGTTATAATTTGTATATTTTATGTTTAAATAAATACCAACATTTTATTCAAGCACACATTTTTTTCTATTCAAACAATGACCTATGGAGTGTTTCCCCAACAACCATGATATGGTGTTATATATACCTTCAAATGGGTATCACTATTATCGTAAGGACACAAGTCTGCCAACTACTAGGAATGTAAAGATTGTACAGCACAATTTTTCAACATTTTGTTAAATTGTAATATTCTGCTTTCTTCCAGATCTTATAATTTACTCATTAATGGATAAGTGCTGAAAATGTCATTTAAATCAAATAAATTTGATTATTTTTTAAAAAACAGATATTAGTATTTTTGGCTTTAATTTTGGAAAACACATCTATTTTGGTGTTGCCTAAGTTTTATCTATTTAGTCTCATGTGGATTCTGTCTTTGTACAGAAGCAAATGGTAACATGCCCGAAGGTCAAAATACTATCGTGTTGGATGCTGCTTTTGCAAAAGAAAAAGAAAGAAAATGTTTCACCACTGAATGAGGTTAGCAATCTCATGTAAATAGCTTCTACTAACCAATTATGGTTCAAGTTTTACTTAGTGGAATGAATTGCATAAAAAAACATGCTGATTCATTTCTATCAAATTTAAAGTTAATCTTATTTGAAACAAATATTACTTGTTTATGGCATGAAATTTAGAATAAAAGTATTTCTTAATTACAAAGGTTTGACTCATTGACCTTTCAAGTAGGCAATGACAGCACCTGGAAGTATGGTGACTGTTACCTGTTAGGTGTAACAAAAGGAAAAAAATGATTGACCATAATTCAGAGTTAAAATACAGACAAATATTTAATTCACAAAACATTAGACAAAAATATTTACAATTATACAGTTTGGCATTCAAACCAAGAGACATAGAAAACGTATAGTTTTCTACTGCCTGGTGAAGTGTTACGAGGAAAGGAGGGGAAGTAAGTTGTCAGATATCTTTCCCCGTTGGCGAGAATGTTAAGTGCTATACTTTTTGGAAATCCTTAAAAGCGTATATAAAGACTAATTATTGGCTTGGTCAATGAAAAAGGCAAAAATATGTATATACCCAGATAGTTCCATGAGGTTTTCTTTCAGATTTTAGTTGTTCGGAGTTTGTCTGTGAAATTCTTTCGGCTGGATCTCGATCCTAGAATTTTTACCGGAGTTGATATGACAGCAAAATCCTTTTAACAACTCTTTCAAGTTTTGGTTTGTCATCGACTAGAGAGATTCTTTCGGCTGGAATGTAATTCCTGAATCGAAACCAGTGCTGATGAGTTCAGTACATCCTTTTATCAACTGTTTCAAGTTTTAGTTTTTTGTTGTCAACTTAGGGATTCTTATGGCTGGATATACATCTTGAATCTACCAGAGCTGTAGAGTTCAGCATATCCTCCTATCAACTGATGACTCTGTGCCCAAAACCTATTTTTATAGGGGCTAACACCTAATTTGCATACTTCTAGAACCTTTTAGAACTCTCTGGAACATTCTACAAACTTCCAAACATTCTATTTTTAATTTCCTTATTTTTATGACTACTTTCTGAATTAAAACTTTTTTGTAACAACAAATAGGACTCCATAGAGTTTTTTACTACAACTTTTTAAACATTATTATTATTTTCATATATAAATGCATCCTTGTAACAACAGTAACCAAAAATTGATATAACCCAATTTAACATTTTGTAAGGGGAACAACCCTTGAAATATGTGACCTTTTAATGATGAGTCTCTTATAAGTTTCCATATTAAAAGAAAATAATTAAAAAAAAAATTCAGAAATTATTTTAAAAATCTTAATTCTAAATGATTTGTATTAATTTTTTTTTTAATGAATTAATAATTGAAGACACTGAGTAGCTGGAAGAAGTTTAAAAGTTGTTTAAAACTTTAATTAGCAAAGAAAAAAATGAAAAAATTCTTATAAAAATTCATTATTCATCACATACTTTTTCTTTTTCAGAATATGATATCCTAAAATTATATTATTTATAAGATCAATTAAAACTTCATCTATATTAAACATAGCGTAGTTCAGAGCAGATTTTTGGAAAAAAATGGTCTCATAATTTTTTTAAAATTACATGATTTACATTCTCCAATGAATCCTGCATTTAACTGATAAAAAGAAAATTAGTATAGATAATGTATTTTTAGAAGTTTTATGTAATTAATTGGACTGGGGGGGGGGTAACAAATGGGAAAAAAATATATTTTTACCAAGATTTTCTAAAAATAATAATTGCATAAATAATTTCATTCATTTATGAATAAGTTCCGAAAGTTTCATTAAAATCAAACTATTACTTGATTTTTGCAAAAATTTTCAAATTAATGTCTTTCAACAACAAATAAATGACTTGTGTAATACTACATTTTCCTTAATAGTCACATTACGTAACATGGTGTGAATTGCTGACAGAAAACGAAAAAAGAAATTTTAACTGAAATTTCAAACGTGTGAGAAAGGATTAAATTTTTTAAAAATGATGACAGCAAAATTTGATCTTTTCTCTTAATAAGAGCATAAACATTTTGATGATAAAACTTTGTTTTTATTAATTTTTATTATGCTATTCTGTTTTTTGGCAGTTGTGTGGTGGTATCTACTTTAAATGCATCCTGAATTTTGTTAGGCCAAAATCTTTCCTGAGTTTCTTGTTTTAATTTCCACTGACATCCAAACACCTGACATCTTGTCAAATCACCTAATGTCAAATTTTACACTCTCTGGTGTTTTAGTTCAGAATACTGAATTCACTTTGAGTAGAAAGAATAAACTTCTGGTTACTTTTGGTATGCTAGTAAAATGTAAATTATCTAGCATGACTATCTAGATTTTTCATATGAATTTATCAAGTTAATTCTCATTTTAACTGGCTATTAGGTTCAGATTTACTTGCCAATAACTCTGATGGGTGGATGAATAACTCTTGGTGGGTGAATTAAACTGCATTTTCCTTCCCATTTGTGAGGTCAAAAAATATTTGATATTTTGTGGTCATCCATGCAAAAAATTAAAATCTGTTTAAAAAGACACCTTTTAAAGCTAATTCTAATCTGTTCACTGGACCTCCTTTCTCCTACTACCTGTGACTTATATTTAATGTACAAATCACAGATACAAAAAAAAAAATAGGTTCATAAAGAGAGACAGAAAGAGAAAAGAAGAAAATCAGAATATTCAACTTTTTGCCTCTGTCCACAACATCTGCTACATTGGACTGTAGACACACTTTATATCTACCATTTGTTGTTACAATTGATGCTTCATTTTAGTCAATCTTTTGAAAACAATAAAATTATTAATAATTTAAAATATGTACTTTGCTTCTGTATAAAGATTCTTTCCAAAAATTCCTCCATATTAAAATAAAAAACAATAAAAAATATCATCCAAGAAGCTTGAACTTATCACATTCATACACACATTCATATTTACATACCCACTTACATTTTTGCCAGTTGTTTCAATGGCTTATAATGAGAGGTAGCTTATAGTGAGAGGTAGCGGGATGTCTGTTTGCACAGGTTTGTAATTAGCACAGTGGGGAATACAAGTCACTTGTAATCTCTAGAGAGATACTTACTGTTAAACTAATAGATGTGTTCCTCTAACATTGTCCCAGGAACAGAATTATTAGCCTGCTGGAACAATGGGGACAGGAGAAATCTATTTAACCATAATTAATTAATAATCTGTTTGACAGCCAGTAAAACCTGAATTCCTACTGAGTTAGATGAAAATGATTTAATTGTTCTGTTCATCTTCTGTCTTCTAACAATAGCAATTGCTATTAACATAACTTAAATACAAGGACTAGCTAGACTAATATTGACTGTTTTGTGAAAAGAATTGTTAGATAATGTAATGATGTTTTACTTGGAGCTGGAGGTCATATTATGATGACAAAAAGTAATATAATAATTTATTCAGGTATATGGGATATTATGTTAAAGAAATATATATTTCTATAGCTTATACCTTTGGTATTTATTCATAAATAAAAATTTATATTGTACTTTATTTGCATAATTAAACCTGATTTTCCCCAACCAAGTTATTATCAGTTCCTGCATTGCCATCAGAGTAAACTGATCCTTCCGAGCCTTGAATGTTGAGGCTTGGTTGAATGTAATTATGAGCTAGCATTTTCTTCCAGAAAAGGCTTGTTTCATCAGAATAGAAAACTTGCTCTTGACTGTAGCTTTCTTTTTGTCATCATTTATTTATTTATTAGATTTTCTAGAAACTCTGATGCAGTTTTTGTTTCAGCCAATGCTGATTCTCCTCAATCTTCAGATTCTTGACTTTTTAACACTTTAGAAAGCTGTAAAGCCATTTTGGTTATCTTTAAATTCTTTATTGCTCTTCTCAATCCTCTCATATAGTCTAACTACCTTTTCATGCAGAATATTTCTATTACTGTAGAAACATCATGTTTTCTTGCCACACAGTGCTTTCTTGGTCTTTGCAAGCACTTTGTCATCAATCCAATATGCCTTTTCACAGTTGCAAGTGAAATATTAGGTTGTTAAAAAAAAATAATGGCCGCTCAGTGTTGTATTTTGAAAAGGCATTTTAACATAGTATTTATGGTATATATTAGGTGACTTTTGGTATACATAATAATTAATGTGTGCTCTTTAATAATTTTTTACTTATTTTCACACAAATATTCTTGAAGAATAGAAGCAAAAAAAATAAAGATCATGTTTTGCCATGTTCATAATCATGAACATGATAAAACATGATCTTTGTTTATTTTGCTTGCATAAATTCAAACTTGGGAACAGTGCCTCCCAAACTTCTGCCAATATCAACAGAGAAATGGCTCCACAAGTGATTGGACATATTGAAGGTAGTTCCAGAAATTCTGTACTGATGATGAGAGTCTTGAAGATGAAGGTAGAGGACAATCATGCAGTCTTGACAACAAACAATTCAAGCAGTTATTGAACAAAACCCATATCAAAATGTCAGAGAAATGTCTCAGACACTTGGTGTCAGCACTGCAACAGTTTCACATCATTTGCAGAGTACTGGCAAAGTGAAAAATCTTCATAAATGGATTCTTCTTGATCTCAATGAAAATCAAAAGTTCAGGCATTTTGAAGTGTACTTGATATTCTTTCTGCGTAATGCCAATAATCCCTTTCTTGGCCAAATAGTCACTTGTAATGAAAAGTGGATCCTTTATGGTAGCCATAAATGATCAGGTCAATGGCTTAATTGTGATGAATCCCCAAAGTATTTCCCAAAACCAAAGTTGCATCTGCAAAAGATTGTAGTGACTGTTTGGTGGTTTGCAATTGGTGTTTTCCAGTACAGCTTTCTGAAAGACAATCAGATCATTAACACAGAGCTTTACTGCAACCAACTTGCTGAAGTGCATGCATGCCTGCAAAAAATGAGACCTGCATTAGTGAATCGTGGTCCAGTTCTGCTCCATGATGATGCACGGCCACATGTTGCAAGAATTACATTGCAAAAACTCACAGACTTGGGATACATGAGTTTACTACATTCACCGTGTTTTGCTGATCTTTTAACCAATGATTATCATTTTTTTAAGCACATTTTTAAATGGTCAAATTTTTAGGTTCAGACCAGAGGTAGAATCAGCTTTCAAAGATTTCATTGCATCACAGCCAATAACTTTTTATCAACAAGGAATAAATAATCTCATAGATCAATGGCAGAGGTGCACAGATGCTCAAGGCTTGTATTTTGACTAATTTTAACATTTCTACAGTTAACTTTTCAAGAATAAAATTATGTTTCTGAAATTGGCCGTTACTTTTGTAACAACCTAATATTAACACATCTGCAAGTTTCTTTCTTTTTTTCTGTGTAGATTCATTTTTCTTCTATTTCCATGTTACATCAGCCATTGACACTATTTTCAGTTAATCAAACACTTGCCACTTTTGTTGTAGACCTCACCTTTGTCTAGTTTACTTTGGATTTTTTTATTTACTGCTCTTAGTGAATTTACCACTTTGCTTCTTTGGATCCATTTCTCCCAAAAGTACAGTACAATTAGTGAATGCTACAAATACATGTATCAAGGAAGTTAGGAATTCTTAAATGTAAAAGAAAACTCAGAAAAAATGGTAGTGGAAATGGTTACACATATATAAATATATACATACCTACATGTACACAGTGACTTGCATTATAAAATCTGACAAAATGTTTACATTAGTATCAATCAACTGATATTGGTAAAATTTTCAGGATATATTTATATGAACAATTAACGATTTTTCAGTAATCTTCAATGTGTTATTTGACATCTTCATTAGCCATGTCAAAGAAATGGAACTCTACACATCAAATTCTGTGGCAACCTGCAAAATCATTCATTTCTTCAATGATTGTAAGGAAGCCCTTGACTGCCTCTTTCAATAATACCTTCCAGTACAGCAATCAGCTCAATTACATGTGCTACTTCAGTCAGATGTCAAGTGAGTGTATGTTACCTTTATAATGTTGCAGCAGTTATGCAATTGGAAAACAGAAACATCATTTCAGTATACTCACTCTCATAACTAAAGGATTCAGGGTGACTAGGAACATTTATTATGATAAGGACTTTGAATGACAGTCCCTTTTTTTTATCTGGGTATTTCTTCACTTTAGGTATAAAGTAGTGGTAGAATTAATTGAGGAACAAAATGACCCAAACTTTCTTGTTGTGCTGTCAGAATACAAGCGTGAGTTTTTTTCTTAAATGCATGTGGATTTAAAGCTTTGTACACTAAGAAATTCACATTGTGGTATAATGGATATCAGCTCTGAATGAGAAATCAGTCAATTTTGAGTTCCAGTTGAATTTGTTGCATTCACTTATGCACAAATACGCTTGGGAAAGGTATGAATCTATCTCTTCTCCCTCCAGCTATGGGTTGAATAGCAGGACAGATTGGGTCCTATAGCCTTGGTTGGCAACCAATCTACCACAAAAAAATGGTAACCTACTGCATGAAAATCTTCTGACTAGTCAGTCATGGATTGAAAGAGGCATATATCACATAAGGCACTTAACTGACTGGCAACTAAGAAAAGTATGTGGATAGAGCAAAGTGTATGAAAATGATTTCTCAATAGTAATTTTTAGTGATGGATGTAGAGCTGAATTAAATGGACTTTATAGTTAACCAACATGACTTGGAAAGCAAAAGTGGGGTGTACTAGTATTGTTAACAATAAAATTATAAAGTTGTTTCAGAGTTATTTAATTGTAAGTTCTTATATAAAACATTTTGTGTGTGGTTTAAGTCACAAACAACTTTTAAGCTAAAGAGTATTATATCTATGCTAAATAAGGCTCCTTCACATTCTACAAAGTTGATTATTGTCACCTTTCTCAAAAATCTTTAAAAGATACCAAATTAATTGGATGACTCTTTAGTCTCTCCAGATATTAATCTAACAGAATAATTATGTCCATCAGTAAAATAGATGTATATCAGTTATGTGCCATATGTGGTACATGTTTGGGTAATCATGTTTCTTTCAAGACATGACTGACTAGTCAGAAGATTTTCCCACTGTAGGTTGCCATTATTTCCTATGATAGAATATTTGTTAACCAAGGCTATAGAACCCAATTTACCCTGATATTCAATCTATAGCTGAATGGAAAAGAGACAGATTAATAAGGGTATTTGCATGTAACTAAATCCAACAAATTCAACTGGAATTCAAACTCAGCTCTCCAATTCTTGTTCCAAGCCAATATCCCTTGCACCACAACGCAGATGTGTGTGTGTGTGTGTGTGTGTGTGTGTATATATATATATATATATATATATATATATATATATATAAGAATGAAAAGCAATATTCAAGCAAAATATCTCTCTGCGAATCAATGCAAATTGCTGCAAGTGTTAAACTTCAAACAACAGAAATTTGAAATTTAGTTCATGAAAGACAGTTAAACATTATAGATATGAAAGAGCACTTGTTAACATGTAAAATAGTAATTTGTTCATGTGTATGGATAAAATAGCAGATAAACTGGGTTCTCTTGTCTTAGGTGGCAGTCTCTCTAGAAGGACTACTCTGAATTGTCATGCAGAAGGCAAAGAGAAAATACTTCACTATATTTATCAAAAAATCACAACAGTTCACAGAAAGAAAATGTGTGTGTGTGTATACATTTTCCTTATTGTATGTCTTATAATGGAATATCCCAGCACCCTCTATCATGAATAAATGAGCAAGAGTATTTTCACTAGTGAATCTTGTATGTTATGTCATGTGTGGAGTTATATTGTTATTGCGAGAAGCTTTTGTACATAATAAGTGTATTTGTTTTTATGTTATTTATTGTCTTCGTCCCATGGATTCTGTTTGGTTTTGTGATTTATTTTTCCCCCTCTTGTTTTTCTAATGTGGTGAGAGCACAAGGAATGAGTCTCCCCAGCCAAATGTTGACCCTACAGTGTCACCATCGGTGTTGATATGGAAGAAGACACTGGAACAGAAAGACAGTCTACTATGAACAGATGCATCTTGAATACAAGCCATTTGTCAATGGAAATGAATTAGTTGCTATACCAAAAGCTGTAAATGTAACTGCTACAAAGATAATCTCCCTGCTGACATGTGATGTGAAAACATGCAAATTTATTGGTGACAGCAGGGAGAAAATGGGGGAGGCCCTGAAAAGCCTAAAGATAGTGCCCAAAATTTTGGCAAGACGCTCAGGGGTTATGTAAGACATGCTTCTGGGATCACAGGAGGAAGCGAAGCCATTGGCAGGCAGTCTCCTAATGATGAAAAATGTATGGCTCCAGACTGAGTATATAGGTACAAGATGAACAAGTTGTTGCCTATGGTGTCCCACTGGAAATCTTTTGCGACAATGTTGAAGGTATTTTTGCTCAGTTCATTGTCCAGCTAAGTGGGGATCCCGATGGAAGATGTCGGTCTGCAAGTTTTCCTGGACTGATAGAACTTTAAAAGTATTCCCAATGTTCTAGTATGCTGAAACTGGAAGCTGTTTGAAATTGTGGAAGGCCAAAGATCCCACTGTTGAACACATGGTGCTGTAAGGTACTTGGTAAAGATGTACCCTACAAAGAATCCTGTGCCAAAACCAGTAGCACCAGTGGTAAAAAAATATCAACAAAGGAAGCCAATATAGAAAAGTCCACTCAGGCAGGCAGTTCAAATAAATGAGGTTGTGAGGAGGGGCAAGAAAGCAGCTACACCTTCTCCTCAACAGGATGCTCCATTAAAAAAGGCATCAAAGAAAAAAACTGTTCCCAAAATAGGAACAAAAATGCAAGATAGAGTAGCAGAGTCAGAGTGGGGGGTTGACAGAATCATCCAAACCAGAAGTCATAATGAAGACTGAGAAAATGCCTCCACCATGTTCATCATCACTAAAACAGAGGAGGGAAGGGGAAAAAACATAAAAAAAAGAAAGCAGATCAGAGCAGGACAGAAAGTGCCCTGGCTACCACCAAGACCCAATCCGCCCCTGCTTTGCCAATGAAAATACAATAGACACTACAGAAGGTATGGAGCCTTTCTACATCTTCCTCAAGAACTCCTTCAACTTCCTCCTCAAAACCATCCCCCAGCCCTCTGCAAGAAAAGGAAAAAAACACTTGTGAAGTGCACAGGCAGGCCATCCTCGTAGAAGAGGCCACTATTTAAAATGTCCTCGGTGGATGAAACGTCTGTCAAGAACCCCAACAACTTCCCAGATGCCCTGGAGTGATAACAATGAGCAGAAACACTGGGGAAAATTTAAGAGTGTGGGATCACTTATCCTGGACAAAGGACGCATTCCTGAAAATCCGGATGGCTCAGGTAGGGATACCTGAGTTGAAGAAAATGACATTGCTCTGTGCAGGCAGAGTCCCCGTAATTCTCCACCCATTTTTGTATAAGGCTCTAAAGCTCACATACCCGACAGATGTCAGCAGTACTGTCTTAGACAGACAGATTATATCCGAGATTGGTACTGGAAGTCTGGGACAATCTGTTGGGGTCCTGACTCCAGCATATTTTCATCCAGTCTGGATATAAGGGGTTCCACTTAAAAAAATGTCTATGAAGCTAGCCAGCTTGAATGTGAGGAGCCTGAGAGATCAGGGTAAGGCTGCCTGCTTTTTTGAGATAGATGTGGATGTGTTCCAGGAGACACACTTTGTTTGAAGTTGATACTCATGTGCTGCCTAGCGACTTTTTTGTCTATTCAGCATATTGTGACCAGCATACCAGAGGTGTTTCCTTGTCGGTTAAATGTACCCTGGGTGCAAGGGTAGACCTTCTCCATGTCAGCACAGGGGGCCAGTTGCTCATGGCCGATATTACCATAAATTGTTAATCAGATTGTTGTGGTGTATGCGCCTAACAACCGGGAGGAACGCGTCTCATTTTTCCATCAGTTGAAAACATTCCTGGTAGATTCTTCATGCCTAGTCTTAGTGGAGGACTGGAATGCCACCTGGACCCCAAGCTAGAAAGGGGGCGGGGAGCTAGTGAGAGATCAGACTATCATAGCCTTGTTGATCTGATCGATGACTCATCAATAGATATGGACACATAAGTGGCTAGCTACCTGGATAGAATGTTAGTAAAAAGGGTGAATCTAGATTTGCTAGTTCAAATAAATGATGGTCCTGTTGGCGAGGCTCTAGAATACACTGACTGCCCCACTCAATGGGGCCCCCTGTTGGCTTTGGGTGTTGACCCGTGATGCCCTGGGAGGGGTTCCTGGTGGTTGAGGGCCTTGGAGATCAGGTTAAGTACCTCCACTTCCCAACACACCACTTTGGCCCTTACTGGGGCTAGACGTGTGGTCAGAAGGGCTCGATCGGACCAATCGGCTGGTCAGGCCAAGCCCTAATGTCTACTACTGGAAATAAACAACATCAACCTTACCAATCTTCCTCAACTAAACTAACCAGAAGAACAAAAACTATGGAAGGATACCCAGAACCTGTAGATATTAGGTGCTGGCTGAGGGTCAATCATCTCGTTGAGGTTCAGGCCCAGACATGGCTACAGACCCTCCAACCATGCACTGTGTTTTGGAGCAGAGCATTGGATGAGGTGACAGGTGCTCTGGACCTCTCACTGAGGTGAGTATACCGCCTGTGTAGTCCCTGGTCTATCAGGGTGATTGGGTTTCCCCCCTGGGAGACCCCAATTGCGGGCTCTGAACTGGGGAGCACGGGCGATGAACCTATACCAAAATAAATATTTTGGCTTTCCCTAACCCCTCCAAGAGACCCCATATGGAGTCAGACAGTGACTCTTAGCCGTGCAAACCTGTGCAAACCTGGCTTCACCAAATTCATTGTCCTTGAGTCCACTGAAGATACTCCCTTATCAAAACTATCTCCCTTCATAATAGAAAAGATAATATCCTCCAAGATAACCCCCAAGATGGTCAAGAAAATGAAAAATGGAACACTGTTAGTAGAAGTCAACCAAAAGAAACAAGCAGATTCTCTGCTCAAAATGACATCTTTTCACAACCTAAAAATAAAAGCGTACCCCCATCAAACGCTAAACACATCTAAAGAAGTAGCTAAGAGCCAGGAACTCTCCCTCTGCACTCCAGATGAAGTCAAAACAGAACTAAAAAGTCAAGGAGTCATAGATTATAAAAGAATCACCATTAAAAAAGAAGGCAACACCATTAACACAAACATGTATATCTTGACCTTTAACTCCCACAAGCCCCCAAAAGAGATTATGGTCAGATACAATTTAATTAAAGTTGTGACCTACATCCCAAACCCACTCAGGTGTTTCAAATGCCAGATGTTTGGACACCATGAGGAGCAGTGTACAAGAAAAGCTGCATGCAAGAAATGTGGAATGAAGGACTTGGATCACCTAGAAGATCAATGCAATCGGACTATCAAATGTGCAAATTGTGACGATGACCATCCGGCATACTCGAGAAACTGCCGTATATGGAAAAAAGAGGAAGAAATACTCGAGGTAAAATATAACAGAAATATACTCTTTTGGGAAGCAAGGAAAATCGTCAAAGTGTACTCAAATAAGGTTTCATACTCCAACATCACCCAAAGAACCCCTGTAACTACTGAAACAAAAGATAAGTACAAGGATCTCCTTGAAAAACTCATACAATTAGAGCCCAACGATTGGCCCAAATTCATCAATGAATTAAAAATTACCCTTGGTAAATCCAAATCCTCTTTCGCCAATGAAAATCAAAAACCCACACACAACAAGGACAAAAACCTCTTACCTAAATCAAATAAGCCAAACAACGAAAAACCCTCTTTACCCAATAAGAAAACAGAAATTATCCCTAACACAAACTCTCAAAAAAAAAAAAACTGAACTAAAATTAACCCCTCATTTGGACAAACCAAAAAAATCCCCAGGAAAAAAGATCCAGCAAACAAGACATAGACCAACATCAAAATCAAGAACCCAAACCAGCTTGAGCCCAAGATGAAACAGATTCGAAAATCTAGAAGTAATGGATATCGAGGAACAAAATCCTCAAACACGCCAAAATCCCAAACAAAAACCCTCTCAAAATTGAAACCCACATATGACGAATAAAATTTTTCAGTGGTATATTCGAGGCGTAAAAACAAATTTCAATGAACTCATAATAATTCTCAAAAACTTTTCCCCAGCAGTTGTTTGTTTGCAGGAAACATTCCTTAAAGAAAACCATATACCTAATGTAAAGCATTAGACAGAGTAGCTGCCATTCTCAATAACACGGAATTACTAGAATGAATTCCAAACAAAGTCTCGATTTATAGTGCTGAAATCTTAACCATCAACTTAGCCCTTGACATTATCTCAACAAATCAACTCAAGAAGTTTATCATCTTCACAGACTCTAAATCTACTCTTAGTTCTCTAAGAAACAAAGAATCAACCAACCTACTTATCATCAAACTTCTATATAGATTTAACCAGCTCTCCAAAAACAAAATCATTAAGCTCTGCTAGATACCAAGTCATATTGGCATCCATGGCAATGAGAGGGCTGATTCAGCAGCAAAAAAATCATTACATCAAAATATATCTGATGTCAAGATCCCCTACTCTGACTTCAAACCAACAATCCACAAATTTATCAGAACTAAATGACAAGAAACATGGAATAATAGCCCAAACAATAAGCTCCAAAATATCCAACCTACCATCGGCAAATGGTATCCAGGCTACCACAAGATAAGAAAGGAGGGAGTTACACTAACTAGACTTAAGAATAGGACATACCCAGATTACCCATTCATACCTACTGAAAAACAAAGAACCCCCGATATGCACTGCATGCCAGGAACCCTTCACAGTGAAACACTTTTTGATTAGCTGCTATGACTTCAACTCCATTCAACCAAAATATTACAGATCAAACAATTTAAAATTAGACTATATATGAAAATCTAAATCCCTTCCATACCAAAAAAAACCCCAAAACACTATTCACCACTGCTTATTACCCCTTTTAAAAAAAAAATTTTTTTTCTCCTTAAAAATTTGAAGATAACCAACTCTGAAAGGTCGAAAACAACCAACTTTGAAAACAATTGAAAGCTTGAAGACAACTAACATTAAAATCAATTAAAAACTTGAAGATAACCAACTCTAAAAACAATTAAGCTTGAAGACAAACAACTCTGAAAGCAAAAACACCTTTTGGCCTTAAATGACCCTTTCGAGGTTGATAGGCTGTTAAACACAATCAATCAATCAAATAAATGAGGTTGTGAGGAGGGGCAAGAAATACCCCCTCGTATTCTGGGGTGAAAACATATGGTGTTTCTGACATTCCTGTCCGTAGCACAAATGGTGATTTTTTTTTTCATGTCACAGATGGAGGGAATCTTGCACTATGAACGCTATTCTTATCAGCATCTAATTAGATTGTTTCTGCATCAGCTCAAGATGATCAGATCTGATAGAAAGCGTTTGATATCAACAGATTTTAGCAAGAGGTGGGTAACTGTAGCAAGTCTGGTTTGCGTGAAAGGGGCCAGTCTTGATCATTTTTTTAAAGTCCCTTTTGTCACAATGAGGCGGTTTCTTGCAAACCCTCCCCTGGTTGAGTTAGACCTCTTTTATTGACCTAGTTAATGTGAGTAAATGTTGTTCCTAACCTGTTGTCCGCTTTCTCTTTTCTTATGATCCAAGTCGAGATTCCCAACCCCCCTAGTTTGTTTTTGGCTTCACTTTTTATTTTGACTTGGTCAGTCTTTGATTTTCCCATTCCATTATTTATTCTATCCTAGCCCTCTCCATTAGGGAGTGCACTACTTGATTTCGCTGTCTGGCAGAATACAGCAGCCACTCTGAATTTTTGTGGGTAGACAGGTCTTACTAACATTTGTTAATTTTAGTTTGAATATTTTGTTATATTTTAGTTTGTTTTGGGCATTTCATCCCCTCTCCCTTTTCATTTTAATATTAAATGTTTAAATATATTTTTGTGCTATTGTATATATAATCAAATTTTGATTTCATGTGCGTTGTTTCTTTTTAGGTCTCCCTGTGAATATAAAGTATTATGGCATATGTAGGATTGTAAGATGGACAAGTTTTTTTTGGTAAATGAAGAAATTGTTAAGAGTGATTGGGTCATGAATGTTATTAGCTAGGTATAGGATAGACAGTGTCAACCACCCTCAACCCACCCCTTTTTGGCCATGTGCACACTTATTGTATGACAAATACCCTTGCTTACAGATTGTCATGGAATCATTCTTGGTCAGGCTTTCTCTTGTTAAACTCTCTGCTTCTGTGCAAAAAGGGACTCAAACAAGGCTCTGTCAAAAGCTGAATCTATGGGATACTTTTGGCTGAGCTTAAGAGCTCTGAATCCCCACATTAATTGACATTGTGTCACACCCACCTTGGTGGGAAAGTGGGAAATACCATCTTGCTTATGGATTATAACCTGATAGTACTATTCTCATCTGTAATAATTCTCATGCTAAATAGACCTTTTATTCTATTATGCTTGGCTTGGTAATCTTTCCACTCAGATTTACACTTTGTTAAATTGTACCCTTGTTTAGAATACAACAGTATGAATTTTTGAGGAATTTTTTATATTTTCTCTATCTACCTGTTTATATTTTTCCTAAGTTTTCCTTTCAATTTCATTCCATTTGTTTTATAACACTTCAAAGAATGATCTTTTGCCAGGTTTATCAAATCCAAATATCAATAGAAAAAGCAGAAATTACAAACTTTTTAGGTTAAATAATTTCTTTTATAAAATATATCAACAGCAAATAAAATGTAAATGAAAACACCAGAATATTACAGGTTAATGCTCAAGTCCAGATAAAAACCTGGAATGGATTGTGAATATTGATTTTTCAAAGTAGGCAAGCTTGGAAAACTGGTGTTTACACAGTCTTTCAACTTTACCACCATTTCACCTTGTATCAAATTAAGCTAAACTTGATAAATACCAAAATAAAAGAAAATTTATCCAAATTATAGCACAGATATGTTAACTCTTAACATATCTGCCTTCTGGATTGCAAAAATTAATAGTTTTTAATTTTACTGGACAATTGTGCAGTTGTTCTTGGGTTCTAAGGCTGATTCCATTTAATTTAGGACAATTATTTCCTTTCAAGAAAAAATAGATTTATTAAATATTTAACTCTTTCAATTCTGATTTTTTATTTTTTATTGAAGAGAATTTCAACTATACAAGGACTTTCAAAATAGTTTGTATAATTAGTAGAAAATAATAAAATTGACAGTATGTGTTGCTTGAGAGCTTATCCAAAATCAACATTTACCTTAAGTGGCTGTCTATAGCAACTGCTTCTTCTTTGTGTCTGTTCCTTCAGGATGTAGGCGATCATGGTTCTCCATGTCTCCCTATCCCTTGTGGCTCTTAGTATGTTTGCTCCTGTTACATCTCGCAACCCCATTCTGTCATCCACCTGATCAGGCCCTGTAAATATGTTATCCGCTGCCTTCCTCTATCTCTTTTTCCTTCTATCTGGCCTGTCAGTATCAGGTTCTCTAAGCTCTCCTTCCTTATTGCATGTCACAAGAACTTCAGTGGTCTTTTCCTGATGCTCAGTATTAATTTCCTTTTTGTTGCTATTCTTTCCAACACCTCATCGTTGCTTGCATGGTCAGTCCACGAGATCCACAGCATCCTTCTATAGAACCACATTTCCGTTGCTTCAAGTTTTGTTCTCATTTGCGATGGTATTGTCCAGCATTTACTGTCGTATTGAAGAACTGACATCACAAAGCAATCCAGCACTCTTTTGTTTGTTTCTAGTGAAATTTTCCTGTGTGTTAGTACTTTACTCAGCTTCTGGAACACGTCCTTTGCCATGCCAATTCGCCTTCAGATCTCTTTGTCGCACTTTCCATCTCCTGTTAGAACACTTCCTAAGTATTTAAATTTTTGTACTTGCTTGATTCTGGTATCCCCCACCTGTATTTGGCATTTTGGGTTGCACCTTTTGCTGATGACCATGTATTCAGTTTTCTTAAAGTTTATTTGTAGTCCTTTTTTGTCACTCTCTGCCACTACCTTCTGTAGGAGGTCTTGTAGTTTCCTTTCCGTGTCTGCAATCAGCACTCTATCATCTGCATACATTATATTGTTCAAGTTGTGGCCTCCAATAACAAATCCTAGCATATCATCTAGGGGTCCTCAATATATTCTCGCTGTACAAGTGGAACAGATCAGGTGAAAAGACACATCCTTGTCTTACGCGTCTTTCTATCTTTGTAAATCTGCTGAAATCGTTACCTGTCCATATGCAGGCAGTTTGCTGCCAGTAGAGATTCTTGATTACTCTGATGTCTTTCCCAAAAATGTCGAGGCTGCTGAGCATCTCCATCAATTCTTTGTGTCGTATCTTGTCGAATGCCTTTGCATAATCAATAAAACATAGGTACAAGTTTTCTTCATTTGTATTGCCCTTTCAGAGAGCATCCTAATCATAAATATGGTGTTCCTTGTTCCAGTGTTTTTGACGAACCCACACTGTTCCTGGCCTATCTCTGGCCTGATTCTGCTTCTCGTTCTATTCATCAGGATTCTGACAATCAGTTTTGTAATGTGACTCATTAAGCTGATAGTTCTGTGTAGTTCACACTCGTTTGCACTCGGTTTCTTCAGCAGTGCTATAAATATCAACTTGCATAGGTCGTCTGGTGTTATTCCACTATTATAAATTTCGTTTATGTTGGTAATTTTTTCTATGCCATATTTTTCCAGGGCTATCAGCAGCTCTATTACAATGCCATCTGGACCAGCTGCTTTGTTTCTGTTCAGTTTGGCCATTGCAGCTTCCACTTCGGATTTTAATATTTCCGGTCCATCCTCCTCCTTGTGAATTCTCAGTTGTTCTCTCCTGTCACAAAAAAGATCCTTTATATACTCTTCCCATTGCTGGAGTATTTCCTCTTTCTCCAATATGATTGTTCCATTCTTGGATTTTATGCATCCTGTTGAGGAGTAGGTTTTTTGTCATGTCAGTTCTCTTATCTCTTTATGCATCTCTGCTTTATTGGTCCTGCTCAGTCTCTCTACTTCTGCACATTTGTTGTTGAGCCATTCCTCTTTAGCCTGTCTGCATTTGTTCCTTATCTCCCTGTGTAGTTTCTTGTACTCTCCTCCATGTCTTGGTGTTATTTTTTGTTTTCTTTGCATCATGTGGAGAATCTCTTCAGTCATCCACTCATTTTTTCTTCTACATCTGATTTTCTTTGGGGCAATGTTGTTTGCTGAGGTCACCATCGCTTCCTTTAGTGAGTCCCATTTTGAGTGTACTTTTCCAATTTGTTCTTCATATTTCTTTCTCACGCTGTTAGTGTATTCTTTCTGCAAGGTGAGGTCATTCACAAGCATGTTGTATTGCAGCCTTGATGATGTGCTAGGCTTCTTCATTCTCCGGAGTTTTATCCTTAGTTTGCAGATGAATGAGACATGGTCACTTTTGCAGTCGGCACCTGGATATGTTTTGCATTGAACCACTGTGTTCCTGAATCTCTTGTTTATAGTTATGTAGTTTATTTCTTTCTTTGTGTCGCCTCCTGGGCTTCTCCATGTCCATAGATGTCATAGGTGTTCTTGAAACCAGGTGTTAGTAATTATCTGGTCATTTGCTGTGCACCATTGGATCCATTTTTCTCCTCATTCATTGCAATCTCCTAGTCCAAAGTTGTCAGTTGTGGCTCTTTCCCTCTCTTTACCTACCTTGGCATTCAAGTTACCCATTATGATCCTAATTTCTTGGCGTTTGCACTGAGCCTTGGCACTGTCCAGTATGGAATAGAATGATTCTATTTCATCCTCAGTGCTTTGAGTTGTCGGCGCATAAACTACTATGATATCTATGTTGAAGAGCCTTACCTGTAGTTTAACCAAGAGGACTCTCTCTGAAAGCTGACAGTATCCAAGAACGCATTTCTTCACTTCTTTGTCTAGTATAAAGCCGACACCTTTTCCGTTGTTTTTGCCTCCTGCATAAATTATCCTGTGGGTGTCACTACTGAGGTCTCCTAATTGACATTCTGTAGTTGTCCATAATTGTTAAGTGTCCTGATGTTCCATGTACCAAAAGTAATTCTTTCCTTATTGCGCACAGTCACAGGGTAACGGTCCAGAGACACCTGTTGCGCATGTTGTGAGGGACAAATTTTGGAGTAAAATGTCCCCTTTACGCCGTTGGTGCTAACAGTCACCGGACGACGATCAGGTGGCACCTGTTGCCGATGCTGATCCTTACTGAGCGAGGAGTTGTCTCTTGGGAAGCAACTCCCTTTTCATATATTTGTTGTGAATAACCATGATTAAGCAGGGGATAGATAGTGGAGTGGTATCCCATTGCCTTCTCCACAGTGATTTATTGAGACACCACCTCTAATTAGCTGGTCGTTGACTCCTTAAGAGTTCTTCCGCCCTTTGTAGGTTCAACTTTTCTTTTTTTTTTAATCTACAGGGTTACTAACATCCCGATTTAAAAAAAAAAATAAGTACAATTGACTAGTCCTGCTGAGGAAGATAAATTTCCCTCCGCCAGAGTGGCTAATATATGTTTTATATTATTATTTTTATGGAATATGCTAAGAGATAACAACTCACTAGATCTGAAAGGAAAATATTAAAACAGAGCATGGAATACAGCAAAGAAAATAATTTTTCTAGTCTAAGACATAAGGGAACATTTTCAAAGCAGGAAAAAAAAAATTACAAAACACGAACATGGATCAATTGAAGATCTTTTTTTTTTTTTAACTATAAGAACCTGTCAGCAATAGTTAAGATCAGCATTCGTTACCAGTAGTCAAAAGAAGGAAATTTCTTTGCATTTTCAACATTTTGCAAAGACAAATCTTTTGACTTGCTTTGGCTAAGTCCAGAAAATCTTTAATATGCCAACATGGAACTAGGGATGGTAGCACGTGTTTTTTTGGTAACAGAAGGGGGAGGACAGACAAGAATGCTATAAATATTTTTACATTAAAGAAGGGAGAGAGAAAAAAATATTATATTTTAAATTCAATGTAAACCTATTCTTTTAGAAACTTGAGACAAAGAAAACAAACTATATATAAAAAAAAAAATACAAAACATGAACATGGATTAATCAAAGATTTTTTTTTAACTAGTCTAAACTATAAGAACTTGTCAACAATAGTTAAGGTCAGCATTCATTACCAGTAGTCAAAAGAAGGAAATTTCTTTGCATTTTCAACATTTTGCAAAGACAAATCTTTTGACTTGCTTTGGCTAATTCCAAATGTGTCTCTTAATATTGACATCTTTGCATAAAGAACACTGACAAAGTTTTCTTGTTCCTCTCAGTCAATACATATGTGGACATTTACTCCCACTTGACAGATTGAAGTATGTGACTATGTGAACTTCTATGTGGCAGCCTATTTGGCCTGATTGTTAATACAGGATAACACTGTGGTTGTCATGTCTGAACTAACTATTAAAGAGGTTAGTTTCAAATGCATTAATTATCAATTTGGTTTTAACTGAAATTGATAAGTGAACTTTTAGCAAGTCTTACCTGTTCTATCTCTAATGTGTACATACATTTATATACTTTTAAAATCTAGAATGTAGAAATATTAATATTGGAAATAGCTTGAAATTTAAGTTAACCTTTCAATAGGAAAGCACAATTTTATTACAATATAATTAATTTACAAAAAGTGTTTCAATGTATATATCAAACATATAGTATATGGATATTTAATTTATAAAATTGTGTGTGTGTGTTGTTTAGAATTTTGCTATATTTATAGTGTTAAATATCAGATATACAACCATGTATGTATATAAAATTAAACAAATAGACCTTGTTGGTTCTTTTTCGTAAAACTTGTTTGGTTAAATACTTTCTGTCTTAATATACCTTATATATTCATGAACACACACACATCCGCATTAAGTTTTTTTTTTTTTGAGAAAAAATAATTCAAAATATAGGTATAAAGTTCTTGTTACATAACAAATTCAAAAGAGTTTATTTATAACAGTTACATATGGATCTCAGCACCAACTATCCTATTATCATTTTTCTAGTTACTGCCAGATACACAGTTAAATCCAAGAAAGTGATTGTTTGAAATGCAGATCATAAAGTCCATAAACTATTTCTACATCCCAGTTTCTATCAGTCAATACAAGCAGTTGTTTACCCATGTGAACTATGAATTCACTTTGTTTCAAGCACTTTTTTTTTATTTCCAATAGAATTTAACTTCATCTGCTCTTTTTAAGAAGTCAAAAACATTTTTACATTTCATAAACTCAATCTTATTCATTCTACTAGAAACTCATAATTACAAAATGATGGTCTTTAAAAAGCTTCTTCCTTACTAATTTCCAATTGACATTGGAAAGAAAGACATTTGGATTTAATGATTATTACAAAAGAAATTTGAAAAAATGGAAAAATTTAATCTTCAACTAAAATCTTCATTATCAACTACAAACATTGTATACAAAATCTTTTACCTTTAATGAGATTCTATCTTTGTTGAATTAACAGAACAATATGAGATATAAAGAGCATATAAAAAGGAAATTAAATTCTTTAAGTACATAAAGAAAATAAGAAAATAATTTGAAAATAATACAATAACTTGTGTATTCACTGAAGAATTTGTGTAAATATTTTTATCACCAAGAATATAATTGCATGATCCAGTATTTTTAAATCCAAGTCATTCTAAATTAGATTCTGAATATTTTAGGAAAAGGAAGAAATCTTTTAAACAAGTAGAAATTCATTTCAAGTATAAACAGTTCCTTGTTATTACAATGCATTTTATTGCTAACTGATGAACAACAATGGCATGCCTAATATTTCGTACATTTATTATTATTATTATTGTAGCAAATCAGCATCTGTTGACTGGCAAGGGAGAGGTTAGCCATTGTTTTACTTCAGTTGATCATTATAGGCCAGAACTAATTAAATTAAGGGGGCTATTATTATAAGCAAATGGTGTGTACTTTATTTACCTGCTAATGTTTGAATAACTATTGAATGATGATCAAGTCTGTCGCTCACCTTTTACTGTACATGGCATTAAATGCAAGTATGATAAACATCTTAGATTACTAAATGACTCTTATGTACATGCATACATTTATATACTTCCCTCTGTTTCTCTCCCCTGTCTTTCTTTCCTCTATTTCATACATGTGAACATCAACTTTGTTTATTAGATTTATTTAAAACAAAAAAAAACAAAAAAAAATGAGGGTAATTCTGTTTCTAGTTAATTAGTATTTGATTAATAATATTAAATGAAAGTTAACTGATTGCTTTCATTTCTGGTTTTAATGTTCTGAGAATAATATATATTTCAATGTTTATTTGCAGCATCTTCAGGACATTATAAAAGGAAATCATTTTCATTTA
Organism: Ascarosepion bandense; assembly: GCA_037127315.1. NCBI lineage: Eukaryota > Metazoa > Mollusca > Cephalopoda > Sepiida > Sepiidae > Ascarosepion > Ascarosepion bandense. The sequence goes on along the minus strand of JBBBDQ010001567.1, from coordinate 1,231,881 downwards.
TTTAAAGAAGTTATTGTAGTCCACTACTAAGACACTTCTTATTGAAAGTATATTTCATTAGAATAACAATTGCATTCATTTTGTGATCAATTTTATAAACAACATGTAGCAATAGAAGGTACTTGTCTCATCCGGCATAACTACAATTACTTATATCTACACATGCATAGATATAAAAAGTAAACACAATTTTATATATGTCTCCATGTACACATCAATTAGAGTTGATATATCACTGACAATGTGACACATTTCATCCTTGAGGACTTCATCAGATTAAAGTGACATTTACATTAATGTGATTACACATTCACATGAAGGAGAGGGGAGACACTGAATTTTAAACTTAAAAAAATTTTTTTTTTGATAAGATGTTTGGATATAAAATAATTAGAGGAGCTCAAAAGTACTTTCAATATATTAAAATTGACAATAAATTAAGGACTGGTTAATGGTTAATTTCTGAGAGAATGGAAAGGAAAATTATAAGAGATGTCTCAAAGAATCCTCATGTAATGTCAAAAGACATTGTCAATGATGTAAAGACGTCAGGGTTGAATGTATCAACAGTCACTAGATGCTTTCACTGAGCAGAACCTCAAGCTTGTCACCCAAGTAAACCTCCCTTGCTTAAGGCTAAACACCTAAAATGCAGATTAGCTTATGCTAGAAGTCATCTAGAACATGGGAGTACATATTGGAACTACTTTAAGGTCAGTTGAAACCAAATTAGAATTATTTGGTCACATGAACTCATGTTATGTTTAGAGAAAAGTGAATGAAGCTCACAAACCCAAAAATACCCTCCCTACAATTAAGCACAGTAGTGGGAGCATTCTGCTCTGGGGATGTTTTGTTGCTTCTGGATCAGCAGAACTAGTGAGAGTACAGGTTATCATGGATAAAGAGCAGTATTTGGCCTGAAGGCTGTCTTTGGGACATCACAGGGCATTCAAACATGATAATAATCCAAAACACACTGCATGAATTGTTACAAAATGCTTAGATGTCAGCAAAATTAAGGTATTGGCATACCCCACAGAAAGTTCTGACCTAAACCCCATAGAAAATTTATTGGCATATTTGGGGGGGGAGGGGGGAGTGAGTGAAAAAAATCCTTTGAATTTAGAGGAACTCGGAGCTACTGCCTAGAAAGAATAGAGCAAAATACTTATCAATGTGTGTAGTGACCTTATAAGGAACTATCAAAAATGATTAAAGGCAATGATAAGAAAGAAAGGTTACACAATTGATTATTGAGGCTAAATAATTTCATCCTATGTTAAATGTTTTTTTTTTGTTTTTTTTTATTATTGTTTGGCATTAAAATAAACATTTTGTTGTGGGCTTCACTGCACATTCTTTCAAATTCCTTATTTTATAATTTGTGAAAAAAATGCACATTTTTCATGAAAATTTGAGGTATTACAGCTTTATTTGCAATTATGGAAGTGAGTGATGAATAATTCTGTCCACAATTATATATTGCTATGAGACCCCATTTCTTTATACTTTTTACACAATATACTAGTAAATACAAAATCTAGATGATGCATTAAATCTATAGCTATTAGGTCCTTTTTTGCCATCCCCAAAAGTTCACATTCACCAAACCTTTTAGATTTAGTAACAATAGAGAAAATTTTTTTCTGTTGAACTTTCTAGAAATCTCTAGAAACTTCTACAGGATTCTAGAGCATTTAAAAAAAAAACATATATATAAACTGAAGTCCATATGGATTAGTCAGTTGTTTTCAGTTGTTGTTGTCTGAACCCACAGCATTGTGCAAATTGAGGTCAACTCTGGTTATCTTGATTTAGAACAAATGTTCAACTGGAAAACTCTATTGCACAAAAGACTCTGAACAGAAACGATTATCAATAAATACTGCTTCTTCTTTGTATTGATTTTGTTGACCAAACTATAATAGTAATTTAGAATTCCTCTTATTATTAGCAGTAAACAATTCATTTTAAGTGTTTGCATGATGACATATATTTAATCTCTCACATCACCCCCTCAACTAAAGCAGATTTTTTTTTTCCCCTCAACCACTTACTTTATCTAATTGACTGCTACTTGTTGGGGCTATCACATTTAAATTGTACTTACCAGAACTTATGCTGTTTTATTGTAAACCTTTTTTGTAATATATGTAAATATGTTTTAGTTTGTAAATGTTATTTTGTTTCTCCCTGACGTTTTTTGTGCTAATACAGTTCTTCGTTATGCAACTCATAACATAATTGGGACCTTGTCAAACGTTAAACTAGACAAAAATCCTAAATCCATTAATTTGTAAAAAAAAAAAAAAAAGTTTTTAAACTGCATTCACTTAATTGAAGTATTTTTTTTTTTATGATTAAACAATATATTTTTTCTTTTTCTCTTAGCGTTACTTAAGCAAGTTTCACTAGTTTCCTGTATTTTTTCGGGTTCCCCCCCCCTTTCTTAATTTGTTTTATAATTTGTCTTAATTTGTTTATAAAAAAAGATAAAATTGCCATTTTCTGTGGATGAGTTTCTAAGTTTGGCTGATCTTGGAGAATCATTTGAATATTTGAAAAAAATCTGAATTATTACAAATTACCATGCACTTTAATTTACCTACAAATTCAACAATGGAAAAGCAGAAATAAAACGGTATTGTAGCTAAGAATTTAATCAACGAAGAACTTTAGATTCAGAAAACTTAGACAGAATAAAAAAGAAATTCTTAGCTTGATCAATGATTTCAAGAATTTTTTTTGCTGATGTTTCTAGTAAGACAACCGCTGCTCAACACAATGTTTCAGTGGGGGATGTAAAACCCATCAAACAACATCCTTACTGTGTGAATCCAATCAAGCTTCAACACCTGAGAAAAGAAATAAAGTATATGCTAGAAAATTATATCATTGAACTAAGCAACAGTTAGTGGAGTTCACCAGGCATTTTTGTGCCAAAATTAGATGGCTCTTAAAGATTTATAACAGACTTTCAGAAAATAAACACTGTAGCCAAGACTGACTCCTTTCCGATTCCTATAATCGATGATTGTATTGACAACACTGGCAAGGCCAAATATGTCAGTAAATGCAATTTGATGAAGGGATACTTAACTGAACAATGCCAAAGAAATTTCAGTGTTTGTAAATCCAGACAGATTATACCAATACAAAGTCATGCCTTTTGGAATGAAAAATGCTCCAGCAACTTTACAAAGGACAATGTTTTCTCTTTTACACAATATTCAGGGATGTGAGGTATACATTGATGATGTAATCATATACAGCACAACATGAAAAGAACATTTACACATTATCAAATAATTTTTCTCTCAGCTTTAAAGAGTAAACTTGTTTGTGAGCCTTAACAAAACTGAATTCTGTTATGCAAAAGTAGACTATCTAGGCCTTACAGTTGGACAGTGTCAACTTAAACCTATCATGATGAAAATCTATCAATTCTAATATTATTTCTTTAAAAAGGTTATTGTTTGTTTTGTACTGAGGTTTTGAGAACAACTTTTGAATATTAAATATTTTCATTCTATGTTAAAATTATGAAATGTTACATATTATTTTCTATACGATGCCTGGCAATTTATCATTTATTCAGTACTTAAACTCATATTTACCATCCAAGTATTTCTCAACATATATAATTCTTCCAAATTCATAAAAGATTCTGTTGGTATTTCAAACTGTAAGATGTGAAATTTATTGACTGCTGTAACCATACATGTGCTGTGTAAAAAAACAAAAAAAAAAAACAAAAAAAAACATAAGTAACAGCTTTTACTTTCATCCTTTTCTTGCATTCACACACACCACGAAAATAAAAAAAATGAAACAAATTATTAACACAAACACGTTCCATCCAGCAGAAATTTGCTTTATCGTCTTGCCTTTTTCTTTCCTCCCTCTTGTTGCCTTATTGTAAGTCACTAAAATGGAGGAAAGCGCGTCAGCTATATCAGTCAAAATCCCAGCCTTTATGCACACAGCAGCCGATGGTTGGTTTGCAATTTTTGAGGCACAATTTGAATTGTGACACATAACAAGTGAAGAAACCAGGTTTTACCATGTATTGTCTGCCCTACCTTCAGAATTGATATCCAGCTTACCGTCCGCTATTATAGCTGCTAAAAAATATTCAAAGCTAAAAGACACAGTAATGGCTATACACGAAAGGACAAAACCAGAGATGTTCACTAAATTTATGGCTAACATGCAAATGACAGGGAGATTTTCAGCTTATCTCTATGAGCTGATTTCGACAGCCAGCAGGATTGGTGTTGGAGATGAACTTGTTCGACATAAGTTCATTCAGGCACTACGCCTGGAAATAACACCCGTAATAGCACCAATAAAAAATGCCTCCCTGATGGAACTGGGCACATTGGCTGATGAAATAACACCTTTTTTAAAACCTAGAATGATACAAGCCACCGCATGCAAGCAGGCACTCCAGATCTACTTTCTCCACCAGCACCACCCCTAGAACGACTTATAGCACCGGACCATTTTATGAGAACTAGAAGCCTTGAGCATGTCGTGGACATTTATATTATGCAGAAAAGTCAAGAATGTGCAAACCATGGTGCAGGTGGCCAAACAAGTCCGGCTGTCATATAATGCCCACTTCGAGGCCATCTTCACCTGCCAGAAACCCTACCACCCAAGCCTCAGAAAACTGATAATGTGAATTGCATCAGCAACCGGCAACTCACAACTATTTGAGCTTGCTACCAAAATTGACACAAATAAGATCAATTTTGTGATAGACACGGGTGTCTCTATAACAATCTTACCACAGAGAATGGTACTCGGTCTAAAATTAAACCCTACACCTGTAACACTATCAGCAGCAAACGGGAATAATATTAGATGCTTTGGCGAAACAGTAGTTGATATTGGGATTCCGGGCCTACACTGTTCATACACATGGACTGTAGTAGTAGCGGATACCGTCAATCTCCTCTTAGGAGCAGATTTTCTGCGCCACTATGGATTAATCTTAGACTGCAAAAAGGGTAGACTCATTGATGAGGAAACCCATCGATATACACAAGGAGGACAAGTCACTGCACAGATTCAGTGTATAACTGTGAATAACCACAACAACCTACCAGAAGTGCAGTCCAGTCCCTCCTCTGAGAAATTCCAAAACTAACCAATCCACGTACAGGACAGCCTTCAGTGTCTAACACGAAAGTAACACACATCATAGACACTGGAGATAGTGCCCCTACTTACGCCAAAGTCCAACAACTGTCAGAAGAAAAATGTAAGTCAGCTAAACAAAAGTTTGCAGCACTCTTACAAGCTGGAATCATTCAACCATCAAAGTCCCCCTGGTCATTGCCATTACATCTAGTTCCTAAGTCAACCCCAGGAAAATGGCGAGTATATGGTGATTTTAGACATTTGAACCAGTTGACAAAACCAGACAGATATCTGATACCAAATATTAACAGCCTCGGATCTAAACTCTTCAAGAAGACTGTATTTTCAAAAATTGATCTCCTACAGGCCTATCACCAGATTCCCATGAATAGGGCAGACATAGGAAAATCTGCTGTGATAACACCATTTGGTCTCTTTGAATACCTATTCATGCCATTTGGTCTACAAAACAGCAGCTCTACATTCCAGAGATTTATGGACAACATATTTATGGATGTAGACTGTTTTTACATATATATCGATGATATACTCGTTTTCTCCGAATCTAAGGAACAACAAAGATCTTGAGAAAGTTCTTTCGATTCTTGAAGGAAACAACCTTCAAATCTCTGTTGGAAAATGTCAGTTCTACAAAGACTCTATTGACTTCATGGGCTATAATGTAAGTATGAAAGGATTAAAGCCAACAACCCAGAAAGTCAAAGACATCAATAATTTTCCAGAACACATAGACTCCAAATCTTTGTGTCGATTCCTGGGAATGGTAAATTTTTACAGGAAATTAATCCCTCAAGCCTCAGATGTGTTATTGCCACTAACTGAAGCCATCAAACACAATCCAGCAGAAAAAGTATTAAAACTATGCCCAACTGAAAGTGAATAATTTGTGGCAATAAAAGACATTCTTGCCAAAGTATCTGCTTTGACGCACCCTGATCCGGATGCCGCACAATACCATCTAGTCACGGATAGCTCCAACCATGCAGTGGGTGCAGTGTTACATCTGATAATAAATGGTGATCCAGTCCCCATTGGTTTTTATTTAAGAAAACTGTCTGAAAACTAGAGGAAATATTCCACCTTCGACAGGAAACTTTTGGCAGCATATCAGGTGGTCTTGCACTTCAAACCACAAATTGAAGGCAGAAATGTCACCTTGTTTTCAGACCACAAACTACTTTCCTGGCTTTCAAAAAGAAAACACCAATGAAATCGGACAAGCAACAAAGATATTTATCAATTATCACAGAGTATGTCACAGATGTACAGTATATAAGAGGAGATGAAAATACCGTTGCTGATTGTCTATCTCGACCCACATTTTCGGTGACTGTAGATCCCTGTGACTTACCAGCTATCAGTGAATCACAAAGAGAGGATGAGGAAACTGACACATACAGGAGCCGACTTAAAGCATTTGAGATGCAAGGGTCATCCTTCTGGTGCGACCTATCAACATCTACTCCCAGACCATACATACCTGAACCACTTCATAGGAGAATCTTTGATATATTCCATGACATCTCCAATCCAGCACCTATGCCAGCATCAAAGCTAATTAAAGCTAGGTACTTCTGGCCAGAAATGGAGAAAAACATACGATCTTGGGTCAAAAGCTGTCTGCGATGCCAACAGTATAAGATTTCTAGACACACTAGAACAGAAACCACACCTTTCTCTCTACCATCAAGAAGGTTTGAAACCGTGCATATAGACATCATTGGTCCCTTGTTACCCACCACCACCTATGACGGGGTAGATACATCTCCAGCTAGATATGTACTCACGTGCATTGATACAGCAACGAGATGGGTAGAAGCTACACCTCTACAAGAGACCTCCGCTCCACCATAGCATTGGCATTCTTGCATACATGGATCTCTCGCTTTAGAGTCCCATCACATGTCGTCACAGATAGGGGAAGTCAATTTGAAAGTGAACTGTTTAGGGACCTGTCTGCTATAATAGGTTTTTACAGGCTCTGTACAACAGCTTACCACCAAATGGAATAATCAAAAGGTTGCACCGTACTCTTAAAACAGCAATCATGACAAGAAAGCAGAGCTGGTTGGATGCATTGCCAATTATATTGCTTGGTATTAGGAAAATGCCTAATGAGCAAGGTTCCTCCTCGGCCACTGCTGTCACAGGAACCCAGTTATTACTTCCAAGACCAGGAATATCCCGACCTGGCAAAACATGACATAAAAAAAATTGCCAAAAAGATGCAAGAGTTGGATATAATCCTCCTTTCAGAAGGACAGCTACATACAACTCAAAAATCCTTTATACCTGAAGAACTAAAATCAGCAACACATGTATGGCTACTACCAACAGAATTAGGAAACCTCTGGAAGCCCCATATTCAGGGCCATACAAAGTAATAAAACAAGAAGAAAAATATTTTATCAGAGAGACATTGGCTGGTGATGAGCAAACGGTTTCAATTGAGCAATTGAAACCAGCAATACTCGCCCATGCCCAGAAAAGGAATGAAAACAAAAAACACAGCTTAACAGAAAACATATCACCAACACCTGAAACGCAGCAAGACTCATCAAAGGAACCAATCGTCACCTGCTCGGGTAGACATGTGCAGTTTGCAAGAAACAATGACCTTTTTTACTACACATAAAAGTACACACATAAACAAAATTATATGTACATTGAAAAGAGTAACATACACACATGCACCTTATAAAAGACTAACTTTGCCTTCAATGCATCCTTATTGTAGCCCCACTACATTGGGTAGGGATGTGTTGTAGGGATTAAATAAAAATATGAAATAAAATAAAAATACAAAATAAAATAAAAACTACGAAATAAAATAAAAACTACAAAATAAAATAAAAGTATAAAATAAAATAAACATAAAAATCTCCCAGGAGTCCTCTGACAGGAAAGACAATTGACGCATGCGCAAAAAGAGAGGCCTCCTGGTGCCAAAAATAAACTTGATCTCTTTCTCTGTTGGACTTTAGATGGTAAACATGTGTCAAACTGTTCGGGAAGGAATTTCCCCAACAAGAGGTCATTGAAACCAAAAAAAAAATAAAATAAAATCAGTGTCCAAACTGTCCCTCTAGTGTCTCTCTATCTTTCCTTTTCTCTTTGTCTATTTATTTCAGCGGGCGAAAGCCATTCAACAAGTTCTGGATGTTTAGGCGAAAAGAATCAACCCAGCAGTAATAGCCATAACATTCCATAAGTCTTCTTCTCCAAGAATATATGGTTATAAAACATATTGAAGGAAAAGATGCTGATGCTCTTTCTAGTGTATGACTTTCCAAGGTATTGAGGATAATCAAATATCAAAAAACTTGTTTTCTTTTGTGAATGTGTTTTGATAATAGAAAAAATGCCTTTGTACCTTTTGTAATGAGTTTTAAGGTTTAACAAAAGATTTTTCATTATGAATTTCAAAACTTTTTGTCTTACTGGGAGAAGTGTTATGAGACCCAATTTCCTTATACTTTTTACACAACATACTAGTAAATACAAGATGTAAATGATGCATTAAATCTATAAATTAAATCTATAGATATTAGGTTCTTTTTTGCCACCCAAAAAAGTTCCCATTTACCAAATGCTTTAAATTTAGTAGTAATAATGAAAAAATTTTCTGTGCAACTTTCTAGAAGTCTCTAGAAACTTCTATAGGGTTCTAGAGCATCTAAAAATAACATATATATATATATATAAAAATGGGAGTTCATATAAATTAGTCAGTTCTTTTCAGTTGTTATTGCCTGAATCCACAGCAGCATGCAAATTAAGATCAACTCTAGCTATCTTGATTCAAAACAAATGTTCAGTCAAAAGAATCTATTACACAAAAGACCCTGAACAGAAATGATCATCAATAAATCTGCTTCTTCTTTGTATTGATTTTGTTGACTAAACTATAATAGTAATTTAGAATTTTTATTATTATTAGCAGTAAACAATTCATTTTCAGTGTCAGCATGACTATAGCTTGTAGTGGGATAAGAAATTAAGAATTAAAATCAGCCTTCTTCTTTACTTTTACAAAAATTCACAATGACGTATGAAATCCTGGTTTTTTCCAAATAGAAAAAGGATTGACCATGTGCTTAAAGAAAAAGTCAAAACCAGATTTTGCAAGTAGGTGTTAAACTGATTTTTAACTTTCCACTTGCAAGACTTGCGGATTTCCCAAGTCAATGCGAAAGTCAGAAATCCATGGGCGGGGGGTCAATCAAAGAGTCAGATAGAATGTAACTTCAACTTCAAATCAACCCGGAGATAAGCTCAGGTCGCACCTTGTTCTCTTTCTCTTTCTTTCCCATGTACTGATTCCTTTTACTTCTTCTCCATCCAAAGACATTCCTACCAAACAAATATACATACGTACTTATGCATATACTCTTTCAACAATTACTACTACAAACATTTTCTACAAATCTTGATACCCATAACTTTATCATTGAATATGAACTCTACTCTTATCTTCTTAATATTGTTTCTAATTGCACATTAACTCCTACAACTTGTGTTAATCTCTCCTTTTAATAAATTTCTATTTTAAAATGCAAAATGTATATTTTTATTCTTATACAATTCCACACATTCCAACCTGCCGACAACCAACCTTCTGATAATTCTTTTGATGATAATTCTGGATAAAACTTGTAAGCTGTTGGGAGTTTGGTTATGTCTGACACAAGGCCAAATCAAAGAAACATTAGCCCACTCCCTATAGCTTCAAGCTAATCTCTCATCTCCGCCTCTTAACTAAAGCAGATATTTTCCCTCACCCACTTACTTTATCTAAGATTGACTGTTACTTGTTAGGGTTATCACGTTTAAATTGTACTTACCAGAACTTTTGCTGTTTTAAACCTCTATCCAGTTTAAACTTTATTTGTAATATATGTAAATAAATTCTGTTTTAGTTTGTAAATGTATTTTCGTTGTTTTGCGGTGATACCGACCGAGCAAAAGCAAGGGACCGGATGTTTGCTCTCTCACAACAAAAAGGCAAATGACCAAATGTTGTCGCTGTGCCACCGGCCCCATGCAGATGTTCCGGTTGAAAAATAAAAATTAATTAAATATTAAATTTCCATTTTGCAAGCCTACGCGAATTTTATTTATCAGCCAATGGGAAGCCCAAAATCAAATACAAGTGTGAAATCCCAAACGAGCTGCTGTGATCCAAAAAGAAGATATAAAAAGTGAACACGTACAGATCCCATCAGGCAGAACTTGAAGAGAAGAATGTAATCAATATTCCCTTGACCTAAGTCAAGTGGCTACTACGCTTGCCTCTTTCCTTCTCCCCTGTCTCAAAACTACTTACTCACCTAAGGAGCGACTACATCAAAGACATTCCTCACTTACACGCTCCCCACATTCCTAAGCCTTAAATCTCTTTCAGCTTATTTGCCATGAACATTTTAACCTCCGTTGGACCTGTACTTCAAGTTATTATTTTAATTGTAAAAACATTAATTGATATATATATATATATATATATATATATATATAATGATATTTTCTACTCAATTTGCTTTTCTTGATTTTATAATCATTTTATGACTTAAAGTGGGCTATCTACCACAAGGCCAAATTCCGTTAACCTGCAACTGTATACAACTACCCTTCACTAGAACGGACTCACACTACAACCAGGAAGAGAATAGATAAGCAACCCACTATAGTTTCCCTGCTTCTTTTTGTGCTAATACAACTTTTTGTGTTTTGTGTTATGCAACCTGTAACATATATATATAGTAATCAAATAAAATTCCAAATACTACATTTCTTGTATGGTCATTTTGGCAAGAAAAATCTCACTTCTTCAGCAACAATCAAAAACAAAATTTTATTGCAAATATGGTACAAAAATTCATATACCACAAGGTTACTCAAAATAATTCCATACACAGGAAGTTTACATAAAAAAATAAATGAAGATAAAAGGAGGGGAAGTTAAGAAAGAAAATAAATTAAGTTAAAAATTTGTTGTCACGACATTGATACAAGCCTTCCACCTGGATTATTTTTAATATTAATAGGATCTGGTTTTGTGGATTTTGCCTATATGCTATTTCTTTTTAGGATTTAAATATATATATATATATATATATATATATATATATATATATATATATATGAATAGAGTAAATAGAGAACAGGTAAGAAAAAAAGTGTCTTTAATCTAACGTTTCACTTTAACAAGCTTCCACAGAGATTTTTTTTTTAAATTTTTTGAAATCCACTGAGACAGCATATTGATTGAGGATTGATTTCATTGATCAGATACATGCCATCTGTAATAAAGCAATGCATGGATATTTTAAATGAAAGTGTGTGTATGTTAAAATAATGCATGTGTCAAGATAGTGGAATTAAGTCTGTCGGTAATGTTAATGCATGTGAATGACAAAATGAAATATATTTCCATTTAAAATTCTAGTAAAATAATGTATACAAGTATTAAGCAAACTTTTTACAAATGAAAAATAATTTGTTAGTGGTTAGAATATTTCAATTACAATATTATCATAATTAAGTAATATATAAACATACATATAAAATTATAATAGTAATGAATACTACTGAATACATGGGGCATGACTGCTGAAAAGTTCTTGGTCTGGCCAAGACTACTCCTCCCTGATCATTTGATCAGATTTTGCTGGTAAGTGGGTACAGAACTTTTCAGTATGCCCCTCCTATGTTGTCATTTGATGTTATTTGCATTTATTAAAAAAGAAACAAAATAAATATCTTTAAAATTAAGAGACTACAAGTGACTTTATATATCTGCTGGGTGATGTTAAAGAAGATTTGAATAATTTATATTAACTGTCATGTTATTACAGTTATTTTATAAGGTCAAGAAGCTATTGAAATGATATTTTAGAATATGATTAATCAACATTGTGCAATAATACAGCCATCTTGTCTTTATTGCCAACTGTACACATTCAGAAACAAAATACCAGTTTTGCGATTCAGTATCTATTTCTTTCTTGATCTTTTTTTTTTTCTGAATTCCAAGTCCCCTTGTTCCAAAGATATGTTTAATTCAATGTTTTCTTGGATTATTATGTAGCATGGATTACTAATTACATTATTAACAATTAAACAAGAAACTTCTGCTCCACTTACACCAAACACCAGTATTATTTGAAATACCATACCTTGATTTGATAAAAATACAATCTGAATAAAACTGTGAAGTCCTAATTATAGGTAAGGAAACTGTAAATCAGGCTTAACAAAAGTTAGGAATTAAATTGACCAAAAAGTCTAATATAAAATATTGGACTGATACGTAATTCAGCAGTAAGTGGAATTTCAAGTGTTTCCAAGAACTTGAAGTACTCTCTTACATGATTTTGATCAACTTAAAAGAAAATTCTACTGTATAACATGCACCAGTATTTGAATTGTCATATTTCATGCAACTATATTTGCAATTACTAAAAAAATTTTCAATACACATTAGGTAGGTGTTTGACAATCAGTGTTTTGTCTTTTTCTCTTTAAGTATAGATTGTGTACATAGGATTTGCTTAAAAGGTACATGTGGTCTCTAGTGATTGAATATAAAACAATCTTATTTTTATCTATTCCTTTCTTCCTGATAGCCATTTGCCTATCCTATTTGGTGTCTTTTCAGAATTTCTAAATTAAAAAAAAGGTTCTTGTGTGTTTGTTTTCTTCCTCTCAAGCCAAAACTAACATTTTTATACTACTCACCTCTGCTTTTTTTCTTTCTCTCTTTGAATTACTACAAAATGCTACCTCCTTACCTGATGACAAAGTAAAAGTCAAACTTTCTGTATAGTGTTAAAATAAATTTTATATTGACTATTTTTTAAAACCATGGAGTATAGAGTGGAGAATTTTTAAAAAAATTTCTGTGTCATTGCAAAACAGCCAAATAAATAAAAGGCCAATTTCTTTTTTTATGTACCACCAAAATTGAATGCAAGCAAAATCTTACTATTTTCTATTTTAAAATATGTACCAAAAATCAGGGACTTATTTAATTCAAACAAAATTGTCAGTACTTATTCATCAATGAATTGCTTGTATACTGAATAATAGGTTATTTAATTAGATAACTTTTGTGAGCATGTTTGTTTCATCCCTCCCCATATATATATATATATATATATATATATATATATATACATACACATTTTCAATATCTTGCACATACTTTTTAATTTGGGGGAGTTTTCATTTAATTCATTTAAAAAATTACCTGAAGATATTACCTCAGTGAAAAATTTATGCAATATTATGTGTGAACATATTGAAAATTTATTCTGAATCTTAACCAAAATAATTAAATAAAATCCCAAAAATAAATTTTTCTAGCAGTCAGAAAGAAAATAATGTTTTTATTAATGCAAATTAATTTATAAAACACATTTTCTTTCAGATTACATAGAAAAACTACACTTATTTTTCTTTTTCTTTTTTAGTTTTGAAATTCATCCCCCCCCCCTTTTTTTTATTACTATTAAAGACAATTTTTGGAAGAATCAAAAAATGTGTTTGTGTGAAAGAGTCAGTATGTGTATGCGTGCGTAGTAATAACGTGGATAAAGGAGATAGGTAGAAAATTTGGTTTTTACTATTTTACTGGTACCGTAAAAAGTCTGTCTGATGTAGTGGTAGTCTCTTTGTAATTTTGTCAGTGCCTGAGTTGAGCATGTGGATATGAATGGGGTTTTGAATATCAGTATCTAGGCTAGAGAGTGACGTCGACCTTGGTGGCATTATGATTTTTTGTAAGTCTCTTTCTTGGGGCTAGAATTTCTTTACATTTGATTGATTCCTAATTAGTCCTAAAATACCATGTGGTATATCTATGTCCGCGCGATATTTTGGCGGTATCTACTTAAATTATGCTAATAGAACAACCTTTCTGATTTGTATTCTAGTTTGTTTTAAAAGCACTTCATTGCGTTTTTATCGGTTTATACATTTACAAATATTTTGTAGGCGGGTTTTAATGTTTATGTAGCTGTTGTATTCGATATTTTTTGTGAACACGACAGACTTATTGTACTTTTCCGATGGAGAAAAGTAGTCAAAGAGGGAATTAAATTCAGAATTATTTCCTTTTTAAACAGCCATACAAAAAATAACCTCACAGTTGCTAAAATAAAATTTAATTTTAAAAAAAGTTAACACTCGAAAAGGAAAAACTTTATACTTTTCGATTCTTTAAACGTGTCTTTTTATTATAATAAAAATTAAAAACAAAGACTTCTGAACAGCGACGGGGGTATTTCAAAAACGCACTTAAAAATTACACATGTAAAAAAAATCTGAGTGTCCTACTAACCAATTTGAAAGAAAATAATGCATTTAAGCACCAACTGTCAGAAAAATTTTATTTATTGAGTTTTATTGAATTATTTCTGGTAAGATTCAAGATTAATTTTTTTTTTATAACACTTTTTAGTTTTTGCATAATTTTTTTTTACTGAAAGAACATCTTCACGGATTTTTCTTCATAAATGAATAATAATAATAATAATAATTAATTGACGAACATCCACACAATTGAAAAAAGTCACACGAGATATTGAAAAGATGCGTGGTGAAACAGACCCCATCACACTATTTCTACAAGGTTTCTAATAAAATAACCGAATAAGTATACAATTAATTCATTCATAAGTACTGAAAATGTAATTTGAATCGGATAATTACCTGATTTTTGACAATTATTATTTTTTTTTTTTTTAACAGGCTAGCGATTTTTCACTTTCATTTTTTGGGAAAAGAACGTCTCCATTTTTGGTGGTACCTAAAAATTTTTCGTATTTTTTCGTAAATTTATTTGTGATTTTTTTTTTTTATAGAAATAAATATAGTATATTATTTTATGTTTAGCTACAGACATCAACAGAGCGTGCCTCAGATTTCTTTTCTTTTTTTTTCTTTCTGAAATACTCTGTCACCTGACACGTACAGTTTAAGCAGAAGCTTTATTTATTTTAATTTTAATTTTTTAACAGTTTTTCTTTTTGTTCTCATTTTTACATTTTAAAAAATCATCTAGTATTTTCCAATTTAGGAATAACTTAAATTTTGTGTGAATTATGAAGCACGGTAAAAAAAATGTTTGAGTGGTTTTGCCTGAGATTTTTATGCTACAATTGCATTCTACGCCCACACAAATGGCTAGACCATCTCACTTAGCACGCTTTATAGTAGCTCACTAAATTACATGTTACACTTCGAGAGGAAATATGGCATTTAGGAATATGTGGACTACAAACATATGGAATCATGTATCTCTGTATAAAAAGTATACTACTGTGTAAACATAGACACTGTTTTTAGTGTTTAAATGTGAGAAGGTGATTGATTTCGTCCCTCACTGGAACAGCACGTGTCTATGTAACTATGATGATTAATGTTTCTTCTTTTCTTTGCCCACCTGCTTGGGGGGTTAAAAGGATTGAAGGTATGATTTAAAAAGTGTAGTATCAATCATCATTCGAAAATACAAAAGCGATAACAAAACAAATGCCAAGCTTAAGCTGCCTTTTTTTAGTTTTTCGAGCCTTGGATTTCCTTATGCTACTGCACAAAAAAGCAATATAAACAAACAAGGAAGATGCTTCATTTGTGAAAAAGCTTGTTGCCTTCTTGTTCAGGCACAGTAATTTACACTGCTACACTCACACTTTCTGATGATTCGCTCTCCCTTCTTTTTATTACGGTAACGAAATCGCGAGGAGTTTTTGTTTTGGAGGGGACACAAAAAATCAAATAGATCTGATAATCATTAATTTGCTAAGCTCAACAGAGAAAGAAAAATTATTTTTCTTTATTTTTTATGGCACCTGTCCATATCTAAATTCTCCGCTTAAGTTTGGTTTTTACAAAAAATACTAAGGAATCTGCTACTATGTCAAGTAGCATGACTAACCAATTATTTATTTTTACATGTTAATGTGGCACAAGGCCGAGAGGGAAGTGAGAAAAGGCTGATTCCAGATTAAGATTGGCTATTCTACATTTAACACTAACAGAACACCTCTTTCTCTTATTCTTTTCTGACTTGCGACCCATTCACTCCAACAATTTCGTCTCTCACCACAAAATCCCATCTTTATCCAATTCCAATACAAAATAGGTAGGTACCTCGACTAATTTTTGATACCATATAATACTGAGATACTGCATATTCAAAACAAAAGGATCCTACAAAAATATCCATGATGTTTAAAAACGTGTTCATATGTACCAACTAAATCACAAAAAAAAAAAAAAATGAGCAAAGAAAAACAAAAAAAAAAACATCTTTATGACTAAGGCGCCTATTTTTGTTTCAAGCGGTAGGTCTAAGGGACAGCGTTGCTAGCCCCAAGGACGGACTCTGACTGTATGATGGTATCTGGCAGGAGTAAGCCCATTGCCTCTACTGCCACTTGTTCTACTGTCTACTGTTTCAAGTTTCACGCTGATGGAAGCCGTTGTAGCTTTTCTCCCACGCACCTAGAGCTTCGCTACTCCCTTCGCGACGCATTTGTTCAGGTTTTTAATCGGTATGTCATTTAAATTAGTGTTTTGTGACCCCTGGATCCTTTTCCTCTTATCACTTTTTCTGGCTTGCCGTCCTTATGTGATACACAATCTCTTCCACACTTACTGACTTTTAACTCCCTGGCACCTATTCTTCCTTATTCTCTATCTACCAGAGTTTATTTTTAGTTCTTTAAAAGTTATTTTTTTAAGTTTTGTGTGGTAATAAAAAAAAATTAACATTGCACTCCATACTTTTTTTAAGATGATTACACTTTTTAATTACTCTCTTCCTCTCATCTCATTCATACTATCACTCATGCTGTCTACACTGTGGAATAGTTAGCTAGCAAGAGTTGTCACAGAACATTACTTGTAGTTGTATCCTAGTGTTCTTAGCAAAACTTAGCAAATATCACTCACCTCTCACTCCCTTACACCCACACATACATATACCAATGTAAGGGGGTATATTTCAGTGTGCCTACCAAATGTGACACAAGGTTTAAAGTGGGTTTACCAGCAGTACTGTGAAACATTTATTTACTCAACCCCCCTCAGCACTTCCACTTTTGATAATGCCTCAGGCAACTCAGAGTAATGACCTAAGCTCTATCGAAGGAGAAATACTGCCTGGAAGGTTGAGCTAATATTAATTTCAACCCCCCCCCCCCGGCAGAAGCCAAAGGAATGCTGAAAAGTTCTCTGGTTAAACAATGTATGAAAAATTTCTTTGGTCATTTGGTTAAATTTTAGGAAGCTGGTTTGGTCCCACAAGAACATTTCATTTACTTCGTAAATACTTGCTGTTTGAAATGAAATCTCTAACCTGAAGGACAATGTGTGCACACATAATTTGTGTTTAATGTATAAAGTGCAACAACAATTTTATAAATCCTGATGTAAGAAAGCTGCCAAAATCATTTAAGCATTAAACAAAATCATTTTAATAAGAATTGTCAGAAAACTTTTATTAATCTAAAAATATTCCAGATATATCAAGCCAGCAGCACATATTGCAAATAAACATTCCACATAATACAATACACTGTTGGCTTTATTCTCATTATTAAGGCTTTGTATCCTATTTTGATATACCATTCTGAGTAACTGATTGGTGAGGTTTGTTATCACAGTCTCACCAGGAAGAACAATACAGGTAAGAATTTTGTTCTTCTAATGACTATTTGGGCATCATTAAATTATGAAAATAGGATGAATACAAAAATCTTTGAAGATGACAAAAATAGATATTGTAATATGAAGAAAATTAAATTTTGTCTTGTTTATTCATTAAATATTGTTTGCCTGCCACTATGTTGTCTCAAATCACTTCTCTCATTAGTTTAAATATCCAGTTATTTTTTCTTTCTTGTGTGTTTATTAACCTAGTTATAGTATCTCTATCATGTTTTTCCTCCTAACACAAAACTCTTCCTTTTGCAGTTTTGGTCAAATGTGTTAATCCTTATTTATTTGACAGTTTTAACAGTTTATGCCTTACATTTTGAACAAGTATTAAAACTTTTGTGTAAGTTTTTATAAGGTGTTGATAGATTTATCGATAATGTTTGGCATTATCAAGTAAACTGTAAAAATGTTTTTGGGAATACAATGTAAACATTTATTTATATAACTTTTTAACTACTCAGTAATCTTAAAAATTTAGGAAAATATTCTAAGTAATCTAATATTTGACTGAATTTTAGGTACTTTGATGTTATATAGTCTTACTTACAAAAAATGCTTGTTGAGGAAATGTTAGAAAAAATATCAATAAATTTTATTTTTACTATTGCTACCACTTTTATTTTATGTTGTATATGAACATCAATATTTACAAAAATCAGCACATTTATTCACACACAAAAAAAAATAGAAATTATTTTTAAAATACTGGTGGTGACTAAATTGTAGTAAGCCTTTTCATTTATAAATATTTGTAAATATAGTTTCTACTTAATTAATGACAATATCACCCAACCACTACAAATTAATACAGAAATCGATAAAACTTTATCAATTTCTGCATTAATACAGATTTAACTTTAACTTTTTAATACAGATTTAAAACTTTATTAATTAAAATTTTTAAAAAAATGAAAACAAGTCTCATAAAAAGTCATTATTCATTTTGAAAAAAATATTAGCACAATAGTATTCATAATAGCAGTTAAAAGCTGTTCCAATTAAATAGTATCTTACTTTTATTCCATTTTTTTTATTTTATTATTCAGAGCAGCTTTTCTGTAGCTGGAAGTCCTGTTCAACAAAAAAAAATTATTTAAATTTTTTAAGGACTTGTGCTTATAACTATAAAACTGAATTTCATGAAATTAAATAAGTGGAAGGTAACAGATGTTGATTTTCAAAAAAGAAACATTTAGAAAATAAATTATTTATGATCACTCGCTGATGCACAGAAAGCAATTTTCAACCAAAATTTTGAAAGCTCTAAAATGGATGAAAAATTATAATTTAATAATCAAAAAATCCTTTTGTTTTTCCTCTTAAAACAAAAATTTTGATAAAGCTGTTTTCATCATGTTTTGGGCATTTTTTATTGTATATGCTCATTTTTTAGTAAATCATTTGAAATTCTAAGCTGAATTCCTTTCAATTTATTTCCTATTTACATTTATGCCATTGCCTTTTTGAAAAATGAAAAAAAATATAAATTAATTCCTCTCTCTCTCTCTCCTTTTTCATTTCTGTCTAACTTTGAAATTCTTCATCCTTTGTCAATTCGTCTGTTCCTTTTAGAAATCATGATCTTATTTGCTACCAAGTACCTTAGGGAAGGAAACTAATCAAAAATGAGCTTGTGGCCAGTGTTATTTTCTTTTTACTCTCATATTTGATTTGTTTGATAATTTAGTTATTGACAGATATTAAAACTGTGGTCATTATAAGTTAAAATTTAAGTGAGGGACCCAGAATAATTACATAACATATTTTGCCTCTTTGTCCTGTATACCTTCAAGTGTATTACATCATTATTTCTACATCAGCAATGAATTTAAAAATGAAATTTGTGAAGACTTAGGGTTAGCTACATAAAAGTGAAGGACTTGAATTGTAGTATTATTCCCAAAATATATTTATTTTTTAGATTAGGTATTTCATTATGTGTCTTTATTAACCCCTATTCTTTATGATGTTGCTTTCTATCACAACATTATTAACCAATCCATCATTTAGGGATTAAAGTAATCAGGTAAAAATCAGAATGAAAAAAGATTTCAGGCAAGACTAACTCTGAGGACCATAACCATATAGTAAAAAGGAATCATACACTACTTACAACACTATGCAAGTGTATGAAGTAACCATGAGGCATAATTAAGCTGTGTGATTGACATAAAGGACACCTTTCAAAGTAATATTTACTCTGCAAATACAGATTTATAAAACTAGCTAGAAACAAATCTACCATATAGCAAGAGCATGAATGAAGGCATTTATTATTTAATAAATATTCATCCAATAAAAGGTAGAGGGTTACTGACTGAGAGTGTTGTATGGCGATGTAAGATTATAAGGATATGCATGATCAATAGCAATTGACCCTAGACTTGAAGAGGTTAAGATTGTAGTAATTGCGGAAGTATCCGTTTGGGAGTCTGTTCCATAAACTAGCAGTTCTCAGGGAGAAGCTTTCTCAGTGGAACTTCTTCTTACCAACGGACTGCAAAGGGATCATATATCTAAGTTTCACTTGAGATCTTGGGTGAACTTGAGTCTCAGTAGACTTTCAAGGCAAGGAGCCTCACTAAGAGTTCAACTGTTCATCATGACTGGAGAAAATCCTGGATTAGCTTGGTGATGATAAAATGTTACTAGTTTAGTTTTGGAGGTATTAAATGTTACAAGCAAGATTTTCTTCTGTTAGAGCATGATCAGTTGCCACACTTGTCATCTAGATTTTTGGAGGTGTATTCATAAACCATAATATCATCTGCATAGGCTTTTTTTTTTTTTTTTAATCGTTTCACCCCGAGCAAGGCATTCCACTGCCACTATTGCACAGGGGGTTACATAGGGTCAGGGAAGTGATGGGAAAAGGATGGTTATAGGAAATGTCAGAAGGAGGGTGATAGACAGATGAGGGTTGGTTGGATGGTGAAAGTGTTTGAGAGAATAGTTGCAAGTTAGTGTGTTAGGAGGTGTCTATTGACCTTACATTTAAACTCCTGGAGATTGTAGCTGTTGGGGAAGCAGGCATGTGGAAGGGAATTCCACAGGCGAGAAGCACGAGAAAAGAAGCTGTTGGAGTAGAAATTACAGTTACATCTTATCTGTTTCACTGTAAAAGGGTGGGACCTAGTTGCTAATCTAGTATCTCATGTAAATTCGTACCTAGGTGGCACCAATGACCTAAGTTCATCGGAGCAGAAGCTGTGAAAGTACTTATAGAAGAGGCACAGGGAAGCCACATCACGTCGGTGAGATAGTGGTTGCAGCCAGTTCGCCAAGTCAGGATTGATCACATTACAGATTCTCCGCTGTATTTTGTCAAGAAGCCCGAGGAGAGTAACAGAGGCACTCGACCAGACCATTTACTAACATTTAAACGATAAGAAGTTGAAAAAAATCTTTGGACAAATGAATGAAATTAAAATGAACTGATTTTAAATGCTATTAATTTATCATTTCAAATGCTCCTTTTTTTTTAATAATTTTTTTCTTTTTTTATCTTGAGTAAACAAAATTTTCTATCTTGTGTAAACAAAAATGAATCACCAGTTTCAAGTGTTAGCATCTGCAATTGGCATCAGGTCATCTATAAATACTTGTGCATATCTTGGTTTACTTCTTGGATAAGAGAACTTTTGTTTTTGTCTATAGATAACTGAGTTTCTGCAAAAAAAATCCACTTATCTTCAAAAAGACTGAGGGTATGTACCTGCTGATGCCATTGGTTCTATGATACAAACAAAAACCAAGGTAGAATCATTCCATTGTTTATAACAGAAAACAGTTGACGGAATAGCCTGGATGCATTATCTAAGGGGTTGATGGTATAACCTGGATGTACTGGCTATAGATTAATGTACCTAGCTTCAAACGCGTATAAAGTCAGTGGCAGTGAACAAGATGGGGGAAGCCAAAGAGGGAAAAGTGAATTTGTGGCTATTTGGACTTAAAACTATGTGAATTTATGATAGTGTGCTACAGAATTCTACACACAAAAAACAAAGCATTCATCAAATTCTCTAGACCAAATATTACCTCAGGCCAGGGTGATCATGAATGACTAAACTTCAGCAGATGAACTGGTTACAGTTGCCACACAGCTTATGTACAAAGATTGAGAATCATGCCACACAGAAAATTGCCTAGAAAAAATTACATGCTTCAGATGTAATGGGCAGAATCACCTGGCAAGAGATTACCTGAGTCAGTAAAAAGAGACAAACATGTATCACAGTCAAAGAAAAATGTGATGCTATTGATATGATTGCTTTGGTCACTTGGTCCAGAATTGCTTGGGAAACAGATTGGGGACAAAATGTCAGTGCCAGCCTTCTCCACCAAAAAGATCTAGATATGGTGTTATTCATAATAGAGATGTGCATTGATGGATTACAGTGTGCAAATGTTGGTAGACACTGGCTGCTCTCACATGCAGATTAATTTGTGGAAATTAAAGTGCTCATAGTGGACAGAAAGACACTGAGATGTAGAGTTTGGCTAGGGATAAATGGTGTGGATCTAGTTACAGTCAAAGTGTTGGTTGTGAAGAGAAAACTACTTGATTTCAAACTTCTGCTGGGAATGGACACCATCAAATTGGTAGGTATAGTCTGCATTAATCAAACAGGTAACCACAGATGACGTAACTGTGTGTGCATGTGACACTCAAAATTTCAGCATCAACTTTGACTAGCAGAAGTTCATGTAGAAATGAACAATTGATCAGTTGCTAAACCTACTTACATGCCCATAACAAATCATAGCCATTTCAGACAGATGTTAAGGAGCCAAAAGTACTGCCTCACTTGCCCAGGATTTGGACTTGTGGCACCACTCATGATGATAATCATCATGGCTGCAATAATGTCACAAAACAAGATTATCAACAAAGCAACATCTGCATATATAGCAGCATGTGTGAAGGAGCATTTCTCATTCAGGAATGGAGTTTCTGTGCTTCCATCTTAGCTTACTGTGTTTCCTCATACCTGCAGACCCCAAAGCTGTGCACTGTTTTTTAAATACTTTGAATCCTTACACATTAGGCCATTTGTCCTCAATCTGTTTCCCAAGCAATTCTGGACCAAGTGACCAAAGCAATCATATCAATAGCATCACATTTTTCTTTGACTGTGATACATGTTTGTCTCTTTTTACTGACTCAGGTAATCTCTTGCCAGGTGATTCTGCCCATTACATCTGAAGCATGTAATTTTTTCTAGGCAATTTTCTGTGTGGCATGATATTATCACAATAGAATGTCTTCACAGTGTGCAGAAAGCTTTTCCATGTGTGATTGTGGCCAAGGCATTCATCAAACTTAGAGTGAATGCAATTACAACAGAATGGAATGGCATAACTGATGATCCCCATGTTGGAAGATACCATCATGAGGATATGCAAAAGTGACTCTGTGTAAGGATGTTTGTCAGATCAATGTCTGGATCAATGGAATGACATTCTCTCTCACTCACTCACACACACACACACACACACACACATTACTGATTAAGGATTATTTTCAATTTCACCATTCTTTCAAACTAATTCATTTCTGTTTAATTTTTTTTCCTAGTTTGTTCTTCAATTAAAAATTGACTTTCTTTTGAAAGAAATCTTTATTTTAATACTTTTTCTTTATTAATTTTTTTATGAAATTTTTATTTTCATTTCTTACTTTTTTTTGTTATAAACCCATTAATCTATCTCCAAAATAGAACAGTGAGAATTAATAGGTTATTAGAAACCTATAATTAATGCCAGATTTATGATGAGCATTAATGGTTTAACAGTGTGCTCGTGTGTGTGTAAAGAGAATTATAACATGCTCGTTTCTGTTATTTCTATAAACAGCTCAACCATTTGTATACAAATGCTTGAGGATAGTAACTGGAGGGAGGAACTACCCACTTATATCTATTGGTATACAGATATATTTTCTTTTGCATTTTCTTGTTGCTAATACAAGAGTTTATATTATGCATTTTATTTTATTTTATTGTTTAGGCTAAGTAAAGAATTTATGAACAGTTAACTTTATCAAGCGGTTTGCAAACGTGTGTTCTTTTATTTGTCCATTGACGGTTTGGTGGATTCCACTATTGTTATTTATCTTTAGAAGATGACACTGTTCTTTTGTAAAAATGTGTTAGAGTTCCCCATACAAATTAACACATTTATTGTATCTATAAATATACTTCAAATACACTAATGATAGGGGCAATGAGTAAATTGGTCTTCTCTCTCTGTTCATTTTTGTATATTTTCTCTCTCTCTCTCCCTCTGTTTAGCTTTTTTTCTATTTAGAATTTAAATATTTGATATTTAATTTTGTTTATGATGCACTGTTTTCTATTTGAACAAAGCCAAATTTAATATTACTTTAACCTCATTAAATCTCTATTCAGAGTAAACTCTGAATATTAGATTTCATATTAATAATATTAATTTATTTTTTCTTAGATGAAGCATTGTCTACCATTATTAATATTTGACTAGTATTTCCTTGGTCTTCATTTCAGTTGTTTTCATTAACATTACTCTGATACGGCTATTAGTAAATAATGTAGATCAGAAATAAAGAATAAGCTTTTGGCAAGATGTGAAGAGGCATAAATATGCATGTTGCTTCAGAATTGATTGATATTTAAGACTTTATCTTAACATTCCCTTTCACTCTGTAGATATATGATGTAGTATTCTTTGTGTGGGACATGTGTATGTATATATAATTTTGTGTATGATGTAGCATTATAAAACTTTTTCTGAAAACAAAGCATGTTTGTTATTCCTTTTCCTTTCAGCCAGTCTGTGAAGTACAGTGTTATTATATCATATATAAAATAATACCCATAGTGGGAGAAATGTAATTGGGAGAATAAACTTTTCTTTTATGACTCTCTTCCATTATAAATGCTTTCTGCATTGTTCACAGAAAATATATCTTACCAGTGTATATTTATTCAGTTGTGAAACTTGGTGTTTAAAACTGGATCTCATAAACACTAAGTTGCCTGCACAACCACTGAAATTCCATAGATTTGGAAATTTCAGAGATAGGAATATTGGTGCAAGAAGAATCCCAGATTTGAGACCATGTAAGAATACATTTTCTTCTAAATAAACATTATTCAGCTTGGTGAAACTTTTATTTGCAAATAGTGAATAAAAATTACATCAAACTTCAAAAATCTTTTGTGTTTTATGTTTTTAATAGAAACAATTACAAACATAAAAAATGTCTTTCCTTATTATTTCTGGATGTGTTTTTGTTTTTGTCGATTTGAAAACAAACTGAAACCAAGAATTATAAATCACTAGCAAAACAAATTCTCTGAAAATTTTGTCAATAGTGTGGCATTTGAGGTATTGCTGAAAAGTTACCCGCACCACAAAATCTAACCAAATGTCATGATTTTTTTTTTTTTTTTTCTTGGTTGGACAAAGAACTTTTCAGTATTTCCTCATATGTTACAGATAAAAATCAGATTGGACTAATTCAGAATTTTTTTTACCCAAGGGAAATAACCCTAAATATTTAACTTTATTTTGAACTCTATATTTTTGTGAATATAGCTTCTTTAAGACATATAGACTTTTTTGAAAAATTGTTACTGAACTACCATGAACTGTTATTAAAAATGCCTTTAAGTTTACTTGAAAACAAGGACAAAAAGATTAAGTTTTAACACCATTCTGTCATTTCTTTAATGTAGAAGAATAATCTAAAAGACAATAAAAATTACTTTTTTTTTCTTTGTTCTACTATCATGAGGCTCAGTGTGAAGGCTAGTCATGAAAGATATTTAATCACCAATCCATTAAAAAATCGATAATTTGTTTATAGAATCAGTCATAGACATCTGTATTCACACTCATAAATGTATGAACATAAGAATGACAAAATTGAGCCTACTAATTTTGCTGAGATGTTTTGGGGGTGCATCAGTAATGATATTTCATCCCTGAGTTACATTTTGATGAAAATGTTACACACAAGAATTATGTGTGAAGTATTTACTCTCTTCAACTCTACTGGAAAGACATACAAGTACCACTCAGTTTGGGGAATAGCCACCCATCTAAATGATAAAAATAAATCAACTCCTTGGAAGCCAAAATTCTTGTGAGATTTAGCTTGATTTTATCCAAATATTAAAAATAATTTGTATTTAATTTCTCATAAAAAAAACTTCAAAAGACCACATTTCAGAATTGACTTGTCATACTGATTTATTGTAGAAATGAGAAAGCTAACTGCAGTGGAATAAGTTAATGTATTTTGTAAACAGTAAATTTTCTCGAATTGTAGGCAAATAGATTCTTTCATTCTAGAAAGAGATTGGTATGTATCACTACTTTGCCTACAGTGATCTGGAATTATCTAAAATAATATTTCCACTTACTCATGTATCACTTTCAAAGAGCCTTTTTATTTTCAGGACAGCTGGAAAGATCTTATTTCTAAAATCACGTTGATGTTTAAATAATATTAACATATCAATTAAGCATAGGGAAATGTTTAGAAATCCTTCTTAGGCTAGATTCCTAGTAAATGATGAAAAAAAAGCAAAAATATACAGATATAACTGCTCTCAAACTCTGCTCAAAAGAACAGTATTATCAATATATTTGGTTGATCTGAATTCAGTTAGAGAAAACAGTGATGAGGAGGTTTTCTTCAAAATCAATAATTACTAATTTTCTGTTTTGTGAAGCTGATATTCCAGTACCCATTATTGATTTTTCCCCACTTTATATGTATGCCAAATTTTGGATGAAACTAAAATATATATCTGTAAAAGTACAATATGAATAAATATGAATGTTTTTATTCATGCACACACACACATATATAGTTCTTTCAGAATTCATATATTTTCTATTACTAAAATAAAATTCCTAACTTTCTCTTTTTGTCAAATAAAGAGACAATAAAATCAAATGGTAATTAATTAATAAGTAAATTAATAAAAAAATATTTTTTCAAATTATGTAAGTGTCAGCTAATAAAATTATTTTATTGGTAAAAGAAATAGCAGAGATTAGTAAAAGTTAAAAATCAATTTTATTCAATTTTAAGAAGTCAACATTACAATAGTCTTCTCTATATCACCACAGAACAATGGTTACTAAACACTTCTCACAATACGGGATGCTCTATATCTGTTGCCTTGTGCAAACAGACTATAAGCAAAAATTAGTAAATAGATATAGAATGGTCTTATAATAGTGAAGGACAAAATCCTCTTTGTGATTTGCAAGTTTTTTTCTACATTTATTCCTATTTTCATTGTTTTTTTTTTTTTTTTTTTTTTTAATAGTTTTAGCTGGTACATTCTCCATTCTTCATTGGTTGTATTAGTTCCCTATCTTTCTATAGGTTATATTTTTGGTTTTGTGATAATGAGGAACAAAAATAAGTATACTGAGTCAAATAATTTCACAAAAATCAAATTATACATATGAGCAAGATAAACTGGGCTTGAAGTTTTTTTTAATGATATTTCAAAGGAAAATTTGTCTTTGACACATACATTCATTGACTTATAAAGAAATTCTTATTAATGTGTAATCAAGTTTTCCAAAGAGACTTTTCTGGGAACTAACAGTTTGTTTTTTATAAATCATTTTGGCTTGCAGAATCAGCATCATAGCATCTTGACGTGAGGAACCTTCAGAACAGGATTCAGATACATCTGTCTCCTCTACTTAACTGTTAGTTAAATATTTTAATAAAACATTATTTCTTAATAAGGCCTAAGATATTTAGGCCCAGTTCTTCTAAGTAAATGTAACTTGACTGTTTTGTCAATGCCTTGGTTGTAATACTTGCCTACTGTGGTTGAAGTAAAATCCATAATGAACAAAATTATTTAGTACTTCTCAGCTGATGACAACTTGTTCATTATCTTATCTAATCTACTTTTAACTTAATAGATTAAAATAACAGACAATGGACACAGAGAATAAATATGATTTTTAATGAATTTAAACTTGCATGTGAACTGTTTTAATGTTTTTTAAATAGTATTATGTACATCCAGAACATTGTTCAATGTGTTCTGCTACTGGCATTCTTGTTGATGCTTATGTTATTCAACATACTCTGCATATCATGTTCTACAACATTTCTAGCTGGTACAATCACATATAGCAGAACTTTGTAGGATGACATCTGATTCATTCAGTTAACTCACCTTAACTCTTGTTCTACTATGCTAACAGTAATAGACATGGTATGATGTATTGCAGGATGATATTTACCCTGTCTATGATTGTAGATGCATACAATAATACAGGCCTGTGTTAATGCCAAACAAGGATGTATAATGTATTCATATGAGGTCTAAGTATTGTTAATGCATCTTTTATTTTGGAATCTGTGTATATATTGATCTGTAGATACAATCATTAACTGTAATCCAGCTATATTACCTGTACATTTAATCTTTAGTGAATAGAAACAGGTTCAGTGTGTTGTAACTTTCCCCTCAGTGTCTATTCTAGGCATGGAATTTTCACTTTGAACACTTTATCTTACAGATCATGTGTCAATTAATATAGTGATGAGGCTACATGTACCTAATGATAAATTCTTGACATTGTTTTATGTTTCCCGGTTTTTATTTATTTATTTATATGTGTGTGTATTACAAACCCCATCATTCACAATTATATATATCACAAATCTCAGGGATTATTGTTTCACAATAAATTTGTGAGTATCACACAACCTTTGAAAGTCAACATTTATCAGGATTTATCTACAAGTGATTTATCTTCTATTTTGATTTCCTTTAAGCATTTTTGTCAGGTCAGTATTTAATCAGCATTTATTATTGACAATTTTGTTCTTCTAACTCTTGACCTGTTTACACCTATCAATGACAGAGAGTAACCTATGTGCTGAGCTATTTAGTTTGCCTGTTAATGATTTATAACCTCAGTGGCCAAAGTCTGCTTCAAAAAAAGTGTTAGACAAAACTTTTTCTTCTGAAAAACAAGAATATTTCATTACAACTCTGTGAGTTGATTTAATGCTTTAGTTATTTTTACTTTAATTTTGTTTACTTTTTATTAAAAACTGTGTTTAATCTCTGTTTTCTGGATTTCTAGGAAGATATATGCTTTTTTGGTGCATTCAAGATTGCTTTAACATTGGCATCAATTTGGACTGAGTCAAATTCATCACTGTAAAAAAAATGCCAAATTGTAAAGAAAATCATTTTTACCACACTTTTAGATGTGAAAATCCTCTCTACTGGAAGCCAAGTGCTTTCTTTTTAAGAAGCTATGAGTTAAATAGCAGGGCAAAATGGGTTCTATAGCCTTGATTGGCAACCAATCTACTGCAGAAAGAAATGGCAACCTATTGTGGGAAATCTTGTGTCTAGTCAGTCATGAATTGAAAGAGACATGATCACCCAAGCATGTATCACATATGGCACTTAACTGGCTGATATATATATATATATATATATATATATATATATATATATATATATATATCTGTGTTGTGTATTCCTATAAAAGCAAACTTTTTTTTTTTTTAACCTGGGGTTCCCATCTCTATATGTAGTAAATTTGTGTTGAATACACAACACAGGTGTCAAAGAATAACAAATACAAGATGAACATTTGTAAATAATTTTATATAACAAAAACAACAAAATATGGAAAGAATATGTGATAACAGACTTAAAATCAATAAAAAAAACACTTATACTGATACTGGGTGTTAGTTTAAGTATTTGTGTTTCATGAATTTGAAGTTCAAATGTTCATAATGGCAAATCTCTTTAAAATGTTCAAATAAAAGTCAATAATTCTTCTTTCTGCAATATAAGCTAGGCAACTATGGAATGGTATGTATATTTCATTTCCCCTCTGGTAATTAAATTACATCTACGATGAAATTGAGATGATATCTTTGGGTATAAAATTCTTTTATTCTCTACATATCAATTAGTTGAATAAATCCATGGTCTTTGAAAACAATATCTGTGTTTTTATTCACTACACATTAAATAGTTGAATCAGTCCAGGATCCTCAGGAATACTATCTCTTTATTCCTTATACCACAAGTAATATAAGTTTATAGTTGCATCTTTCATGAACACACTGTGAAAGTCAATTTACTTGCAACTTGTTGTGGTTTGAGATTATCAAGAAACTGAAAATACAGTTAAAAATCCCACTTGATAGCACATGCCATCTGGGCTTGAGTGACCGATTTTTACTTACACTCTTTGGAGGTTGAGCTTTCTGGTTGTTAAGTGATACAGATTCTTTCCCACCAATCTTTAGTCAAGACAGGACTTGGTCTAGATAGAAAATAAAGAAAGAAGGAAAAACAAAGAAAGCATGTTCCTTAATTAATTTATCATATGTCTGATTTAACATTCAACATTGAGGGCCATGTTCCTATGTGTAAGCATGTATATATATGTGTGTGTGTGTGTGTGTGTATATATATATATATATATATATACACACACCAGGGTAAAAAAAAATTACCACTTTTGATCATGAACATTTACAGAGGCTAACAGTGCAAACAAAGTGATGTAATAAATAGGTAATGAATATGTATACACCTTGGTTCCCCCTCACTGGAATGTGATTGACTGGTGTCAGCCATAAATATAGACTAAGGCGAGGACGTCCAGAGGTCTACAGGTCTTCGATTAGGGATCTACGACTACTGACCTATATCTATTGACTGCACCTATGTCTCAAGATACTGCATACGACGGGAACTATCATTACGTCTTCATACTATATTGTTCTACCCAGTTACATTTGCCTTAACCACTTAACTACCTTAACATTTGCCTTAACCACTTAACTACCTTCGTCACCAACTGATATGTCCTGGAAAGTTGGTGACGAAGGTAGTTAAGACATATCAGTTGGTGACAAAAAATTCGAAATAAGTTTATAAGAAAAAAAATTCTAATGAAGAACGTTAGAAATACTCATTATCACTTACAGAAAGTAAGTTTTTCTTCAATTTTTTGTTGAACACTTACTAAGGAGCAATGCTAGAAGAGGAAAAACTTTGGTAAAACTTACAGAAATTAAAAAAAAAAAAAAGTGCCCCCCCCCTATTGGACTTAGACAATTTTTTGGAAACATAAATTGAATACATTGGTAAAATGGAACAAATTCTTGAATTGAGGCACTTTACAGCAATGACAACAACAACAGTGACTTATTCAGCAACAATTCCAACAACAACAACAATTTATGCAGCAACAGGAAATGTCTGAAAAGTTATTCAAACAACAGGCAAAAGACAATGAATTACTTTTGGAAGACATATTATCAAAGAGAACAAAAGAACAATTTTACTTTTTTTTTCTGCAGAAGGACTCGCAAATTCACTATCTAAATTTAAGTACGGCCCCAACAGTGGTTCAACATTTCCAGCATTTTTTTCATAGATTCAAAACAATATTTACGAAAAGGTGTGAACAGTGGTTAGATGAGAAAAAAAAATCACGCTACTGTTGCAGATGTTGGGAACTGAAGAAAATATGAAATATATGAATTTAATCCTTCCAAAGAACCCAGAAGAAATTATGTTCAGTAACACAATAAAAATTTTGTCAAAAATTTTCAACAAAAGAGTATATTTCACACACGATATAAGTGTCTAAATATCGTAAAAGGAAAGGATGATTTTCTCACATATATGCAGTTATGGTTAATGCACAATGTGAGGTATTCAAATTAAAAGAATTGTCAAGCAACATGTTCAAGTGTCTAATTTTGCTGAAGGACAAAGAAATTAAATCTAGAATCCTCACTATCATGGAACAGGATCCAAAAATTACGCTACAAAAACTAATGGAAGAAGTCAGCAACTTATAAATATAAAAAAGACAACACTTGAATTGAGGAGAAGAGCATTTCACGAGTAAAAACTGTAAGGCAACAGAAGTGGAGACAAAATAAAAAAAGGAAAATGATATGCAGTTTGTGTAGAGGACAGCATTTAAAGAAAGATTGTTTCTTTAGGGATAAAAAATGTTTTAATTGTAGGTGTGTAGACCATAGAAGTTTCTCATTGTCATGCAAAGCAGAGAAAAGGAAAAGCAAAGTCGTGAAGAAAGATGAATGTAGTTTGCTCAAAAAATGAAATTGAGTAGGGTAAAAGAAAATACCTCAATGTAAAAGTAAATGGTCAGACCGTAAAATTATTACTCAATTCGGGAAGTGACATCTCAGTAATAAACAAGCAAACATGGAAAAAAATTGGTTACAGACAAAATTGCTAGGGGAGTGTCAGAAAAAAGACTGAAATTTAAAGGGGAATTAAAGTGTAACATTTTGTTCATAAGAAAAATTCACAAATCAAAAGTATATGCGCTCCCTGGTTCAGAAAACCCATTTGGTTTAGACTGGATTGTATTGCTTAACTTATGGGAATTACCAGTAAATGCGTTCTGTGATGAAGTTAACATTATAGGGAATGGTAAGACAAAGAAAACAGAAAGATTTATTACGGATTTGAAAAACGAATTCCCACACGTCTTTTCAGAAGGAGTAAGTCTGTGCACAAAAACAGAAGTCAACTTCAAATTGAAAGAAAATGTGAAACCAATTTTTAGACCGAAGAGAAAAGTATCATTTTCAGCACTAGACACAATAAATGAAGAATTAGAAAGGTTGGAGAAAAGTGGTGTAGTTTCAAAAGTTGATTATTCGGATTGGGCGTCTCCAACCGTATATATAAAAAAGGAAAACCAAAAAATCTGTGGTGATTTTTCGACAGGTAAATGACTGTTTGAATGACCATGCACACCCTCTACCATCTTCTGAGAATATATTCACTAAATTGACGGAGGTAGTGTTTTCAAAGTTGGACTTGTTAGAGGCTTACCTTCAGGTTAAACTTAGTGAAAAATGTTTGAAGTACCTGACAATAAACACACATAAAGGAATGTTTAAATTAAATCAACTTCTGTTTGGATTGAAGGTAGCTTCAAGCCTATTCCAGCAAATAATGAATACAATGTTGGCTGGTATGGATTATGCAATTGCATATCTAGATGATATTTTGATTTAAAGTGAAAATGAGGCTCAACACAAAACACATATTTGAGCAGTATTTCAGAGAATTGAGGAATACAGGTTCAATCTGAGTGCTGAAAAATGTGAGTTCTTCTTAAAGAAGATAAAATATTTAGGGCAGATCATTGACAGAAAGGAAGAAAACCAGATCCAGAAAGGGCTGAGGCTATTAAAAAATATGCCAGCACCTGATAATATGGCTAAACTTCAGGGGTTCTTGAAATTAGTAAGCTACTATAGCATTTAAATCCCGAAAGTGTATGATATGAGAGCTCCTTTAAATGAGTTGTTGAAAAAGGGCGCAAAGTGGATATGGTCGAAAGAATGCGAACAGGCTTTTAAAAAAACTAAAAAGCTGTCTATTATCAGACCTATCATTAGTACATTTCAACCCAGAGAAGAAAATTATTGTAGCAGCAGATGCCAGTAATGAGGGACTAATAAGGTGCAGTATTGCTTCATGAATTTGAGGATGAATCTAAGAAGCCAATCACACATGCCTGCTGAACAAAGTTACAGTCAAATAGAAAAAAAAAGAGTTTTGCAATAATCAACACTGCAAAAAATTTTACAGGTTTCTATACGAAAGAGTTTATTTTGCAAACAGGTCATAAACCGCTATTATCAATATTTGGGTGGGGGGGAAAGGTATACCAACTCACACGGCAAATCGACTACAGTGTTGGGGTGTAATTATAATTTCAAAATAGAATATGTGCCTCAAAGAAGCTAGGTCACACCGATAGTGTCGCTAAGAAATGAAAGTGAATTGTCAAATCTGGTATACAACACTATTAACGAACTACCGATTACTCCAGAAGATGTAAAAAAAAAGCAGAGAATAATGATTTTATTAAAAAAAATGAAAAAGCAGGTTGGATTAATCAAGAAATCTAAAGAAGTAGTATATCAGTTTTCAATCTGCGATCAGGTATTACTATACACAGTTGTAATGCCAGGTACTCTGCAAAAGAAAATTTTAAAAGAATTTCACACTGGCCATCCAGGAATTTCAAGAATGAAATCTCTGATGAGAAGCTATACCTATTGACCAAGGATGGACCAAGACATAGAAAACTTGGTGAAAAACAGTGCAGAGGATGTCAACTGGCAGCAAGGGATTCACCGGTAAAGATTCAGCCATGGCCAAAGACAAATGTTCCATGGACTCAATTGCATATCAACTATGCAGTGCCCATAAATGGTTCACTAAGTGGCCAGAAATTGTTAAGTGCAGACATCCAACTGCAACAAATACAATAAACACACTTATTGGAATTTTTAGTCACTTTGGTATCCCAAAAACTTTAATCAACAAAAATGGAAGATATTTTATGGGAAGAGAATTCAAGGAATTCTGTGCATCATTGTCCATTAATCACATGACAATACC
Source organism: Ascarosepion bandense (assembly GCA_037127315.1). Classification (NCBI taxonomy): domain Eukaryota; kingdom Metazoa; phylum Mollusca; class Cephalopoda; order Sepiida; family Sepiidae; genus Ascarosepion; species Ascarosepion bandense. The sequence goes on along the minus strand of JBBBDQ010001567.1, from coordinate 1,197,502 downwards.
AGAACATCACCCAAGCTCGAATGGACAGGCAGAAAAATTTGTGTACACCTTTAAACGAGTGTTAAAGAAAAGTCAAGGTTTGGACACAAATGAAAGAAGTATTCAAAAATTTTTGGCAGTATACAGGATCACGCCAAACCTGAATACAACATCATGATTATCACCAGCAGAGTTAATGTTTGTGAGGAAAATACGCTCTGTATTCGACGGGCTGTTGCCTAGTCTGGCAAAAAAACTGCGAAAAAAGAAAAGCAAATGACTAAAGCGTATAAGCCAGGTAAAAAAAATTTTTTTAAGAAATTTAGGGCTGGAAAAATGTATTGAGAAGAAGGAATTATGACCAAAAGAATTGGACAGGTCATATATGACATAAAAGGGGAAAAATTTTGGTGTAAAAGACATTGGAATCAATTGAGACCTCGACACATTACGGACATTACAGAAAATCAAAGAAATTCCAATGCATGACACATTTGAAATTCCTATTCTCAAAAGTCAACATTCACCAATGGAAGTATTCCCGACCTCAAGGCCAGAAGTACCAGTGTGTCAAACGCCAACATGGCAGGAAGGTGTGAGGCAAAAAAGATTTAGAAAAAAAAAAATTAATCGATTATGTCCAGATCCAAAAAAAAAGAAAATATTGAAGCTAAATTTCACAGGAAAATTTAGCCCAGGGGTAGGTGATGTAATGAATAGGTAATGAATATGTATACACCTTGGTTCCCCCTCACTGGAATGTGATTGGCTGGTGTCAGAGACTAGGCGAGGAAGTCCAGAGATCTCCCACTAGAGGTCTACAGGTCTTCAACTGGGGATCTACAACTACTGATCTATATCTATTGAGTGCACCTATGTCTCAGGATACTGCATATGACAGGAACCGTCATTACTTTTACATACTAGATTGTTCTACCTAGTTACATGTCTTAACCACTTAACTACCTCAAATGATATATGCATCCTTTCCAGGACATATCACAAAGATAGCAAAGGAAATAAAAAACAAAATTGCTTATTGTTTAAAGAAATAAGAAAGAGAAACTTTATTTAAAATATAAACAATTATTACATTTTTTTTTTTTTTTAATCATATCACCCCAAGCAAGGCAGTCCACTGCCACTATAGCGCAGGGGGTTACATAGAGCGATTGGGTATAGGAAATGTCAGAGGGAGGGTGATAGACGAGTTAGGAGGTACGTAGGGAGAGTGTTGGAGGGAATGGGTGTGAGTTAGTGTGTTAGGAGTGTCTATTGACCTTACATTTTAAACTCCTGGAGGTTGTAGCCATCGGGGAAGCAATCATGCAGAAGGGAATTTCACTGGCGGGAAGTGCAAGAAAAGAAACTGTTGGAGTAGAAATTGTGGTTACATTTTGTCGGTTTCACTGTAAAGTGGTGGGACCTAGTTGCCAATCTAGTATCTCGTGCAAATTCACACCTAGGGGGCACCAGTGATTTAAGTTCATCTGAGCAGAAGCCATGAAAGTACTTATAGAAGAGGCACAGGGAAGCCACGTTATGCCGGTGAGAGAGTGACTGCAGGCGGTCAGCTAAGTCGGTATCAATCACATTACAGATTCTCTGCTGTATTTTGTCAAGAAGCCCGAGGAGAATAGGAGGGGCACCCAACCAGATGTGGCAGCAGTATTCAATACATGGGCGGATGGTAGATAGATTCAGGCGGAAAGAATTTCCAGGCCCTGCACAGAGAGCCGACCTTCATAGCAGCGGATTTAGCAATGGATTCGACGTAGTCATTCCACCTGAGATCCACTGAGAGTGTCAGGCTGAGCAGGCGTAGTGTTTTACTCTCTGGGAGGTAAGCCTGTTCCATGCTAATGGGGGAGGGGGGTGCAGTTGTCTATGGTGGTTAATTGACAGCAGCTTCATTTTGGAAGAATTGAATTTTACGAGCCATTTCTTACCCCAATCCACCACGGATTGGAGGTCCTTTTCAAGCTCAGCTGCGAGGTTCACCTTATCATCAACATCAGATTTTTGATCGTACTGTGGTATCGTCGGCGTACATGCCTACTTGTGATCTTATGGCATTGGGGAGATCATTGATGTAGATTAGAAAGAGCATAGGACCTAGGATAGAGCCTTGAGGGGGACACTCGCATTTGTAGGATAGTTCTGAGAGGCATGTCCGTTTAATACCACCTTCAGAGTGTGGTTAGAGAGGAATGACTAGATTAGGTCTAACAAAAGTCCAATTATGCCGTAGCTTCGCAGTTTCCGTAGAAGGCCGGCATGCCATACTCTGTCGAATGCTTTAAAGATGTCCAAGGCGTCGGTTCGGGCTTCACCATTCTTGTCGAGAGCCTGGTATATATACTCGGTAATGGTCGTTAGCATATCAGCAGTAGACCTTGTGAAGCGGAAGCCATATTGCTTGTCCGAGAGTAGCCTGTGGGCTGTGAGATGCTGAACAACCTCAGCATTGATAATGGCTTCGAACACTTTGCCAAAGATCGGAAGAAGGCTGATAGGGCGGTAATTTGCGGGGTTCGAGGGTTCGCCAGTGATCTTAAATATTGGAACCACAGAAGAAGACTTCCAACAGGCAGGAAAGCAGGAGGAAGATAGGCAGAGGTTGTAGAGTTTAGAAAGGACAGAGGAGAGTTCAGGGACACATTTCTTCAATACCATGATTGGGATTCCGTCCCCACCACTTGCTTTGTGAGGGTCAAGTTTTGAGATTATGTTAGAAATCAGCGAGGGTGTGATGTGGACGTCATTCAATTGGGCCTCAGTTCTATGTGGTAAGTCGGGTGTATAGACTCCAGATGAATCCAGATATGAGTTGGTCGAGAATCTACGGGCAAAGCATTCAGCCTTGTCTGGTGAGGACCTCAAACTCATTGATTAGTGGGGGTATTGAGGACTTACTCTTGTTCAACACGCTTTTACAGAGGTGCCAGTAGTCTTTGGTGCCGAACTTAGAGGATGCTATGCGTTGCTTCAATCTGGCAGCAAACAGCATCTTAGCTTTGCTAAGTACCTTTTTACGCTTATTACGAGCTGAGGCAAAAAGGCGCCTGTTTTGGTCTGACGTGTGGCTACAATAAAGCCAGAAGTGATTCCAGTGGGAAATGGCGGCCGAGCAAGCAGGCAAGAACCAGGGAGACAAATGGGATTTAAGCTGAAATTTCCTGGCAGAGATGAAAGCATCGATGCCAGCCTTATCCCAGGAGGAGACCTCTGATGCACAGTCTTTGACGGGAAGACTAAAAACATTGTTCCAAGGGACGTCACAGAGGAAGTTACGGAATGAATCCCAGTCTGCTCTTTGATAGCAGTAGGACATTCTGCTGGTCTGGGTTTGGGTTTCTTGGGTAGGGGTGGAGTGGAACAAGATGTTGACAGAAACTACGGCGTGGTCAGAATTTCCGAGAGGGCAGAGTTGTCTGGTGGTGCAAGAATTTGGGATGGAAGTGAAGCAGAGGTCTAGTAGCGAGTCCCTTCCGTTAGGACTATTGGAGAAATGCATGAGGAAGTCCACCACTTGCGTAAGGGATTGGGAGATTGAAAAATTAATGGTGTGGACATCAGCAGGGTCAGTGACAGTTTTCCAGCCACTTAGTGTGGTGGATGTTAAAGTCACCAAACACGAAGATATGGGCAGATGGGTAAGAAGAAATGGCCTTGTCGATATTGTCAGAGATGCTGCCAAGTACTGAACAGTCAGAGGAGGAGGGGGAGCGGTAGAGGAAGAAGAGATAGCTCACTGAACTTAGAAGTGAGAGACGGAAGCACATGAAAGACTGGTCCAGAGATTCAAGAGATGTCACTCTAGCTAGGGGGAGGTGTTCACTGACATATACACCAAGCCCATGCATATGGACATTGGAGTCCTTCCTGAAGAAGGGAAGGTAGCCAGGAACATAACTCAGAGGAGGGGATAGAAGGGTCAAGGTTAGTTTCACATAGAGCTAAGATATCAGGTGAGTTAATTTGGAGGAATGATTCTACGCTATAAAAGTTAGTGCGGATGCCTCGTATGTTAGTGAAAGAGACAGACAGGTTTGGGCGTTTTCCGAGTAGCTGGTTTTGTTTTGCTATTTTGTATGTTTTTTTTCATAGTGTTTTAGTTGAGGAGAGTGGTCTAGAGTAGAATCGATCGGTCACTGTTTGCAGCATGTGAGGAGTGGAGACTGGCTTCAGCCTGCAACATAATGTGGCTTCAGTGTTGCCCACCGGAGGTTCATGAAGGGACGCCCGTCCATGCGCAATAGCACTACAGGAACCCCGATATTATTCAACTGTTGATCAGAGCAGCCTCTCAAAATGCTATGCAAGAGTTTGGGCACCTAACTACCACTCGGAAGCAGCAACCAGGAAACTGCCAACCCGGTACCCTCAGAATGGAGAGACATTGCCACCATAGTCAGTAACTGCAAAGAGCTTCCAACCGAACTAACAGTAAGACCGAAGGAGAAGGTAGATGAACCGGGAACCCCTTCCCAAACAAGAAACAAGTTGATCACCTCTATTCCTGTTCAAAAGATGGGAGTGGAGCGTGAGACTGGGCGATAGTAGGTACTATCTACTCCAATTAAAAAATAAATAAATAAAATAAAAAGTAAAAGAATTTATTAAGTTTTAACTTAGTATAAGTCCAAACGGAATGTAGGTCGAAAAAAGTTAGTAACAAAAACAATAAAAAAATAAATTATTAAAGGCAGAGAGAGAAAATAAAAAAACGATTTGACATCTTACCAAGCAGGTCACCCTGAAATTTGAACGAAATATTAAGGAAGACATTTTTAATTTAGACTCTATAATTTTCAAAATATGTCAGGCAGTAAACTGCTAGGAAATTTGTCAGGCAAAGAAATTATTCTTGATTGCACAAATATTTGGTTTAAGTGCTATGGGATTATTCTCAGCCATTTAACATAAAACAATTTTTTATACTTACTTTCACAAGAGCTGTGTTTTTTTGGGCGGGGGGGAGGTGGGGTAATGTTTCATGCAACCATTAAGGGTCTTAATAATGGGTTTTATATTTAATCCTTTAAAATCTTGGTTTACTATGTCTGATATGTAAAAATGAATAATTTTGGCTCACACAACAAGTTACCTTGAAAGGTGCTAAAATCACCTGCTTTGCAGAACGTTTGGGTGTTATCAAAGTAATATTTCAGCATGGAAAAATCCTTTGCTCTGTTCTGTAAATGTCAGTCATCATGGAGATGTTGACAAACTTTCTTGAGTTGAGGGATGAAGCGACAATAATATTATTTTTCCTTCATGCTCAAGACACAGATGAAAGCCTCAGCCAAAAACTCCAATTCCTGTCCCAAAAAACTTTTCAAATGATGCAAACTCGCTCTTTTATGAACATATTAATCCTGTATGTGATGATAAACTACTTTCAGCGGCAAGGCTTCTGATTCGGAAATTGGAAGTTTATAGGAATCTGGAACCAACTCTTAGTTGCTGTTGTTTCTAGGTTCAACCCTTTTAAGATATGAGCTATAGGCACACAGTGGACAACCCACCCCCACCCAACCCCACCAAAAAAAAACATTATGAAAGTATAAAAATACCAGCAATATATTTTTTATATAAAATTTTCTAAATGTTAGGACGAATAAAACATATTCCAAAGGAGTTAACCCTTTCCTATTCCCAAACAGAGTGCCTCTCTATTTACCCCTGAAAGTGGGTAAACAGGAGTCACGTGATCAACAGCACATTCAGGCGTGGCACGCATGAAGGAACAGACTTGAAATATGGCTGTCAACAAGTAAAGAACGCATCTATGTTCTTCTGCCCTAATGGTTGTGACACACAACCCGATAACTTGGGACTGATACCGTATGTACATATTTTGTAATGTTTCTCCCTGTAAAATAAATGTATCTTCCAGTTAACCGTGAGTAGACATCTACTTTTCTTTCATTAAATGCATTTTCACCACGTGTTGCACTCACACACACATCTTCGTTCACAGACCATGAATCATACTATAAGTTAAGGCATTTTAGTTATGAGACAAAAACCCCGTTCATAACAACTGACGACGAGGATTTGGACTTTGAAAAAAAAAATAATAAAATAAAATAAATTATTAACGATTTATTTTGATTTTAAATAGTCAAACTCATTAAAAAAAAATGTCTATTTCTACAGAAGTTCTGAAACAAATTTTGTCACAACAGCAAGAACAATTTGAAAGAGCTCAACTGAATTTAATAACAACTTTAACCCAACAATTTCAGTTCCAAGACACCGGTAATTCATCTAGTATCGATCTTTCAAATACAATTTCAGAATTTACGTACAACGCCGAAAATGGCTACACATTTGATTCATGGTTTTCGCGATGGAAAGACACTTTTCACCATGAATTTCTAAACAAAGACGATGATTGGAAAAAACAGTTGCTCATACGGAAGTTAGGCACAAAAGAAAACAAAAGGTTCGTAAATTTTATTTTACCCAAACGACCATCCGATTTGACCTTCACCGAGACCATTACAATTTTAATGGACATTTTCGGAGAACAACAACCTCTGTTCAACGTTTGTTACAACTGCTTCAAACTAGCTAAAAACCAGTCGGATGATTTTGTTACCTATGCTGGACGTGTGAATCACAAGTGTGGGAGATTTCACCTTCAGACACTCACAGAAGACCAGTTCAAATATTTAATATTCATAGCAGGTCTACAATCACCCCACGATTTGGAAATACGTTCCCGACTATTAGTAAAGCTTGAAACAGACACAAAGGTAACAGTCCAGGATTTGACAACAGAATGTAACAGGTTGTTAAATTTAAGAAAAGACACCATGTTGGTTCAATAACAATCCACATTAACTTCCCATCCTTCTCAAGTTAGTCATATTCATTCAAATGACAAACCTAAAGAAAAGAAAATTCCACCGTCTGCATGCTGGTTTTGCGGTGAATGGGACTATGCACATTTTTGTCCATTCAAAAAACACAAGTGTCAGGTGTGCCATAAACATGGCCACAAAGAAAAGTTTTGTCATCCTCCAACAGCCAAATCTGCTGATCATCAAACTAAGTCTGCTCATGGAACTCGTAAAAAAATGAGGCAGAGGAGAAAATCACATTCAGTGTTTGCTTCCTTCAAAATTGACTTCAAATCTCGCAGGAAGTACATCAGTGTTGGTATGAACAATTTCCCAGTTCGTTTTCAATTCGACACAGCATCTGATATCACCCTTATCTCACGGAACACGTGGACAAAAATTGGCAAACCTGACCTACTGAATACAAACCACATTGCCCAGAGCGCATCAGGAAATGACATTCAACTCACTGGTGAACTAAATTATTCTGTTTCTTTCTGTGATAAACAATTCACAGGAACATGCTACATGACAGACAAAGATCTAAATTTGATCGGTTTAGACTGCATTGAAAAACTTGATCTCTTCACTGTTCCATTGAAATCTGTTTTCAACACATTTCCAAAACCACAACACTCCATCAGGAGAAACACAAAAATGGAACGGCAGTACAATCGCCACCATGGTTCTGTTCAAAGATAATTCTTACTCGGTCAACAAGTCTTGACAAGAGACTACTAGAACAACACAGAAACATGGACTCAAGGAGAGATTGTATGCCAAACTGGTAATGTCACTTATGACGTAAATATCCAAAATTCCATTTGCGTTCAACATTCCAATCAACTGAGACCATCACATCTTCCAGCAGGAATACATACCCTACCATTCCATTGAACATCTTGTTGGACACCTTTGACTTGCCACAGCAAACACCAGCAACTCCACAGAACACTGAAGCTGAAACACAGGATCCAAATATCCGGAAGTCAGTTCGCACCCGCCGTCCAGCACAGCACTTGCAGGTTGATCCTCACCTGAAGTCGTACAAGCAACAAATTTAAAAGGGGAGATGTTAGGACGAATAAAACATATTCCAAAGGAGTTAACCCTTTCCTATTCCCAAACAGAGTGCCTCCCTATTTACCCCTGAAAGTGGGTAAACAGGAGTCACATGATCAACGGCACATTCAGATGTGGCACGCATGAAGGAACAGACTTGGAATATGGCTGTCAACGAGTAAAGAACACATCTATGTTCTGCTGCCCTAATGGTTGTGACACACAACCCGATAACTTGGGACTGATACCGTATGTACACATTTTGTAATGTTTCTCCCTGTAAAATAAATGTATCTTCCAGTTAACCGTGAGTAGACATCTACTTTTCTTTCATTAAATGCATTTTCACCACGTGTTGCACTCACACACACATCTTCATTCACAGACCATGAATCATACTATAAGTTAAGGCATTTTAGTTATGAGACAAAAACCCCGTTCATAACACTAACAATACTTACATACTGACAAATTATAGCAAGTTCACACAAATTCATTTAAAATACTATTAAATAACCAACATGAAAGATGTTTCATGCCATAAATCATATAATATCCTACAAATTCTTAAATCGAACTGTATTCCAAAGCACTAAACACACATTGCCACCTCTAGTTATCATATCCATAAACATGTATATACACAAAAGTTGAGTAACATGTGTATATTGATTTGTTTGTTTAACAGCATATCAACTTCTTATGGGTAATTTAATTTCACATTATTTAACAGTGAAAATGTGAGTGTTAAAAGTTTTTGAAAAATAAAAAGATGCTCACATGAATTACAGCTAACACCACCTTTGAAAATGGCTATAGAAGTGGCTGAAAATTCTTGGGACAATAAAAATTATGGACAAGTTTTGTATTCCCTTACTTCTACAAAATGAAAAAATGTAAGGATGATGGAAAAACTTAATAAAAAATTAATTAAATCTTCTTTGTTGCCTGTATTTAATGAAAACTATATATGTGTGCGTACAGGGTGCAATGGATGAATTGTCATCTAAATTGCACAAAGATGAAAATAACACTGACATATAATTTTCACAGACATATTACACAAAAATATTTTGAAATACTAAAGAGTAAATTTATTCAATAAAATCACCATTAGCTTTAACCACTAACTCCAGATAACTCCAAATTCTCCTGCAACTTTTCTGGGCGATCTCCTTGTTTATGTTACTGAAACTGGCCATAATTCTTGCCTTCAGTTCATCTACGGTATTACAAGGAGCTTTGTTGGTTCCTCACTCAACTGCACTCAAACATCAAAATCAAGGGGTTTTCTGTCTAGTGAGTTAGGTGGCCAGATGTAAGGGGGGTTGTAGTTGCAGAAATTGTGACAGCCATATCTGCTTGTGTGGCATGGTGCAAAGTTATGTTGTAAGATATAGGGTCTTCCAGTAGCCACCCCCTTGACCCAGAGCAGCACTACCTCCTCAAGACACTTGATGTAGACCTCCGTGTTGAATCTGAGACCCTGTGATCACACTAAACAACTTCATAATCATTATTAGACTCCTTCAACACTGTCCTCAGATTGACACCCAAACACTCTGAAATATTTGTATTGGTGCTTCTGGTACAAATGCTAAGCAGTACAGCATGTTGTTTTTAAATTTCTGGCAGAGTGAAATGCATCATGGTACTCTTTTTCCCACAGATTGCCCAACTGGTCCTACTATACTCTACAGTCAAAATCAAAAACAAGGCATGTTTGAAATTAAAGCTAATCATCTGTTTAGTAATCCATGGTTCAGATTGACAAGTGTTCTCCAGGCATGTAGTAGTTTCAATATTCATTGTACAAATATGACACAAGGCCAAAAATGGGAGGATGGAAAGCTGGTCTTCAGCTGTCTTATACTTAAACTTAGCTAGCTGCAATCATTGACTTGAGCATACCACAATAAACCTTGCACCAAAACAGCCCATTCTTACTACTACCATAATAATACTTCAGAGACACAATGAAGTCCTAATAAGTACAATTTATTGGGGGTGGGGAATAAAATAACACCTTTTAAAATTTTATAATTTCAATGAATATTTACATGAAAACAATTTATTTACAAGAAATAAAACAAAATAGTGTAAGTAATAAACCCCTCCCTGACAATCCTTAAATGTATCAGACATATCAGTTAACTGGACAAAATTTACATGGGACTTTAAAATTCAAACTGTCATTTGACCAAGCACTCACTCAAGGTATCTTCTCTCACACTTTTGGCCAATACATTTCCAAAAGAAGAATGGAACTGAACCAGACACCAAGTATCTTGACCAGCCCATCTGGCTATTGCATTTACCCAACTGCAAGCCAAGAGACTTATTGTAGTTGACCATGACTCCTGTCTCCTTCTCATACCCTCTGATTATTTTGCCAATTTTGTCAATCTCGGCTCTGCTCAATACAAGAACTGAAACCTTGTCATCATAGAGTAACTGGCTGAGGTGGTAGCATCAGGTAAAGAAATTCCACATAGTACTGGACTTGTCTTTAACTTGAGTGCAAGAATGCACAGTAAAGGCAATAGCAGATAACCTTGGTGAATGGAGTGAAGCAATACATTCACATCTTCCTTTGTTCATTTTTATCAGCTCATTGAGGGAGGTATACAGAAATTAGATCCAAGTGCAAAAATATGGCTCGAAACTGGCAGCAGAAAGAACACCCTCAAGAAATTAATGGTCAGCTCTATCGAATGCCTTGGACTGATCTAAATTGATCAGCACAGTGTTACTGACAACTGCTCAATGATCAATCGTACCAAATGAAGATTGTCCTGAATACTCCTGCCCTTCACAGCACAAATCTGCTCAGGGCCAATCAGATTAGTGAGGACAGCCTGCAAGATCTTGGCTTCAACTCTGTGTTTAGCATTGTTAAAGGCTGATAATTACCTATCTTATCTCCACTGTTTTTGTTCTTACAAAGCAACTTGATTGCACCTTTGGTGAAGCCTTGAGGTATAGACCCCTGCTTCATCCAGTTGTTGTAAATCAGTGCTAGCAAAGGGTAACTGCCTCAAGTACAATTTATAAAGATCATTTAACCAGATTCAGCATTTCCCAGATCTCAGACTTTGTGAGACCCTTCCATCCAGTCACTTCAGCTGCCTTGAGACAGGGAAAGTTGAACAAATAGGATTCAAGTTGAGCAAGGCTCAGACCAGATTCTGTGATAAAAAGATCCTGAAAGTAATCTCAAAAAGCCTCACATATGCCCAGACTTGTAGTCATAGTCCACTTCTCTGGCAGTGTGATGTTCATATGTTGATTAGACGCATTACAAGCTTTCTCTGCATGCAATTCAGTAGTCATGTTCATTACCTTGGAAGGCATTCTTTTTAACCTATCCCTAACTACTAGATGATCCTTCTTGATAATCAAGGAGGCCAGCTTCCCCACTATCATGGGATTTAATCACCCAATCAACTTTACATCCACATCCTGTTTGTTCTGCTAATCTAACTGGATTGAGTTGCCAATTATAATCAGCAGCAAGCAAACTAATTTTGGATTTTCATTTATCTCACTACTTGTTGCCAACCACAGCCTTCATCAATTCCTGCAGCAGCATTAATATCAGCTGGTTCTGAAAATCTTGCCCACCATCTAATGGCTTGTTTAATTTCCAGTAGCCAGCCAACCTAACCTTAGGCCTATCTAAGTTTACATGAACAAGCCTATGATCCATGTAAACTATTGAATAGAAACTTAGCCTAAGAGCTCTACATTGACTCTCTTAACTAGGACTCTGTCAATGTAGCTAGAATGCATCACTAAAGCCCAGCTGCCCCTATTAGTCCAAGTCCTGGGGACGCCTATTGTGATACTTATCAACAAGCTCAAACATTTCGATAGTCCCAAAAAGATTTCACATTCAGGTTGTTTATATCTGGTCTTTCCCAATTACAATCTATATAAGTCAAGGGCAACATTCCAATTGCTCACTAAATCTACCTAATCTGTCGTCAAAAACAGCTCAATCTGCTGAAACAAATCAGGCCATTCTATATGGTTATTAGGCACATAAACCTCAATAAGATGAAGAGCCTTATTATTTATGGTAATATCCAACACATACAGCTTATTCACCAGATTTGTGAAGATAAGAGCACATCACTTTCACAGACTTGCTCACCAGCCTGGAAACACCTCTCAAGCATCCATCAAAAAGGTTGAAAAACAGCCCTCCAGCATACAACCACCTTGAGATCATGACCTCAGGCTAAGAGCATTCAAACTTGCTAACCAGATAGCCATTATCAGTCTAATTAGGGCTGCGAATCTGGCTTGAAGATGAACAGCCTCTCTCATTGACACTTGGCCCATCTCATTCTTGATAGAACTATCTTAGGAAAACAATTGGGGGTCTTTGACATCTTTATCACCAAATTTTCTCATTGTTAGCAGATATTTTAGTTTTTTATTTGGTTACCATATTTTTTTGCTCTTTCAGCCTGGTCCAGGAAAATATGGTAGATGTCTATCCCAAATTATATGCAACTTATCAATTTTTGTTTGTTTTTTTTTTTCCACTCAACTGATGGGCTTCTTTGCCTTTTAGAAGGCAGTGGCATTTCTTTTTTGGGGGAGGAAAAGGACTGGGAGTAGGACTTGGAGTATGAAGAGTCATTTTCCTGAAAGAATTGGGATCTCAATTGAGTGGGATAAATTTGTAGAAGGAGGAGTGAATAGATGATAATTCAGGTAATGATTTCTTGACAGAGGAGGACAGGCTAGAGGCTTCTTTGGTTTGTGATTTTGTGTATTTTAGCAATTTTTCCTTCAGCTTCTTAATTTTCTCAGTTTTTCAAGCCTATGATCGTATTACTTAGAGATGAAATGATGTATTTGAGGCATGGGCATCGCTTTTAATGTTGGTATAGAAAGTGAGACTGTATGAGCCTTTAGTTCTGAGAGCTTCAGAGGACTGAGGTTCCACTGCCTGACACTTTTCTCTGACCCTATCAGCAAGCAGCAGACAAAGGTTTTTTGAGGAATGAGGGCTGTAAAAAAGACCCAATTGTGGATTTGACCACTCTGATCTCATCATAGACAAGGCAGAAACAACAGACTTGGTCATAGTGGAAAAGTTTGCTTGGGGCCTGAACTCCAGAGGCCACCTTCTCCAGACAGGAAGAGAAAAGGTGACAATTTCTCCACACTTCCAGCACGTTGGTTTTTGACTGGTCACTATGACTGACATTTTCAGTCCTGCTATATCGAAACAGTTGGGGATGGAAAGAAAGGCTTCTCGATTGAGCATGATGTCAAAACTCCATCACCCATTCAGCTTATCACGGGAGGCATTTAGTATTTGTTTGTACTGAGACAGGTAGATGACCAGATATTCCCCAATAAGATAGTAAGGAACCTTGAACATCGCAACTTGGTCCTAGCCTGTCATTGTACTCAGTTCTCAAGATCAGATCTTTTGTGATCAGATTATAGCTGACTGTATTTATGCAGTCTTTGGGTGTAGGTAACAGTATGTCTCATATTGAAAAACCTGATCCCTTAATTATTCTTTGGGGGTTAAACCGAGAGACTTTAGTGACTTAACCACTGTCTTTCATGGGATAGCAAATTTTGCGCAAATGCTTGTCAACTATGAAGACTGACAATTCTTTTTTCAACCTCCTTAAGTTCTTGGGGGTTTTCCAAAAGTTCATATTCTTTTATAAGGTGTGTGTAACTCTTTGACTGCTCTAAAATCTTTGCTATGTTGATCATACATTTGGTGGAGTTCTTCCAGCAAGAGGGCAATTTCCCAGCTTCTCCATTGTTGTTTTTACTTTTGTTTGTCATCAGTTTTTTGACTTCCATACTTAGTTTTTCTTGGTCATTTCTGCATTTAAATCACAAATGTTTGCAGGCTTTGATTTTTCTTTTTGTCAGGTGGGTCCACCTTAGAGATTGTCCCAAACAAGTTTTCTGGATTTACCAACTTTTGTCTGACAACTTCATTTATTAAAAGTATTTCTACTAACCTAAGCGAGTGAATACTTGTGATGGAGTAAAAAAAAAAAACATTGGGGAGTGGGGAAATACTAAAAGATAAAAACTGAAGATTCTAAAAAAATAATAAGTAAATTTCTTCTCAAAATAAAAGTTAAATAAAAAAGAATAAATCAATAAAAAAAATAATATACAATAAAAAGAAAAAAGACTGGTTAAACCAGAAAAACAAATTTGAAATAAATACAGAAAAAGATCAATGAACTTTGAGAAAAAAGAATTAAACCAAAAATGTTTAATTAAAAAATTAAAAGAAATAAGAGAGAATTAAAATAAAATGATGTAAAATGAAGTTTTCCCAAGAACAAAGAAAGAATAAGAGTTAATTAGTGACAATAAAATATAAAGCTGAATAAAAGATAAAACAAAATACAGAAGTCTGGAAAAACTTGACATTAACCTAAAACAAAATTTAAAATGTTAGGCAAAAACTGAAATGGAAAAACTAAAAAATTCAAACAAAAACCAGTAAGACTTTTGCATTAGATCAGAAAAAATAAAGATGGCAACCAAAGCTGTCAACAAACCTGAAAATAAAAGACAGAAAATAAAAATTTTAAAAAATCAATTCAATCAAAAAGGAATAAAGGGAAAATAAGTCAAAATAACTTTACAAAAATATTTCAGGTGTTAAAAGATCTTAGTACCAAAGGTTTTGCTTGAAAACAATCTGCAGGTAAATTCACTGGTCTGAAAATAGTCAAAACACATCAGAAACACAATTTATGGTCTAAATTAAATTATCTACTAACTCCAGCAATAAGGAAATATGATAATAAAATTAAATATATTTAAGCATTAGGACTAAGCAAACACAAAGTAGATTTAGAATATTTAGAAAAAGCAAAAAAGGTAAAAAAACTAATATAATATGGTTTAATCCCCCTATAAATAGTAAATGTTCAAATGAATATTGGAAGAAACTTGTTAAATTTAATTCCTAAGCACTTTAAGCACTCAGCAATACTAAAAAAGATTTTTAACAAAAATAATGTAAAAACCAGCTATAGCTTCACATTGAGAAATCACTATCCTTACATAAAATTAAATTAAACAAATATATGTCCATCAAAAAGAATGTGATCTGTCCCTTAAATGGTCAATGTATGACTGATAATATTATATATGGAACTAGCATACATTCTGATAACAATGTCAAAATTTATTTTGGTTCCACTGAAAATCTTTGAAAATTTTGTTTCTACCATCATCAAATGACTTTAAGCAATGTAAGATACATTAACAGCACTGTTCTCTCTAAACATTTCTGACAATTAAAGGATGATAGTAATACACCCATTAATATGTGGGATATTGTAGCAAAATTCAAATCTTATAATGGGAAAGGTAATGGATGTGCATTGGATATTGGCTTGGAACAAAGAAATTGGGAAACCAAGTTCGAATTCCAGTTGAATTCCTTGCATTCACTTACGTGCAAATACCCTTGGGAAAGATATTAATCCGTCTCTTCCCTCCAGTTATAGGATAAATAACAGGACAGATTGGGTTCTGTAGACTTGGATGGCAACTAGTCTACTGCAGAAAGTAATGGCAACCTCCTGTGGGATAATCTTCTGCCCAGTCAGTCATCTCTCTTTCAAGATATGATCGCCCAAAGCGTGTATCACGTATGGCACTTAACTGACTGATGGATGTAATTTATGCCTTGTAAAAAAAAAAAAAAAATTAGCCATCTTAAAACACTTAGATAACCCTAGATTATTAAACAAGAGAAATGAATTGTCTACATGTAATAATAAAAATAAATATATGTTGAAATATTTAGATTCAGATTAATTTTCAATGTAAATTATAACATTTCTCATTTTTTCGTTAACAAAAATTCTAAAAATATGTTTTGCCAAGTAATCTCTCTTTATGCTTAATATAAAATTGATATTCACAATTTTAAATAAATATTAATTATATATATATATAATAAAAATTCCCATCAATTTTAAATGCAAAATATACTTAAAAAATAACAGTAATTTAAAATTATGTAATGGTCAGTCTTATACTCACCACCGAAAATTGTGTTGCGTATGAAACTCCAAGTCATGCCACTAGTGTTGTATAACATACATCAAGCACTGTTTTATTAACACCAGCACTCTGTGCGATATATTATATTCATTCATATACTTGTGTGTGTGCATGCTTGTTAATTTATGTCAAGATTTTTCTGAAAATGAGGGAAAAAATCATAAAGGCTTCTCAAAATTTAATATGGTTCTCTAATTTTATATTGTTTAGATTAATGAACAGTCGAGCTGGGCCTGGACAAGCTTACATACCAACAGATGTGGAGCACCTTGCAAATATGGTTACACATGGGGTGAGTTTAAATTTTTCATTTTTATTTGATATGCATATAAAGATAGTGTTTTGAGACTTGCAATTGCAACAAGTTTTACAAATGCACTTAACATTTAATGAATAAAGTTTAATTTCTTTTATAACAACATTTACCATCTGATGAATTAAAAATATACATGTGTTGCTTTGTAAGTAATAGTCTGTGGCAGACATGAGGTAGAACCTGGGACGAGCACAACTGTTTGCGACTTGCCTTGTCCCCACCAAAAAAAGAGTCCTTATTTGCTTAGCATGTAAAGCTACTGCAGTTAAAATGAAGGAAAAAGAAAAAGCTCTTACCGCTCTGCCATAATCCGTCCTCAGCCAGATAACGTAAAAGAATATTATACAATAAAAGATGCAATGCATTATGGGATCGTAGGAAGGACTCAAAGGATTGTGGGTATATGGACAAATATAAAAGCAACTAGTTTTTCCCAGTGTGAGACACGTGGAGCAACGTTCACAGTTGGCAGCTGAAACGTCTGCTAGTGCGATTTTTGAGACAGAACTCAAGAAGGAACAACTCTGGATTGGAATACCGGCTGGGAGAGCCACAATTCACTCACTGGTTGCTGTTTTCACTTTATTTTGCCATAAGCTATTTTGGCATATTAATTCTTCAAAATGGAAGAGGTGGGTGAGTTGAACATCTTTGTAGATGCATTCACAGTCGGCACAGAGGTGTGTGCGCAGAAATTATGAGAATGGCAACAAGGAGTTGACGTATCGCTGTTGGATTTGAGAAATGCGTACATACAGATCAACGTTGACAAATCACTATAGCCTTTTCAAACAGTGGTCATTAACAGTAAGTGGTTTTGGCTTATGCGTTAGGGGTTTGGTCTGAATGTGGCACCACTTGTCATGAAGTCGGTGATCAACACTATAATGTCCCAGGATCAGAACATTAAAGTGCCACGTCGGCATACATTGATGATATCTTCATATATGAAGGTGTAGTTTCTGCAGCGCGTGTAAGACAGCAATTTGTAGATTACGGGCTAATCTGTAAAGATCCAGAGCAATTGAGAGACGGAACTAAGGTCCTAGGTCTGCAAGTCTGGAAAGAAAGCAACTCCTTTCGATGGAAGCGGGGAGGTCAGGTTCCAGAAATTGCTCAAATGATGACCCGCCAAAACATATTTTCTTTGTGCAGGAAACTCGTAGGTCATTTCCCCATGTGCGGTTGGCTTAGGGTGGCAACTGCATTTATTAAGTGTTATGCAAGTATACTAACCAAAGGATGGGACAACGAGATAAAGGATGCTCCTCTTGGACGTATGCTGGAGGAAACGGTGGCCAGAGTGCAAGAATCAGATTCCATCGGTGGAGACTCGTGTGTGAACAGCAATGAAATGACAGTTTGGGTGGATGCAAGCTCTGTGGCTACGGGAGTAGCACTAGAGGTGAATGGAAGCGTCGTGGAAGATGCTTGCTGGTTGCGTCCAGCTAATGATGCCAGACACATTAATCTTGCTGAACTTGATGCGGTAATCAAGGGCGTGAATCATGCCCTGCAGTGGCAGGCACCAGTTATGCATGTGGTCATCGATTCAGCATGTGTGCACCGGTGGGTGTCTGACACCCTGACAGGAAAGACGCACATGACCACCAAGGCAGCAGGTGAAATGCCGATGAGGCGGCACTTGGAGACACTGCGAGCATTGGTGGATGAGTATGCACTGACTGTGACGTTGGTAAAATCTTGTCAGACTTGCGCTGACAGCCTCACCAGAGTGCCGCAACGCTGGTTAGAGATACACAAGAAAGGAGGAGAACTGGTGCAAGTGAGATGTGCCACTGCAACAAGCCAGTTGAACAAATGTCAGGTGACCCACATACACTAGCAGAGTGAGCACCCAAGTGGTAAAAGAACAATGTACTTTGCTAGGATCGTAGATCCAACGTGTCTAAGGAACTTATAAAATCTGTTGTTAGAACCTGTAAAGCCTGCCAATCGATTGATCCAGCACCAGCGTATTGGAAAAAAGGAAATTTGAGTGTGAGAAGAAACTGGAGCAGGTTAACAATGGACATGACCCATTACAATGGTAGCCATTTTCTTATACTCATTGATTGTGGTTCCTCCCATTTTGCTGTATGGCGACTACTGAGACAGCAAGACTCTGTTGGTATCATTCGTCAGCTGGAGACAGTCTTCTACAAACGAGGCCCGCCGACTGAAATACTGACTGACAATGATACGATGTTCACTAGCAGACAATTCAAGGAATTTGTAAGTAGCTGGGGCATGCATTTGAGGTTCTGGTGCACTTACGTGCTGTCTGGAAATGGCATTGTGGAACGCAACCACAGAAGCGTCAAAACCATAGCAGCCAGGAAAAATTGTTCAGTCTTGGAGGCGGTCTACTGGCATAACATCACACCCAAGGAAAACCTTTCACCTTCCATGGCACCGGCTGATGTACTGCACACGTACCACGTCCGGATGAGGAGCATTTACGCAACACCCCCGCCTGAATCGCAAATAGCCAAAGGGGAATACAAGAAAGGGGACATTGTCTGGGTCAAGACTCCACATGGTAAATGCATGACCAAATTTGGAACAGGACGCATGACTGAGGTAGTGAGTCAGCAGTTGGTGCAGGTCGATGGAACGCCTCGCCATGTTAAAGACCTGCGCCCTTTTTTAGGCTCAAATCCCACGACTGATGAAGAAGACACAGAGGATAGTGAACAGCCAATATACATAGTTGGGTTTAACAAACAATCATTCCAATATCAGTAGTTTGCCAATAGATCGGGATATGTCTAATGAGAGCTCCTCCGGTGAAGAAGCTCAACCACTCCCCCTTTGGAGGAGCACCCGGAACAAAAGATCGCACTTGCACTGTCTTCTGTGTGATCAGGAGATCAGAGGGGAGTGTGGCAGACATGAGGTAGAACTTGGGAGAAGCACAACTGTTTGCAACTTGTCTTGTCCCCGCCAAAAAAGAGCCCGTATTTGCTTAGCATGTAAAGCTACTGCAGTTAAAATGAAGGAGAAAGAAAAAGCACTTACAGCTCTGCCATAATCCGTCCTCGGCCAGATAACATAAAAGAATAAGGGGGACTTGCATTTTCATTTTTATACAATAAAAGATGCAATGCATTATGGGATTGCAGGAAGACTCAAAGGATTATGGGTATATGGAAAAATTTGGCAGCTGAAACGTCTGTTAGTGCGATTTTGAGACAGAACTCGAAGGAACGACTCTGGATTGGAATACTGGCTGGGAGAGCCACAATTCACTCGCAGGTTGCTGTTTTCACTTTATTTTGCCACATAGTCTTCTGAGACTGAGATGTTAATGGCAGTATAAGATGAATCTTCTTGACAATAAACTGTAATTTTAGCTTTATTACTCATAACACTCTTGCAAAATGGCATCTGACATATAAGTGAACGTGAAGCAGAAACATTTCTGAATTCTAGGTGCAAAAAAGTTTCACCAACTCACATTCATTGCCACAAATGTTTACAGAAACCATGTATGTGAGCAGAGTTAGGTATGATTCAGCAGTTGTGACAGTAGTGTTCCAGCTTTCAAATTTAATAATATAATCAATTTCATCAACAAAATGTGAAGAAAGTATTCCAGAGAAATCTTAATGTTTTGATGGGTTTACGTTTTTTTTAAAAAAAGATCTAATGATTAAAGGGAGACAACTCTGCATTTTGACTCAACATAATCTTTAAAATGATTTTCTTTGTGAAAAACACTCAATTTCCTTGTTCTTTTTTTGTGAGAAGCGGAGCCCCAAAATTGTTAAATGTACTTTTTTGTAAACTAATGAAATGAATACAGCACAGGGTTTTACTTTTCAACAAAAATTAGTAATCTTATTACTTAAAGCAGCTTTAAGTAAATTAACCAGAACTGAAGAAGCTACAAAAAAAATTATCATATCTTAAAAACAAAGAGCTTTTTTCCAATTATCTTTGGCTATATATTTTAAAGTTTTTTTGTTTTTGTTTTTTTGTAAGAAATATTTTTTTAAAAATCACACATAGAATTATTAAGTTCTGGAAATATTATATATACATTTTAGTTTCATTAAAAAGTAACATTTGATGAAGTTTTAGGTGCAAAACTTTCATAAAAAATAAAGGAAAATTCTTGTATAATTGCTTCTTTAAAATAAATGCATGATTATAATTCTCAGTCTTCATTATTCTGTTTTTGTGACTCTAAACTAAACTGTTAGGTCTAGCTAAAACCTTCATCAAACCATTGGCTTGTTAAGAAATACTGATGTTTTACATTTCTTGTTCATATCTCTTTAGTTTTTAAGAAATTTCACTTCAATGCACAATTTAATATACCTGTTACACAAATCAAGTCTTAAGTTTGTAAGGAACATCCAAATTAGTCCTTGATGATCATTGAGATTTATATATTTCATATTTATAAAATTTTCAGAAAAGCTTTTATCTGATTTCTTATTTCTATTTATTTTTTAGCTTTGGATTTTGCCAAGTTTTGGTGGCCTGTTATGGTTGCTCTATTGGTCAGTAACTGACCACCAGTTCCTCAGTGCCTGGGTCTTTGGCCTTGCTCTGCTTTCTCTCTTTACAACATCCACCATATATCATGCTCTCTCCTACACAGGGAAGTTGAAGTAAGTATACAAATTTGCAAAACTCTCCAATGTTCCACTTTTTCTTTTCACAACATTTAATTTTAGATTTTATTCTGAACTCACAGTCAACTAAAATTTTACTTGTCTGTGCATTCACAATAAACTCTGAAATAAGAAAACTCAAACTGAACATGTTATTAGAAATATGGGTTTGCATATCAGCATAGTACCTATAAAAAATGACAGGATTTTTAATGTACAGATGACCAGCTCTTTTGCCTTGGATTTGTTTGCTATGCCTAGGATCAGTAGCTATACACTCTGCTTAATACTGTTCATGCATCAGAATTCTGTCACAATAAATATGTCATTTCCTATTTTACCTCCAGGTCAAATATGTGAATTAGGACATGATTCACTTGATAATTTTATAGATCTGTTTACTTTTAGCCTGACAAACATTATGGACAAAGAAAGAAAGAATAAGAAGAAAAGGTTGTACTATTTATGATATAGATAAATAACAAATTATTATTTTCTTTCAGTCAATCAAAAACTTCTTTAATTTCTACTCATTATTTTGTAGAACATTGAAAAATGTTTTCCACATGGGAGATCGTGCAGTCATTTACATTTTCATTGCAGCATCTTATACTCCATGGTGAGTATGCATCACACTTCATCTAAACTTTTGTATTTATATAATGAAAAGTCAATATAAACAACAAAATAAACATTCTTAAAGGATTCGAGTGTAAAAGAAAAAGTTAATAATTTTCTATTTATTATCAGTTTTCTATATACTAATATTATTATTCCTTATGATTTTTTAATATCATAATTAGTAGCTTGTACTATTTGAGATTAGACCTTTTTGAATGGTGTTTTATCAGTTTTGTAATTGAATCTTTGTTTTCTCTTTTTGTGTGATTAACCAACATTTTCACTTTTAACAAAAAATAAAACTAACTTTTCCATCTGCATTTAACTTTTAGAACTGGAACAAATGTCTCTCATAATTCTTTCAAGATGGTTATCTAAGACATCCAGAATATATTTTTTATAAAGGCTGTGTTATGTCAGGCATATTTTGCAGTTTCAGTACTTGGTAGATAGTACACTGTTACACATGACATAATGGATCCTTGACAGCAGTTTAACACTTAAATACAAC
The DNA here is from genome assembly GCA_037127315.1 of Ascarosepion bandense. Taxonomy (NCBI): domain Eukaryota; kingdom Metazoa; phylum Mollusca; class Cephalopoda; order Sepiida; family Sepiidae; genus Ascarosepion; species Ascarosepion bandense. The sequence goes on along the minus strand of JBBBDQ010001567.1, from coordinate 1,175,449 downwards.
TCAGCTAATTTGCATAGGATACCACAGGCTGCTTAACTCATGTTGCACTGTTGCATTCAGTTTTATTTTTTCTTTATATTTTCATAAGGTCTAATATTAGTTAATAAGGCTTTACACTGTCAATTTTTATATGAAAAATTTGAAAACTGTACTCAATTGATTATATCTCTTTAGTATTTCTGTTATAACTTGTTTCTAGTGGTTATGATAATAAGTCTTGCTTAAGCTACTCACCATGACATCTGTTAGAAATACTCTAGACTGACTCCAATGGTTTTTCTTGAAGTTTTTATTTGGTCTCTAGCCTAGTTCATTTGTTTTACAGGGGATGTATTATTTACTCCACAACAATTTCAGTAAGTGGTACTTGATTCTTCTTCAGGCTTTTACTAAAGGACATGGAATCATGGGGTCTGCAAGTACGTTGGCTGATTTGGCTGCTGGCCATGTTAGGCATATCCTACCAGTATATGTTCCATGAGAGGTAAGTATTAACATGTATGTTTTCAATAGAAAATGTCATTGAACCAATGCAACATTCCAAGCAAATTATTGCAATACTTGGATAAGACTTACGAATGTAAATAAAAGCTTTGCAGTATGATTTAAGAGAATAATAATGCTGCTTCCATCTCAATAACAAAGGCCATCAGAAAACCAAATTATTGAATACAGTTTATTTTATGAAAACTTTTTTCAAATTTAATCCTTTCTTTGACATTATTTTATTGAAAGTTTTATTTTATAGCAAATTAATTTTAGAATTTTGGTAGTACAAGCAGAAGAGTAAATTTATGTAGTTTTAGATTAATTCATATTGACCATATACATTAAGTTATATATGTGGTGAGGTGGAGGGGCATTCTTATGCTTTTTATTATTATAAGTACAAATATGAACTAAAAAGTGGGTTACAAAACCCCCAAAAGTTGTATTTCTATGGTAATTTTTTCAACCTAATCAGGATATAGTGACATAGGCAAAATGGACTTGCATAGTCAAGCAACTACTAAGTCAGTCAGTCATCACTTGGTATGGGTGGGGAGAGAATTTCTACATCACAGAGTAGAAGACTTCATGACAACATGGCATCACTGATAGAATCTCTTAACATCTTTGGATGAGCTGGATGGTATTACTCAAATGTCTGTCAAGGCTTCAGTGGCACATGTCATTGCTTGGTGTGCATTTTTTGCTGGTGGAATCATTGGGCCATATTTCTTTGAAAATGAATTCTGTTACGGTAGTAGGTGAGTGATACTGTGAGTTGCTGTGATAAGCAACTTTTTATGGCCTGAATTGAATGCTACGAAGATTTGTGGTTCCAACTGGATGGGACCACATACCACACAGCCAATGCAACAATAGCTTTATTGAATGAGAAGTTCCCAGGTCACATCATCTCTCAAAACATTGATGTTAATTGGCCAGCACCTTTAGATTTCTTTCTTTGGTGTCATATTATTTTTTGCACATAATTGCCATGACTCAAATAACATGATCCAATAGTGAAATCAATAACATTTCATCAATAACACTGTTTTATTTACTGCTTTGATCTGTCTTAAGAGAACACCCTATATTTTAACATTTAAATCATAAAATGTGCACACTGTGCATGTAAATAAAAGTATATATATGTATTTCTGAGATGAGCTAGTATTTACATTATTTACATTGTTCAGAATGTTGTCCTCATCTTTATTGCCATATTCACAATATTTCAGTCCAAAATATCCTAGAGACTCAAGGCCTTCTCTAACAGAATCAAGGGTCCACAAGCTGGGAAAATCCTTCAGACAGGACTTCGATGCATTCAGGGTCCATGAAGTACAATAATTGAATAGACTAAAAGATCAGGTGACACACGATGTCCATCACCCCCTGAGAAAGCAGTTATCAACATTAGTCAAGATCAGCTGAGTGCTTCTGAAGAGTCAGTACTAAACAAGGGTCTCAACTTCGCAACAATCATCAGGTGGATGTCATACTTGAGTATCATCAGTGCCAAATTGAAGAAATAGCCTTGAACACTTCTCAGGCTCAGGCAGTTAAGCTAAGATGAAAAGTGAGACAGACTTCTCACAAAAGTGGAAAGGCTGGCAATCAAGACCCCACAGAGGAATGACATCATCATCATCATACTACCAGTTGTAGTGATGGACAAAACAGCAAGAAAACTGGGAGACCTCATCAGAAGTGGTAGCTATAGCAATGTAAAGAAAGACACCACATTGAAAACAAAATGACAGCTGTTGCAGATCCTAATCAAGAACAAGGATCACTTCCAGCCTAAGACATACAGGCAGTTCACAATGATACAGCAAGTTACCTCACCAAGATTGACAAAGACAGTATTCTACTCAGGCTAATTATTAGTTGTCAAGGCTCTGTGTGCTGCCCTCTAAGTCACTTCGTTGTGGATATAGTTGACCCATTGATAGGAAAGTTACCATCATATGTCCAAATCTCCAATCACTTCAGGGAACTAATCAAAGAAGCTCTCATCCAATGCAATCAGGTGGTGAGTCTGTTCACCAAGGTATCCACATTGGAGACACTATCAGTAGTCAGGGACAGACTAGCCTTGGACTCATCCCTAGGAGAACATACCAGTAGACAATCTGATGGAGATGCTGACCTTTCTGCACACAAACACACTTTGGAATGGGATCTGACATATCAGTAGGATGAAGGCTTAGCAATGGGCTCACCATTATCACCATCATTGACTAACATATACATGGAATACTTTGAAGAGATGGCATTAGAATCCACATCACTAAAGCCAACTCTATGACACCTTCATACTCTGGCCACAGCAGGAAGAGGTCCAGCTACTGGTGGATTATGTAAACTCAATAAGAACATTGATAATTTCACAATAAAAAAAGAAAAGCACGACAAACTAGCATTCCTGAATGTACTAATATCTCAAACAGAGAATGGGTTCAAGACATCTGTATATTGCAAGCCAATATTCACTGGACAATATCTCAACTTCAACTCTCACCACCTATACGGGGATTGTCCATTACTTGCAACATTGAGCAAAATTCATAAACGGTAACTTAGAGACATATGAACAAGAAATGGTTACAGTATTTACATTATTTGGACTATTGTCCTCAGCTATGTTACCATTTCTAAGACGCTTCGGCCATTGTACACTCCGGCCTTCTTCATGTGCTAGGAATTTCAAACCGAACCTGAAGAAGGCCAGAATGTACAACGGCCAAAACGTCATACAAATGGCAACATAGATGTGGACAATAGTTCGAATAATGTAAATACTACCTCATCTCAGAAACATAGACAAATAATAAGAAATGGTTAGTATAAGCAGTACCCTACAATGTAACATCTCAGGGTACATGACTACAGCTCCAACAAACATGGAGAAGAGGATGCTTACTGTAGGTGAAGGCATTATCAGAGAAAATATAAAACATCTGCAGTCCATGTAACATTAAGGACAACTTTGAAAAGTGGTTCTACACTTCGCAAATACCTTTCCCAAGTAAGACAACCAATAGAAAAGAACATGGCTAAGGACTGTGTGTATGCCATTCCATTCAGCTGCAGAAGAAAATATAAAGGAGAAATGGGCTGCCCCCTTAAGATAAGGCTGCAAGAACATTGCAAGGTTGTAGCATGAGGGGAAATAGATAAATCAGGTGTAGCTGACCATGTATGGGGGGGGAGGGATCATTGTCCCCTGTGGGATGAAGTTGAAATAATAGAAAGAGAACACTACTGGAAATAATAAAAATTTAAGGAATCAGTGCATATGCTACACCACAAAAATCTCCTAAGCTGGCCAAGCATAGAAATTAATACAATATGGGAACCAGTAATATAGAGTGCTAGAGAAAATATGAGCTCTGGTAAAAAAAATGGTTACTGAGACATTAGGTTTATAAGTCCCCAAAATCATACACTGATGTCCCCAAAGACACATGGCCCAGTGGATAAAAGCATCGGTCAGATCCAGTGACTTGACCCAAAGAGTTATGAGTTCAATACCTGGCTACAGTCGTGGTGAATAAATAACTTAGAGAGTTAAGTTAAAGATGACTAAAACAGTAAAGGCAATAATAAAGGGTTTGGTTCAAAATTCCACTCACCTGAAGAAGGCCAGAGCGTACAACAGCCAAAACATTGTGAATATGGCAATAAAGATGTAAATAGTGTAAAGCTATATATTTATACATTTTTCAGTTTGTTCAGTTTATCATGTTAGATTATAAGTAAGATACTAAAAGAACATATTTAATTTATTATTAATACAAATTTTAAGCATGTGTACCACAAGGCCCTCCCTCTCAGACATGCTCAGACCCCATGTTTTCTCCCATGTGACTTATTATAACAAAAGTGTTTCAAACTTTTATATTAGTGTTTATATATAATGACAGTTTGCAGTCTGATGATTTTTGCTGAATTTTCTTAAAAGTTCATGGGAGATTTTGTCAAATTACTATAACACTGACTTGATCTAAAAGAACAATACAATGAATTGTTACTTCTCAGTATTTTATTTGTTATAGAATTTTTGGAACATCTCCTAAGACACTTGTGATGTGAATTTTTGTTAATACACATGATTTAGTGGTATGTTTTAAGGGATAAAAAAAAGATAATATCGAAATGACTGTGAGATGTAAGTCTGTTGCATTTGGAAGAAAAATCATGATTAAATATTCAAGTACACGTTTGTTCTCAAGATAATGAAGATTTTAAAGATATGACTTAAATATTCAATCAAAATTGTAATAGCCACAATTAACCAAAATGTATTTGCTTAAAAGAGTGTGAAAATCACTTGAGAATACCAGGTGCTCTAAGCTTGGGTGTAATGATTAATGTCTCAGAATTGGAAAGCCAAGTTCTAATTATTATATTCACTCATGTGCAAATACCATTGAGAAAGGTATGGATCCACCATCACCTACTTCTGCTATGAATTTGTTAGTAGAACTTGCATCTGTAACAATCATTATTATCTCCCCTCACAGAAATTCTTACAATCTGAAGATATTTTCTGTCTTTAAATAACTTGTAAATGGCTGATCAGCTGTAAAAAACAAATCAGTCATTTAAAGCATTGAAGTAATAACTTTTCTTTCAGATACAAGTGGCTGGAGACTTTTTTATACTTGGTTATAAGTATATGTCCATCAGTGACTATTCTTGCTATGGTAAGTTGATTTCTATCCTTTTCTATTCACTTGGTCCACTTTGATTTATCATGATTACATTCCTTATGAGAGTTGATTGATAAATATGGTCTCCAATATTATAAGACAATTTTGTAAACTAGATGGAACAATGAAATTCACTTCAAAATGAAGTAAATTTCTCTTAAAAATTACAAGTTTGTTTTTCACAACAGTCACCATTTAATGTTATATATTTTTCAAACATGGTATCCACATTTTCATTTCATTCATAATACAACAATATATGGGTGCACCTCCAAAAATCTAGCTGACCAGAGCTTGAAGGCTGATCTCTTTTCTAACCTTACTCTAACAGTTCAAGGGGGGAAAAACTGGCTAGTCCCATTCAATACCTCAAAAATCAAACTTGTAACTTTGCATCATCACTAAGCAACCCCTAAATTTCCATCTATCTCAATGAATGGGTGTTCTCTGAAAGAGGCCTCTTGCCTAGAATACTTATTGGGACCCAAGTTCAACCCACACCTTGTGAAACTAATTTATACAATCCATCACTTAGGATGCAGGATAAATGGTTGGATGTCTGTACCACTTTAGTAAGTTCTTGACTCTCGCTATTCTCTATCTTTACAAGAGCCAGATCTGGCTGAAAATGGCCTGGAGCTACCCTATCTTCACTTTCCAGTCTATCAAGACCATGTTCAAAAGCATATATGCTGCCTTCTTGGTGATGAATTGTTTTCCATCTTACAATCCCTTTCCCATAAATGAAACATTGCAAGTCTCTTGCTGCTATATTGCTATTTCCATGTAAAATGTTTAGGTGAGCTACATTCCTCAGTTTATCCAACTCTAACTCTCCCATTTAAGACCCTTCATATGCATGCATTAAGGCAAAATACCCACATTCTCTTCATATTTCTTTAGTAAGAAGTAAGTTCCAATTAGACAGAATCTTCACAAGAACAGTTTCTTTGTGGAACAGAATTCCAGGAGGATGCTTCAAATCTGGGTTAACCATTATCTTTTGCACATATCTACATAAACTACACCAATCATCAATTAAAACTTGAACTTAGTATATTTATAATTAATATTCTTATAAGTCAATACATAAAATGTAATAAAAAGTAACCACACAATTTCTAAGCTTTTCATGTTACAAAAGTAAACAATATCCATTTGTGTTTTTATTATGAAAATCTGGAGTCATTTGCGAAGTCAGTCACAAACAATACTTTTCACCTGTAAAGTTATGTAAAATTGTCTTTTAACATTAATCCAAATTGCGAGTAGTCAGTCCTGATTTGATTACCATTTAAGTTTTCTTATAGCAAAAATTAATATTGAATATGTGTGTTTTGGTAAATTGCATTCTATTGACCACTTCAATTGTTTAATTTTTCTTTTCTACAGAAAGAAACATCTGGTCTGTATGAATTAACACTGGGTGGCATCACCTATGCAACAGGAGTGGTTTTCTTCAAGTGCGATGGCATCATTCCATTTGCTCATGCTATTTGGCACTGTTTTGTTTTTGTTGGAGCTACTTTTCACTTTTATGCAGTTAGCACTTATTTGATGGGTCACAGCATCCACAAACAGTCCTCACTAGCCAATGAATGATCACTCCCAACTTTCATTCACATTACTGCCCTGTCTTTCAGTGGGTCGGGGTGGGGGGCATCAAGTAACTATAAAAAAAAACATTGAACAACAGATTTTATTTCTTTACTCCTCATTGGCTCATGTGTTTTGTTTGTTAATTTTATGATCTTTGTTCTTTCTCATTTACAAAACATACAAGAACTTGGATCCTTTTTTGTTTGTTATTTAAATGGAATGTTATTCTTCACTGTTATTGATCTTTTCCATCCTCATATGTATCTTAAAATGACAAAATTATGATAAAAACAAAATTGGGTTAATAATTGAATCTTACAAAAAGTAACTTTTAATGATAATGTTTTTTTTGCTTCTTTGAATGAAGTATAAAATTATTATTTTACTCATCAGAATTAAATTTAACATCAAAAATTAAGTTTAAATATGCCAGCAATTTTGTTTTTGATGCCTTTATATGAGTTCAATGAAATGCTTTAATTTGGTCTCTGCTTGAAAGTAAAACTTCATAAATTTCACACACACACAATATCATCACAAATGTAAATTTATCTACAGGGATGAAACTTTTAAAACTAATTTGCAAGTCAATATTTTCATAATAAAATTTGTATTAACCAACAGATGCTTCTAAAACTTTCCATATATTTTTATATGAGAAATATATTGTGTGAGTTTCAGTTTATAATATTTATCTATATTAAAGATATTGATAACTTGTTTTGGCATCTGTGAAATTTCATACTAAGTGCAACATAAATTTTTATTTATAAATAGTCAAAAGAAGTAAACCAGAGAAACACATTCATTTGGCACAATACTCTATATACATGAATAAATAATTATTTTACAAGTTAATATAAGCTTCTTGTCATTCTGTGACATTTATCATCTTTTATTTGTGGATTTTATAAACTTCTCTGTTTTGACTTGCAACAGTTTTAATTGCTTCCCAGAAGCCCTCTTTGCTTAAGGAATACTTTTTCACATGCATCTCTTTTGATGATTGATCATAAATTTTCTATTAGATTAATATCTGGTGAAGCTGGAGGTCATTCCATTAATTTGATGTCTTTGAATGTTATTTTCATGTTTTTAGCCAACTTTCTTAATATTCAGAATTTTTCTCACTGTTTACATTCACAACAACAGCAGCTTCAAATATTTTCATCCCCCTTTAGCTTATTACTCTCAATTATTTTTCAAATCATTTTGTGATATTCTTAAAACAAGTTTTTTCCACATTCATATCTTGCCAATTTATTATGATTTTTGCTCAACTTTTTTTGAAATTCCAAGATTGCATTTTCATCACTCAATAAGTTTACAATATGTTCCTTCTTGAGGTTATGCCTTTATTACAACTCAAAGAAATCTCTATATACTGGAATATCAAGAACAGCACTCAAATTGCATAAAATCTCACACTACTGAATAAGTTATTGTAAATATTTCTAATAAAAGCAGGTTATATTCTGAAATTGACATGCTAAATTTATATAAATATTACTAACGTCTGAAAAGTTGATCAATATTGGTTGGTTAATATTAATATCTATTGTAAAAACATTGACTTGCATACAAAATCTGATATAGTTCAGCAGATTTTAATCTTACATACTAAAAACAATTATCTTGAGAGAACTCTGATCAAATCTCAAGGATTTATTGGATATACAAGGAAGTGCTGAAAAGTTTTCTCATCAATTAAGAATAATAACCTTGAATTGCAAATCACACATGTTATTTCATATATCCACCTTGCAATTATATGCACTTGACACAGATTCCCAAGTTTCTTCAACTCTTATCTCCAACCCCACCTCCAAATGCAGATATTTGAGTACTTCCTCATCTTTGAAAATATTAGTTTGGTCTCTGGGAAAAGCTTTTTGAAACAGATCTTCCAGTTGTCTGCAATTTACAAGAAAAAACAAAGCTATTTCCCTTGGTTTTAATTTTTAAACGTTTTACTTTAAAAAATATTAAAATTCATAAATATATAATGAAAATCTGGGAGTCTATGCTATATTTGGAAAAAAACATTTTTATTTTTAACCAGTGACCAGATTTTAAAGTTTAGTGTTATTCATTCATTACCACTTAACATGGGGAAAAGAAAGATGCTTATTCCAAACCTGGAAAAATGTCCTTCACATAGTATAAGCAAATAAAATGTACATATCCACATACATCAGTATTTCATTTAAGAAATAACTTGATTTGGGACAGCTATCAAGATTTCAATAAAGCCTTTTAAAACATATGCCTATAAGTGGCATAAAACTTGTGAAAAAGGGATATGTATCAGGATAGAACAACAAGTTTGCAAACCAACAGAATTCCTTGGTTCTATTTCATCATGTTTTGTTTTTGCTTTCACTGTCTTTTTTTTATTTATTTATGATGCTTGGGCATTGACAAAAGGGAAATAAATTTATTCATGAATTAAATTTACTAAACATTAAAGCAACTAATATCTTCAAAATCCTAACCTAACTTCTGGAAGTTGATCCTATTCTAATTCTAGAGTTGTTAGTCTTTAACTCCTCTTTTCATGTCAGCAATTATGACTAATTTATCACTGCCACACACATTTTGAGACCAAATTGAATTATTTCCAATCCATTTCTTGCTATCATCATTTTATGCTCTATGCAATGTAGCTCCTAAATATGCCAATGAGCTCAGAAATTAATGACCTTTTGGAAGATTTAAATAAATTTCTCAAACTTTACATCATTAACTTTTTTTTTTTTTCAGACAATCATCATTATCATTTTCAAGTTTCTTTTATTGAGATATTTTATAAATACTCTAAGACTACAAACCTTTCATTATTTGTATGGTTTGGCAAAGCTCATGAACCTTTTGCTCTTTAAAACCAAAGAAGTTTTTAAAACTTTAAAAGAAATTACAGCAGTATTCATTCACTCATTCAGTCTTATTAAATTATGTCTATCATAAAACTTGGTTAATCACCCCAAATTTCATCACTGAAAATGAGGATGACCAGAATCTTATGGCAACCGATTCAACAGATATTTTTTTTTAAATTGTTAATTCTTGATTGGGGAAATTTTGACAAATTTATTTTCTTTTCACCAACAGTATTAATTCCCCTATTTCATTATTTTCTGTCTTTCTATTTTTGCTGTGATAATTTTCTGCTCCTAATTATTTACAATACTATGAAGCTATTTCTTACACACACACACACACACACACACACACACACACACACACACACAGTGTGTTGAAAAGTTCTCAGCCTTTCCAGAATCTGACCAGTGACTATTTTAAGGGTTTCTTGGTCAGGTTGAGAATATTTTAGCACCCTCTATATGTAATTCTCCTCATAAATACAAAATCATCAAACCATAGCATCTGACAAGTGGCAATTTCTGGGTTTTTTTTTGTTTTGTTTTTTAATTTAGATGTTATATGTGAGAACTGCTTAATTATCATTCACACTATATACTCATAAAAGTCAAAATTTTCCCCTTCGTTAAATAAGAATAGAAAACATTTTGTACTTTGCACTCTACCCTCCTGAAAAAAAATAATGGAATTACCACACTTAGAAGATGATCACCCAGTTTCTTAGTTCACAGAAAATAAACAAATGATGGCTATAGCATAAAACAATGTTTATTTAATAGCTGAACATCCCAGATTCTGGGAATCACTTTGGTATTTGCATTTTCAAAATAAATACCAGCAAAAGTCTAAATATCAAATTAATAGAGTGCTTGCAAAACTTAACAATCTGCTAGATTTTGGCTCATTGAAATGAAACATGGTTCTAATAAGAAAGCTGTCAATTGAAACAGTGGAAAGGATTGTAAAACTGTTCTGAGAAGGAAATCCAACAGATAATATGGGAAAAGTTGTTAGTTATTTCCAGTCATCTATGTCTAAAATATAATGCAACTATAAACAAAAATGATAGTTATAAAATGAAAACATTGGTCCTTCATAAAATCCTAAGGATAGAAAACTGAAAGCAATGAAAAAATAGGAAGAAACGGAAGTGAATGTTTGAACTGTAAGAAATTAGCTTAATGAAATGGATTTACATATAGTAAAGCTAAACAAAAATTAAGACTAAAAGAGAAGAAAGCAAGGTTATACAAAGTATAGGTGATTGGATGGAAGTGATATCAGTAATGACTCTACTGGTCAAATCTGTTCCAATTAAACATAAAGATGACTGCCTGAAGAAAACAAGCAAATTTACTTACTCATTTTTTTATATGGTCTTGCATTGAGGATAATTACAATCATTACCTCAATAGTTAATGCACAGATATATGTTTAACTTTTTTTCTCATTTTATCGATAGAAAATAGATTTGATGATTAACTTATTTTTCAGAATTCTCATGCAAACTAAAGAATATTAAAACTTTTCTTCAGGAAAGACATAACCAACATAATGGCCAACAATCCAGATCTCAATCCAATTAAACATTATAGCAGAAATTTAAATAAAATTGATTCATGTCAAGATTCTATCCTGAAATGTTGATCTATCAACTGCTATTTGAGAAAGTTACATGGGGAATATTGATGGGGAATGCAGTTTTCTATTAGTAAAGCCCATGTCTCAAAGAATTAAGTCTGTCTTAAAATCCCTAGTAGGAACATCAAAGCATGCTATCAAGTTCTCAACCCAACCCGTTTCCCAAAATTTGACCACATATTAATTATACTTTTTATGGTTGTGTGTTGTAATGAAGGTGATGATTCATTTTTTATTATTTTTTTTTTCACAAATTGAGTGATTCCACAGTTAGTTTTTCCCTTTACTTAATGCATTAATTGATATAATCTGATTATTTTAGGTATATTTCATAAATTCGGAATATTCAGTTGTTAAACAAAACTTATTTTCTGTTATATCTTTTAATTTGTTTTCTTAGTGCTAAAACATTCTCCAAGTGGGATAATTCTATAATCTTGTTAGGGATGGTAATAAGAAGCACAAAATTAATTAAATTAACTTGACAGTACATTTGAGGATAACAAGATATTATGTAGTTTTTTTTTTTGTTTTTGTCTTTTGTTTTTTTCCATTAAAATGCATAGATTAATTTAATATCCAAAATTGTTTTGGTTGAAAAGTGTTGGACATTTTCACTTTCTTAACATGTGGACTACAACAATTACTATCATTATTGTTACTGTTAGTAACAATAAACAAGTGTTTATTTGATTATCTAGTTTTACTTCATAATATTTCATTATTCTTTATTCACTTTATATAAAACATGTAGGAAATAGAAAAATTAATTTTTAATGATGACTTTTTACACACTATGCATTAAATATTAGTATTTGTGTAACTGGTCTTTTGCTTTCATTTCATTTTTCTTTCAAGTTTAAGGAGATTGTTTCCTTAAAAAAGAAAAAATATCACTTTATAAGTATATGCAATAAAAAAAATTGATGTAACTGTCTCCTAAAACAAGGTGAATATTTTGCCTCAGTTTTGAGATTTTTTTTCTTTTTTTTTTTTCTTTTTTAAACAAATTCTTGCACTATTTTTGCTTCTTAATTCAAAATTCAAAGCTGAAATCCACATCTTTCTCCCTTGCTTTGCTTGAATGCTTCAGTATTTTTTTTTATATCATATGTAATTAGTTTTTCAAACAACAAAAACAAAGATTTTTCTGTAAAAAAAAAAAAAAAGTTTTCTTGTTCTTAAGTGCAAAACAAAAAAATGAAAACTTCAATTTACAAAGATATTCTTGACATTTTTCTCATCATTTCTTTTTGTCATTTCCCACTTTTTCATGCCTTTTTATTTCCATATTTACACCTCACATTTTCCTCCCTAATGTTGTAGCAAGAACACTACTTCCCACCATTCCCACTTGAATGTCAGCTAATTATAATTTTCACCTAAAGCAGAGAGATTAGTTGAAGGCTTGGTCATTTTCAAGGCTCCAATTTCCAGGTGAGAAAAGAATATTAGGAATTAATTCCCTGATGGTGAAGATAAGATTTCATAGTCTTTGGAAAAAATGAAAAGGAGCAATTTCGTTCACTCTACACTGCATTCCAACATTATAAGCAAATTAATAAAATGATTATGAAATTAATGATCCTTGTCATCAAATATAGATTGTATACATATACAGAATATCGTGAAATCTATGATCATATTAAAATGAATTTAATTTGTACTGGAATATGCATAATATGCATATTTAAAGTGTTCCAATTTATATGCAAACAAGTCAAATGAATCAAGTTAAAGTGATAGGAGGTTAATAAAAGAATGACTAATGATCAAACACAGCAATGATTTATTCAAAGAAATGTCATATAAAGCAAAGTATTACAAGCTTTGTCAGTAAAATGTAAGATTATTTGCTGACATAATTTCCATTTTTTTCCTAATGGCTTCAAGAAATCTAGTGTCTATAAAAGACATTAAATTCAGAATTTCTTCAATAGTGATGGTTTCACAAACAGTTCAGATTACTTCCCAATGTTCAATCTTGCATGAAAATTGTTTGCCACCCACATAAAATGCTCCAAAGATTTCTATTTTTATAAGTTTAAAGCACACTTCTATGAGTCAGTCATTTTTAGACCTAATTTAGCTAAGTATTCAGCAGTTGCAATAGCAATATGACCTGGAGTATGGTCTTGCATTTGAATTCCAGTGTCTTTTTCTTGAGCAAAGCTAGAATGTTGATCTTTAAGAATTCAATATGCAAGAGAGTTAATTTTTTAACACCATCAGTAACTTTTCAGGGGCCAACCGTCTCAATGCCAGTAATCCCTAGCTAAAGCATAACTCCTACCTATCCTTGTGGATGCTTCAGTCAAAGAGTCATAGGATTGTCATTCAGGTACAATTCTGCTCACCAGCCATCAGGTTCATCCAACATCAACATGCAGTTGTCTGTGAATAATGCACAATGAAAATCAAATTTTAAATAGTTTTTGGCTGAAGAAGCACATTTAGTAAAGTGAGTCAGCAAAGAGTGAATGTTCTTAAATGCTTCAGGATGAAGTTTTAAGTATATTTGGAGCTCCAATGGCAGCAAATAAAATTTTTCTACTTTTACATGGGTGTTTATACATATTTATCTTCAAACAGGTTTCCATTCATCAAATAAATGACAAGCATCAACATGTCTTTACTTTGTTGGAAAAATTTGATTTTCATATGATATTGGAACACACTGTATTAGAATGTTATCAGTGAGACATAAAACAATATGACTGAGTTATTGATTGAACACTGAATATTGTGTCTTTGTAATGAGACATTTTCTTAATGTTCAAAGTTAAATTATAAATGATGTATATTTGAATGTGCTACTAAGTCATTTGAGTTTCTGGTCTTTGAAGTCTCACATGATATTTTGCAGAATGGGAATTCATACCAAGAACTAAACTTCTCCCATTTTATATTGCCTGTACTGTTACAAATTTTTAATAGAATTTTAATGTTTTTTCTGAATTTTTATTGTTTTATTTTCTTTGTATTTTGAAAAAGAATTTCTAAAATTCTAACTCATCTTTTTCCCTTTGAATTATTAACTATAAACCAGGATCAATAAAAAATTAAATTTAAGTTTAAACAAATAAATTAAAATTATAAATATTACCTCAAAGATTTTTAACTAAAAATAAAAAATAGTTTTCCTAAAAACAATTTTTAACTAAAAAATAAGAAAATAAGTATTGCCTAAAAAGATAATTAACTAAAAAAAAATAAAATGTTTGCTTTTGTTTATAAGATGATTAATATCAGTTTAGTGTGGTTGGGTCTAGGATTTGAAACAAGTTTTAATTTAATAAAATTGTAATTGTCATTAATAATTGTTCACTCATGGGGAGAAAAAAAATACTATCATTGATGTAAAAAAAATTTATTTTTGACCCTGTTGCACTATTCTAATTGCATTAATATAACATTTAGGATAAATATCACTGTAATCCAGCCTGGTGATTATGCAATAATTAAATACTACTGTAGTTTGCTTAAAATTCTTGTTGCAACACCAAAAATTTAAACTTCTTCAAAGCTACACATCTTCATCACCTTAGTTCAGTTCAAAACAAAATAGCATTTTCTTTCTATAGTTTTCTTTTTAAATAATTGAGCAACTGTTTATTCATTCAACTATCAAATAAAAAAAAAGAATCAAATGATATTTTTTCAAAGAATCTTTCACAATAAGATGTATGGAATCACGAGCATCCTTCAACCTACACATCCATTTAAAAATTCAAACTTGTTTTTCACTTGAATAAATAGGAACATTTTTTATATTTTGTTTCTGTACTTTAATAGAAAATTTAATTGACAAATATAAGAATTTTGAAACTTGTGTATAATGTGTTTCAGTAGCAGGAAAATTGGCTTTAACAGCAACTTATTATTAACTAAAATAAAGATATTTCACTCTCTGCTTCTTTCAAGTTTCCAATTTCCATAAACCATATTGGTTTCCTATTTTGACACCTGATATTCTTCTTTGTTGTTGAACTTGTAAATAAAATCAAACAATTTTTAATAAAAAGAAAATGAAATAAAACTTTGAAAGGTTTAATTGAATCTATTGGGGTTGATTAGCTCAGGCCATCAAACAATTTAATGCTTTGCTTGTTTTTAAAAAGCTCGATTCATTTTCATTGAGGAATTACCCTTAAAAGTTATATATTTGCAGATATAATTCTATAATCCTTGGCTGGTACACAAGTTGATATCTAACCAATATTGATTTGGTTGCCATAGAAATGTGGTTTGGTACTGTACGACACAATAGACATCACTGATAATTTGTGTCAAAGCATCAGAGATATGTCTTTCATGAAATAAGATAAAGCCACTAGGCCACTTCCTTTGGGCTTTCACCTCCTGTGTAGTGATGCTTGTTAATTTTGTAGATAGTGTATTATCTTTATAGTCACAATACATCTGACACTAAGATAATAGCAAATCATAGCATCTACATACACTGAAAAAGTTACTCAAATGGGTTTTGTATATAGAGATGATCCCTAGAGAAAACTTTAATACATAAAGATTGTTGACACTATTTACATAGTTCAGACTGTTGTCCTCATCTTTGTTGCCATATTCACAATGTTTCGACCACTGTATGTTCCAGCCTTCTTGAGGTGATTTTAATTTTGAATTGAACTCTTTATTGCCTGAATTGAGAAAATAAACTTGTACATTCCTCAGGCTCAGGTAGATGAGCTAAGATGGAAAGTGAGACAGATACTGGAGAAAGCCAAGCCACCCAAATCAAATTTCATAAAATTGGAGAGGTTGACAATCAAAACCTATAGAGGAATGACAACATTATCATACAACCAGCTGATAAAAGCAATGCAAGTACAGTGATAATAAAAATGGAATATACAGGAAAACTGGAACACCTCATTAGAAATGGTAACTATAGTAAAGAAAGATCCAGCAATGAAAACTGTTGCAGATCATAATCAAGAATAAGGACCATTTCCCAATCTAAGATATAAAGGCACTGGTTACAATGTTAAGCAAGCTACCTCACATGTATGATCTCCCCAATTTTCTCAAAGATGGTATTACATGCAGGCCAATTGTTAGTTGCCAAGGCTCTGTCTACCACCCTCTGAGTCTCTTCCTTGTGGATATAATTGATCCATTAATAAGAAAGTCACCATCATATATATGAAACTCTGCCCACTTTGTGGGAATAATCAAAGATACTCTGATCTGATCCAACCAAATGGTGAGTATGAAAGTGGGGATTTTGTTTACCAAGGTACCCATGGAGGAGACATTATCAGTAGTCAGGGACAGAACATACCAGTATACCAATAGATAACCTGATGGTGATGCTGACTTTCTGCATACACTTCAGAATGGGGTCAGACATATATCAGCATGATGAAAGCTTAGCAGTGGGCTTGCCATTATCACCAGCAATGGCTAATATATACATGGAATACTTTGAAGAGATGGCATTAGAATCCACATCACTAAAGCCAATTCTGTGATTGAGATATATAGATAACACCTTCATACTCTGGCCACACCAGGAAGAGGTCCAGCTACTACTAGACTATGTGAACTCAATAAGATCATCGATACAGTTTACAATTGAGAGCAAACAACGACAAACTAACATTCCTGGATGTACAAACAGAGCATAGATTCAAGACATCCATATACTGCAAGTCAACATCCACCAGACAATACCTGAACTTCAACAACCCATGAAGGGATTGTTCATGGCTTACAACATCAAACAAAAGTCATAAGTGGTGACCCAGAGACACATAAACAAGAAATGGTCAGTATAAGCAGTGCCCTACAATATAACTGTCCTGGGTACATGACAATAGCTCCAACAAACTGAGATAGAACGATACAAGAGGTTAACAACACTCAGGGCGAATTGACCAGGGCAGTTTTTATGTGAAGAGATTATTGGAAAAATACAAAAGATCTGTGGTCCATATAACATCAGGATGACCTTCAAAAGTGGTTCAACATATCACAGACACCTTCCAACTAAGACTACTCATAAAGAAGAAAATGATTAAGGACTGTATATACCATCCCATACAGCTGTGTAAGAAATATAAAGGACAAACAAGCTGCCTCCTTAAGAAAGACTACAACAATGCTGTAAAGCCATAACATGAGGGGAAATAGAAAAATCAGGTGTAGCTGACTACATATGGAGGGAAAAGGGAGACTACTACTCCTGTGAGATGAGGTTGAAATAATAGATAACATCACTAGAAAATATGAAAAGGAATCAACACATATGCTAGGACACAACAATCTTTCCAAGCCAGCCAAGCATATAAGTGAATATAATATGGGAACCAGTAATATGGAGTGCTAGAGAAAAACAATAACAACAAAATTGTACTATGAGCTCTGGTCAAAAATGGTTACTTAGACATTAGGTTTATCAGTCTCAAAAATTCATACACTGAGCATTGCCCAGTGAATAAAGGCATTGATTGAATTCAGTGACTTGACTCAAAGAGTTATGAGTTCAATACCTGGCTACAGCAAGGGTGAACAAAAACTGGGAGAATTGAATTAACTGAGGATAACTGAGACACAGCATGTGGAACTAGAACAATCTACTCCTAATGGATGAAATAAAGGGTTCAGTTCAAAATTCCAGTCACCTGAAGAAGACTGGAGCATGCAACAACCAAAACATCAGAAATATTGCAATGACGATGAGGACAATAGTCCAAACAACATAAATAGTGTAAGTAATTGCAATACCTTATCTCAGAAATATAGACAAATTTAAAGATAGTTCACTTGTTATGGACATAGCCTTGGCCAGCAAACCCTATTTATGCATATATTTTGATTGTCTGCACACATATTAACAAAACTTGAAGAAAAAAAAATAAACAGATTAAAAAATTGAAATTTGTGAATAAATGATTTTTATGAATTAATAATGTTTTCTTTCTTCTATAAATTTTTAGAAGCTTGTAGAATGATTCTGCTCATTTTGTGCTTTTTCTAACTAGACAATAAACCAGCTGACATTTAGAACCATTAACTTGATAAATCTAAGTTCATTTTTATGTTGAAATTGGAAGCATTTAGCATTGTTAATTTTTAGTATATAGTCTTCAATATTAGAAGTGTTTAACTCTTTCTTTCAAAAAAAGTTGGATTTGCACTCTTGACTGGGTTCTTTGCCTTTTTTGTAAGGCTTAATTTAATTTCTATCCATAAAGAATGAATATACTCCAAATAATTGTATTCAACATGTTAGTCAAATTACCTGGTTATTTTTAAATATTTGATGGTATTTTTAGATTTTCAATTAATGTTTTGGAATGCAGTGGAACACTTGAAGAAGTATGTGGTGGATGTTGGAAGTAAAGTGAGAGAAAATTAAGTCAAGTTTTTGAAATGAGAAAATTAGATTCCAGGAAATAAAAAGGGAAAAATTTCAAAAATGAAAAGTTAATGTTTGCCTTCATTTATGAATATCAATCAATGTAACTTTGAATATTCTCATTGTCATCCTAAAGTTTATTTTAAATTCCTATATTTGATAAGTTAGGCTTTGTTTGACATTCTTCTAATGAATGTTGATATTTTGGATAATGTAAATAAACCAAAGCTTTCAAATGATTGTGTTCTTTTGTTTTTTATTTTTAAAAATATACCAAATTGTTTTCTAATTATGAATTTCATATTTTAATAAAAGAACAAATATCACATATGAGACAAAAGGGAAAAATGACCAAGAACAAAAAGGAAATATTATTTCTTCTTTAATTTCTATTCTGACCACCAGTTTTGCATCTGAATTTGACTTTTATTTTGTTAGTTTTTAGAACTATTTGATATGTATAAAAACATATTTCTAAGTTTAATTTTAACTGACTTTAAAAATTCATATAAACTACAACTGGCAGCTTTGATTTAACATTTTCATCCTTGCTTCATGTGAAGTTATTCCTTGTTACAACTTAAGGTTTATGTTAGAAGTGATATATTTTATGCTATACTACACATGTATGCAAAATGGTGGAATGAACGCAAACAGAAGCTTCTGTGTGTGCAACGATTTAAATCAACTGAACTAATTTTGTGTAAATTGGAACTAGCATGGAAATGGTCTGATGATTCTGAGAGGACGATTTTGGAGGTTTCGTGTCTATAAGTTAAGGAAGAATATGAGTGTGAGATTCAAGTTTGGGTCAAAAAAGTCTGGTTACTAATGTGATCAAAGAATAAATTTGAACTCCACTCCCACCAGTGTTTGATTATCTTAGATGACTATCATACAAGAGAACTAAATGATTCTGTGTTCTTTAATGAACTATATTGATGCATTTATAGTCAGTGTAGGTGTATGTGTGAACATGCTAAAGCTATTTATATACTCTTTCCTCCTGCAATGGTAGGTTTGATATGAGGTCCAAACTTTAAATCTCACACACATATATGTGTGGGTAATGCCAGAAAAGAAATGTTTTCTCAGCACTTCTATTTGGATGCCTGAGGCATCAAAGATTTACCTCCATGTAAAGGTGCAATGAGTAAGGGAGTAACTGGTGTCAATTTTCACTTAGAACATTAGAGAGGTGCCATGAAGTAATGTTATTTACTAGACATAGCCTGGTTTTGGCAAAGGCTACAAGTATAAGTCTTCTAGTGAGGATCGAACTCACTTTTAATGATCTACAAGTTATTCTTGTAGATCATTAAAATGAGATGAACAAATTGAGGAAATAGTGGCAACAAACTAAAATATATATCTAATGGGTATGCTATCCAAAGAAAGGTTTATTCTCCCATTTTTATTTTCCCCATTATGCGCATTATTTTAGTCATGATATAACAATACTTTGTTCATAGTTGGAACAGAATAGCTGAAAGAAAAGAAATGACAAACATGCTTTGTTCTCAGAGTTTTATACCACTAAGTCATACACAAAATTATATATGCATATTTACATCTGTCCCATGCAGAGAAACTTTAACATCTGCAATAACAAGCAGAGCAAAAGGGGACAAAAAGGAGGAGAGAGCCTTGTAATAATTCCCAACAATAATTGAAGCTGCTGGAGATTATTCTGTATTTCTAGAGAAACCATATTTAGGATTCCAAATTCAAGCAGTCCATATTTATTTACTATGCCACAAAGAGGAATAGGGCGAGTCATGGGATTTTCTAAAATTAAGGACTGTATACCAGAGATATTTTTTGTATCTGATTAAGATATATTTCCATAGGAAAATGGCATCATGAACTTATTTGCTGACTGAAAAAGGTAGATTTAGCCTCACAGGCTAAAAAGCAACTACTTGGAAACTGACTAAAGGACTGTCATCATTCTATGAACTAAGCAGCTATCATGTGACCCACCTGACTTCTTCTCAGCCATAGAAAGATAATCATCTTTTATATGCTTACATGTCCATCATCAAACTGAACAAAGCATTCTTGCAAGTGTAAGTCATTATAGACATTTTAAGCTGTTTAAGTGAAAAAATATTGCCATACAAGATTAGGATTTAACCTCAATATAACAACATTGATTATAAGTTTTATGCTGAGTATACTTGTTGAAAGATGACCGTATTCAAAATAGCCTATCTGCTGTAAATCAAGAAGCATGTGTTGGATTATGGAGTAATCAGTAAGAAAAGTGATGCTCAAGATCTATTTTTGGAAGTTTGGATCAAGAATAAATTATGTTAGAAACAAACAAAGTTGAGATGTCTAGAAGATGTGTTTTTTCTATTTGTGAATCACTTTCCAGTGTGTTTATGACTTTGAATGATGACAAAGCATTCAAACAAAGTTATGGCAACAGCTTAATGCTGAGATGATGTAGATGATAATCTTCTCATACATAAGAGAACAAATGAACCAAGTACTACTAGGTAAAAAGGAAAAGAAGACAATATTAGATGTGAGTTGGATATCTCTATGTGGTGACTTAGAGGAAGGGTAGAGTTGGTAGGGCCAGCGTACATTAAGTCAGTTGACTGAGGTGGTGATGTTGAGAAATTGCTAGTGGTAGATTCATTGAAGCTTGTCCATTCATCACAATTTACTTCCTTGTTATTAACAGGGTTCTTAAAAGCAAATGTGGGAGATCCTGAATTCATCTTTTTTCGTGGTTGTTTTTTTTTTTTGACAACATTATTAGCCCCTTTTTTATTTATTTTTTGAGGGGATTTGTTTTGTTAAACAAATGTGGTGCAAAGGATGACTTTTTTAAAGTTTTGTTTTTGATTTCATAGCTCTACAGATTGAATCAGAAAGAAATCTAATTTCTTTTTACTTTAGTACATTTTCTACCATGTTCTATTTTATGTTCAACTTTAATACTAACAAAACAATAAGTAAATAACTTTGTAATGGCTGATGTGTAATTTTGTGAAATGAAATTGGCATAAGTACATGTATCTGCAAGAGACGTTAATAATGACTGAGAATTAGAAAAAACTTGTTTTATACATCCAAACTGGATCACAGAGACTGATTTTTCTAGGTTAACAAAAAAGAAACAAGAAAGCCTCTAGTTAGTTAGAAATTGAGATTGTATTGATTTGAAATTTTTATTTATACTTGCCAGATGTGCATCAATCCATATATGCAGAGATCAGATTTTATCAGTTTGTTTTCTGCATTTTAGGTTTTCACATTTGACTGCTGCTTCAGCTGCATCACCTGTTTATATGGATGTATGTAGTGGTAATTCACTACAAACAAAATAACCCAGCTTAAGGAGACTAATGTAGAAATAGACAAAAATATGTGTAGGACAATACAAACTTTTTGGTAATTGAACTTTGGGAGCAAGTTGGTCCATGACTAAAGACATATATTGGCTTTGTCCTATGAGCAGTGTGTATTGAATAAATATAATGGAACTTGTAATGGCAATCAGAGGCATTGCATCTGAGGATTGATCTTTTCTTAGATTTCCGACATCCTGACTGGTAAAGCCATGTTGAAATGAGATGCTAAGAAGACAGCCTTAGTACACTAATAAAGGAACATAGTCTTTCTGGTTAAGTTCATGCAGAACTTAAATAAACTAATTAGGGTGCCAGTTGCCAGAGGGTTCAGTATGGTGAATGAATTCATAATTCCTGTGTGTGCTATTGCTGAAAAAGAGTTGAGTTTCAGTCAAGTAATGAAAATTTATCAGAGTTATGGAGTAAAAAGGAACACTGTATTAGCCAAGTAACTTTGTCCTTCAGTCTTGGAGTATCTGTTCAGTTGGTGATTAAGAAATATAAGGCTTCTCAATTTATAGATTTGGTACCATTACATTTGCAGAAAGGAAAATTAGAAGTAAATGATATCTGCTAGGAATGTGTATCATAATGACAGGCATTACTTGACACTTGTTTCAGCAAGACTGCTAGTGTCATGCACCAACACAAACCTGTATTTTTGAAAGAAGACAAGCAATCAATCTCCTCACATATTTTGGATTGCAGTAACTGGGAACATCAGTCTGCAATCCATTGAGGCTGATGGAACTTGACACCATGTCAAGTATATTTGACCATTGTCAAACATGTGTTGGAGCAAGATCACATTTTTTAGATCTCTTACTTTCTCCAAATTAGGGAATTCATAGCCATGAGTTCTACCCTGATGTGGATGGGAGTGGAGATTTAATATTATGATTGACAGGTAAGCCTTCAATTCCATTCTCAATTATTTGAATGTTGAAAGCTGGGTGGGGAAAGAGCATACTGGTACTGTAGAGAGAATGGTTACTTCTCTGCAACTTGCCTGGGAAACTAGCCATCAAATATGTAGATGCCCTTTGACTGCATAGAAGGAAATTATAATAGTCTCACGTACTATCTATGTTCAGAAAATCTATCCAAATATATCTCTCGGCACTTCTCCATCACCAAAAATGTAGCATCATTGGAGAAGTCTGAAAAAGGATAGTAAGTGGTAGAAAAAGGTGAGAAGAAAATCCAAGTAGCAGGATCTTAGCCTCTTTTAGGCTCTCAATTCAATGACATAGGAAATCTCAAAAGAAATATTATAGTGACACTAAGAGCAGAAACAAAAAGTTACCTCCTTCACAGCTTAAAACATAATGACATATTTTGAGCTTTGCACATTAGGCTCCATACATGACGTCCAGCGGAAGTTGATTAAATGCAATCCTAAAGAAATATATGTTGACCAATAAGAAGTGAGCATGCCTGAAATAATCGACAACTTAATCAGTACTTCTTTCAACTTTGCTAACAGTATAAACCCCTGTCTAAAAAAAAAAACAAGGAGAAATTCCAACAAGAGACACACAGAGAAGACATAGAAAAACAAACATGTACAACTGTGAGCAGATTCATCAAAAACATCATCTCGGCTTCAACAACCACTACCACTACTACTTCACACACCTTTCTCGTCATTTTCATCGTTTTTACTTCTTTCATACGTTCTACCTTCCTTTTCTTGTTACAAGACATATTACCCCAAATTGAAGCTAATATCTCTCACACTTAAGAACTTTTATAAACTCTTGTACTTACATACCAATCTTGTGCCATCTATGAACATTACTACTATTTTTCTACAATATGAAATTGTAATAATGTTTATATAAATTATTATTGTTATAATCTAAGCTTGATTGTTTTAAGATATAGTTTATTGTGCTTTATTTTACTCATTCATACATCCCTTATAGTGGACATATTCAAACAAGGCCTAATACAAACCACACGAAAAATCCACTTTAATATCACAATTACATGCTGATAAAACTGCTGCAATTTGTCAGTTTGGGACAAGAGTGAAAGAAGGCCTTATTTATTATCAAGTAAAAGGATTTTTGCCCTGGGGAGAGTGAAAGAAGAGAGAATGTCACCTTTTTTATCCCAAATATTAGAAAAATTAGACACATACAAAAACAAACAAAACTTGAAACTACTAAGTGAAATTTGAAACAAATATTTATTACATAGTCATTAAAACAATATAACAAAATATAATTTTTACTTTTGTGAAGCTTTTTAGTAAAGGCAGATAAGAGATCCAGATATATAAAGACTCTTAAAAGGATCTATAATACAATCTTCAAATAATGGAAAAAATCTTTGGGATGGTAATACAAAAGGTGGCTTTGTCAAATTCATTTGCATCACAGGAACTTTTAACATTTTTTCATCTTTAGAACACAGTTCTATTCACAGGTTTCACTTGATTCACTTCTTTCTTTCTAGTTGCTTCTTCTGGGAGAAACAACTCAACTCATACACAGGTGACAGTCAAAAATAGCTTTCTATTCTGGAACTGTATTTTTTCTGCCTTTAGGATGAAGTTTCATATCTCCTTATCTTCTGACTTGTTCAAAAATTATTACATTATCTAGTCAAAATTCTTATTACCTTCTGAAGTAATCAGTACCCATCTTATATATTATATATCATTAAACAGGTTCCAGGTGGGTATTAACTTTAGATTTATGTGGGCGGAAGCCACCCTTTTGATTGAACAATAAATACATAGATAATTGTATATACTTGTTTATAAGTGTACTTCATGTGAATGGAAACCGTTCAGTATTTTTACAAAAACCTTATTCTTTTCATTTTAGCTCATATAATGTGATCCAAGCTTCTGAGCAATACTAGTAGACTTACTATAGTAAAATATTGTAGTACTGGGCATATTTTAAGCAAATAAATGATATTCATTCTTTTTGTATACAGCTTCATTCTTTAATTCAAAAGCTACCCCAAAAATGGTAAGAAAAACCACTCCCTGTAAAATATCTGATACTTTTTTTTTCATTCAAAAATATCTCTGTATAGTGTGACCTCCTATTTTTTGTATAAAAATTGATCATAAAAACTACACTCAACAAGTATGTATGGTATATATTTTTTAAGTTTGAAATGGTCCTGCTTGATCCAGTTATTTTCAATCATTTTTCTTTTAGAGCCAATTATAAATTTAGTAAATTCTACAGACAAATGTAGCACCTCAAATCTATTTTTTATAAACCATCTGACATGGTGTATTTTAAATACACTTCTCTCAAAAATAAGTGTAAAAGACAAACCCAAACTATTATACTTATTTATTTATAATTATCTACACTTTTTATTAATCATTATTTTTAATTATTTTATATCACTAACAAATGAAAAAAATATTTTATACAAGAAAAACAAACTGGATCCACCACCAGAACTAATTGTCTTCTCCATTATACTGTCATAAAATGATTACATACAATCAAAAACGGTAGTTAAAAAATCACAAAACAGGCTTAACCCATATCCTCAGCTCCCCCTTTTCCAGTCTCTCAGTCTCTACACCTTTATAATTTCCACAACCTTGATCTTAATCTCTTTCCCTTCTTTCTCCTCTACCCACTCCTTCACTTCTTCCTCCAACAACTTCAATAACAACAGCAGCTATCTCAAAAAGATAAAGTAGTTCTTTGGTAGTTTGGTAGTTCTTTGTAGCCTGCCAACCAGGAAAAAAGAACATAAAAATAGAGATTAAAGGAAGATATTTGCTTTGATGGGTCAAAAGTCCATAGGATAGGCCATTGGTATCTACACTACTGAGTATGTTTTTCTCAGCTGTACAAAACCGGTAAACCAATTAAGTTTCTATTGCTTGCTAATTTCAATGGCCTAGAAGGGCTAAACTCATTTCTGTCCTTCAATACTTCAGTGTTGGTACATGAGGGTCATTCAAAATATTCTAAGCCTCACCCAGAAAGAAGAAGCATAGCTGAACATTTTCATTGTGGCAACACACTACCACTTAAAACTAGAAAAACAAATTCAGATTTCTGTCTTAATTTCTGTGCAGGGGAGACCAATACAAAGGTGAAAGGTGTGCAACAAATCTAAAAATAGACAAACAAAGGTCCAAGCAATCATAAAATATCTGAAAAAGAAAGGTATGACACCCAAGGATATTTCATGAGGACATGGTACAGACATATGCTGAGTACTCCCCTTCTTATGCAGTTGGGAAGAAGTGAACTATGGAATTAGGGCAATGTCAGATCAGGTCATTCAAAAGCCAACCACTGAGTTTATACCATTCACAGTATGGCTTTGGATGACAGACATCTTGTTGTCCAACAGACAGCTAAATTCTGGTTTGGTCCATACTGTTTGGGGGTGAGCAATAAGTATGCAAGATGGCTTCCAATAATGCTGACACCAGAGCAGAAACTGAAAAAGGTTGACATTTTCAGTATACTTTTGCCTTGCTTCCAGGCTGACACTGAGAATTTTCACATAGATTAGTAACTCAAGATGAAACCTGGATTCACTACTCTGAACATGAATCAAAGATTCAAAGCAAACAGTGGAAACACTTTGGTTATCTACTTCCAAAGAAATTTAAGCATGTAGGGCCTGTTGGTAAGGTGATGATTTCTGCAGTTTGGGATTCTGAAGCTGAGGTCAGGTGTGCTCTTGCTCCAATATAACATAACTGTTCACTTGGTTGCAGTGGCTGAAGCAGTCAACTGTGGCTTTGAATTGCTTACTCCATTTCCCATACTCACCAGCTCTATTCAACTTCTTGTTTCCTACTCAAATCACACTTGCTTGTATGCCATTTTGGAAACAATGATGAGATTTTATATTCTATAGAGAAGTTTTTGGAGGACCAGGATGCCAACTTCTTCCATGATGTCAAGGGGGAACTATATTGAAAAATAGTGAAAAAATGTTTTGTTTCTTCAACTCCTTCTGAGTGAAGCTTACAACTTTTTGAATGAGTCTTGTGTGTTATTTACAAAATACTCATATTATTGCAAGTGACTGTCAAGGTATCAATCTCTATGCTGGATCTTATTATAAAGGAGAGAGCATTTTGGTTTATTAGAGTTTATGCATCTAATGACAGCAGGAGGTGAACTGGGTTTTTTGTTGTTGTTGTTGTTGTTGTTGTAGTGATTCCTTTGTGATACTATTAAAGCAGTTAATTTTAGTGGGTGATCATAATACTATTGTTAAACCCAATACAGACTGAAGAGGCAATAGCAAGAGTACTTATATTACTTCAGATGTAATGTGTCTTTTGAATTTAATACCAAACTTGATTTAGTCAATAAGTTTTGAAATGAAGACTTGAAGATGACTCAGGTTAGATACAATGTGCTTGCTGCATCAACCAAGTTTTAGATGAGTTGACTTAAGACTGTCCAAATTTTCATAGTGTAGTTTAACCAGTCTATTGCCCAGTCTGGATTCATATTTTTTGCTTTTCTTTTTTTTAACAATTATCTTCACCTTGAAGTAGAGCGTTACAGAGTAAGTAGTACAGTTTACATGGATATATGGAGAAAATAGTGATTAATCATAAATTTGAACAGGTTAAGATTTTTGGGAGTTGGTTCCACAAAGCAGTGGTTTGTGGAAAGAAGCTGCTTGAGTAGAACCTATATCTGACTAATGGAATACAAAGGTGGTTTGCTTCAATGTGCATGGCATGGCAGCTCTTTGCCTTGAAGGTTAGAACTGGTAAAACTAATTTGTTTGAGCACTTTCCATGGAAATAGTGATTGAGCAGTAAGAGGCATGCAATATTTCATCTGTGAGAAAGGAGTTGTAGGATGGAAAATAATTTGTCCCCCACAAGAATGTGGTGACACTTTTTGGTTCTATCAAAACAGGAAAGTGAAGACTGGGCAGATCCTGCCCATATATGGCAACAGTACTTCATTTTTGGCCTGATTTGACTCTTGTAAAGGTAGAAGATAGAAGGAGTCAGGTACTTATTGGAGGGGTACAGGAAACCAACCATTTTTCCAGCCTCTTTAGCAATGGATCATACATACAAATTCAACTTGAGGTATGAGTTGAGTTTAAATTCCAGTAGGCACTCAAGGCATGAGGTTTCCCTGAGGGAACATCTTTTTTATCATGATTGCTGATAGTTTTGGGTCTGATCAGCAATGATAGAATGTCACTAGTTTGAGGCATTAAATGTAGCCAGCTAGTTTTCTCCTGCTATCACTAAACATAGGATGTTTTGGGAATTTTCAGAACTAACTAACACTAGCCCTAAAGCAAGAATTGGTAGGGGCTATGGTTAAGAAGATGTAGTGAAACAATTTCAAAAGCAGAATTTTATCATTATCGATTTAAATTTTTGCTATATGGGCCTTATAAAATGATTTGTTGTACACTTTACGAATTTTGTTTAAGTATTTTATTAAAATACTTACATTAATACAAAAAAGAACATTGCCAAATTCTTATTGTATTTTTATTTTTTTATAAAATGTTTCCCTTGTTCTATTCTTCTACAGTATTACTTTTGTTTAAAACATCGATTCTTTATTAATATTATCTCCATTAAGTAAATTATTTAAATGTTATTTTTGAATTGATAATTTTCTCCTATTGTTTCTACTTTTTTTTTTTTTTTAATCGTATCACCCCGAGCAAGGCGGTAACGCCACTGACGTGCAGGGGGCTATGTAATAGTGAAAAGATTGGAAAAGAGAAAGCCAAAAACCACATCCTAAACAGGGAACAAGGGATGAGCCTCTTAATCTGTTCAATAGACGTGGGTGGAGTGTGAACCGGGCGATAGATAGACCTATCTACTCCGATTGAAAAAAAAATGAAGTGAGAAGATTGGAAAAGAAAAAGCCGGAAACCACATCCTAAACAGGGACTGGTGTAGAGAAATTTATCTAACCATCCCAATATAAATGTGTCCAGGGTATAATGATAAGCTACATCCAGCAGCAGTAAAACCTCTTATCAAGAGGTTTTGCAGAGCATGGAACCACCTCTTAATTGTTGTTGTGCCCAGGTCTGGA
Organism: Ascarosepion bandense; assembly: GCA_037127315.1. NCBI lineage: Eukaryota > Metazoa > Mollusca > Cephalopoda > Sepiida > Sepiidae > Ascarosepion > Ascarosepion bandense. The sequence goes on along the minus strand of JBBBDQ010001567.1, from coordinate 1,146,321 downwards.
AGCACCTGTTAGGGTCTATCATAGTCCCAGTCTACTCATTTACTTGCTACACACCACAAAAACTCTGATTTTTACATCATGTGACCATGACACAGCAAAATAAAAATGAGGCTCACAAGGAACATATAAAAGGAGCAGTCTAAAGGCAAACAAGTCAGTATCACCCTGCTAACACCTTCGACCTGCTACTATCTTGCCTGACACCACACTGCCTGATGCCTCTGACCTGCTACCACACCTGTTGACCCCCTGTTGACCCCCCCCCCCCCACCACCACCACAACTGTTTTTTCAGGACAAAACAACTGTCTTTTTCAGGACAACCAACAGGTTTTTTTTCTCTAGTCATTACAACTGCCCTTTTCAGGGCAGGAAAGCTTATCTTCACAATATATGCACCAACTCGATGCAGCAACTTCCAGTGACCAGTCCAGATCAACGCAACAGCGACCTCCAGTGTAGGAACATTACTGGATCAACTACCAACTGCTAATGTAGTCCACACACCAGTCAAACAGATCAAACTGCACTTTGATAGCACAGTCTACACCACCTGATGCAAATGCATGATGGACCAATCCTATTCAACCAGTGCAGCAACAACTACTAACCCAGGCTCCGTTTCCTGATCTACATATTTTTAACAGCCTCACCAACGACTCAAGTCTATGAGTAGTAGACACTGCTCAATCAACAACAGTCACATGGCAACCCAAGAGATCGTTTTGAACTATAAAACAACACAAAAAAAGACTTGTCAGACTAAGGCAACTTTTTCACCTTACATTTTGTTTTTGTCATCCTTGCATTTCTGGTGTCACTTCACAATTTTTTAAAAGTCTCCGAAGTTGTTTACTATAATCAGCCTCACGACAGGTCCCAGTTATGTGGAGTCAATACATTATGAAAACATGGAAATAGATTTTTATAGTAAAAATACCAGCAATACATTTAAAATAAAAATAATTTACAAAAAAAAGGTTACCAGCAATACACTTGACTTTTGAGAAAAACCCTCTTTACAAAAATATGTCCATGAAACCTGATCTACAAACTGATTCCTTGCAAAGAAAATACATATTCTATTTATTAAAAATCTTTTCAGCATCTTAACTTAAAATAACTTGCCTCAAACTTAAAATAACAAAGTTTCTCCATCAAAATATTTATGTTATTATTAAGAGAAAAATTCAAAGTAATTTTTAATTATTTTTCTAATTTCTTTAATACTTTCTGTTACAAAAGAAAAAAAAAACTGACCAAAACTCAGAGCTAAATCACAGACAAATATTTAATTTACAAAAACACCAAATAAAATATTTACAAATATACAATTTTTGTTGCATTCAGAACAGAAAAATAGAGTTTACTACTGATGAGTGTTACGAGGAGAGAAGGGGAAGGTAAGGTGTCAAGTATCTTTACCTAGTCAAAATAGCAAAGTAGTTTAAGTACTATACTTTTTGGAAATCCTCAAATGTGTATATAAAGAATAATTTCCAGTATGATCAATGAAAGAGTCAAAAAATTTACCCTTTTAATCCCATGAGGTTCTCTTTCAGGCTTTAGTTGGTCAGCAACTTTTAGTAGAGATTCTTTCGACTGGATATACAAGTCCTGAATCAGGCCAGAATTGATAATGTCAGCAAATCCTTTTAACAACTGACTACTCTCTTCCCAAAACCTATTTTTATAGGGGCTAATACCTAATTTGCATATTTCTTGAAATCTCTTGAATCTACTGGAATTTTTTCAAACATTCTAGCATTTTCCAAACGTTCTATTCCTAATTTCTCTATTTAACAACTACTTCATGAATTAAAACTTTTTTGTAATAACAAGTAGGACTCAATAGAATCCCTTAATAGAACTTTTAGACATTAATAATATTAATTTGTATATACATGCATCCTTGTAATATTTCTAACATGTTTGAAATTTTGGTAAAAATCTTGTTTTGTTTTTTGTCAGCAGGTAACCAAATTGTTCCCAGAAAATGTAATATTATATAACTCAGTTTTTTGGGATTTTCCAGTAAAAAACACATTAATTTAGAAATTCTTGCAAAAATCAAATAATTGTCAGATTTTAATGAAACTTCCAGGACTTATTCACAAATAAATAAGATTATTTTTGAAATTATCATGTTTAGAAAATCTTGGTAAAAATATTATTCTTACCCCACTTCCATGTAAATTCATGAAATTTTAAAAAATTAAAGATAAGCTTTTAATTATATTTAAAAATATATATATATCTTGAGGACATTATAGTCTGAAGAAAAAATTTTCCGATGAAAAATGAATTTTTAAAAAAATTGTTTTCATTTTTTCTTCTTTAATTATAATCATTTATAATGTGGTGATACCAAGCAAAAGCGATGGACCAGATGTTTGCTCTATGACAACCAGAAAGCAAATGACCAAAAGTTGTCTGTGCGCAGGTGGATCCGCGCAGATGTTCTGGTTGAAAAATAAAAATTAATCAAATATTAAATTTCTATTTTGCGAGCCTACGCAAATTTTATTTATCAGCCAATGGGAAGCCCAGAATCAAATACAAATGTGAAATCCCAAACGAGCTGCTGTGATCTAAAAAGAAGATATAAAAAGCGGATACAGACAGACCCCAGCAGGCAGACCTCGAGAAGAAGAGTGTAATCAATATCCCCTTGATCTAAGTCAAGCGGCTACTACGCTTGCCTTTTTCTTTCTCCCCTGCCTCAAAACTACTTACTAACTTACGAACCCTAGGAGCGGAAAGTTCAAAATGAACATTTCTCACATACCTCCACTCTATTTTCGATTCCTTAAGCACTAATTATCTTTCACCATTATTACCATAATCAAAATTGAAAAGTTTAAATATAAATCATCAAGCTAATAGATTTTTTAAATAATTTTTTTGTGTACAGGAAATTTTTTTTAGTATAGTATTTTCTGTGTTATATTAAAAGGTTACGTGTTTCATGCATTCTTCCCATTACAAGAAAAAAAATTGGGCAGTTATGTCAATTCTGGTCAACCATACTTAGCTGTCACCTGATTTCTGGCTGTCATCAATCAGTTCGCACCTTGGTGATAAGAAATAGTTTTGTTCTAAAGTTCATGCTACAAACAAGTAATACTTGTGTAAAACAGGTTAATTTAACTTGAATTTTGCTAATTTTCCAAAAAATAACATGTCACAGATGTGAGATGTATATTAGTTTTTTTTTTGCCAGATTTTTAAAACCGAGAAATCACTTATGTTATGTTTGTTTACAAATGTGTCGATCCCTAAAAAATGACTGAAAAACTGAAAAACTTAAAAACTATAAAATTTTTAAAAATTGAAAAATTTTAGATTCCAACCAATAATTTCTGTTTGAAATACATCAGTATTTTGCTTAATCATTTATCTTTCAATTAAATTTTAAGAAAATTTCAAGAAAACTTTTTAATTTTTAAAAATTCAATTTAAAAGTTTGGTATGGAAAATGAGTGGAGGTATCTACAAAAGAAATAAAAAACAAAACCAATCAAAGCTTTAATGAAAAATTGAAAATTAGATTTCGTTATTAAAATGACCCAATCAAACTCAAAGAGTTGATATGGTATTTATTTACAAAAAAAAAAAAAAAAAAAAAAAATCAATCAAGTTATTTCCACCAAACAAGAAACTTAAAAACAACTTTTTGTGATTCATTTTTTACATATTTCATTTCCTAAGAGAAATTAAACTGATTCCAAAAATGTAATGTAAACAAAATAACCATAACACTGACTTACAAAACAAAATCTTTCGCTGTTTAAACACGTTAAATTGCGGCATTATGCCTTATAAAAATAAACAAACAAAACCAATATAAGCACTACCATACACGCGATATATGGTAAACCGTAATACTTTGTTCATGGGTGAAGAAGAAATAAAACAAACAAGGACATGTAATTGTTTGAGAGAAAAAAAAACAAAAAACAGTAGAAGTAGTTTGTTTAGGAAGCGAGTAGAATCAGTGGACAAGTGTAACTAAAAAAAAAAAACACGTATATGCTGAATGGATGGATGGATGGATGGATCGATCGATCGAAGATTATGTTTTCATCGTCAATAGGGATAAATGTAAAAGGAGGAAAAATGTGATGTTCTAAATATTTTGAAGGGGGTTATATGCTAATGAGGTTGAAAATCATCCAATAACAAGGCTCTATGTCACGTGTGTGGGTTAGGGTTAGGTGGGGAAAAGCAAATCGTTATCGTCGTAGCAGCCATTATCGAAGGCGGTCTGATATATACGGTGACCTACTGAGCAGTTTATTTTTTTTTGTTGAGGCTCTTAAGCAGCAACCAGGATTTATTTGAAAGCAGAAATACTTTTCGTGGTTTTCTCAACAGTAATCGAAGATTTTATTTATAAAACCAGAACCCCTGTCTTTATTATTTTTTAAAAAAGAATAGCCAAAATGGGGTTTGAAGTGTGTGGACCTAACGAAGTGATGGTTGTCTCCGGTGAGTGTTGGGCAAATATCCTATTAATAAACACTAGTGAGAAATTAACTTTTAAATGATGTAATTAGCAAGAGGCTTTAATGAATGCAGCAACTTAGTTATTTTCATAATTGTCTCCTTTGGTGATAAAAAAATATCCTTCCAAAGAAAATATTATCGTTGTGATTGTTGATAAGTCTCCTCTTCTTGCTTGATTTCGTTTAAAAAGTGGTTAAAAATATTAAATATCGGTGTTTACTATTTATCCATGTGAAAAAGTATAAAATTAAATTGCAGTATTGACTTTTGAAATAACCTGCAGAGGTGGTAGTTGTCAAAATTTGATTGGAAAATAGTTTCCAACATGCAATACATTTTTTTTTTTTTCAATAAAATGATTATTAGTTTTTCGAAAGACAGGATTTCTTTTCAATCTGAGCAAAAGTAAGAAAAAAAAATCAAGATTGTATCTCTTTTCTTTTCTTTGTCATAATTAAAATATTGTAATGTAGGAACATATTTCGAACATCACAAAAAAAATCAATTACAAATCATTTATATTGAATTTTACACACACCATCAACAAGCAAATCTTTTTAAAATAATTAGCCAACAATTTCTACATGTTTAGAAAAAGTAAATGGAAATTTCTAACCAATTGAACTAATAATGATAATGATATTAGTTCAATTAGTTAAAAATTTCCATCATTATTTGTGTTAAATTTTATTCAAAATTTGAGAAATCTTTCTGTGATTTGCTTTGGATAAAAAGTGAATCAGATTTGTTGAGAAACAAAGTTAATTCAAACAAAATTGCTATGGTATTTTCAAATAGTGGATAGATTTGTTTTAAAAAAATGGTCATTGAACTTAAGTGAAAAAATAACCCTCCTTTATCGGTCAATTTTTATTGGAATAAAAACTATTTTTAAGTGAATCTCAAACTTGTTTGAATTTGTTTCACTAAAAAATTTTAAATAAACAAGGCTTGACAACATTGTTAATGTTTTTGTTGTATCTTAAAACAAAACCTCTTGTAAAAAAAGATAAAAGAATATTTTCATCTAATCCGATTTTATTTTGCACTTTTATATTTTAATTTTATTCATGTCAACAAATTCTTATAAGATTTCATGATTTTTAATTTTTATCTTAAATTGTTTTTGGCTTTGCAAACTTCTCTGGTTAACAAATGTTAATTTTCTTTTCAAATTTTGCTTTCTTTTGTGAAGATAGCTAGCAACAAAGTTTGTTTTATTTTTCAGGATTTTTAATTAATTTTAACTTGATCCAATTTAATTACTACTTCAATTAGTGTCAATAAATGTATTGTTGCCCTAGCTAGATCATTTTTTTTTTTAATAATTTCAATCATGGTACTGAATTTTCTAGTTTATTTTATTTACTTTTTCGCACTTTTTATTTAATTTTTGCCAGTATTAATGCGACTATCGTAAAATCATTTACGATTTTTTTAATCAACATTCATTTACGCTTCGGCTTGAAATAATTTTTCCATTAGAAAAGGAAAAGATCCAAAGATCTACTCTACCACATAAAGAGAACACATAAATTTGTTTATTTTGACTTTTTCATTGCCTTGTCTCTTGTTGATCTTGAATTTCTATGCAGTTAATTTTTTAGTACAACGCCGCTCTATAAGTCTTTTTTAGTTTTTTCCCTTACAAACACTAAGTACAGTACACAAGTACACAGTGTTGACTTGTTAATAATACTGCTTGAGAGCTTGACTAGTATTTTAAATTTAATTACCAGCTACATTTTTTCCCAAATGCTGAATGAATGTCTATTTTCTTCAGTATGGTTCTTTAGTCAAATTAGTTGACGTTTTGTCTTTTGTTAACTAACACTGATTTAAAAATGTTCAACTTAAACTGAAAGGGAGATTGTCCTCAGCATCATTCTTGTGGCCACGCCCTAATTAAAACAAGGTATGTGCGTGCGCGTGCGCGCTGAGGAAGTAAACTTGATTTTTCGTTCTTCTTAAACTGGGTTTATTACTTTCTTCCTAATTAGAAGAAATTGGTGCAGTTATGGTTGAGATGATCTCATATTTGACCGTGTACACACCCAGGTTTCAAATTTCTTGGTGAAAACCTTAAAGAAGCAAGAAGTTCTTTTTAAAATTATCAAATAATAAACTAGATTACAATGCCGCATTTTTTCTATCTTTGGGAATAAATTCTACGTCGTAGCTTTCTCGGCTTTAAACTAAAAAAAAGTGATTTATTTATTTATTTTTTTTTTTAGTCTGTTATTTAAAAAAATCCGAATGTTTTACTGAGGGATGGCTTCTTTTTTTGCTAACGCTTTCCTTTTTAAAATCTTAAATTAAGTTAGATAATGATTCGTTTCATGGGCCACGCCCTTCTAAACCTCATGCGGAAAGTTTACCTTCACAATAACTGCAAATAAAACATTTCTTATTTTTATAATGATTTAAGCATAGTCTGGTACAGGTTCAGTGAGGTTGAATTCGCGACAATTTCGTCTGCGAAATAACGAATTTGCTAACCATATTGCGGCATTTTTCTCTTCATCAAGAAGCACCCTTTTAATTATTCATAACTTAAAGAACCACACATTCCATTTCCCCTATTTAATGAAGTAGAATATTTAAGTTTTTCATTTAGTCACTTACTTTCATTTTAAACTATTTCTTATATATGTGAATAAAAATGAAAAATAAAAATAAATCTCATTTTTAACTCAGTGCAAAGTAAATTAGTAAGTTAGGTGGATTGATTATTCCGTTAGCAATATTTTTAATTTTCAATCCCCCGTCTCCAGATGGTTATGAAAAAAATCTGTCAGCAACCACTTTTAAACAAAACCGATACCTATTATTGTCTGTATTTAGTGTCCAGTCTTACTGCATATTTGGAAAACTGTCAATGACGACCACATCAGTTCTACTTATGTGTAAATTTAAAAATCAACTTTGTTTTATAAACTAAAACATTGCTCATTAAACCAAAATTCTTATTTGTGAAAGAATTTTATATTTATTATATTTAACTTATCTATTTTTGTTGGCGTATTTTTCTTTTCCAAATTCGTTTAATTCTCTTTTGTGTGTGCGTGCGTGTCTGCCTGCCTGTGCGTGTGTCGCTCTCTTTTTCTCTGTCCGGTCAAAAACTATTGTTAACAGTAACATTTGCCTTCATTGAATAAGTGGTAAAGTAGTAATAAGTAGTACCAAATAAAATAATTCTTCTATCAGCGGAATATCTTAATGCTTCCAACGAGCGGACTGGGATTGTTCCATGATTTTCTTTTGATGTCCCTTCAAAGTTTTTCAGTCTCTTTGTTGAAGACTCTGCCTCTGAGGTTACCTCCTAGTTGAAAGCCAGCATCAATGCTTTCATCCCAGCCAGGAAAATTCTTAAACTTCAACTTCATTCATCTCTTTGGTTTTCTCCTGCTTGCTCGGCTGCCATTGCCTAGGAATAACTTCTTCCAGCTTTACCAGAGTGACAAGTCTTGACTACAATAGGTGCTTTTTTTGTCTCTACACATAATGAATGCAAGCATGTCCTAAATGATGCTAAACTGTTGTTTATCAATAGAATGAAGCAGTGTAGAGCATCTTGCAAGTTTGGCTCCAAAGACTACTGGTGACTCTGCAAAAGTGTGCTAAACGACAACAAACACTCTATCTCTCATCTATTCAATCAATTTAAGGTTGTCACTACTTCAGTGGACAAGGTTGAGTGCTTTGCCTGCAAGTTTTCTTCCAACTCCATATGTGACTTGTCTGGAGTACCCACACCTGATATCCCACCTAGAACTGAGGCCCCTAGTTTCTAATTTCTAAACTTGATTCTCATAAGGATAGCAGAGGTGATGATATTCCAGTCATTGTCTTAAAGAAATGTGCCCATGAATTATCTCCTATGATTTCCAAACTCTGACTATTGCCTTGCTACTTCCTATTTTCTGCTTGTTAGAAGTCCCTCTCTGTTTCTATTTTTAAAAACTCTAGGCAACCTTCTGGCCCCTCTAATTATCAGCCTCTTACCACACTTTGGTAAAGTGTTCAAGGCTATTATCAATGCTGAAATAGTTCATCTCACGACCTACTCTGTCAAAACAGTATGGCTTCTCTTTTGCTAGGTCTACTTCTGAAATGCTAATGGCCATCATATATATATATATATATATATAATATTGTGTGTGTGTCAGGCTCTTGATAAGAATGGCAAAGCTCAAGCTATTGTCCTGGATATCTTGAAAGCTTTTGATGGGGTTTGGCATGTGGTCTTCTGCACAAGCTACATGATATCTCTGGACAATTGTTCAATTTAATCTAATCGTGAAATGAAGGTCATCTTGAATGGCATACTTCAAGATACTTTCATGTGAACACGGGTGTACCTAAGGCTCTATCTAGGTCCTATGCTTTGAATACTGTTGCCATATCTGGTCAGGTGCTCCTGTTATTCATCTCAGAGTTCTTAACAAAATCCAGAGAAGGATCTGCAATTTAATGGATCCTGATATAGCAGCTTGACTTCAGTCACTTTCTTACCAAGGCAATGTGACTTCCCTTTGTCATTTCTACAAATATTATCACTGCTTTTTCTCTAATGAGCTTCTTTCCCTGGTGCCCCAATCACATGATTTTACTCATGTTACCAGATTGGCAACTAGTTTCCACCCTTTTTACTGTCAAAATAGTCAAATTTAACTGCCACTTCTCTAGCAGTTTTTTCTGCATTTCTTGCCTGTGGAACCCTTCTGTATACTTGCTTCCCTGATAGCTACAATCTCTAAAAGTTTAAGTGCAACGTCAAATGCCATCTTCAATCTTCTTGATTCCCAACTTTTTCTTATCCTTTCCTTGCACATACTTAGTAACTTATTCCCTGTTTCTTTTTCTTTCCTTTTCTCTCACTGTAACCCCCTGTGCACCAGTAGTAGTACTGCCTTGCTCGAGGTGAAATGATTAAAAAAAAAATTAAGCAACTCTTTGTTGGTTAGAAAATCATTGTAGTGGGCCTAAATAAAATACTCTAATAAAAGGCAAAAAAAAACTAAGACCTTTTAGAATAATTATTTATGAATTATAGACACTATTCTAGGTTCCTTGTTTTTCTTTTTAATGAATGATGAATTTTTCTAATTGTTTTTTTTTTTTTTAATTATAATAGTTTAAGTTTTAAATCTTTAGAAAAATTCTGTATTAATTTGTAGAAGTTAGGTGATATTAAGTAAAAACTTTGTAAAGATGGATGTCCATACACAATATTATCAGAAAATAAGTAGTATTGTGGTGCAGTAGATATCTGCTCAGAACAAGAAAATGGAAAGCCAAGTTTGAATTCCAGTTGAATTTGTTTGCATTCATTTACATGCAAATACGCTGGTATGAATCCATTACTTCTCCCTCCAGATATGGATTAAATAGCAGGACAGATTGGTTTCTATAGCCTTAGTTAACAACCAGTCTACTGCAGAAAGTAATGGCAACCTACTGCGGGAAAATCTTCTGCCCAATCAATCATGTCTCGAGGCATTTTCACCAAAGTGTATATCACATGTGGCACTTAACTGACTGAACTATAGTATATTTAAAATTTATTGGTAACTTTCTCATATTTCCTCAACAAGCATTTTCATAAGACTATAAAATCAAAATGTTAGATTACTTAGAATATTTTCCTGAAGGCCTTTATAACTGGGTCGTTATAAATGCCTTCATGTTGTATTTAAGTAATTTTTCAAGTTAAGTACCTGTTACATAAAAATGCCTAACATTAAGTGATCGATAAATCTGTTAGTACCTAATAAAAGAACCCGCATCCATGATAAATTTTTTTTTTCTGCAATGTATTGAATTAAATTTTTTTTTTTTTAATCATTTCCTCCCCAAGCCACTAAGACAAGGGGCTACTGAGTATGAAAAGATTTGAGAAAGAAGAGAGGCCAATAAAAGAACAGGAATTATGATGATGATTGATATTCATTTAAATTTATGAAGATCAAAGTTAACTGGAAAGTAAGAAACTAGAACAGTTTCACGAGAGAAAAAACAAAAAACTAATCTTGATATAGAACTTGTTGCATTTATTTTCCTCTGAAGGCAAATATGAAAACTTTAGTCTACACATGTATAGGCTGTAGCAAGAATAACCCAGTCTCCACCAACTTTTGCTGCAGGCATCAAGGCATACCTGACTCCTATATTAGTACAATAGGAAGCTGCTGAAACATAGAGATATGGTACATTTTAAGTTTTGTCTAAAACCAGTTTTTTACTTTCCAGTCAACTTTGATCTTCAAAAATCTAAATGCAGTATTGTTATCTTCTGTCTTAATCAGTTTTTTTCATTTACCTCTCTCCTTAATGTCGTTTTTGTTGTGTTTTTTTTTTTCTTCTCTTCAATATTCTTTTATACTCAGTGACTGTTACTTTGCCTAGTGACTGGTGGGTACAATAAAAAAAAATTAAGAAATTTGATTAATTCAAATGATTTGATCATAGATTAAAAGTAGGTACACGCCCTGTCTGCCCCCTTTCTTATAGCTTTTGTTTTAATTTCAAGCTAATAGATTAAAATAAATTTAATATTTCCAATAAATAAAATACTTTATATTTCAATCCAAATTTAAATTGACTAGAATAATCTTTCTTTTTTTAATCTCTAAAATTGGCCATATTGACAAATTTGACATTTACATAATTCTCATTATTAAAAAAAAAAATTCTGAAACTGAAAGTTTTGAGATGAAAATAAAATTTTTTCTGGAACTGATAATGTCATATATGGATGTCTATATTTACAAAAATCGGCAAGTTTATGCACACAAAAAATTATTTTTTAAATACAGGGGTAGGGTGGGGTTAATGTATTGTAAACTTTTCAATTTATGATTAGTAGATAATAGTTTTTATTTAATAACAGTATCACCTAACTGCTATGAATTAATACAGAATTTAAAATTTATAAATTTAAAAAAAAATTTTTTATTTCATGAAAAAAAAAAACTGGTACAATAGTGTTCATAAAAGCACTTAACAGCTTTTTTAATTAAATAATATCTTGGTTTTCTTTTTCTTAAGATTCAAAGCAGATTTTCTGTAACTAGGGATTCTGTTTGACAAAAACTGGTTTAAATTTTCCAAGGACTTCTTTATTTTTGTTTATACATCAAGCACTACAAAAATAAATTTCTCAATTTCATAAAATTTTAAAAAATCAGGTAAGAAAAAAAATCCTACCAAGCTTTTTTAGAAAGAACGTTTGTAAAATAATTTCTTTCATTAGTGAATAAGTCCTAAAAGTTTCATTAAAACCTGACAATTAGCTGACTTTTGCAAGAATTTCCAAATCATTCTTGCACCACAAAAAGACTCAAATTTTCCATAATAATTTATGGTCACCTGTTGATGTAAGAAAAAAAATTTTAACTAAGATTTTGATTTTTCTGAATTTTTTTGAGCTTGTTGAGAATTGAGAACAGCATAATCAATGCATTTTCTTAAATCCTTTTTCTCCTGATCAGACTAGCATTTATTAGATTGAAACTGTAGTCAGATGTATTATGGTAAACCATCAGTGCATTTAAAGTGATATGCAGCATATTCCCACAATGCTCATATAGTTATGTATCTTTTTCTTTCTCTCTTCCCTTTTATTTTTCAGCAATTTATTTTATATATTCCTGCTTCTGGCCTATTGTTGTTGCTATCTTGTTTGGAATTGGTAGGTCGCATATGTGCTTGCTTTTGTTATAGTTGTTGGGATTATTATTATTTGTAAAAAAAAATTTAGGAAGTTAGTCATGGCTCTATTTGTGTATAGGAATTTAATGTTTTCATGTCTTAACTAAGGGTTTTAGTGTATTGATGAGATCATCAGAATTTTTAATGTGTGCTGAAATGATTTTCAAAGAAGTTATTTTTGCTATGGCTTTTGCTTATTTGTGGGCTGAGCTATTTATCTATGATAATGAGGTGCCTGGTTTATATAGCTTGTAAAGCTCAGGTATAGTTCATTGGTATTCTATCAGTTTCACTCATGATTTCTCTTGTTGGTAACTTTTTGATGGGTTTATTGAATCTTTATGTCTCTGTTCTTGAATTTTCTCATTAGTATTTGAACCTCCCAAGGAGGTTTTCTCATAAGTGTTGGTATTCAATAAGACAAGATCTCCTCCTTTATGATATTTTTTGCTTTTCTGAAACTTCTCAAGTGCTTTGACTTGAAGCCAAACAGATGTTGGTAAAACATGAGCTTTTCAAGTTCGTTGCATCTCCTTATTGAATGGTGTAAATGAGGAGGGTTGACATGACCAATGAATTAAGTGATATGAGATCCTATTTTGGGATATGAAGCCAGCAGAAAACTAAAAGTTGTTGATTGTATGTAAATAGCTCTTACTTTTCAGTCTTTTGGGTTGATAGGTTAAATAAATCTGAATGGCTTTAATGCAAAATTATCAAAGGTCCCAAAAGCATAATTACTTTAAATACCATTAATCCCAATTTTTACTTACAGAAAAGAAAGAAAAAAAAACTATGAACAGAATTCTGGGGTGTTACTAAGTAAGTCTTTGATTTTTTTTTTTTTTTTTTTTTTTTTTTTTTTTTTTTTTTTTTTTTTTTTTAACAATAGATATGTTCAGAGCCAACAAATCTGAATGATTTTTGCTATTACATTGTCTTTTATTGACATCTGGGCGATTTTTTTTTTTTTTTTTTTTTTTTTTTTTTTTTTTTTTTTTTTTTTTTCTCTTATATAAGTGGTAGAGGAAATAGTATGAAAGGTTACTTTTGTATTTGGTTCCATGAAAAACAGATAACTGTTATAACAACCACCTATCATCACGTGATTAATTCTTGAATAAACAGGGAAACTTCTAACATGTACAATATCTGCTAACTAAACCTTAACTAATGTAAAGCAGACAATACTTCTTTGTCTAGTTTTCTAATACTAATCAATTTCCTAGAGCTGCTAGAAATACATTTGGTTGCCTGAAGATACTGTGAAAATTTCCAATATTTGTAATTATTTATGAATATCAGCATGTTTCACAGAATTTTGAGGTGAATGTTGGAAATGTAACTACAACAGTTTTCCTGTTAGTGGCTATCGGCTCAGAATTAAAAATCGGGGAGCAGAGTTCGAATTCCAGTTGAATTCCTTGCATTCACTTACGTGCAAATACCCTTGAGAAAGGTATTAATCCATTTTTTCCTTCCAGTTATGAGTGAAATCACAGGACAAATTGGGTTCTATAGCCTTGGCTGACAACCAATCTACCACAGAGTAATGGCAATCTACTGTGGGATAATCTTCTGCTCAGTCTCTTTTGGGACATGATTGCCTAAGTGTGTATGGCACTTGACTGACTGAAGTGAATTTGATCTTTGCTTAGCATGGATTCTATTAGAGGATATTTTGTCTGAAGTTTAAAGTTGTGATTTATAAATCTGGACAGACATAGCATATGATTATATTTCTATCTAAATTCACTAGCAGGAAGAAAACAACCCACTAGTGAGCCCTTGATTAAGTCTCTCCTATTCATTAATTCTTTATAGTCTATTCACTTTTGTTTGCCCATTTATTCCACTAATTCAGACTACTCAATTCACAATTGCCAAGAAACCAGATATGTTTTCATCTACTAGGTCTGTTGATAATTCACTGGTGTAATTTTGAAGCCTTAAACATAATATTTGTACTTTGGCGATGAAAGTTCGTCATTTCTTAATCAGAGCCTCCCAAATGATGTTTGTTTCTGTGCTAGGTCTATTAACGAGGTTGTCAGTTCAACATTTTTTCTTTGGCAACAATTCAAGCAACTAATTTCAATTATGAATAAATATTTTTAGTATTAATTCATAGTGTTGTTTGCTAAGAAAATTCAGTTTTGCATTATTTTTTCCTGTTACAGGATGCTGTCTGAGTCGACCTCAGTACATCAGAGGAGGACGGGCTTTTGTATGGCCTGGTATCCAAAAAATGCAAAGGTCAGTTTTGATCAATTGTTTTAAACTTTTTTTATTTGTATAAAGATTTTGAGTCCTCTTCAGTGATCTTGAAAAGTAGCCTTACAAATGAGATATTAACTTGACTCTGAAAGTGGAAATATTTTTTTTTAATCTTCCAAGAAACAGTATACATTACTTAAAAATTAGTTGACTATTCAGAGTTTCGGGCCAGGAAGTTTTTTCCGCCTGTATCCATCTTGCACATATACAGTTCAACCATCTGTTCATGCATAGAATACTGCTGTCATATATGGTCGGGCGCCCCTGCTGTTCATCTCAGTTTTCTCAAGTCTCCAAATGAGAATCTGTGATGTGATAGGTCCCGACTTGGCAGCTCAACCCCAGCCACTTTCTCACCTGTGGAATGTAGCTTCCCTCTGTTTATTCTACAAATATTTTCATGGCTTCTACTCTGAACTTAAGTTCAACAAGAATTTACTCATGCAACCAGACTGGCAACAAGGTTCCACCCATTTACAGTTAGATCAACCAAATGCAGCCAATATTCTACTCTAGTAGCTTCTTTTTTTTGCACATCCCATCTGTGGAACTCCCTTCCATATACTTGCTTTCCTGATGGCCACAACCTCCAGGAATTTAAATGCAATGTCAATACCCATCTCTTATCCACTTGACTCCAGTTCTTTCTACATCACCTTGTATATCTTGTTTTTTTTTGTTTTTGTTTTTTCTTTCTCTCTACCTTCGCAACTGTCTTCACACCTGTATTCCCATCCTTCTCTTGCCCTTTCTCTGACACCCCCTGTAACTGGTTTGTCTTTCTCTTCACTCTCCTCCTGTCTAAACTTTTATTCTTATGTAGTCCCCTGCACATCAGTGGCAGTACCACCTTGCTTGGAGTGAAACGATTAAAAAAAAAAAAAAAATATGAAGTTAGTTCTTCTAAAGTTAGAATTGCTTTTTTCTTTCTTCCTCACATTTTCCTTATTTTCCTTCAGTTTATATCATAATTCTTGAGATTCCTTTTCTTTCTGTCAATTACTATGACATCTTGGAAAAGATAGTTGAGTGGTTTTCCCCATTGCTCTCTCCATAATCTTGACTTCATAGTCCTAAACTAGTTGTCCAAAGCTAGAGCCCAACTTACCTTACTATTTAAACTATAGCTTGGGGTGGGTGAGTTATTTGTACCTTTTTCACAGGGCATTAGTGCATATATGGACAACTTTGAACTATATTTAGCAATCCCAATTTCTGCATCATTAACTGCTGCACTACCTGCAATCTTGTGAGATGAGTATACTAATTTGAATAAAAAGGAATGACATTGGATTCATAGCATTATCATCATTAACTGATTTACTTCAGATCATGTATGAAGCGAGACAGTTAACTGTTTACATCCTGAACAGTTTTCAAACTTCAAGTCAGGTTACTATAACTTTTAGCCTGGCTTCTTTACAAGATTACTGTCATATAAAATTTCAGTTAAATACTTTGGTTCTGTTTTTTATCTTAAAACTGATAGAAAAATTTTTTTTTTTTTTTTTTTTACTTAAACGTTTTTATGAGTAACAGAAGTAAAAAAAAAAAAAAAACATTCACAAGTATTTTTACCATTGATTTTAAAATACTGAAAAATTAATCATAACAAAATCTTTGTTTTTAATTTTTTTTAAAAATTTTCCTTAATCATAATTCAAATTGCTCAAAGTAGGTATCCCAAACTAAAATTTTATTTACAATATATCTAAAAAAAAATCCTTTAATAGGATTTTAGGCATAGAAAATCTTGACAAACCATAAAAGTGGTATCAAATTTATCTTAGCTCAATTACTTCATCCAGTTTTTGTCTTGTGCTATTAGACAAAGGGCCAATTTTAACAGTGTAAAGGTTGCAATGTTGACTAAATTATGCACAAATTAAAATAACATTGACATCTCATTTTAATATTTTTACCAAAATTACACAAAAATATCTTGAAAATACTAAAGGAATTTATTCAATAAAATCACCATCGGCTTCAACCAGTCTTGAGACAACTTCAAAATCTCTTGCAACTCCTCTGGGTAGTCTCTTTGTTTATGTTGGTAAATGCTGCCATGATCCTTGTCTTCAGTTCATCTCTGGTATTACAAGGAGTTTTGTTGGTCTCTCGCTCAACTGTGCCCACACATAATAATCAGGGAGGTTGCAGTCTGGGGAGTTAGGTGACAGATGTAAGTGGTGATGTGGCAGCAGAAATTGTCTGACAGCAATGACTGGGTTCTCCTGCTTGTGTGACATATGTTGTCAGACAGTCTTCTAGCAGCCACCCTCTTGACCCACGGCAGCACTATCTCCTCAAGGCATTTGATGTTGGTCTGTGTTGAGTTTGAGGTCTTCACCAACAAATTCAGGAGTTCTTATCAGAATGATAAATGAAACCCCCCCACTGTACCTTTTGTAATCACACTTCTGTAGTGTCTTAAGATTGACACCGAAACACTCTGAAATATCCATATTGGAACTTCTGACAAAAAATGCCAAACAGTACAGCATGTTGTTTCCAAATTTCTGGTGGCGTGAATTGTATCATAGTGCTCTTTTTCTCACAAACGGTGCCCAACTGATACTGCTATACTGTGAAGTTGATAAAATTGAAAACAAACAATGTACATGTGTAGTATTAAAAATATATAATGTTGACAATTTACCCATCGTATCCTGTATAACTGAACCTAGGGAGCAGACAAATTCAGTTTTGCTTTTACCTCCCGAAGAAACGTACCCAACGTTGAAACAAACATGATTGTCGAGGACATATATTAAAAAATAATGTACATGTTCTAAGACATAATTTATAATAAATATTCACAGCTCTATACATCACATATCGAGCACTGTTTTAAATTAATGTTTTGGACGGAAAAAATTCTTTCTTCGTTCTGTACCCACTCGGGGAGATATATATATATATATATATATATATATATATATATATATATGCACATGCACCACATAAAACAACCAGAAGTGTAACTTTATAATAGGAGAAATAACTGATCATTCTGAATTTGCCATAAAAAATATTCATTGGCAGTACTTACCTGAAACTACCAATTTTGGTATGAACAATTTAACAAAACAGCTTTTTTCATGTAATATCAAACCTTATGCATGATATTTTGTGAAATTATTTGATTTTCAACTCATCAAAAACAGGAGAGTAATGAATGACTACAAAACTTAGAAATTTGGTTTATAAAAGGAAAAATACTCTATTATAGTGCTTTCAATTTCAGTTTTAAACTGGCAGAACTGTCCTTTCTGGACATTATGAATAGTTCTCCTGCACTTCCTCTCCTAATGGCTGACTGAATTTGTTTATAATTCTCTATGGCTAATATTTATGGAACACTCCATATTTAGCCATCATATTAAAGTTCTATCTAAAGACAAATGTTGATTCCACTTATGCAATATCTGACAAAGGCCATTAAAAATAATCATTTTTGCTTTTTGTTGGAGCTAAGTTTCGTCACAGCACTGAATAGAGATGCAATATCAAGAACTTGGCCAATATAAGAATTTGGAGTCATATATTATGCAACCCAATGTCCTTGGTGTTCAAAATTGGAGGTACTATGAGGTGGTCTTTCATGACAATTACTAGAGTTGTTTAAATATTCAAAATCACTGATCGCCTCTCTTCCTCTTTGTCAGATCTGTAGATGAATCAACAGATTCAAAATGTTTTATCCTGAGAAGGATAGTTAAGAGTTATCCTGAGGAGATATGAACTTCAGTTTGTTCTTTGTTAGGTAATGAAGTCGAAGAATTGCTCCATTGATCAGGATAATATTTCTGGTGACACTTTTGAATTGTCTTGGGTTTTCAAGTACCTGTGATATAATTTCAATAGCAGTGAGTTCATCAGCTATAAAATATCATGAGAAAAATTTAAAAAGGCTCTTTGTTGTCTTCTTTCTCAGCTAACATCTTTTTAGTAGTTTTTACTGTTGTGGGATCAAAAAATAAAAAGGACCGGAAAGGGGTAATCTGCCCTTGGGCAGTGTAGGATTGGGAGTGAGCCTTTGGACAAGGAGGTGAACGGTAGCGTTGAAAATTTCCAACGTGAGTTGAGCTACAAGAACACTAATTCCACCACCTTTTGGTGAGTCTTATAAACTCTAAATATTTCCGATTAATGTAAATGTTTTTGTCTTGTATTTGACTATTTGGCCTGTAATAAATGTGTAAATGTACCTTGGGTTTAGTTTCCTTTCATGTTGTTTTAGTTTTAATAACTTACTTTAGAACTAACAATTGGTGATCCCGACTAAAAATGAATGCGCACAATAGCAGTAACAATTGTCTTCATAAATTTAAAAAAGGAAACGTCTTAATTTAAAATTAATACTTTCCTTGTATCAAAAAAAAAAATCACGAATTTCAGTAGCATGGTCATTAAACAGACACGACATTCGTAGTAAACCATGTAAAAGTATAATAATGTTTCTTTTTATTAATAAAGCAAAAAAGGAACTAGGTTTTTGTTGCAAACGGGTTTAACACAACAAGCCGTCACAGGCGAAATATTTTTTCTTAATCGGAAAATTTCGTTTCCAATATGGCCGTCTGTTGTCCTTCCTCAGTCATACTCGGCGCCTTATCTGTGATTGGTTGATCTAAACGTCTACATCACGCTCTTTCCCTATCTCTCTCTTTCCCTCCCAAGTATACTACTGTTCTCCATCTGTCCTGCTACTACGATTGAAGCTAATGCATCTAAGCAGCCAACAAGTGCGGTACTAATTAATAAAATAAATTTTTGTGAAATGGCGACGCCAGCCTTTAATCTAAATGCGTCGTTGGTGCACGATGACCCTGCTTTGTTTTTTAAACAACTAGATTTATTTATTAGGCAAAAAGCAATCACTAATCAGGCGGAGAAGTTCTGTTACATGGCGTCCATCTTACCTCAGGACACAATTACGGAGGTAAGGGAGTTAATTATCTCTCCACCTACGGAAAAGCCGTACGATGTGCTTCGAGAGAAAGTAACAGTTTTTGTGACAGCTTCAACGCACAAACATATTTCACAGTTGTTAGAGCAGGAAACTCTAGGGGACAGCAAGCCGTCACAATTTCTAAAACGGCTACAGAAGTTGGCGGAGGGAATGATGGATAAAAGCATCGTTAAACACATATTCCTCCAACGTATCCCGACACAATATAAGGTGGCTATAGCTGCACAGGACGAGTCCACGCCTGTCGAACAGCTGGCTGTCATAGCAGACCATATAGCTGACATATTATCCACTCAGTCGCCTGCTATATCCAGTGTGCAGACATCGGATAGGGACGAGCTGCTCTCAAAATTAATGGAGGGACAGCAGCGGATGGAAGCTCGCATGAATAAGATGGCGGAAGACATCGCCAGACTAACACTGAAGCAGGGACAAAGGAGTAGGGATACACGAGGGCAGGAAAAGGCGATTTGTTGGAAACACAAGAGATTTGGAGAAAATGCAAATTCTTGTATACCACCCTGTAATTACAAGGGACAGGGAAAAGGCCTAAACCGACAGAAGACAGCGGCATCAACTGTCGGTGCAGTCCACTCTGGCCGCCTACTTTATGTAGTAGATAAAAACACGGGAACGTCCTTTTTAGTAGACAGTGGGACACAGGTGTCCCTCATCCCTGCAACATCAGATGACAAAAGATCTCCTCCCTGTAAATTTACACTCCGAGCCGTAAACGGTTCGTTAATACACACTTATGGGGAGAGGTATATGGACCTCAATCTTGGCTTATGCAAATCATTTACCCACATTTTTATAGTTGCAGATGTAAATGGCGCTATTTTAGGTACAGACTTTTTACAAGCGTTCGGCCTTGTTGTAGATATGACAGGCAAGTGTCTAAGAGATCCAGATACACAACTTACAACATGTGGGGTGTTGAAGGCTGGTACTCCGCTATGTCCAGCAGTGGCACATGCAAACCAGGATGACGCTTTCCTGAGACTTTTGAGGGAATATCCTTCAATTTCTGTACCCTCCTTTAATAAGGAAGTCTTGCCACATTCTACAACACACTACATAGAGACAACAGGCCCACCCGTTCATTGCAAAGCTAGACGTTTAGCACCTGATAAAATAAAAGCTGCTAAAGCAGAATTTCAACAGATGAAGTTTGGCATAGTTCGCCCGTCAAAGAGTGAATGGGCTTCACCTCTTCATTTAGTTAGTAAAGGTCTTAACACATGGCGTGCATGCGGAGACTACAGAGCTTTGAATGCTGTTACTAAACCTGATAGGTATCCTGTACCACATATACAAGACATAACAGCAGTAGCCCAGAATAATAAGGTTTTTACAAAATTGGACCTAATTCGAGCATATCACCAAATACCAGTGGAGCCTGAACACATTCCCAAAACAGCTATTACTACGCCGTTTGGAATGTTTGAATTTGTACGAGTTCCGTTTGGGTTGCGGAATGCAGCACAGACATTCCAAAGGTTTATAGACCAGGTCTTGTGCGATTTGCCATTCGTCTGTGCATATATTGACGATGTCCTCATTGCTAGCAGAAATATGCAGGAACACATCGACCATGTGCGTCAAGTATTTAAACGCTTGAAACAGTATGGAGTCGTTTTGAACCCATCAAAGTGTGCTTTTGGTCAATCCGAAGTTATATTTTTGGGACACCATATTTCAGAGAGGGGAATTTCCCCAGCGCCGGAGACAGTCAAGTCTATCCGGGATTTCCCTATTCCTGTTACAATGAGACAGTTACGTCAATTTTTAGGGCTAGTAAATTTTTACCGTAGGTTCCTCCCTCACTGTGCCCAAGTACTTTTACCATTGACAGGTATGTTGACAAATGTAAAGAACTGTGACATTACATTTTTGGAAGATGCAGTAACGGCATTCAACAAGGTGAAGGCCATGTTTGAAGACACCGTCAAATTATCCCACATTCAACCAGACCATGAACTGTGTCTGGCAGTGGATGCATCTGCAACTGGAATTGGAGCTGTTCTGCAGCAGAAATGCGACAGTGATTGGAGACCCATTTCTTTTTTCTCCAGGAAATTGACACACAGAAACACGCTACAGCACATTTTCCAGAGAATTGTTAGCCTCATTCTCTGCAGTGTGACATTTTTGTCAACTCCTGGAAAGTCAGCAGTTCTACATACTCACAGACCACAAGCCTCTGTTGGGCGCCTTGCAGTTTTCCTCGGATAAATACTCCCCTCGTGAGATTCGACAGATGGACTACATCCTCCAGTTCACATCGGATGTCAGGCATATCAAGGGATCAGACAACATCCCAGCAGATACTTTGTCACGTAGGATAAATACAGTCACGTTGGTTCCTTTCATCGATGTCAACAATTTAGGGGAAGAACAAGAAAAGGATGAGCAGCTGAAAAACCTACTGCAGAATAATACGACATCATTGCAACTGGTGAAAATTACCCATCCTAACAGCAACAAGAAAATAGTATGTGACATCAGCACAAACAGACTGCACCCATATGTCCCAGCGTCATTACGGAAAGACATATTCGGTGCTGTACATGGACTATCGCACCCTGGAGCTAATGCATCAATACGCTTAATGATCCACAGGTACGTTTGGCCGCGGATGAAAGCGGATGTGAGAGAGTAGACGAAGAAGTGTGTGAAGTGCCAAAAAGCCAAGATTGGTCGACATACACGAGCACCTCTAGGCACATTTCCTGTGCCAGATGAGCGATTCAAGCACATACACATTGACATCACCGGTCCATTTCCCACATGTGAAAGTCAATGCTATCTGTTGACCTGCATTGACAGATTCTCGCGCTGGTTTGAAGTGTTACCGATGCCGGATATGACGGCATACACAACAGCCAGGACATTTCTTGCCGGTTGGATAGCAAGGTTTGGTGTCCCAGAGAAGGTGACAACCGATAGAGGTCGACAGTTCGAGTCCGAACTGTTTCATAAACTCTTGGCACTCTTGGGCATCAGGAATATTCACACGACAGCATACCATCCACAAGCAAACGGTGTGGTCGAACGATTACATCGCAGCTTAAAAGCCTCTTTACGTGCAGTGCTTACCAGCAATACTAAATGGTTAGAACATCTTCCACTAATATTGTTGGGGTTACGCACTGCAGTAAAAAAGGATATGGAATGCTCAGCAGCAGAAGCACTGTATGGAACCACATTGCGCCTGCCAGCACAATATTTTTTTTGAGACACCGGAGAAAGTATGGGATGTAACATCATTTGTGGATAGACTGACCAGAAACATGGCCAAGATGGCCTATTCTCCTTCAGGGGAAAATAAGTGCATTAAAACATATATACCAAAGGCCCTAGATACATGTATGCACATATTTATCCGAGATACAGCTAGGTCACATTCCCTGCAACCACCGTATCGTGGTCCATTTAAAGTTACCAAGAAAAACAACAAGTTCTTCAGCGTTCTCATTAAGAACGAAGAACAAAACGTTACGATAGACAGGTTAAAACCTGCAACATTGGAGGACGAATACTTAGAAGTAGTAACCTCAACCTCAATGCCAGTAGACTTGACACTGGAAAAACGCCCTCAAGAAAAAAAGACACATTCAGGCAGACATGTAAGATGGCCTGCTCATTTAAAGAACTTTGTTGCTACGTAAAAATAAAAAGTGTATTCCCCCCGTCTTTCGATGTTTTTCCTCATGACATTCTATTACAAATATTCCATATTTTGGGGGGGAGTGATGGGGGAACAAAAAATAAAAAGGACCAGAAAGGGTTAATCTGCCCTTGGGCAGTGTAGGATTGGGAGTGAGCCTTTGGACAAGGAGGTGAACGGTAGCGTTGAAAATTTCCAACATGAGTTGAGCTACAAGAACACTAATTCCACCACCTTTTGGTGAGTCTTATAAACTCTAAATATTTCCGATTAATGTAAATGTTTTCTATTTGGCCTGTAATAAATGTGTAAATGTACCTTGGGTTTAGTTTCCTTTCATGTTGTTTTAGTTTTAATAACTTACTTTAGAACTAACACTGTTTATTGAGCTTGTTTAATGAATTCTGATTGTTTAATCTTGATGTCAGTATAGTTTACACAACTAAACAAAAAAACTGTAAGCAAAAATCTATAATTCACAAAATGGATTGGAAAAAAGGGTTTGTATACTTTTAATAATAAAAAAAAATGCTACTCACCTAGTCCTTTTTATAATATACTAAAAATTAGGGAATTATTAGATGCAAATGAAATTTTCAGTTATTCATTAATGAATTTTATGTTAGAAAAGTTAGTGCTTTTTGTTAGTTCTACCTCGACTTTGACATGTTTAAACATTTTAATTTTGAAGGTGTTTGAACATTTTTTATACTTTCAGAAAAAAAAATCCTTTACGTGATTTGAGTAAAAATAAAATAAAATCTATTCAAACATGAAAATACTGAAATGAATCTTAATTTAAAACTCAAACAGTTTGACAGAGAGTTGGTACTTGGAAATTTAAAATATTTTTTTAAACATCTCTATTTTTAATATGTATTTATAATTTTGCATTGCTATTTCAAAATACCTATAATTGCTGTTTGCAATAAGGGATTTTTCTATTAAATGAAGAGGTTTTAAGAATTGAAAAATATAAAGCTTTTGAGTTAACATTAGAAGGCTATTGCAGTTGTGACTGCTCATAGGTTACCATGTATAAATATTATTTTTACAAAATCCAATTAGTTATTCTCTTATTTTACTCATTTACTTTGAAACAAGACAAATACTGGATTTTTAAAATTTTTCATTTG
Source organism: Ascarosepion bandense (assembly GCA_037127315.1). Taxonomy (NCBI): domain Eukaryota; kingdom Metazoa; phylum Mollusca; class Cephalopoda; order Sepiida; family Sepiidae; genus Ascarosepion; species Ascarosepion bandense. The sequence continues at coordinate 1,122,042 of JBBBDQ010001567.1, read as the reverse complement.
TTGTCAAGAATGTAGGTTCAGTGAATGAGCATGGCAATGTTTTAAAAATGTCTTTAAAAGTAATAACCTTATTTAAATATGTAAAATTCCCTTTTTAACAGCTTTAGGCTTTTATCTTTCAAATAAAATTTTTTCTTTTTTTTTCTTCTTTTTTTCTTTTTTTCTTTTTCTTTTTTCTTTTTTTTCTTTTTTTTCTTTTTCTTTTTTCTTTTTTTTCTTTTTTCTTTTTCTTTTTTCTTTTTTTTCTTTTTTTCTTTTTTTTTTTCTTTTTTCTTTTTTTCTTTTTTTTCTTTTTCTTTTTTCTTTTTTTTCTTTTTCTTTTTTTTCTTTTTTTTCTTTTTCTTTTTTCTTTTTTTTCTTTTTTTCTTTCTTTTTTTCTTTCAAAACAAAGGGATAGCTGGAGCAACAGCAATTTGATTTGAGAATTTTACTTGGAAACTAAATTATCCATCAATGAAAGAAGTCTAACAGCTAGCAATGTTGTCACTCTGTCAGTAATACAAATTGCAATGTATTGAACCCAGCTGTTTTGTACAAAATGAACTTGCATACACTCTTCTTGATTTGCATGTGCCTTGGGTTGCATGATTGCACAGATTATTATATGGCATTGCTCTGAGAAGGTTGATCATAATTATTGTAAACTTCCACAATCCTTTCCTCAGCTGCCATAGTATGTGCTTCATCAAGGTATAAATTCATTTTTAGACTTGACTTTCTCTGATATTTCATCCACTAACATCTTCAACTTAGAATTTTTTTGGGAAGGTCAACTTTGAACATTGATTTGTCCATGAAATTAACAAACATTCTAGGTTTCTTTAAGACTGGACTGGATGTTTAGATAGACAACTAGAAAGGGAAAAGATCAAGTTTTGGTTACCTACTAATTTTATCAAAATAAATATCAGCAGTTGGAATGGAAGGAAAATTCATTATTTTGACATGTTTGCACTGTGAACTAGGGCAGTTTGGGATACCTACCCACAGTAAACTTTTTATTCACAAAGACTTGATCATTTGGCATGTTTTATACTAGTGCACTATTGCTGAGTTTATAGAAATAATTTAGCAGTTACACTGCAAAACTTTTGAACCACTTTGGTAGATTCATTTCTTATGTTAATTTTACCCCAAAATTGAGTGATTAGCAGTAAGCTTTTCTTAGTATATTTTATGATTTTTTGAGAGCCAGAAAACAAGTTACTGCATTCTTGTTAATACTTTATGGTTGATGACAGAGCCTCTTAAGCATAATGATGTTGAAAAAAGGCCATTAAAAAATGTTGGGTTACCAGCTGAAATTTCACATTTCAGTTTTTTTCTTAAAATAGAATTTATTTAGCAAAAGGTGATCTTTTATTATTACAGAAAGTAGAAAAGTTCAAAGTATTGAGTTAGTAATTAGTGTTGCTGCCATTGGCTCAAATAATTACCTTGATTCAATGTGGCATTGGATGAAACATTGTCCATGTTTTCTAATTGGGATTTTTTTTTTTTAACCAGATAACTCTGGCAAGGTGCTTTATCATGCTGAAAGATTTCATCATCTTAATTTTTTGGCAGATTAGACCATAATACATCACTCAATAAATCCTGGGCTTAACTAATAAAACAACTTTTAGGCAAAATTCAACTTTATTCATCAACATTGTCTCCTTCTATGGTGATACACTTATTCCAATGTTTCTCTAACAATTCAATGCCTTTTTTGTAGAACGGTTTGTCTTTGGCCTCAATATACAATATCCATTTCCAATATCACTTCTTCATAGAAGCCAAATCCCTTTCCCTGGAGCATTCTGTTGAGGTCTGCAAACAGCCAGTAGGAGCTGGGGGCCAGTCCTGGAGAATAGGGTGGATGCAGAAACAATTCAAAGTGCAATTCATATAGTTTTGCTATTGTGATTGACTTGTGACACCGTGTGTTGTCTTGGTGAAAGATCACTTTTTGCTTTTTTTGTTTGTGGCCGTTTTTGGTGATTTATTCCTTCAAATGCACTAATAATGCTATATAGTATTCTCTATTGATGGTTCTTTTCTCAAGGTAATTGATGAACAAAATACCTTGTGCATCCCAAAATATGGACACCAATTTGACTCTGGAGTGGTGGATCCATGTTTCATTTGTTGTCAAATATTTATGCAAAAATTCCTTGTGTTGAAACAGTTGCAAAAACGCTCTGAATCACCGATGGGTTGTTTTTGATTGACTGTGAGTAAATGTTGCACCTACTTTGAACACAGTTTTCTCATTGATAGTTGTTCATGCAAAATGGTGAATATACTGCCTTCTGATATGTTCAACACCTTTGCTATCTCACACAATTTCAATTTATGATCAGCCAAAACAAGTTTGGGAATTTTTTGTGTTTTCTGGGACAACTGCTGATTTGGGAAACCTGAGTATTCAGCATCATCCGTGTTCGTACGACTGTGTTTAAAATCAGCATGCCACCTCTTAACCATTGTTTCTGAAAGAGCATTATCCAAATAACATTTATCAAGCCATTGCTTTGCTTGAACAGTATTTTTTCCCCATCAGAAAGCAATGCTTTATGAACACAAGAAATTCAGATTTTTTCCATTGTTTTCAAAATTTGTAACAGTAGCTTCACTTAAATAACTGCAATCTGTAAACTAATAATCCAATTAGGCCCAAATTGTCACGTACCATTTAAAGGTTAGTACTTCATAAAAATCATATGGATTTTTTTATTAGTGGCACCATCTATATGTCAGGCCTTGGAATTATTGAATGATGTGTTAGTAAACCAATAGTTTTCACTTAAATTTTTATTAATTTTACCAATTTTCCATCATCACTTTTGATGCAACTCCAAACCATTACATATCTACCATCAAAATTTACCATCTTTGTCATGTTTAGCTTTTTTTTTTTCTTTCCTCCTACAGATCTTAAATATTCTCTTAGATTAGAATAACTTTATTTTGCATTCATCACTAAAAATTACTTGTTACTTTTCAGCATCCCTTGTTAAATGTTCTTTTTGACCACTTCAGTTTTAGTTATGTTTTTTAGTTTGCATAACACTGTGTATTGTATCAACTGAAATCTCATTGTTAAAACTGCATTCACTAATTTGGCTGTTAATTTTTTATTGCTTACTGAGACTCTTGCAATTTGTTTTTAATCTCTTTTGTCTAACTTTTGTGGGTTTTGGTTTTCTTTGTAATTAAACACTTCCAGCAAACATCTTTTGGATTGTTTGAACTGTTTCAAGAAATTTCCAACTGCCTGGCTCTCTCATGGAGTCATCTTCTTCAAATCACACCATTCATCATGGTTTAAGTTGAAATTTTAACCATAATTTTAGTATAAAAAGCAAGCTAATGTTCAACTACAATGACTTGCCAAAGCATCTTACACATGTTAATAAGCTGTATCATTTTCTACTTAGAAATTTGCATATTATTTTATCTCGGAACTTTCATTGGCCCACTAGTTTTACTTGGCCTCTTCTGCTTCAAGCAGTGGGTTTTCTGTTACATGGCCCTTATAAAAATGCAACAACTTATTTTCAAAATTCATCATGCACTACTAATAAAAACATACAGCTAAACAATCATAACTACTTAGTGTATGATCATATTGTGTAGTTGAACCAAAACTTTTACATGCCAGTATACTTTCCATCATATACAAGCAGGTGATGAAGTGCTAAGATGTGTTTATATATATATATATATATATATAATTTAGATCATGTACAAATTACAATCTACTACAAAGTGTACATTTTGTATCAGGTAGTAAATGCTAATTTTTTTTTAAGGGAAATAGAAAATTTGCATCCTTATATTGGTAAATTTTTGTGTAAGAAAAACTGGGTAGGGGAAATGAGAAACCAGAATAGGGGAGTGTATAAAGTATAGTCATATACAGCCTTTGATGACCCAGCATTTGTGTTTAACAAATGAAGAATTAAGAAAATGTATAAAACAGAGAAGGAAGTGAGAGAAAGCATAACAGGCCAAGTGGTGTTTTGTTTTTTTTTTTTTGTTTTTTTTTTTAAACCACTTTGGCCTGGAATTGGTAATAGACAAAAAAATATCTGTATTAGTGAAGTATAAAGCTACAAACTCTTGGTGTTCTTTTAAAAGATGGTGAAATCCTGTACGTAAGCGTAGGAGTTATTAAAAAAAATTTTTTTTTTTTTTTTTTTAACTTAATTTAAAATTAAAGGAAAACAATTTTTTTTTGTTTTCATTAATGTAGAATTTCAACCTAAATTTTTAGAAAAACCTTAATTAGGTCACAACTTGTAGTATGAAATAAAGATAAAATTAGAGATAAAAATATAAGGAGAGAGATCATACAGCTAAAAGTGAATATTGTGTTACTAAGATTAATACTATAAAAGGTTTATCGTTTCTAGAGATTCAAACTTATTTTGTAATTTTAACATTATTGTAAGGTTAGTTTTTTAATGTGTTTGCAATTTACTGTAGTTTCATGGCACTGATTTAGTAATATGTCACTCCTCATGTATGTAATGGTTTCCATTTTTTGTTGTTGACAAAGAAAACTTGGTTCCTTTTACTGATCTAGATGTTCTAGCCTGTTTGAGGATTTTTCATTTAACTTTAGGTGTTTTATTTTCATTTTTTAACTTCCAAATATATTTAGAAAGTGATGTCATATATTGTTTGTCCTTGTTATTGAATGATGAGAGGTGATTGTAAAAGTGCTTTTTAAAAAAAAAGTTCATTGTATTTCTGATATAAATTTTAGCATCCTTAGGGTTCTCCACAGACAAAATTAGAACACATATAGACCAGGGATTTTGTTAAGCATTTATTAGGTAGGAGGCATTGGTTCAGGTTCCTACAGTTACAAAAGTTATTATGGAGCAAACTGAAGTGTTGTTTTTGTTGCATGGTTTCAATATTTTATTATGTAATTTAATTATTTTTTTGAAGTTATTGGAGCAACTATAACTTAGTTTTAGTGTATTCCTATTGAAAATTTTGCTTAAAGGGTTATTTTTGGGAAAATGTTTATCTGTTAAGTTGAGAAACTTATGTCCAGTTTAAAATTAACTGATTAAATGGGGGGTTATGCCATATGATTTTCCTGTTTCTAGTTTTCCTTTTTGAGCTACTAAAAAAAATTTCCACAAAGCTGATCTCAGAATATTGATAACCGTTTTCTCTAAGAATTTTATCATAAATTGTTTTATGCTTATCGAATATTTCTTTATTTGTAGAGTGTATGTTTATGTGGTGTTCAACTGATAATGGAATATGTTTGATAACAGATGGTGTATGATTAGAGCTACTTGAATTTCATCTTTATTTCATACTACAAATTGTGACCAAATTAAGGTTTTTGTAAAATTTTAGGTTAAAATTTTACATCAACAAAAATTTTTTTTTCCTTTAATTTTAAATTAAGTTTAATTAAAAAAACTTTAATATCTCTTACACCTATGTACAGGATTTCACCATTTTTTCAAAGAACACCAAATGTTTGTAGCCTTATACTTAACTAATACAGATATTTTTATCCACTACCTATTCCAGGCCAGTGGTAAAAAAACTCACCACTTGGTCTGTTATGCTGTCTCTCACACCCCTCTCTTCTTCGCCCATCTTCTCTCACTTCCTTCCCCCCTCTATGCATTTTCTTAATTCTTCCTCTTTGTTAAACCCAAATGCTGGGTCATCAAAGGCTTTATATGATTATACTTTACTTCCTACTTTTAAACCTGGCATCTTTCTTTGAACCTTTATTTTAGTACTCTCTTTCTCTCCAGTTTTTCCTCTTTTTGTTCTTTTTCCTCGATGTCTCTTTTACAATCCCCCTATTCTGGTTTCTCATTTTCCCTACCACCTTTTTGCACACAAAAATTTACCAATATAAAGATGCAAATTTTCCATCTCCCTTCAAAAAAAAATAGCATTTATTACCTGATGAGACATTGTCCTTTCAATGTCAAAACAAAATGTACACTTTGGAGTAGATTATAATTTGTACATGTTTTAAATGATAATTTATAATAAATATTCATAGCTCTGTTTTAAATTAATGTTTTGAATGTTAATATTTTCTTTGTTTCTTATTCATTTGGGTAAATATATGATATATATGTTGTGATGTATACATATATCTTTTTGGTGAGTTCTTAGTGTAGTAGCATACTTATTCACTTAATTTTTTATTTTAGAAGAAAGACTTGAAATGTCACTTGTAAATTGTTAAAACTGATAACTGTCAAAATGGTTTACTTGAGCACATTGGTATTTTTAAACTTTGATTTATTATCTTTGTTGAGATCACAATACAATAAAAAAAAAAAAAAATCCCTCCAACTTTTATTTTCATTATACATTTTGAGGTCATATTTTGCAATCGAAATTTGTTAAAGCATATTGGAATTTGGGGAAAACTAAAATCCCCAAACCTACCAAGAGTTGAGTAAAAAAAAAAAAAAAAAAAAACTCTGGTAAGGTGTTTAAAATATATATATATATATATATATATATATATATATATATATATATAAGAAGAGATAAATAAAAACATATCAATTTTACTCTTACTCTATCTCCTCTATCATCTTAAAAACTAAAGAAAATTCTTAATGTAATAAGAGAATTGGATTTGACATGTAAATCTTTTAAGCTTATTCATCAGTCTACCACCAACAGCAATTGTAACATTTGTAGAAATCAAAATCACTTTCATTAAAACAAGAATGGGGCCAAAGATTTCTAATTTCTTGTTAATTTCTAATTTCTAATGACCTTGTGATTAGCTTATTAACAGAAATTCCTGTCATGTGTAGTTGAGATTTTAGAATTAATTCTTTTCATCTGTATAGGTTAAACTTTGAAAAAAAAGTATAAATGCTTTCTTTACTTGCTCCTTCAATTCATAATTTGAAGGAGAAAAGATAATGGAAATGTGTTCTTTTTGGTCATATTCCTTATAAGCAAAATTTCAACCTGACTTCTGTTAATTACTTAAAGAGAGCTAGTTTATGGTTTAAATATTCATTACTGAATAAAATGAATCTCTTATTCACTTCCATTTTTCTTATTTATTACAGAATTTTTTATTAAATTGCATTTTAGTTTTCTTTTCATAATATTAAATATAATAAAAAGAATTCCTGTATCTTTGCCTGCATTACAGCTTAATTATTCCTAATTTAATTTTTGCTGGTTTATTATTTTTTGCTTTGACCCTTCATTTTTCATTGTTGCTTTAAATCCAGTCCAGCTATATGTATAGAAAATATCCCTGTTTATACACAATGAAATTAACACACAGATCAGCTAGGTAAGCCAGTTATCCTTTTTAAGAAATCTAAATCTCTTGTTGGGGATCTTTTCTGCCTATATTTTCATACCCAAAACATAACTGCTTAAGAAGTTAGATATAGACACTGAAAAGTACCAATGAGAGGTTTCTTAAAAAGGGTAATTGAACATTGCTGTAAGGAACTCTGTGGCCAAGCAGTTACAGCACATTTGGCAAAAAGGAAAAGAGAATGTTGGTTCAATCCCTGCCAAGAGGTACATTTTTTTAATAAAACCTGATGATCTGTGTGTGATAGTTTTATATTTATTTTTAATCTGCTTGTTTCTTAGTTTAAGGACTTCTCTAATAACTTAATAATTCCAACGTAGGAATAATTGAATAATTTTATCCACAACAAGTTCTTGTTAAATTACAAATAGAGCCCAATTTCCTTGTCTGTAAATGCCCTGCATAACCTTGGGCTAAGAAGTAATTTATTTCACAATATTTGTGGACTTGTAGATCTTTAGAATAATTTAAGACTTACAGAGAAAAAAAAAACGTCCTTAGCTACCCTTGCATAAGGAACTAATAAAGTCATGGAGTAGGTAGCACCAGCTAGGAATAAACATTAATCTCTTATATGAATCAGTTATTTGGTATGATTGCCTGTTAAAATGTTTTGTACATCCCAGAAAACAGGTTACCAAGTATAGGCTAGTTTATTAACTAATGAAAACACTTTTCTCCTGAAAGATATGAGATGATTTTCTTTTTTTCGAATTTGCTGTCAATAACTACTGTAAACATTGTGTTTGGGTTGGTTCCTCTTATGTTGTGCTAATAACAATTTGTATTTCTATTTACAGAGAAAAGTGCGTTTTGTCACTTGTTACAGAATCTTTTATCAAGTTTTCCATTATATATTAGTTTTATGTGAGACCCTAAAATAATTTTATTTCTTCAGCAAGCCCATCTTTATAAAGTGTCTTAAAATATGAAATAGAAATTTTAAAAACTGATTGACAAATTTGGGATTAGTGGTTCAGGGAAGATTTTTAGGTTACTTTAAATTTAATTGGTTTCTGATGTTTCTACTTGAAGCTTTCTGTTACTTAGGCATAAAATCTGATTGAAAAGGATAACTTTTTTCTTTTTAAGCTTTTGTCAAACTTATTAATCCTATTAAATTAATGCAAAAAGAAACTAATGATTTTGAACTTGTGACCATGCATTCCAATAAAGATAACTTGAATACAAATTAATTAAAATTTTCATATTCTTAAAAAGAAAAATCAGATTAATCATAACTTACAAGCTTATAAGTACTTTCTAATTAACAAGTTTGTATAAAATAACAGATAAGAACAAGGAATACTACTGAAATTGTATATCCGTTTACTGAAAATGTTTTAGTCCTTCACTAGTTGATATAAATTAATGATTCTTTCCTATCTCTAGCTTGACTTATATGAATTCTTGAAATTTGTTTTAAGTTCATTTTGCTGTTTTTTAATTTCTGTTTGAGATATGTACGCCCTCTCATTTACTTAAAGAGGCTTCATTGCACAACAGTGTTTAAATTAATGTTTTTAAACTTCTTGTAGTAAAGGTTCTCATATATATATATATATATATATATATATATATAATGACAGGCAAGGTATTATCATAGTTTTTTTTTTTTTATATAATTTTTCATGTTCGTATAATTTTTTCTTTTCGAAACTCAAATTATATAAAAATTGTCCAGTTTTGTACTTTCAAGCACTTCTAGCTATACTTTTAGCCATTATCAAGAATTTTGTTTTACTTATAAACAAACATGTGAAAAGTTTATGCATATAGTTTTGTGTTTAAGTTCTGAACACAGTAAGCACACTGTTACTGTGTTCATAGTTGATGTTATTAAGTGTAGGATTTAAAAAAAATTTTTTTTTATTAGTAATGTATCCATTATTTTTAATCTTCTTTAGCATTTGGATGATAGTATTACTTAATATCAACAAGGATATCAAGGATAGGTCCTGGAAGATCTTGATGTGTTGAAATGATATTGGATGGAATTGTTGTGGGGAAAGATGTAAGGTCAATCTTTTTGTCAACTTTATGGTGGTATAGCCAATGTAATTGTTTATAGATTTTGATAGTTGAGGAACACAGTTCTTCAAAGGGCAAGTAAATTCGTAAACGACACTGATTATTGTGCATTTGACTTAAAAAAAAACAACAAAAAAACAATTTTTTTTTTTTTTTTTTTTTTTTTAATGTGTTTGTGGTTGCCATTGATTACATTATGAAGAAAAAGCTTGGTATGGTAATCAAGTAAATAATTTGGAAAGCCACTGTTGATAAGTGTTTGTTTCAAATTGTGTATTTCTTTAAAGAAAAGCGGTTAGGAAGATTAAAAATAATGGAGACGTTACTAATAAAAAAGAAATCCTACACTTAATAACATCAATTATGAACACGGTAACAGTCTTTACTGTGTTCGGAACATACACAAGACTATATGCATAAACTTTTCACATGTTTGTTTATAAGTAAAACAAAATTAATTCTTGATAATGGCTAAAAGTATAGCCAAAAGCGCTCAACAGTACAAATGCTTTGAATAATTCTTATATAATTTGAGTTCCGAAAAAAAAAAAAAAAAAATTATACGAACACATGAAAAATTATATATAAAAAAAAAACTTAATGATAATACCTTGTCTGTCATTTTTAATGAAACCTGTATAAAAGAGGTTGCTATTTCACTCACACACACCTAATCAGTAATTTCTAACTGAATTTCTGGGATAAGATGCCAGGTCATTGCAAAAGTTTGTGTCCAATTGTCATTAAAATAAGACTGCAACTTGCACTAGCATTTATTTTGGTGCCAATTTCTTTTGTGTTCTAGATTGAAAACTTGTATTGTTCAGTTGCGAGTCAGAGAAGTTCCACTTTTTATGAATTTTGAAAAGTAGTAAGTTCCAGAACTGCAACAAAAAACATTTGGATTGTGCTCAAGTTCTTTGGATGGTCAAAATGTTTGGTCAATTTTTGTTTGTGATTTTAACCTAAATGATCAACCATGCTTCAGACAATCTTCCAATGTCAGTGAGGATGCTCTGCATGCCATTGTGCAGAATAAACCGAAGATTTTGAGGGAAGAGATTGCCAAGAGTTTGAAAATTGATATCTCAACTGCCTTTAACCATTTGAAGAGACTTGGGTTAGTTTCCTAACTCTATATGGGTGTCATTCTCTAATGGTACAGAACAAGCTTGTTCCTGCAGTGACTTTTTCTAATTGGACACAAACCCATGTAATGATCTAATATTTACATTGATAGACTCCCCACCCACTCCATTTCCAACCTTTTAAAAATAAATGTAAGTATGGTCAGTACTTGTATATTATCGGGAAGAAATATTTTTTTAAAATTTTAGCCTCTGTATCTTTAGTTATAAACCAGATAAGATCACAAAATTAGTATTAATGAAGTGAACACATTTGTATTAATTGAAATCGCATTAATTTGGTCAGCTCTTTTGGAACTAGTATTCCACATTATATTAAATGTGTGTTTTTTTTTTCCCTTAAGAATTTAAACTCTACATTTTTCCCCCATTTACTTCTGCTAAAAAAAATTATAATGGAATTCAATTTACTAGTCAAACAAAATTCTGTAAAATGTTATCAATTTTCAGTGGTATCTTTTCTTTATTTGCTTCTTTCACCATTATCACTCTGAAATAACTATTTTCTTTTAATAATTGCTACTATATTTAATTTACAATTCTTGTTTTTTTATTCTTATACCTTTTATTCCAACAACTTCCTCTTTCTACTTTTAACTGAAGATTGTCATTGACAACTATGAGCTTAGCAATAGAAAGCCAACAGGTCTACACAAAACAGGGCGTGGCTCTCTCCATGACTGGGATTGCACAAGTAAGTGCTCTTGTTGTACTTGGCAGTGGTTGAATGATATTTGTCCAGCAGCCAGTGGTCAAATTGATCTCCTCCATTGTCACAACAAAATTAAATATAGCAGCTGCAATAGTCAAATAGTTATATCATTTAGTTGCGACTATAGTAACATTTATCTTGTGTTTTCCTTTTTCTTTTTTCTTTTTTTTCTTTTATTGTCATTGATGTTGTTACTGATACTGTTTTTCTATCTGCACATGCTTGACTGCAGTTTCCAACCCTACCCCAATAGAAATTTCTGTTATTATTTCCTAATAACTGGGCTGGATTTAAGAGCCATATCTACCCTTATTTATTTTTGAGGATTTTATGAATGGGTTTCTCTGTCCCTCTCCTAATTTTTTTTGGTTCTTGGCACAGTTGCATCCATTCTGCAGGCAGTTCATACATTAAAGTGCTTTATTTCTGTGGCACCCCCTCTTTCTGTTCATGATAGTGATTTTGATAATCTGGCTTCTGTCAACATTCTCATAACTAGACATTTTCTCCTCAATCCCAATTGATTCTGAGGTTATAGTTATTATAGCAGCTTTAATGTTAAAATATATACTAATTAATCTGCTAATTACTTTTTTTTTGTTTTTTTCTTTACACATCAATAAGTATGTAAAATCAAAATAACATTAAAAACTATAATTTATTGTATATTTATATTTTGTAAATATAAATGTCAGTCTCATTGCTTTAAATAATGATTTAATCTGCCTGATTATATAGATATTGACCTTTGTTGGTTCTAACTGTATATTGCTAGACAAAATTTGGGTCAGCTACCAAATTGTGGCAAGTTCTTAAAATTAGGATTCTTGTGGAGGTTTCAAAGATCTCTTGAAATCTACAGAGGACTTCTTTAGCTACTTATTAATTTGAAAAGTGTTTTAATTTACCTCTGTTCTAAAGCAGTAACAATACTATCCATTGTTTCTTTGCCTCAATTACTCATTTTTTATGTAAGAATGTTTTTTTCCTAACTGATTTATGTAATAAAGCTATTGTGCCTATTGATTTCTGAACTTTTTTATCTTTAGTCTCTGTCAATCTAAAATGCAAATAGTTTAGAATATTTACTTTACTGAAGAGATGAAAACTTTTTGTGCCACTTATAGGAAACTTTTCAAATGATCTATATTATGGAACCCTATCTTTTAATCTCTTGATATCTTTCATTATTCGAGACACTTGCAGGGCATACTCCAAGATTTAGAACATTATTTAATGCTTAACCTATTGCTTCCAGATTAATCCTAGAAATCCATGCTACCAGGGTTCCAGATTTTACTGTTTAAATCACCTTGAATAATTTTATTTAAGTGTTCTATTAATTTTCATGCTCAGTAACTTTTATATAGAGCACAATTTTTAAAGTATGATAAATCTTTCATTTTTCATTCAGGTTTCATTTATCAGTTTAAAAGAAATGCTTAGGTTTGCTTGTGTGTGCACATGTATACTGTCACTATTAAGTTTTGGGCATGTGTGTGTGTGTGTGTGTGTGGGGGGGGGTTAATGTTGTTACTTTTTAGAATAGATATAAATTTAATTAAAAACTTAGTCATCCTAAATGCAAATGTTCTGTAATCCCTAGGACAACATAGCTATTAACTTGTCTATTGTTATATGTAAACATCATCCACAGACAGTCCTGTTTTGCTGTATCAAAGCTCATCAGTACAATTACATATCCAATTGCTTCCAGCCAGGATTGAAACCCAACCGATCCAACATCAGTTGGAGATTCTACGTCTAAGCTATCAGCACATAGTGGATATATATATATATATATATATATATATATATATATATATATATATATATATATGGGGGGGGGGGGTAACTGATTGCATACATATTTTTAGCCACTTCCATGTCCAAGTAAATAAAAATAGAACTTGTGATAACTGAGTAATTCATGTCTAATAAAGAATAATCAAAACTTCTTAACATCTATTTGTGAATAAACTCGTACTATTGTCTAATAAAATATTCTGAAAATTGAAAGTTTATGGACCGGTCTTTCCGTTTCCTTTAACTCTTGCACATTTCCTGTCAACAGAAAAAAGTATAGAATCATTAAGTACTAATTGTGATTTTTCACCCTGTTGTACTGAATAACAGGACTATTATTTTTGCCATTGTATTCAATAGATTGGTGAATAGTAAGGTTACTTACTATTATAATCCAGTTGTCTAAAATATTACAAATAAGTGCTTTAATGTAGATACAAAACAATCATACAGATTTATATTAGAACAATAAATTAAAAATGTAAACTAGATTAGTACTGCAGTTATACTATCTTTGTGTGTTTGAGAGTTAATATGCCTAATGCAAGGAAAATTAATTTTTTATAGAATACTCCCTTCTCGTCCCCAGAGAGGTAAAGTAGCTCTCTCCAATAGACTTTGCATTACCAATATACTAGCAACTATTTTATTTATTTATTTTTTTTAATTTTTTATTTTTTGTTGTTGTTGTTATACCCTTGATAGCTGCAAAGCATTTACATTTCAAAGTAGGTGCTGTGGGCATTGTTGGATATTGGTGAAAGTGGCCATGAGGGCAGGTATTTTTGCATTATCTTAGTTGAATATGAGCTAAAGGATTTCCTTATCTCTTGATTACACTGACAGCAGTGTAGTTTGGTGGGACTGTATTTGATACAAACTGACTAAATTACCAGAAGATAATTCATTTATCTTTAAGTGACAAAGCCAAATTTGCACCATCTTAAGTTTGTGATTTGAAGGAAAATTGTATAGATTTCCTTTTGAAAAACTTGAATGTTTTGCTCTTGATAAAGACTTCAGATACTTTACTGCCTATCTATAATTTATCAGCCCAGTGGCATAAAAATTAGTGTGCTAGTGAGTATGAGCACGAGCACAGGTTTATATAAACTATACAGCTTCCTAATCCTGTTATTGCATTATGGTAAACACGTACCTTCTAGAAGGAAGAATTGCTTGCATCTTTTGTAACTGCAGAATGGGTGCTAGAATACAACATAGCGGTGAAACTGGGAAGGACTCTGAGCATGTGTGAGAGAACTGAAAAGGAGGCTCACATAGGCAAATCATGATCAGCCCAAGGGAGATAAATGGAGTCACAATTTGACATTCAGGCAGATTTGATTTTTATGTTTTGAAGGGGACGGATCGTTAGTACATATAGAATAAAAATAAAAATAAGAGGTTTGTTCCTGTGCATACCACTCAACAAATACAAGCTATTTTGGCGATTATATATATATATATATATGACAAAAAGGCAGTTCGACCCATGATTGATTCCTGAGTTTGGAGGAGTCACAACTGACGAAAAGATAGTAGAATGGCTTGAATGTGTAGAAATGGTGTTGGACAAAGATGTTTGAATGGATTTTACCCCTGCAGTTGACAGGTAAGCCGCTTGCGGTATATCAGCAACTCATCAAAGAATAGCAAGCCAACCTTGAGGAAATCAAGCATGCCCTTATTACTGTGTTCTCTGTGGACTCATTCACAGTGTTCAACCAGTTCACAGCACTTAAGAGACTTGCTCTACAAGCAGAAATTCTACCAGAGAGACGTAGCCTGTGTGTTCATTTCTGGACTGTCACAGTGTGTCAAGCAGCAGCTCTGAGCATTGGCACAGATGGATATGATGACAGAGGAGGAACTAGTACTGGCGATATGAGGAATCGGTGGCGGCATCCACTTAACAGACATGTTTGACAGCATCATCTATGGGTTCAACCAGCAAGGCAGGAATGTTACAAGTGCTCTGGTCCTAACCATGTTGCTAGTAATTGTACCAAATTGAACAACTGGGAAGATCAGATGATCAAGCATGGAGGTCACTATTAGAGCCCAGTGTTTTCGATGCAACCATTATGCTTGAGAATGTGGGAGAAACTTTGGTAGTGACAGACCACCACCACTACGCACTACAGAAGAAACTAATGCCAGGCAGGTAACCTCAAGCTCACACCACAGCAGTGATAAAACTGGTCGTGTTCAAGATAAATACCAGGGAAATGTCTAAGGGAAGATCTACTTCCCAGACAAACATGTAACCAGAAACTGCCTGCTGTGAGGGTATTCATCGATGGACAAGAGTGCCTAACTTTGGTGGTCTCTGGATGTTCACATGCTGGTGAGCAAAAATATATGCCATTCTTGGAGGTAGAGGAGTGTGGGAGTACTAATAGCCGAACCCTGATGTGCTGTAGATTTGGAATGATCAAGTTGGATATCAGACAGGTCAAACCTGTGGATATCGAGGTGCTGGTTGTCAATGTACAATTGTTGGGCTTTGACCTCCTTCTTGGGATTGACACATCTATGCTCTGAGACATGCGTCTAACTGAATTAGGCAAAGCTTCTTTTGAGGGAGTACATAGATGTGCCACTGTTTCAATTGATGAGCCTGACTTTGGTGTGATGTTCGACCAGAACAAGAAAACTTGGACTGCATCATGGAAGTGGGTAAATGGCCAAACATCTAATAGACTGAAGAATACAGTACAGGAATATGATGTGCCCAAGCGTGTTAGGGCTGGGTACGAGAAAGAGCTTTTACTGTGGCAGCATAATGGATGGTTGGCACAGTACTCCGAGGAAGAACACCCAAGGATTTGATTCCATTAATGGTAGTTGTCAAAGAACATAAACAGAAAGTCCATCCAGCGCTCGACTGTCATGAGTTACACATTTGTGGCAGCATTTACCACAAATGTGTATGTCTGTGCGGAGAAACTCGGAAAATGGCAACAGCAGGGAGCCAATGTGTCACTTCTGAATCTGGGAAATGCTACCTGCAGATCCATGTAGACCAGGCACTTTGGCTTTTTGAAACGGTCATGTTCAAATTTGGCCAATTCTGCCTTACATGTCTGGGTTTTGGTTTGAATGTGGCATTCCTCATTAAGTCCATCATAGATATCTTAATGTCACAGAACCAAAAGATGGAGCCAAAGTTTTGAGCCTGCAGGTCTGCGAAGAAAATGGCGTCCTTCATTAGGGACGAGGAGATGAAGTGCCAGATGTTTCCCGCATTCTCACTTGTCAATGAGTGTTCCCACTCTGTGAGAACTTGGTGGGTCATTTCTCTGTGTGTGGTTGGCTCCGAGTGGCAGCATTCATCAAATGCCAGGCAACTGCAGTGAATAAAGGATGTGATGATGAAGTCAACAATGTCTCCCTATGCAGCATGTTGAATGAAACTGTAACTAGAGTACCTGAATCAGTTCCTATCAGTGGAAACGGTGATGGAATGAAGATCTGGGCATACATGAGTTCAATGGCAGCTAGAGTGGCATTGGAAGAGAATGGGAGCATTGTGTTGGTTGCACCCGACCAATGACACTAAACATATCAACCTGTCAAACTAGACATAGCAATCAAAGGTGTAAATCTGGTTCCTCAGTGGTGGGCGTCTGTGCTACATTTGGTCAGTGATTTGTGTACATTGCTGGATAGCTGGTACACTAACTTAAAAGGCCCACTTGAAAGCGGCTGGTGAGGAGATGTTTAGGAATGCTGAGGGCATTGGTCAAAGAATATGGAATAAAGTTGGATGTAACATTGGTGAAGTCTTGTCAACCGTGCTGAATGTCTCACTAGAATGCTACAAAGAGGGTTAAATATACACAAGGAAGGATGAGATTCAGAACCTGAGAGTTGCGCTACTGTAAAGAAACATTTGGATAAAAGTCAAGTGGCCAACATTCAACAACAGTGGCCACCCAGATGTGAAAAGATTATTGTATTTTGCCAAGTTCGTCAATCTATCGGTATCTAAAGGAACCGTTAAATCTGTTGTCAAAACTTGCAAAACCTGTTAGTCAATTGATCCTGCCCCGGTTTGATGGTGGAAGGGAAAACTAGATTCGAAAAATAACTGGAGCAGGCTGGCAGTGGATGTAGCTCATTATGGTGTGCATTTTTTACCCTCATAGACTGTGATCCCTCTCAGTTCGCTATATGGCAGCCACTACAACAAGATTCCGCCAATATCATCTGTCAACTGGAATTAATTTTTTATGAGTGGGGCCCACCAACCAAAATATTGGACAATGACACCACATTTACTAGTAAACAGTTCACGGTATTGGTGAGTAGTTATCATGTACCATGTGCTCATGTACTGGCAGGGAATGGTATTGTAGAACGAAGTTACCAGAGCATCAAAACTATTGCAGCCAGAAAGAACTGCTTTGTGTTAGAAGTGGTGTACTGGTTATGCCCAAGGACAACCTTTCAGTCTCCACAGCACCAACTGATGGAATGTATAAATATCACATCTGAGTAAGAGGTATCTATGTCACACCTTCATCTGGACCTCAGATCAAGAACCAGAGATATGAAGAAAATATCTGTGCTAAAACCCCACAAAGCAGGTACATAACCAAGTTCAAGACTGGACATGTAACTAAAGTGGCAAGTCCTCAGAGGATGAGGTCTACACTATCCCCCTTCAATGAAGTACCCATCAAAAGAGCTGCACCGGGGTGTATTGCTTGTGATCAGGAAACCAGAGGGGAGTGTGGTGTACATGCTTCTCCTGGGAGAAGCAATATCTCAGGGTTGTCTGCATCTTTTGTAACTGCAGAAGGGGTGCTAGATGAGGCAAACAACATGGTGGCGAAGCCTGGAATGATTCTGTGCAGGAGAACCAAAAAGGAGGCTCACACATATGCAAATCATGGTCAGCCCAAGAGCAATAAATGGCACCACAATTTGACATTCAGGCAGATTTGATTTTATGTCTTGAAGGGGACGGATCGTTAGCGCATTGAAAAAGGAGTCAAATACAGGCATATAACAGCAGGAAGTGTACTTTGTGGGACATGTAATTTTCTAATCAGAATGAAGCATAAAGTATTGCTACTACCTTGCACACAGTTGAACCTATATTTAACCTATATTTTGTGCTAATAATCTTTCCTTTAGCAATAGACTAGAATGTTTTCTATGCTCCTATGCAGGTAATGCCTTCACTGACTGGGTTAATGTGCTTTGTCAATCCAAGCCTTAGAACAGTTTCAGTCCTAAATTGAATCCTGTAGGTTGTATTGACAGGTACATAGTGATAGTTTCATAGAGCTCATTAATTGTCCTTGTACATTTGATAATTAGCAATCTATAGAAGGTAAATCAATAATTATTTTGCGATTTTTTTTAAAATTTTTTTTTATTTTTTTTTTAATTATGGTAGTTATAATGCAAGATTTCAGTCCTTGGTGGAGAATGCCCCAGTTTTTGATACTGGATGTTTAATTATCATCATCAATAGAACATTAGGATTATCTAATTATAATGGATGCTTCGTGTTTAAAATTGATGCCCATCATTTATAAAACAGTGTATGTCTATTGATCTGCACATCAGAGAAATTTTAGTAATGAAAATCAAACAAATAACAAACTTGAAGGCCAATAGAAATGGGTTAATTTTCAGAAATTTAGTTAAATTCTAAGGCATTTATTATGAATAAAATTACTTGAAAAAATTATTCTCAGAATAAGGATTCTAGAGAACCTACTTATTAGTTGGAAACAGTCAAAATTTTGAATTCTTGAATAAAGCTTGTGAGAATTTGAGAGCATGTTGAAAGTAAGAGAAGCAGAAGAAAACAAACTAACATTTTACAAGAGCATGTACTACAAAGAAAACCTAGGCATAAATTTTAATAGCCCAGTTTATATAGATGCCCAAAGTATAATCTTTGCAAAAATTATAAATGTTAAGCCAAACTAGCAACTTGTTGTCCATCTAAATTTGAAACTTATTTTGTGTCAGTTCAAAAAACAAACAATTTTTACAATTGTACTTTCTGCATTCCATCAGCATGGCTTAAGTAGAAGATAGCAATGCTCTACATCTTCTTAGCTTCACATCTTCCACTGATATAAGTGGAGAGAATATATTGAATCAGTTGTTATATCTTCTGCAAGGAAAGTTGGTTCAGTGTTGTGCCTGAAGATTTTTTTCTTATCAAAATTCCTTTTCACACATTTACAAATTTAACATTTGTCTGAATTAAATACCAGTTCCCCTGCTCTACATCTTGAGATTCTTGACAAAATTCAGTCCCTAATGTAATTGATCCTAACCAGGCATCTTAACTTCAGTTACTTTCTTGCATTTTTTTACAAATATTTCTATGGCAACTGTTCTTATAAGTTCTTTCTCTGGTGCCTCAACTAAATGAATTTAAGCAAGCTACTAGTTTGACAACTAAGACTTACCGCTTTATTGTTGAACTAGCTCTATGCAACTGCCACTTCTACTTTAACAGTTTTTCTCACACTTCTCATCTGTGGAACCCCCTTCCAATTTTTTGTTTTCCTGATAATTAATATTTTCAAATATTTAAATGCAATGTCAATCACCATCTTCTCTCTTGAACCCTGTTCTTTTTTGTCCTTTCCTCAATCCTCCCAACTAAAGTCTTCTCTCTTACTTCCTGCTTCACTTGGAATTAAGTGAAAACAAAAAAAACACATTAATAATTTTGATGTCTTCAGATGTTTTCAGAACTTTATTGCTAGAATGTTAGACATACAGATGATTATAGAGGTGAAGACCTGTAGAACTAGCCACACTTTTCAAGAGAAATGGTGAATAGTGTGCCATAAAATCTCTGAACAGCCTTCATGTTTTATTGTCATAGTTTAGCTTCTGCAGAATGTTAGTCTAGGACATTAGTGAGTACATGAATCTGACTAGGCTGATTCTGATTTCTGTGCTGATACTTGTTATACTACCTGCACATTTGCATCTTTTTATTATTATAATGGAAGTTTTACGTTTCTTTTGTCTTACAAATTAAAACCTTCTCAGCTTTTTGAATTCTTCATTCAAACTTTGATCAGCAAAAAATAATCATCCCATCAATTGCCGCTGATACCAATTAGTGAATTTGTATTTCTTTTTAATACGAATATCATTGCATATGCATTAAAAAAAAAAAAAATGCTGGCCCTACATGTAGGCAACAAGTGTGTGTGTGAAAGCCATCCATAGTCCTCTTTTGCTGTATCACAGCTCATCAGCTCATGGTTAAACATCCTATTGCTTCCAGCCAGTTTGACATCAGTCGGCAATTCTACCTCTTAACTATAAGCGCTCGGTGGAGGAAGGCAGATTTTAGCATCTTATGTACACAATGTAAACACACCAGTAGCCGAGAGTGTTCAAATTCATTACTGAATGAATAATGTGTAAATAGCACTGAGTAACTACTGTTTTTAAAGTCTACTATTTCTCCAGAGTACTTAATTGATAAGCAGTCATGTTTTGCTGTATCACAGCTCATCAGTACAGACTGATTGCTAATATATTTTTATTTATGTATTTGATTTCTTTCATCTCTCCTTGGCCCACAGTGAAATTGGTTAGTGGTTATGATTTGGGTTTCTTTAAGCTGCGAGATACAAATATAGTAATATTAGCTACATAAATTAAAGGATAATTTGGATTAGTTTGTAATGCAGAATGTGGATCTTGATTCTCTAAGAGACTGCCAGATTATCAAGTTTTAGTGACACAGTGTAGATAGATATGAACTTACAAATGAAATGTTCTTATTTAGCAGGCATTTAAGTGACATACGCAATACATTCATGATTGATTGGGCAGAAAATTTTCCTGCAGTAGATTAGTTGCCAACCAAGGCTATAGAACCCAAGCTGTCCTGCTATTCAACCTCTAGCTGAAGGATAAAGACAGATTAATACCTTTCCCAATGATATTTGAATGTAAGTGGATGCAATGAAGTCAACTGGAATTTGAATTCTGCTCTTAGATTTCTCATTCTACTATACCACAATGTGTACAAAAACTGAGTCACTTGTCTGTCTGTATTGAATTAATAATATCGTAAATATATTATTATAGTAGACCATTGTCATTTGATCTGGGGATGAATTTAATGATCTCCTTATATGGGTAAAGCAGAAGGTATATAAATTTTTCATACAACAGAATAATGTTAAGAAAATCAATGACGGTAGAATTTTTTTTTGTGTGAGTGACGCATTTTGTCCTTTCAGGCTTCATCGGACTAGTGATATTTATGTTGATGAGACTAGACTTGCACAAAGAACAAATTTACACATGTTTAGTTTCATCAACATAAATATCAGTTTAGGCTGAAGTTCTAAAACAAAATGTCACACACAATTTTTCCCATTTTGTCATTGATTCTCCTATGAAAACTTTTCTTAGTGGAGATATTTTGTCATCTGATAAAACTTTATCAAGGCAAAGTTAAGGATTTTATTTTGCAGCAAGTATTTATAAACAGAAGTAAAATAAAAAAAAAAAAAGTTAGTTTTTAAAAATGCTCATCAATATACTTAAAGGTAACTGAAAATCAAGTTAAATTATAGATGATGCTCAGTGATGCAATTTAATGTCTGATAAATGAAAGTGAATAAATGTTGACTCTTTTATATTGCAATTATTTATCATTTTAGTTTGAAAAATTTACCTATTATATGTTTTAAATAATAGGTCTTGAATTTAAATTTTTTATTTTTAAAACATTTTATGGTCTTTTCTGTTGGCTTAGGAAAGAAGTATTATATCTTTTAGTAAAGGAGATATTTGAAAAAAAAAAACAGGTCACAGATTCTTATTTGATAAGATTCAACAGCAGCACTCTCAAGAATTTTCCATCTAAAAAGTTCAGCTTTCTTTATATTGTATGACTCATGTAATTGATAAATTATTTATCAGATCCTTTTTCTGTTTATAGATACTTGTTTTTAAATTTCTGCAACTTTCCCCAATATGTTATTATAG